>CM048050.1:17085000-17685000 GCA_026259375.1 Verasper variegatus
GAAAAAAAGTTAAAAGAAAAAAGAATGATGTGCCGCTAATCTAATTGGATATGAAAGCAAACAGTGACGGGCTTACAGGTCTCCATGTGTCTTGTGTGTGCCTTGGCAGCATTCAAGACTCTGTTTGACAGAGGCAAACTGACAATGAGGTCTAAATTCACTCTGTTGCAAGGTGCATTAAGTGTGAGTGTGAGTGTCTGTGTGTGTGTGTGTGTGTGTGTGTGTGTGTGTTTGGCCTCACCTCATTGGCATAGACCCAGTGACTGTCCTTGGATGCCAGGTTGGTTTCCACAGCCTGAAGTGAAAGATAAAAAGGGGAAAAAGAACATTTTAAGAAACATTTACGTAACTTGTCAAGATCTGTGGTCCAATATACATATTTACTGACAGAACAAGCTGCGTGGTTGCATGCACAGCCTTTTACACAGAGCACAACTGTGTATATATTTTGTACAAAGAACAAAATCTGCTGTGTGAACAGTTCTGATGTTGTAGTCAGAAATTGAAGGTAATCATCTGCATACAGGGATGTATCCTGCAGCTCTGCTAATACAGCAGAGCTTTTCCTGTCTGGAGTCTTTATCAGGCAAATGCAAAAGACAAGTTATACCTGGTTGCAAAAAATATGAAGCGAGAAGAAAATAAATTTGCTTCTACCTCAACGTGTATGTGAAGTGTATGTTAATTCATTCAATGACGTAAACTGTCTCAGTATAGTTGCAGTTTCCATACACGTCCATTTAATTATTGAGTTCTTCCACCTGTTATGTGTGTGTCCATGTTTGACATCTGTCATGCTTGATGGCTCTGCTGCAAAATTGATGTCATTAGTGTCAAAACGATTACCTCCATTGCATGTTGGTTTAAAACACAACAACATGTAAGAGAAGGAACGCTGCTGCATTTTCACTCACCGACACCGTGCTCATCGATAATAACGGGTGCAGAGCAAAAACACCAATACAGAATCAACACTTAAACCTTGGAACCGTCATGATTTGAATTGAATTATCTTCTCTTGTCCAGGTTATTCTCATCAAAGTAAACAAGGACCACAATCGCAATGGTACACCTTGTGCGCTCACCAAAATGAAGCTGAACAGTGCCTCTAATCGTTTTATAGAGGCATGGTGTCATTTTGTGAGTAAAAACTATTTCAGACAAATCACATTTGGTGAAGCCTAAAACGAAAAATTTGGATCCAACACATGCTCTGACGCTTTGGTGCTGCAGTGAATATTTATGAAATATCGGCAACTATCAGGCTGCAAGTGGCTTTCAAATGTGTTGCACAACCCCCCGGGCACGACGTAACACTGGAGGGCTCCTGTATGTGTGAGTGTGAGTGTGTGTGCAAGTGGGCCGATTGTTTGCAGGTGCGGAATAAAGCTGGATTTAGAGAGAAGAAATGAAGGCTACAGTGCTGAAGGTAGATCTGCAGGGGCCACTTTAGGCAAAATGTGAACAAAAACAAAGAGCGGAGACAGACAGATGAAAGTGAACTGCAGTTTCCTCCGTGTGTGGGTGCATGTGTGCGGCCTTCTGGAAATAAAGAAATAGTCTTAGTGCTTCACGCCTTTCAGTTATAGTTACCATCGTTTAATGCACTGTGTAAAAAAAAAAAGAATCCTCTTGCAGATGGTGCAAGGTTGATTCTTCAAATGGAAAATTACATTAGCACATGGACCATCCTTGAAACAGATGACACAATAGGTCTGCTTGACAGGAGAAATAACTTTACAAATGTTCCCATCAGTAAAACATGGTGTGTGTGAAGCTACGACCTCACAGGCCCGACAATTGACTGTAAAGCTTTAGGTTAAATACAAAAGATCACCGTGGGGGATTTGTAATCTGATGATGGAATAATATCAGCCAAATCCAGCCATGTGTGACTAATCCATTAATTCAAATTATGATAATGTCTCCCTGGTCCAAAAGTAGAACCTGACAATGAGAACCATTGTCTGCCTTGAAGAGCAAACCTTGACATTCAGGAGAGAAGACAACTCCTTGAACTGCACTCAATGTTTCAGACAAACTCTGTCGGATGCCATGATGGCAAAAACAGAGTCAAATACTGTAGTGTGGGTTAGTTAATGTGTACCAGCTGGGACGCAATGTTTTCGCTGAAGCCTTTGGGCACAACAGGGCCTGCGAATGGAGGTTCAGCACCAGTTCACAGCACAACCGAAACACTGACGACCTCTGACATGCGAGAGAGAGAAAGCTTTGTTGAGCTAAATGCTGTTTGTGAGCCGCTGTTTAACCTCAGCGCTACGTGGACGTGACAAACACATAACTGCTGACACACTGAGGTGTTTGAGAGCCGCCCCGACGGACCCAGAGCTCGGCTGGATTCATGGGCGATCGCTGCAAGGTCACTCTTTGTTACTCAGCCTCGCCATTTTTCTCCAGCGTCAATCTAAGAAAGCGAAAGTGAGAACGACTACTTGAACCGCTTGAGAACTCAAGTTTTCCTGCTGAGAAACAGACCAATAAACCGAGTCTTAACATTCACAGCCTGTTTTGTTTCACCTCTATTTACCAATGGACCCTATGGTTCAGATTGTACTTCATTGAAAAACTTAAAAACTTTCAGCTCTTAAATACAAAATCCCCTTGTGTCTAAGTACAGTTCCTACATTATTCTACACAAACAGCGCTTCTCTAATCGCACAAAATAGTGAAATAGTCCTATTTCAGTTGAACTAAGCAAGGATTTTCCCATTTGCGCCAAAGCCCTAAAATCCATTTGAGACCTTAAATGCTATCGACATCCAGGCAGAGTAATTTTGCCTTTGTGTGTTTTCTTTCTTTCCTTTCACTACAGGAGATGATGTAAGAGTGAGACTCTGGCGAGAAACAGGGTTTTGGAGAAAGAGGCATAGTCGAGAGTCTGGAGTGACATCTGAGAAATATTCTATACTGTTGATACAGCCGAAGCACGGCGACAGTAAGATCTATAATCTGAGAGGCAAAGTACCCCGGGCATGTTCTTATGGAGTAGCAGTGCCACAAAGGCAGCCAGAGAATGCCAACTCCAATTTAAAAGTGACAGCCAAAAAGGAATGGAAGGGAATTGTGGTTTCGAAGGATGTGAAAAAAATGGTGGTGGGCGAAGGAAGGAGCTGAGCACGAATCTTCTGCTTATGAAAATGACAACAAACATGTTTTAAATATTTCAAAACCATCATTGGAAAGCAAAGCCGATTTGGATTATTCACTCATTTGCTGGATCGTCAAGTGCAACCCAGCTAAAGCTAATGCAACAGACCTGCAATAAATGTTTAGTTGTAATGTTTATGGTGATTGTGTTCAATTACATCATGTTAAAACACAGCTGAACTCTATAAGCACTATTCTGTATATGGTATATAACTGTATGTATGAATGTATGTATGTCCCAGATGTCTGCAGCTACACAGCTGTATCAACCATTATTTAGACTTACTCAAGACAGGCATGAATTAACAACAGACTTATATTTCACTCATAATATAATATATATGGTCCTGTGTTTTTCTACAGGATGTAAAGCATCTTTCACCCACGGCGATTTTGCATAATTACAGAACAAAAGTTGGCTGCTCTGATTAAAGCAACGACAATAAAAAACATCTCTTATGGTTGAATTCATTGTATTTGTAGTAAATAGAAACAACTCAAAAGTGTCCAATCTATTATATTAACAGGAGGCTCCACTTATTAACAAGAGGCCGTTGTTTCTTTAGTTTATTAATCAGCGAGTTAATAAAACAGAAGTGAGACGACCAATTAAGCTGAATAGCAAAGTGAATTGCTAATTATAATGATCGTTTGTGATCATTAAACTGGCTGCTGCTAATACGCCCAGTGTAGTACAATATTTATATTTCGCATTTATTGTATGAATTCCAACTGCGATATTTCTACTCGAGCTGGACTAAAATCTGCTCGTGCGAATTTAAGTTAAATATAGCGCAAACAAAAAGGAGTAAAGGAAAACAGACAAAATCATAAAATCCCTTGTTTGTGGTGGACACTGTGTAATGATCAAGGTTTATTACAGTTTACAAATCACACATTTGTTGTAAATGACAGGAATAAACTCAACAATGACATACAAGATCAGCTCTTTCCAAACGAGACACTAGTTTCATACCATAAATCTTAGTTACTCAATGTATCTGTGTATGGACCCATCTGAAGCTGAAGGTGTAAAGACTTATAGATTTTTCCTTATAGATACAGGCTACAATCTACAAATTTGAGTACGACATTGCATTTGCGTGTGCAAAATCCGCAAC
Source organism: Verasper variegatus (assembly GCA_026259375.1). NCBI lineage: Eukaryota > Metazoa > Chordata > Actinopteri > Pleuronectiformes > Pleuronectidae > Verasper > Verasper variegatus. The sequence continues at coordinate 17,089,290 of CM048050.1, forward strand.
AAATTTAGACCAACATTTAGAATAACTTCATTTTCATAAAAAGTTATAAAAAGTTATAAAAAGGAACAGCTGGACCTTTGTGGCTGATTCAAATTGGCTCTAAATCACAGGGTGCAGTATCTTTAGTTCCTCCAGGGTTGGCGACAAGACCTGTTGATTGTATATCTTGAAACAGACCCAACATCTTTCTGCTCTTCAAATATATATATTCATACATATGATGAATACATTCAGACACTGATTGTAATTATTGTCTTCTCTGAAATAATCTCAGGATGCAGTGGCGGCTGTGTTTCCCTCCGACCCTCTCTCACTCACTCCTCCTTCTCTCCGCTCTTCAATGACCGGGGATTTGTGCTTATTTGAGGCTAAGCACCATAGTTTTAAGGTCAGGTCTTGGTGCCTGGCAACCAAAGGCACTCGGTTGTTTTGAAGTGGGTGTCTTTCATGGAGTCTCAGTATTTGGTTATGATCTGAAGAGGGTGGACAATCAAGAAGGTTTTGGCGATGGCGACACTCTCTGTGTTCTTCCGGTGTGGGGTGATCACAAAGACGCCAGGAAGCAGTAATGAGGTCTGTCATAAAAGATTCACAATAGTCCCTCTGAACCCAGCCTTGCCACTGTTGCTGTGGAAACACATCTTCAGATCACTTAATCTGCTCCGACAGCCTAGCAGAGAACACAAAGGGGCTGACAGCCCTGAGTATACCTTAAGACTGGTACAGACAAACATGGTGCACATGCAAATACCTGAATTAAGACCATATGGGTTAAAGTCTGGACTCATCAGCACCACGTCACAATCAACTAATTCTTGAAGCCTGATTGATGCAGTAACGATGAAACCAAGAACAATGTCATTCAGGACACTGATGTGCGGTCCTCAGGTGATCATCCAACACCTGAAGAAATCTCCTCTGACCTTCCACTGGCAATGTCCAGGACCAGGTGGCCGGGCCAAGACCATGGCATGTGTGTGATGCATTAAAAACAAATCAGGACTCCCAAATGCCGCGGTACTGGGGCTGCTAGCTGCTCTCAGCATGTACTGTAGTCCTCTTCCCACAGGCTTATGCTACAGCTATTAGCAGAATAGCTAATGCCCCCCGCTAGGAGACTCAACAGTTGGCAAGTTGACACATTAACCTCATTATAGGAATTAAAATTAGAGGAACCTTAGCTCCGTAGCCCCTGGCTGCAATGCACTGTTCCTACGTCTTATTTATTACCCCATGTATAAATATGCTTTGCTTTGATACGAAATGTTTCCCAATCGTACAACTGATTATAAAGTTGCTCCAAAACAGAGGGAGGCTCCAACTAGAGCATGAAAATATAAAACAGTAGTAATGTGTTACAGTCTTGGATATAGTGTTCACCTAATTATTAAATGTGTGTTTGTATTGTTAAATGACTCTCTCTACTAGCCAAAGAATAAAGGAAACTGTACAAACATTGGTTTAAGTTCTTCGTATTATCACAGCCTCCTCCCTAAAAACAACTAGACGTCTTGGTAACACGATCATTTCTGTGCTGAAGACATCTCGGTGGTATGTACTCGCTGCTCTTTAATTGTCCCTCTGACACATTCCCTCTGTGCTCGGCTCCCTGGATGGCGAGCTGTAAAGTGTGAGGAGGATTTCTGGCAGTGACATGATTTAAAAAAAAAAAAAACGAGGTGTGACATTTCATGAGCACCACAGACGACTGAAGAGCGTCCCTTCCTGGGCAGTTGTTGATTGATTGATTGGTTGGTTAATTGAGTGATTGATTGGTTAGGGTTTAGTCCATAATTGGATTCAAACTACACAATATCCAAGCTCATCATTGAACATACTGCATTGTGCCAGGTTGTCACACATACAGCTACACCAAATCTTAAACTCAGTCTTTATGAGCCAGCCTTACTTTGAACAAAATTCAAACATAGTTAGCATTTTAACAAGACACTAAAACACACTTCTTGAGCACTGTATCTGAGCAGAGGAGGAATTACTTTGCATTTCTGCGGGGTGCCCTCAGGGAACATTAACTAAACCCCTGCACCTGGGGGAAATTTATGTTGTGGATCTTTGATGATATTTTCAATTGAATTTTTACTGCGCAGCTGATGGATGTAATTAACCAGGATAATTACCAGGGAACAAACTGATTATGTCACCAAAACTTACTTTGCTCGTCTGTGACTACAGTTACAGAGAGATATAGATATAAAGGCAATGGGCTGTAAAAATAACACACTGGAGAACACACATCCTATAGTTGCAGGAAACAAACATAGATGTAGCATTTTGTATAAAGGACATTTAACGTAGAGTCAAAGGACGGGATAATATATCCGAGTGAATGCTGCACGAGGATTATTTTTAGCAACATGCAGATGAGATAGTGATCTTTCTCAACCTCCCTGACATTTCTTTTGTTTTCATTTACCTATGACGGAGGCAGACCTTTGTTGCCCTTTGGTGTCACTAGTCAAGAACAATACAGACCAGGCCAGACAAGAGATAGACGCCACGGGTCTGGGGAGCAAAACTGGCAGATGACCTCGGACAAGGACACCTGGCTAAAGTGGCAACGCTCAAAAACAAGGTTGAAAAGCAAAATCCCACAAATATAACAAGCAAAGACAAAAGACAACACGGACGAACGCTCCTTTAATGCGACTGAATAATACATGTCACCATTATCCAACATTAGTCAAGTGACTTCAGGTGAGCAAAAATACAGTAACTGCTTTCCATAAAAGCACTTTGTACCATTTCATGGCCATTAGCTTCAAATAATGAAACACACAACTTTCCTTTCACGTTGAACTTCTCACCCGAAAAACAAATCTTAAGCGAGAGGTAAGAGACTTTTATTTGGAAACATATGAATAATTAAGCTGTCCCTTGAATTCGGGACAGAATAGGTGGCTCCTCACAAAAAAACAGATTTGTGTTGAGCATCTTCGGTAAAAAGAAGCGAGTGACACTTCCCTCTCTTTTGTTCCACATGAAAGCTGATTAGTTGGGCGCTTATCCTGTTTCATACATACAGAAATAAACGGCGTTGATTACGTGCTACAACGGCTGCACAAGGGCCCTTGTGGAGCATTTCAGTACAGTTAGAGCCCACTCACTAGACACCACTATAATCACCACAATGCAGTGTCCCTACATGACACCCATGCCTGCCAAAGCCTCCCAGTCCTCACATGTGCTGCAGACTTGTTTATCACGTTGCACCCAAGGAATCGCTGCCTACCAGGTAAGAACACCCAGACACATATATTCGCAGATTCCAAAAGACACACAGTGCTGTGATATCTGCCCGAGGACACAAAATTACACTCAGGCCACTGAAACAGCCTCAGAGTCACTGTTCTCCCAAGGGAGAGAAGAGTTAGGTGAGAAACCTGAAAGAAAAGGGCGTGGTAGGTAGTAAGATATCACAGCTAATTGGGGATGTGAGAGGAACCAGGTCAGGAAAGGTTCTGCCACATGTCACCCATGGGTGTTATAGTTGAATTTCGTCTTTTTGATGCCTTTTTTAGAGACGTGAGAGCGCTAAAGACTTCTTTTTCTTTTTCTTTAATTTCAGGTGGTCTGTCTGTTTAATAGCACAGACCTGCCAGTTTGTATTTACACATTTTGGACCCAAACAGAAAAGTAGTGCATGGATTAATATTCCAGGAACAATCACCTTTTACTGTCATTTACCTCAGCTGCTGTTTAACAATCTTAAACAAGAGGTAAATTATAATCTTTTAACTTGAGTTAGTTAGCATAACTGTAGTTATTTACACTCAATGAGCATCTACTATTCATGTTATTTTCCAATCAGCCAATCAAATGTCAGCAGTTCAGGGCCTAAAATCAAGGATCAGGTCATGAGCTTTATTGAACGGTCACATCAAATGTCAGAATGGGGTGAAAATAGCATCTCTGTGACATGATTGTTGGTGGCAGACGCACTGGTTTGCGTTTTTCCTGAAACGTCTCATCTCCTAGACACTGTCTCCATCTTGAGAAAGAAAATGCGGGGAGGCAAAATAAATAGAAATAGCTCATTGATGAGAGCGGTGCGAGAAGAATGGCCCAAAGAGCGGCTTTGAAAACTCAGATGGTCGCCCTTTACATCTGTGGCGAGCTGGAAAAGCACCTTAGAATGCAAAGCATGTCGAACCTTGCGGCAGATGGGCCCCAACGGCAGAAGACTGTGTCGAGTTTCATGCCAAACACAGAAATCCGCGGCTGCAGTGGGCACACACACTCATCAGAACTGGGCAGCTGAAGACTGAAAAAAAAAGTGTAGCCCAGTCTGATGAATTTCAATTTCTGCTGAGGCACACAGATGGTGGGGTCAGAATCTGGCGTCGACAGCATGAGTCCGCGGACCCATCCTGCCTGGTCCAGGTTGCTGGTGGTGTTGGTGTAATGGTGTGGAGAATGTTTTCTTGGCTGACTTGGGGCCTTTTAATAATAATCAATCATAGTTTGTATGCCACAGCAGCGGAGCGTTGCATCCCTTTCTTTGACTCATAGAAGACTCAACAACAGGTTTCTTTCCCTGGGCCGCTGATTGCATTGTATGGCTTTCTCTGGTGCCACGACAATAAAGGCTTTCTATTCTATACACCACATATTTGTTATTTGATGTGGAAACAAACACAAAAGGCAATGTTTTTCAGTGTGTGGTTGTCCATACAGATTGGCCGGGGGTGTTTTGTTGAATCCTACATGATACACTCCTAACTACACATTTACTACACTGCAACATGATAAATACACCTCTTATAGACAGTGAACTTTCATTTATGAGTATTTGACCGAAAAGGGGTTTATTAAGCAGAGGACAACTTGTGTACTTGAGTAATTAATCTGACTGCTAACAAATGAAAGGGGCTTTCTTTCAATTTTCTTAAATGTTGTTACAAGGAGGCCATAGAAATAGCAATAAATCAGAGCTATAACTTGCTAATAGGCTTGCTTAAATCTCGAAATTGATGTTGCACATAAGTAACTGCTCCAAAATGCTCATTTGTGTGTGAGAAAATATGACCACGATTTACCCATTGTCAAATGGCTGCTACCGGCTCAATAATGGACCATATTTCAAAGCCAAAGTCGTCTAAAACTAATTTCATGAACATGAGCTAATTTCACCTTGATGGCCTCCTCCAGTCACTTGATCTGAATCCAGTAAAACACAGTGGGACATGGTACAATCGAAGATTTGCAGCTTAAATGTGAGAAAGAAGCCAGAGTCTTGGGTACCATTTAGCGAGGTGATTATACCAGTGCCCGGTGGCTGGTGGTATGAAGCTGAAGGAGTACAACAGCTACCTGCAGAAGTGATTAAGAGGCATAGAGCTCCTGAAAAAGTCCAATCAAGCTCAAACCTCCTCTTAAGTGAATCACCACTGAATAAAAGGAATTGAAACATTTAGTCCTGTGACCGTCCTTCATTCAATGTACAGAAGAAAGCTCAAACTGCATTGGCTCTAATCTTCAGCGCAGGAAACAGGAGCCTTTAGAAGTAAGAAGCCAGAGGGACTGAGAGAAAGAAGAAAATATAATGATACAAGAACAGAGGCCATAACACATGACAAACAGGTACATCAGGTACTTTGTGTTAATGATTTCTTTTCTCCTCACTAGATCTATTTTATTAAATACTGCAACGAGCCCGATGGGTCTGTATTGATGCTGTTTTCCTCTTTTCTGAGAAATTAGGGACGTTGCCGCTGAGCGTTACAGGTCAGAGTAAATAGACAGGCTCTATGCACCAAACTCTGCCTGATTAGGCGCAAGCAAGCAAGATAAATGAGTAGGCAAACAAGAAAGAAATAAGAACAGAGGGAGCAAGGGAGGTAGCTGAGGGAGGTTAGCCGGGCCAAAGATGAACATGTATCTCATCCTAATTATTTCTGCACGGGGTGAGACATGTTTTCTCAGAACACCATGGGAAAGAAGAGGAGTTCTGGAGGGTGGTGGTGTGAGAGTTTAAGTTTTGACATAATGCTAATTTCAAACAGCACTGACAGCCGGGGAGGCTGCAGCCAAAGGGAGAGGAGGAGGTGTCAGCACGGGCACTTTGCCAGCTCCATCCCAAAACAATGGTGAGAGGTACTGCTACGAGATAGATTATTTGTTTTCTGAAGTTTTTTAGAACTGTGTATTTAATCCCCTGTGGGCCAGTATACTGGTATAATATGAGACTGGATCTGGGACAAGGCATTATAAGCATTAAGGCCTGATCCCGATAAAACCCCTTGGCCCTGCCACTAGTTTTGTTGTGCCCTTGACTCGGTGGTAGTCCTTCAGAACCAAGCAACAAAGAGTAAGGGTGAAAACCACAGATTAATTGTTTCCCAGAGAATTCAGGGAATTTTCCGTAACCTTCTGTTTGCACTGTGCACTGGAAATGCTTTGTTTGGAGGTGGATTTGAAGAGGACCACTACCTCTTCATCCCCAATAGACGGGGTTGGGCCAAGTGATAGGGCAAAGGGATGGATTTGTAATTCAGTCCAAGGTTCCATGTCTACATTGTTTGGTTGACCAAGATTTAGTCAGACATAAAGAGGTGGTTTTGGTCTTTAAACAGTGGAAGTGAATTCATTTTCTCCAATCAAACGTTAAGACCACTTTGTTAAATGCAAAGGTCCTCACATTCAGGTGTGAAAATGCCCTTACACTCAACAAACAACCCTCTTGGGCAATTAGAACAAGGTTTGAAGAAGTTTCAATTGTACAAACTAAATAAGGTGAATGTGATGCATTTGTACATGTCTTCTTTGTGTTTCAAAGGCCACTGTGGTCGAATCGACGATACAAAGAGATTCTTTCTCCGGGGAGTGGTTCACATTGCCTGAAAGGGAATCTAATTTGCCTGCATGCTCTGGTAGTGGCCTCAAGTAATAGTTACGCTGCTTTATAGCTGGCACAAGCTTTTCAATACACCTGAGAAGCACTTAAATTTAATCTGTCTCATCAGGATCAATAAATGTGTCTGAGCTGTGACTCTTCAGGACATACTGCACTGTTAATAGGCCACAATGATTTTAAAGTGACCATTTTGCACAACCTAATATACACCGCGCTCCAAAAGTGTGAAACTGTTTCCAAAGGGAAGGCAGTCTCAGGGTTTTGGACTCGACGCTATGCAGTTCGGTGCTGCACTATACAGGCAATACACTCTTATTAAGCACTGCCAGGATGTGCAATAGCGAAAACCTCTAATGTACTTTAACAGGAGCCATAGAACGCCATAATATGAAAAAAGCATTCATTCTCACATACAGCTCTTCCCTTATAGTTTGGAGCGGGGTGCAGATGGAGAGCTTTGAGAAAAGACAGATGTGGGAGGGTGGGAGGAGAAGGGTTCCCAAAGCTGAGGAGAAGGCGGAGCTGTGGGAGAGGATAGAGGGTGCATGATCAAAGCCTATATTTTGAAATCACTTACTTCTCCATTAGTTTGATTAATGGCGCCAGCCTCACAATCAGACAGAGGCAAGGGGCTTGAAAAATGATGCAATTACTGCTTTTTGAATAGAGGGCTGAAAAGGCCTGTTTGAAAGAAGGATCCGGAGGAGATTCCACAGGGCATCCTGGACAGCACACTACCTCCTCTTCATCCATCCGCATACCCCCCTCTGTGCCACACACCCTGCTGCCTCGCAGCACTACTGTAACCCTTCCCCTATGAGGCGGCTCTCATCAGGCTACAGCCATGCTTCAGTGGTCCTCACTGAGCCGGGGAAGCAAGTTATAAATTGTGATTAATATGCATCACATGCAGTATCTTTCAATGTTTGCGCCGCATTTTGTTCTAACGCTCCACTCATGTCCCTCAGTGTTCTTTTCTTCATTTACTTTGCTTTTTTTGGGGGGCGACGTGTTTTTACATTTTTCAAAAACGATGCTCATCGAGCGACGTGACAAAAAACATATGTCGACCTTGAATGATCAGCTGCGATGAAACAGTCTCGAGAGCCACTTACAAAGATGTTTAATGAGAAGCGGTGAAAGCTTTTAAAACATGTCCACTCTAATTCGACGGAAATTATTACACACAATGCATACAACCAGGGAAACTGCCATATCCTCTTTTCCAACTATATCTGGAGTGCGTTACATAAGCAGTCACAACCGGAGACAGGTTATATAGTGTGAGTATCATGTGGGTGTTAAAGGCAGTGCAGGTTGTACATTTACAAAAAAGGGACAAATCTTGTCTGTCTCATCTCAACAACCGCATTGACACCTCCTTGTCTCTGGCACCACAAATAGGTCTGTGTAATTTAATAAAGATAATTATAAAATACATGTGACCTGAATAAAGCTTGAATTATCAACGATCCCTCAGACAGACTTTCATCTGGACGTGAATCTGGATGATCTTCACCACGGACGTCACTGGTACAACAACACCCACACGGTCGCACTGTGGCTGCTTTATGAGCCACAGTGTGTGGGAGGCAGACAACGGGACATCAAGCAACAAATTGGTCAGTTACATTCAAGTTACTAATGAGCTCCATCATTGAACAGCCAAGAGGGTGTGAGGAGGAGATAAAGAGTAAAAATGAACAGAAGGAAAGAAACACAAAGAACAATTTACACTTTATATTCCAACATGTGGAAGTTTCCTCTGTAAAGTTTACAACCTTTACCTTTATTCTGCAGATTTGAAATGCCACCCGGTGTAGTTTTGGTTTTTAACTACTACCCGGTTCCACCTCTCTGGTGTAGCTGTGATTGCATGGTGGGTGTTGCAATCACGACAGTAATTAGAAAACAAATGTCTGCGTTCCAGCAAAGTCTGGGAGACCTCTGCTTTGTCTGTTAGGTGTTAAATTACAGCCACTCACAACACCAGCGTCCAAATATAGCAGCAGAAAGACCTATCATGTAACACCAGCATGTAGGCCTATAGAGATAATAAGAGGGAAAGCCAGGGAGAATCACCCTTGGGACTAAACCCAGTAAGATCACAGATAGATGATATCAAAAGCAGCACAGTTTTGTGTTAAATATTTTCTAAGTGGTCCCACTCTTAATTTAACTGTGTTTTAAATTAAACACAAGACCACGGGTAATTTTTTGGCACGATGAATCAAACAACATTCTTGGCAGCGTGTGAAATCGCAGTTCAAATTATTTCCCTCTGTGCTCATTTACACATTAGCATTTACAGTGATTCTCACAAGAGTGCTCTTTGCGCTTTGGATTTTTACACCAAAATCAGTTAAGGATTTCATTCAACGCTTCCAATGCATAGTAAATCCTCTAATGCAATTGTAGAAGCACTCACAGTCCCACGGAAAACTCCCACAGGCCCGTGGGATAAACTCTCCTCTGAGCGGCAGGTGTTTTTCAGCACTGAGACATTAATGACCTGTTGCACAAATAACAGCTTCCCTGAGTGAAAGGAGCAGATTCCACACGGTCCGTGATTATGAACATGTGGGCATCTGCATTCCTTTGTTACATGTTAGAATTCAACAGTCAATCAAATGGCTGCTCGCTCCGAACGCAAGGACAGTTTCTTTATTTGTGAATTTCTGAAACACACCTGAGGCAAACAAATCAGAAACTACATGGAAAACACACTGAAACACACTTAACTAACTTTATAAACTGCACATTGTCGAGAAGAGATTACGGTCCCTTATTAAATGACGCCACCTGCATATCTTCACAAGTAGCACATATGCATAAATTAGATTGCAGTGTATGGCCTTATCTTTCAAATGTGGGTGGTTAACACAGACCTGTGAATGTGACATCAAAGACGAGGATGAATATCATATAACATAAATAACATATTTGTGTAAGAGCAAAACAAGGAAGGGGACGATTAAGCAGGTAAAACAGGTAAGAAAAGGGCGAGAAGACAATTGAGCTGGCGTGTAGGTATTTATATTCTGTCCACAGGGGCTGTACTTTAATTGAACATTTTCTCCAGAGCTTTTGGGGCTGTGATAGGATGTGTGCTGGGTACCAATACAGTACTTGTTTTCCAAGTGGTTGGCTTTGCAATTACCCTTATAACTCTTACTGTATTTGGAGTCTGCCACTTGGGAACTGGGCAATAATCCTGAGCCCACAGCAACAATTTCACAGAGACAATTTTTCAACAATATCGTGGGGTTTTGGTATAATTGCATCTCATATTATGCTGCGGGGAGACAAATGTATGCTGATAAAGCTATTAACGTAGAGAGACAAAGTGACTGTGTTTTGACTATTCCAATTTCTCAGGGATATGAAGTACACAAGTGTTTTTGAAAAAGAAAAAGTTAGAAATGGCTTGAATGCCTGTGCAACACAAGAGGTTATTATTGCACGTATTAGAGTGCACTTTTACATGTTGTAACCAGCTGGACTTTGTGCTCCCATCGTGTTTACTAATGTACTGAAACAACAAAATATGCTACTGTGCTTCCGACACTCACATACAACTCTAGAGGTCACCGGATAAATGAGGTAGACTTCCCTGAGTGCCTGTTATGAGATTAACTATTTTCCCTCCTGAAGAAATAAAAAATTGCCCGTGAGCCTTCCTGTTTCAATAATGCTGAGCATGACTCACAATCGCCCACCATCAATCAAAGTTTATTACCATCTGTCAATAAAAGAATGCGTTTTGGGTCCTGCCACTGAAACACACAGGCGGAGAAGGGGTTTGGTCCCATGCACCTCATTGTATTAAACACATCCCCCTCATACTGAGCAGGGGCTAAAAGGACTTGAAACCCATCACCCTCGGGGAAGCCGTGTCAATATTGTTGTTTTCATCATGGCCACAGGCAGGGTCTTAGAAATACTGAGCTTTTGAGTTCCCTCATCTAAAAAATGTGTATTTTTGCATATTTATATACTGAATCAGAACAGCTTTAAAATGCATGTTAGCAGCAGCATACATTACATGTGGAAATGATTGATTCACAGAACAATCACTTGTGAGATTTAGTTTGTGTTGAAAAGCACAGGGGCATCCTGCTGATGGTATCCTGGCCACAGTTGGCAGTAGCTACTCTTCCTCTCTCATCTCTATCCCCTCCATCCCATTCCTCCTCTGATCCCATATCTCTTCCCAGCCCAATGCCGCAGCTTTTATTGAAGCTGACTTTTCATTTTCATCTGTGTCGGTGGAGGAAGTAAACACAGGGTCAAGTGATATCCATTAGCCGTGCCACTTATCCTTTGACGGGGGCTGGAGCTAATCCCCGCTCACACTGAGCGAGAGGCGGGATGAACCCTGGGCAGGTTGTCAGTGCATCACAAGAGCTACAATATCAAGACAAACAACCACCCACAGTTCCATTCTACAGGCAATTTCTAGTCCCTTGTTAACCTGCATGTCTTCAAACTGTTCACACCACTAACCACTGCACCAATCAAGTGATAGGTGGTGGGGGGGTGCATTTCACAAATGGTTGCATTTCAACCACTTAAAGTCAATTGTTTAAAGTCAGTCTGACATTGGATGGACGGAATTAACGTTGATTCTCTTAAGCCGGCGTCACGGTGAACGGTCGCTGGCTGACGTGGTGCGACTGCAGACAGCTCGTCTGTCGGATGAAGTACAAGCAATCTGCTGGTAAATGTCTCTGTTCACCTGTAACACCCCCTCAGTGGTTTCCCCCTGCCTGTCAGGTTTGTTGACATAATCAAAGAACAACCATGTTGACAAAAGATTTTGAAGTAACAGCAACATCATTCACTACACCCACTCCCCCACCCACACACAAGAGAACGTCTGTCTTCTGGGCTTTGTACAATATCTCCGCAGCCACAAAGCTGAATTATTTTCAGGCAGGTATTTCACGGCCTACTTATGATTATTTACACCACAAAAAAACAACAATAAAACAAAGTGTACACCATGCTGACCTCAGAGGTGGCCACTTTCCTCCTCCTCATCATGATATTTAACTTTTAAAGGCATTTTTCAAAAGACATTGATAAATGTGAGTCACCTCAAATAACCTCACTGTTTTAATTCTCCAGCGTTCTTCATGAAAAGGCAAATTATTTATGAAAAGCTCTTTAGCTTTGGCAGATGATTCATTCTGTGTGTAAGTAATAACAATCCATCAAGTAAAGAACTTGCCAACTGCCCTGGTTTCTATTTTAATTCTGGAGTTTGTATATAGACCCGTTCCTCTCGATTATTCTGACCGTCCCTGACATATGAAGAGCTTTTATCTTGACAGTGTGTGGGACAAACATTTCTTTTGACAAAACGCTGTTGCATGCAACATATTGTCTGCATAGACATGTATCCTATTTTAAACTCACAGCCAAACAATGTAGCTGAGTTCCTCACTAGCTCCCAGGAGGTACTACTAATTAATAATGGACGGAGAGGGAGCCATTTATTATTTACCTGTCAAACTGTGGCATTTATTCATCACGCAAAGCAATTAATGCTTCCTCCGTTTGCACTATAGCTTCTCCATGGTAACAAAACTTGGCTTAGTACAAAGGAAAATCACACAGAGTTGCTGAATTTAGTCACAGCCGACTAAATTGTTCTGCTTCAAGCCAGGGATGGGATTGAATTATTTGTCAGGGTACACAACGGCTACGAGATGACACACTACACATCTGCGACTAATGTTTGGCTCTATTACAGTTTGTTCTGCACAAGTTAAAGTGACTATTTCCATGTTACTGAATCACTGCAGGGAGGAAAAAGGGAGATGGTCTCATGGTTTAATGTACGAAACCTATACCATAATGTATCTGTCTGTGACACGACCAGACATGACAGGAAAACGAGAGAATATTAAAGAACTAAGCAAGTTTGTAGAGAGAGAGTAAGAATAAATGAACAGAAAGAGAAATGATGACAGAGACAATAGGATACAGTGCAATAAGGGAGGAGACAGAAGGAGATGAGGTTATAGGGGAAACAAGCAAGGGCAGAAAGATAAAGCGCCCACGTAGAGAGAAACATGAAACCATTAAGATGGGGGGGGGGGGGGGGGGGGGGGGGGACACAAAGAGGGAAAGAGGGAATGTCCTGAAACTGGGACAGAAGGGGAAAGAGAGACAATGGAGGAGAGAACGGAGGGTAGAAGAGGAAGAGATGTGGGACAATGATAGATCGTCTTCTGGCAGGCTCAATTTGTCATGCTGTATTGGGGAGGAAAATGGAATGGAGGAGCGGTGGTGAGGGTCAGAGCGAGAGGACAGGGGTCCAGAGGTGGGAGTGTAAAGCCGGGAGGGAGCAGCCCCTGCGGATGGTTAAGTGAGGTCTGCTCCACACACAGTGTCCACCTCTGGCCTTGGACAGACGATCGCTGAGGTCACAGGGCGCTGATGACTCCATCCCAGTTACCAGTGCCTCATCGTTTAGAATCAGAATCAGAATCAGAAGTATTTTATTGCCAAGTAGGTTTACACCTACCTGGAATTTTTCTTGGTGAAAAGGTGCATACAATGAACATAAAAACATAAAAACACAATAAGTACTTACTGGTGGACTACTGGTTTAAGAATGGGTGAATTGTACGTGTGTGTTTGAGGTTGGCTACTAAACATTGTGGTTTTTCTTCTTTACTGCTATTGACCACTTCCAGACCTGTGGGCCATGTAATCCACTTTCAAAGTTGAAGCACCATTTGTGCTTTGTTCCTCCCACAGTCCGAACACATGCAGGTTGGTGTTAATTGGAGAATCTGCATTGCCTGTAGGTGTGAATGTGAAAGTGAATGGTTGTATTCGCCCTGTGATTGGCTGGCAACTTGACCAGGGTTTCCCCCCCCCGACTCTTGCACAATGTCAGATGGGATTGGCCGTTTAACATAATGACTCCCGAGGTACCCAGCCAACGAGTCCACCAACTAGGCCGTTAGGGCGATCTAGAACCTTCACAGATATAATAAATAGCTGTAGTTGCCTACACTCAGAGACACAAAGTCACACAACGCAGAACTTGGAACTGGCTGACGAGCAAGAAGCAAGGAGGACAACTACAGAACAAGAGATGCAGTTACCAGCTCGGTAAGTGAGGCAGACACACTGGAGACAAATGCACCCGGTAAGGTTTAGCTCTGCCACCTTGGATTTCCCCCCCAAAAATGTGGGGTTTCTTCCTTGGGTCACACCCCACTCCTCCACAAAGTTTCACGTAAATCGGATCAGAAGTTTTTTTCGTAATCCCTCAAACGGACATATGAAAACGATCACATGAAATATTTTGGAATTTAAATGGGGACACATTTGCCATCAGCTAAAGTGGACATTTCTTCTACAGGATAATCAGTAAACACGATTAAAATTCCCACGTTGCAGCTACTGTCTGTTTATACACTAGGCTCTCATGATGTGTCCTCCGTTTAACACCTGCACTCCCAAGCTAAGCACTGACCATCACTAATGTCTGTCCCATCTTTAAACTCTCCCAGCTTCCCTTCCCACATGACACCACTCAACCAGTAACATAGCGTGGCCTTCAAATACATTTGCCTCGCAGCTTAATTGAATCTTCTGGGTGGCTGCAAGTGTGTCTTTCTATCGAGGTTGAAAAAAAGAAAGAAGAAGAAGTGGAAGAAAGTGGGTCTGGGAAGTAGTTTTGGAGCTTTTTAATTATACCTGGCTTCACTCATTAGTGCTGAGGGAGGAGGTGGAGACAGAACTGGCAGTGATGGATCTAGCGAAGGAATGAGGGGTGACTCAGAGAAGGTGTGCACGTGTCTGGGGCATTCCTCCTCCGTGTGTGCATGAGTGCAGGGGCTGCTGTTTGAGCCAACACTACGCTCCCCTGCACAAACACCGTGCTCTCTGTGTCAGGTTAATGAGTCACGCTGGGATAAACGCTTCCAGGTCACGGCCAGCGTTATTTTGTCTGAGGAGGCAGCGAAGTCCAGGTGCCGAGACGCAACTGTGCCACAAGCTGGAATAGTATAGAAAATGTGAGGGGGGGGGGACGACTAGGTAACACGAGTGCAGCTACAAGGATTTACCACTGATCAGGTGTGTGTCTGCCGGAAAGGAGAAGGGAAAAAGCGAGAAACTGGAGCAACTATAAAAGTGGGAGGCCAATTGGGAAAAAAGTGAGCAAAAGGGGAAAGTACCGGACACGGGAAATGAAGAGTCTAGACACAGGGGATATTATCTGGTACTGCTGAGAGGGGCTGCAGGTGGAAAGTGGTTTTGGACCTTTACCACAGTTTGATAACAAGTTAAAGTGCTGCAGATAGGAAGGAGTAACATTTGGATTGAAATGTGGGCAGATAAGACTGAGTGAATGTTTTCTTTCACTCAACAGTGTGGGTCTGCTGTCTATTATTGAAAAATAAAATTTATAAAAAGACCTATGTTCCCTGTCAGCATTAGATTAATTGACTTTGAGGAAACAATTGGAAGGACATAGAAATGTTGGAAAGTGAGAGATTATTGTCAAGAGGCATCATTGGCTTTCTTGTCAGCAAAATGTTGGTGAAAGTGTGTGTTTGTGTGTTTGTGTCGTGCTCAACCAGCTGTCAACCAGCACTGAATTCCCCCAGCAAGGAAAACCATTATAGCTGTCTTCTTCCAAAGCACCCCTATAACAGCATGTCAGCTCAGGCCACTTTTAAATCACCGTCCACAAGCGTTTCGTGACAATACGACGGAAGACTCCTTGGCATCAAAACGCGATTCCCAGCAAGGGCAAATGTGTTTATTACATCTCACAGTCAAGTGTCACAAGGGTCCATTTTTAATCAGCGATTCATGAGCTCCAGTCTTGACAAGTGAAGCTGTTTCCACCTCCTCAAACCTCGTACATCACACAGTCCAATGGGTTCACAGACATGTTCCCTGTGCTTTGCTGTGGTCCAGACAAGTCAAGCGATTCACTGCCAGGTGTCCATTCTTTTGTCGGCAGGATATTTAAAAAGCGAATGTTGAAAACTCAAACAGACGACAGTTTTCCTTGACGAAATGATTAGTTTTCGATCTTTTTTGTCCAATTTCTGCTTAGTGATGAAATAGATGGTTTAGTATTCTGTTGGCAGAGATGCTCCTTAAAGCTGTAGATTAAAGAAACACGAACCTCCGCCAACAGTAAATTATGCAGCAAATCCATCATGTTTGTGTGGACGTAGTTCTTTAACTATTGAAGACACATATACACTCCTGGTTCCTGAATGAATCCTCATTATCTCAGCTACACATTGGTGGGAGTTAAAGGTTTGTTCTATCTGTTACCGTACAGCGTGTAACCACATTTAAAATCTGGATTTTTACTTGGATCTGCACCAAACTACCCACACTCCTAGACATCAGTCACCTAAATGTACTTTTTTATCTTGCAGATCCATATATTTTCCCCTGGAAAATCTGTAAAATGTCAAAAAACATTGTAGTGTGAGACAAAGTGATGAAACATTGCTGAATCTGTTGGATTTGTTAGTATCTTTGAGATGCCAAAATGAAATGGATATTTTCTAGGCCCATGTCCCATCCTTCCAACAGGCTTCAGGGAAATCTGTTTTGTTAATATTGTGTAATCCTGCTGACAAATAAACCAACAAACAAACAATAAAACAAACGTGTGCATCTTGTTCAAAATGCTTAAGAGCACGAGCTACAACGTTAAAGAAAATGCAGGGAAAATACAGTCATCCTCTAACACCAGTCAATGTCTTGAATCTTTTTTGCAGTTTACATGGAGCTCCGGCAATACTGCTGGGAATGTCTGCTTTAAAGAAATGATTTATTCAGGTTGGAAAACCAAAATAAAAGTGGTATTTCCATCATATCGTGACAGATTCATGATATCTTTGTTTAAATGCGGGGTTTTGTGACAAGCTGACTAATGATTATATTTACTCTCAAAGACAGGTAGTGTATAATATCGTATAGCCGGCACAGTTGACACAGCACTTCTGACAATTTTTCATCCCCAAGTAAGAATAAGAAGGGGATTCTACACCGAGACTTCCTGGCAAACGTCAGAGTCCATTATTTGAGAATGAAAGTGAGAAACATTGCTGGAATAGTGCCGGAATAAGAAATGAGTAATAATGACTGTTGTCAGTTGAATCTAACACATGAGCGCCTTTACCAAATAAGATAATTATATCATTAGAATTACGAGTTCCTGTGCACTATGCATTTTGAAATGATCTCACCTGTGACTTCTGAGGGTGATTCTTCACTCAAGCTTCAAGACAGAGATGATAACAAGCCACAATCTCGTCTAAGGTGATTTTCTCTCTGTTAAAAACAAACAAACTGCACCTTCCTCCGGCTGAATTCACCTCAGTTGTCACTGCGGCAGAAAGGTACAATAAACTTGTAAACATGTTTTCATCCCTCCTGCATTAGATGTGCAGCCTGGGCAGCACTCACACTTTTCATCAGGCTATAGATTTAAACGGTTACAGCTGTCAAAATCCATTCCCCTAATTATCTGTGGTTGCAAAAGCCATCTTGTTTTTGTTTTCCCTCCCACGTAAATAGATGCTGTGTGTCGTCTACCGTACTCAGGTCAGTCTCCCCAGCACTCGTCCCTTTTGTCTCTTTTCACTGCCGTCTCTTCCATTAGATTCCGCTCATTACGGCTTCAATCAGAGGTGCTTTATTATGTTCGAGGAGGCCTTTCGAGTCCCCCTCTCTTTCTCATCTCTGACCTTTCCTCCCAGCATCCACTTCCCAGTCCTTTATTTCTCGCTCTACCTTTGTATCCCTCATGGTTGTGCTCTCTCTCTCTCCCACCCTCGCTTTGTCTCTGTCTTCCTCTCTTTACCCTCCTGCCACCCGGTGCAGCGTCTCTCTCTCTCCCTCCCACTTTCTCCTGGCGGCGGGCAGCGGTGCTTGTCAATCTTGTGGCTGAAGCCGCCGCACAGGAGGCAGACCTCACCCGGCCTCTCGGCTCCATCTATCAACTGGCCTGCGGAGCTGGCGTGCCAACTGACACCACCCATCCTGTTTCACCTCACATCAACACCGTCCCGCAAGCGTAGTGAGGGCAGATGCAGAGGAGTGTGAGGAAGTATTCACAAATATTACATTTCAAAAAAGGTTGCAGACTTAAATTTAATCATAATAGCTTTTAACTTTATATTTGTAATAAAGATTTAATATGTGTTAGTCTTGCTGTTAAGACATTCTGTACAGGTATTCCAATTGATTTTCAAAGCGTTTTAATCAGTGTTGAGGAAAATGATATACTATCTTCAAATGCAGGACCCCAGAGAGCCAAAAATCTAATTTGGGTGTCTTCAAGATATATAGCATGCAGTTGCACTGTTAGCAATTAATCGGAGAGTGACTTTGGTAACTCATAAAATGTGTCAAGCTTTTGTACCTAAATGTGCATCGTTTTATGCAAGTGATTTAGCAAATGCTCACTAATACAACCCAAGGACGTGGGAATGGGACAGCTGAAATCTTAAAATTCCACTTTATGGCCCCTCTAAAAGGCTTTGCGTGTGTCAAGTGTGGTTCCCCCTATCATGACGGGAACAGAGAGCCGCTGGCCGTCACGAACGAGGTGTAGCCGGAGCTGACAGAATACGCTGCATCCTCTCACGGCCAAAGTGAACGAGAGACGAGATGGCAAGTGTCCGCACGGGGGAAAAAAACAAGGCCTCCGAATTTCAGCATAAAAGCTCAGACACCGTCGATGACATGCGCGTCTTGTTCTAACTATGAGGAATGACTGTGGCCTGAGAGGAGACCGGAGAAGTGACAACTGACTTGTGACAGAATATGTTACTCAGGGAAGTAGAGCGTCATCAGAGTAGAAGAGAAGAGAGCGGACGATGTGACCTAGGATGACTTTGGCTGTTACGTCGTTTAATATAAGTCGGGAGAATTAAGAACTTGAAATTAAAAGTTATGAATATGGTCCAGTTATATTAGTCGTTTGATGAACTGTCGTCCTGACCAAGGTGAGGGTTACTGCCCAATGCATTTTGGGACATTTCTCCCTTCACGCCATCTGACCTTGCAGAGGAGGAAATAAAATAAACATACCTATAGATACCTGTCATTACCATGCATCTATTAGTAGTTGTGGGTGTGGTAATTATTATTTTAGAAGTTGTCATGTTTAACCTCTTTTACAGTTGTTTTGCGTCTTTCTGTAGTTTTGTCTCTGGTCATTGTGTGCCTGCCTGGAGTCGTTTTGCATCTTTGTAGTTGTGTTGTGTCTCTTCCTTTCTTCTCATTCCTTTTTCATCTTTTAATGGTTGTTTGTCCTCTGTGGTCATCTTACGTGTGTTTGTAGTCACTTTGAATCTCCTTGTTTATGATTTGCAGTATTTTGTCAGCGTTTTGCATCTCTTTACATTTGTATTATTGTGTGAGTCATTTTCAGATCTTTGCAGCTCTGTTTTTTGTCCCCTCCATTGTTGTTTAGTGTCCCTGTTGTCATGTTGCATCTCTTTGTGGTCATATTTCATCTCTTTGTTATCATCCTGCATTTCCTCGTTGTCATTTTACATGTATTTGCGATAATTTTTCATCGCTTCGCAACTGTTTAATTTCTTTGTAGTCATTCGGCATATCTTTGTGGTTGCGCGTCTCTTTATAGATATGTTCATCCTCCATGTAAAGATAATGTACATTGGAAAATGAATGTGTAAGGTAGAGCAGAGCAGAGGAGGAGATAATGGAGCTGAACAAACTACGAAAAGCACAGCCGACAGATTCAGAAAAGAGCATCAGACAGAGTGGGTCTCTGTGGTAAACAACACCATCGCTGCCCTGCTGCAACAAATCAACTCCACATAGTTTCACTGACAATACTTCACACTGTCTGAACGTATTTTGTCACAGCGAACACAAATCATTTGAGACAACCAATGCCGTTAATCCCTGTGATTAACCGTACTCCTTGACACTGATATCACATTCATGAGAAAAAAAGATTTGTCGCCTGTGATGAGTTTTGGGATCCGGCGTTCTGTTGACTTGTCGTCACCATGGAAACTTTACCATTATCTGTCTCTCATGCTAAAACGATTCAGGAGTGTTTAACTCTCAAAGGCATCATCATTATTCTCAATTCAGTTATCAGCATATTTGCATTTTCTCCCCCGGTATCTCTGGTGCGGAGCGAGAACGCTCTGTGACAACAGTTACCGAGGTATTAATGAAGCTTTGGTGAATTAACAAATCTCCAGCACTTCTGATATATCCACATATTCACAGCTCCCGAAATCCCCAGTGAATTTCCCAGTCCCCAAGATGCCTCATGTTAATTGTATAAGGGATGATAAAGAATATAATTGATACGATTAAATGCATTTCTGAAACTTGAAAGCGTTGTGTATTCACAACCTGTGCACGGAGTTATTGCTCTACAGGTGCTTCACTTTTGGAGTAACTCAAACTAACTCATAATAGAGATTTTTTGAGTGAGTGTTAGTTTAGACTCTTTTCTATTGTTTTATATAGAAAAGGGTGAATAAGTCCTTGCAGAAAATGTGGGATGTGCATTGAGTAAAACCACTGAGACACACACAAACACACACATGTCCAGAATTTCCCCATTAAAAGACAGAGGCACAGCTACCGAGTGTTTCTGTGCAGAATTCATGACAAATGAACAGCCAAGATTTATTTGCCATCATTATGTTTGAAAAGCTTTAACTTAACGGAAAAAGAACTATATGTTCATTCAGATAAATTGTCTCTGATATGTAAAGATTTTAGCATTTTGGGTTGTTTGTGGCCTTAATGTTGCTGTGCTAACATGTCTTTTTAAGTCTTTTATGTCTCAGGCTGTAAATATAAAGATGGACACTTCCTCCCACTTTCCAGAAATGAAGCCAAAATATCCCTGATTCGAACGCTGCCATCTTGTGCATTTGGAGTCAGAGTCTGCGCAGTAGCCATCGGTGGCTGGAGCTGTGCGCACACACTTGACCAATTGCAAGTTGCTCTCAGCTGTCGACCATGAACATACATCAGTTTATAGCTTAAATGACAGAAACCATCTTTGAGAATCTGATGTGTACTTTGACTTTTTAGTTTGGTCTATGTCCCATCCACCAACATGGGGGAGATGGGCTTTATGCTGCAGGTGACTATCGAGATGTTTCGGCTTCACTTTTAAGGAGCTGTCATGTCGTCCATCTTTATACACAGTCTATCATCAGCCTGAGTCTTTCTCCCCTGAAAGTGTTTAATTAGCAGTTTAATCTGCTGCCACAGGAAAACAAAAGTGACGAAAACACTTTGTAACATCTCCTGACAGGGAACACCTGTCAAACAGTCAAGAATTACAGCTGCAACATGATGATGAGCTCAAACAGATGAATACTAACTGTCAGAGGAAATGACTCAGTGAGAGGAACTGACTCACTGCAATAACTCAGCCAGCTGACTCGTGGCTGCAGCTTCTGAAAGAAATGACCTGCTCACAGACGTTCTGGTAAGTAGCCAAACACTGTTCCACCACTATGGGAGGATAAGAAAATCATGGCGCTCACGTCATCAGTGAGCATATTTGTTTTGCTTGTCTTCTAGATAATGTCTGAGTGAGCTGTGAAAAACAAAAATCTGTGTTTTCAACTGCTACAATTAGCAAACACGATATGGAAAGGATAAAACGCAGGAAGCAACAACAGCAATGTGAGGAGGATGCAAATCCTCTGTGGTGCCGCACAGTTGACTTTGACAAACTTTGCCTGGGGCTACGTGCAACGCTGCTGTGCACATCTGCAAATAAACTCCCCTCGCCAGCAGTGTGGTGAAGACTGAATGTACATATAACTGTAAGAATATTGTTTCGTATATAGTGCAGTATGTTTTTTCGGGGGGTGGGGCCAGCTCGATGAGCAGAACACCTCTCAGTCTGATCTCAGTCGATTGCTTTGGGTTTTGTCAGAACTCCACACGACAATTGCTTCTTGTTTCATCAGTTCTAACAGTGGAAGGCAAATCCCCAATGAAAACGTAGTGATTTATCTCTTTTGACTCAATTATTGTGTCATGTTTTTCATTCTCTGAAGCCGTTTGATCAGCTGTCAGATGGGTCATTATGTTTACCGAATATATGCTTGTTGTCTGTCTTTCTTTCATGACAGTCTGATCACTTGACGAAGAAGAGTCTTTGTGCCTACCTGGTGGATGAAGACCTGTGCACCCCGAGGGCTCATGAGCAGCACGGCCCGGCGTAAAGTGTCCCGATACCGGTTGAGCTCCTCGGTGCGCATCGTGTTGAAGAGGTCGGTAAACACGCGGCTGACGTTGCGGTCCACCCTCTGCAGGGACACGTCGAGTCCCATCCGGGAAGATTGGTCCATGAAGGTTTGCAAACCGCGGATATCTGAAGGGGGAGAAGCAGTGACAGAGAACAGGTGATGAGAGGAGACACAAATATAAACAGACAGAGAAACAAACAACACTTCAGGCAGGCGCCATGTTATACAGTACTTTTCTCCTGCTGCATTGAATGAGAATTGTGGGTAAACAACGCGTACTTTCAACACGCTCTATATTTTCAGTCTTCATTCCGAGGGCTTAAAGGCGGCTATTGTTCTTTTCTTGTGATCTAAAAAATGACAAAACACAACAGGCACTCCTGTCTTTCTGTTTCCCGGGGTTTACAGGATATGAAACTGCAGACAGGTAGAGCTGTCCCCAGAGATCTGTGTGTGTGTGTGTGTGTGTGTGTGTGTGTGTGTGTGTGAGTGTGTGTGTGTGTGTGTGTGTGTGTGTGTGTGTGTGTGTCTGTGTGTGTGTGTGTCTGTTAGCTATACAAGAAACCAACTTAAAAGAAGCCTGAGCACACACACACACACACACACACACACACACATATAAAAGGTGATGTGCAGCAGAGGGCACACAATAAACACGCCAATCACAGCTGTCACTGAAGGAGCAGCAGCCCAGCATGTGCCGAGCCGTGCCGCAATTTTAGAGAGAGGTTGGACAAAATCACTGGGGCCAGACCAACACCTGTGTATGTGTGTGTGTGGACCTCCCATTGCATATGTAGGGGTTTGATAAGTTGTGCTGTCACTGAAGATACAGAGGCAAACAAAGGCAAACTGTTTCCAACATACATATAGTTTGCACATTGATTTTACCAGGGGCCAAACTGGAAATTAAGCTACGAGGAAAAGTCCCTGACCTGATCTGAGCAGTGAAGCATTATAATGGTGCTTTGCCCCTTGTTTCTACAACTTGGGGCAAACTGAAGCGGCAGAATGACTAAGTACCATACGAAGCAAATCATAAAGATTTAGATGCAATGTTCGATTTTTTTCCTGCCATCCCTGTATTGCAATTTATTGTTGGGGGGGTAAAATAAATACTCACAGTTGCCGCTGGATTCTCCTCAGAATGAAAATGTTCAAAAGGCAGAACAAAACATGAAATTAAATCATTCATCATTTTGAAGCATCGCTCGCTTAATGCAGAGCTTTTTTCTTTCCAAACACACACACACTCTCACACGCCTCTTTACTTTTGTCTCTTAATTGAAATGGTTACCCCTGGTGATGTTACTTTGAATACAATGGACAGCAGCTCAGCCTCTGAGTAATCCCTCCTTTTGTTGGAGCACAAACACAATTTGTAAGTTAGTCACGGTTCCTTTCTTCCTGTCCCATGACTGGACCATTGCAATTAATTCAGGCGATAATATTTTTCTATATACAACATTCAGCTACAGTAACATTAGGAGATATTAGCGAGAGACTCAGCAAAGAATCAGATTTTATATTCTTTTCTGGGTGAGCATCTCACCCAGAAAAGAATATAAAATCTGATTATTTTTTATGTGAAATCCAGAGGGTGCAAAAGGGTAAACCCATCAAATCTGTGGTGTCTCAATAATGAAATAAATTACCAACTCCTACTTAAAGGAGAAATGTTCATATTCGACAGAGTTTGGGCTTTTTAACTTTGCAGATCTTTTTACATACACAGAAAAATCCATATAACCCACTAGAGGAAAGAGAAACTGAAAAAAGCAGAATATGTCTCCTTTAACGAGTTTTCCTCTCAAATCACTCATCCAGTTCAGACTGGAACAACACGAGAGATCTGGGGAACTGACCAAAACAAAGAAGCAGTTTTTCAGCAGCAACACAATGTAGCAGTTGGGTGAAGAACTTGTAACTCTCAAATGGGAAAATAGGAGAAATATCCAGTAAACAAATAAACAAGAGTTTTTTAATCCCATGGCGACCCAAGGGAAAGCTACCATGCGATAACTCCTCGAGTACCCCGATAGAAACACCGGACTTCAAAGCCAGCGTTCCAGCACCGTGGCATGCTTTTCGGCGGGGCAGCCGTGTCAGCCATGGACAGGGCAGCAGCAAAGAGGATTAACGTGGAATTAAAGGTCTGATTTCTGGACGTGTTTACCCGTGCATCACTTCTGAACACAAACCTGCTTCTGAAAGTTTTATATATCAAAACTTAACCCTAGAACTAAGTGAAAGTGTCAGAAGTGAAGTTGTTATTCGAGGCCAAAGAAACCCTGGTTAGGCTACAAGGGGTCTATGGTGTATGAAACTCTACAACACTTTGCAGAAACTGGTTCAGCTGCATCCAAAGCACGACCAGGCTACACCAGGGGATCAATTCGTCAAGCTCGGTTCCCCGAGAGTAAGAAAAGCAACTTTATCAAAGATTCCGAATTTGATCGCCAGAACACACAACTCCAATCGGCAAAACTAGTGTCAAAAGAGGATGAGCAGCACTTTTAAAACCACCTCTCAGGAGAGAGAAACAAGCCTCAACACTTGTTCCCATTTACTGACGTTTGGGGATTTACGTCAGAAACAGAAGAGTGTTCATAAGAGAGTGATACTGCAGTGTATCAAACCCACCGTGTTGGAGGGAGTATTCAAGACCTTACCTTTTCTTCAGTTGGCCACCTTCACTAAATTGACTACACCTGACATGCAGAAGCACCACTCGATTCTCAGAGACACGCTGTACCCTCTGGTTTGCAGCGTGGTGGAGAGAGATTCAAACTGCAGGAGGATAATGATCTCAAACACACCTCCGAGCTTCAAAAGAAGCACATCAAAGTAGACCG
Organism: Verasper variegatus; assembly: GCA_026259375.1. NCBI lineage: Eukaryota > Metazoa > Chordata > Actinopteri > Pleuronectiformes > Pleuronectidae > Verasper > Verasper variegatus. The sequence goes on from CM048050.1 coordinate 17,114,291, forward strand.
ACTGTCAATAAGGCAAAGGGGTGGATGTACCAAATACCAAGATATTGTTCCAAAGATTCAACTTATCACTCAAACTTAAGCTGAAGGTATCAAAAAGGAGTAGTACTTTCAAAACTAATGGGAGATTGAAGTATTTTAACTCCCGGTCTCAGACTGTTTCTGTTTGAGAGGACAGGGAAGTAGATCCGCAGATCAAGGGAGATCGAGCATATACCCCGTGAAGTTGCTTTTACATCCTTTTCAGCTCGATCTTACTCGAGTCGTAACCAAAGTGGGACTCCCCCTCGGATTGGAGCAAAGCAGAAATGAGCATATCATGATAAAAGGGCTCAGAGGTTTTCACTGAGCTGTCATGTCACGTTGTAATTCAAGCGGAAAAGCTGGAGAAATGGCTGCGCTGCTATCCTGCGCTCACTCAAAAAACGAGATGATTAATTTGAAGTGATTACTGCTGTTTTTCCAACAATACCACCAGTTAATAATCTGTAACACAGATGTTTTTTCTTCTGTACTCGGCAATATAGATCTGCAATGTATCAGTGTTTTGCACAAGAGCAACATTAGAGCGAACAGAGAGCAAGAGCAGAAAAAGAGATACAACAACTTTTTTTACTGACTGCAGATCTATACTCCAAGTTAACAAAGTATTTATGCTGTGAATAAAAGGACAATAAAATATGTCAAACTAGAATGGCACTCTCTAGAGTGCATACTTCCTGCCAGAGGCTTGAAGTCCCATTAAAACAAATCCTATAGCCAATGCCACATAACGTATTTTTAAGCTACACATTGGTAGCTACAGGTTTCTGGCTGCTGAAAGAAAGTTGACGCAGCTATAAAACATTTATATTCACCAGATACAGATTTTTATTTGTAATCTGTTATCTGCAAAAAATTGCGTCAGCCCCAAACCCCTAGAGTTGTCAGAATTTTTGGTTGTTAAGACTTGCAGCCTAATTCATCATTTGAATGTTGTAATGTTAAAGAAAGAGAAACAATAAAACTGTCAATCCTGATACCTGCTCAAAGAATAAACAGGAGTTAATTTAAAGTAAGTCAGATGAACATTTTTTATCTTTCTCTTAAATATTAGTTAAGACTATTTTCCACTTGGATTTCTGGCCATATGCATCCAACACTTTGAACTTTGTTTCCTACTGAAGGAAGACAGATATTAATCTAATTAGCACTTAATGAAGAGCGTAGAACCATTTTGAAGCGTAGAACCATTGAGGATTTGTGCTGCAAATGCTGTTAAATTGTCTTCCGATTCAATTCAGATTTCATCGAGATGTATACATTCTTTGGTCAGTAAATAAACAATCGTGAAGGAAAATAATCAGCTCTATCCATGAGAGTCTAGACATGACAGATGACTTGAGAAGAGATCTGTGCACGTGACCAGATGTAACAAATTACCTACTGATTCTATAATCAAGGAGTCTCACATAAACATTTATCTTACATGAAAATGGATAAATAATTTATCCTTCACATCATATCGTCTCCTTCTTATGTGAGAGCAGAGCAGAGGAGGAACGAGATGGAAAATGCTTGTGCATAATCACGGCCTCTGTATCTCGAGTGTACGTTACAACATGAGCTGTGGAGACACTTACTGTATGTAGCTCAAAGAGTCTAAACCAGACGAAAGCGTTGTCAACACAATGGCTCCAATCTCATCAGTCTGGTCTGAATGTGCAGAGCAGGCTGAGCTGGAGCTGAATTATTATGTCAGTCTGAGGCTGGTGACGCTTTTAAAGTTGGCTTGCACGTCTTAGTGCGACAGGGGAATCAAATTGAATAATTAAATCAAATTCATTGCCTTGACTTTGGCTGGCAGGCTTTTGGTAAGATAAAACACTGTGTGTGGAGACGGGAGCCAGTTAGACCTGGATGCAACCATGTATTAATAAAAAAATCATTCCGTGGGGTTAAATTACAGTTCTCTTGTTTTTTACTTTATATTGAGGTCAGGTTTGGTGTCAACATAATCTGCTGACATGGTTTAAATTATGCAGATGCAGAAAAATGTATCTGAGACACTATGTTGAGTTTCTGCTTTTTGTCACTCGGTGGTTGAGCATGAGCACAGAACTATGCAAATGAGGTTTTAGCTGTTATTGTTACCCTCTATAAGGGTGTGTGTGGTTTAAATGGATGGCATTTTACAAGCACTTAAAGTGCTTTACACTACAAGTCCCAATCAACCAATCATATATTCATACATCCGTTCTATACGTTTATATATAACCCTCACTTCTCTATCATTCATACGCAGCCATCAGGAGCAGCTTGCGGAGTCTTGATGTGAAAACGTGTAGAGCACATTTCTGAAGTGGCATTTTAAATTTCCACTAAGTATATATTTTCGCTCATATTTCAGTCACAGTTAAATATTCAGAAGTCTGCAAATTGATTTTTATATAAATACAATGACAACTGCCGACTAATCAATCATTTACTGCCTCTCGAATGCAGCTTCACAAATGTGCCTCTCTCTCTTTCTACCACAGAATGACGAATCTGCATGCCATGCACGTTGCGAGACTCCCTCTAGTCGCTGTGGAAGTGAGAAGTGAGCAGTGGATGGGGTAAAGGGCCGTTGAACCGATCAGAAACTGCGGTCAAGTCGTCATCTGCAGACTAGTTAGACTAGGTGGCCCTAAATTTTGGATTGCACCTAAAACAAGTGTTGCAATTTGAAATCTCACATGAAGAAGCTCAATTGTACCCACACTTCCAACATACAATATCAATATCGAATATATATGGAAGTCAAGTCTAAAAGATGCTGCCTCCGACATTGTGAGTCTGTACTATTTGGCTTTGTGTTGATTACCGACTGAATGGAATCATGACTGATTCAGAAAAGGCCCAAATACAGGATTAGCTCAGATTAAATAAAGAAAAACAATAGACGACACAAGAAAGCATTTGTCATTATAAAGACTCGTCTTCACTGGTCTCAAAGGATGTCATTTATTTATAATAGAAAATAGGGTTTGTTTTCTCAGAGCTGTCAGTATAACCCAGGCCTCACATTATACACACATTTCCTTTGTGTTTGTGAACGTTCAGACGCTGACTGTGTTAAAAATGCACTTTAATACATTAGAAACCACCTCCTACTTGGGACCATAAGTAGTTTAATCAATCTCACACCGCATCCCAGACTAATTCTCTCTTCCTCCAACAGAGAGCCACTCACCAAAGGGAGTCCAGAGACAGATGCAGCAGCGTCATTACTGAGCTCAGGTGAAATCAGACCAACAAGCCAAGGAGACGACACATCCACCCTTTTCCTACAATCTCAACCTCAGTCTCCTTTCATGCTCTCTTTGTTATAATAAAATGACGAGTCAATTTTATGGGCGCTTTTGTTTGCAGATAGTCCACCCACTGTCCATCCTCCCCGGCAGAATCAATAGCTGGCTCCCTTGTACGTGCACGGTCTTGTGAGTACGCTGTAAGTATACACTTTATGGCATTTATAAAAGCACAATATATTGCAAACCTTTTAAACAAGATTAAAAGTCCTGCCAACGGCTCCGTGAAGCCACATTGGCAGTGATTTGAGCTGAAGACAAACATCTGCATGTGAACAAGCTTGTATAATGTTAACCAGCTAACTTAGTTTGGTAGGTACAAAGGTTAAGATTTGCTACAGTAAAGACACAAGTATTGGACAAACGGGAAATTTGACCTGATGATGACGCCAAATGAGAAATTTGAGAATCCTGAAAGTGATTCATTCATTTTCATTCATCACATGAATATATGAATCAAATTTGATCGCAATCCGTGATGTAGTTATCCGGATATTTCACTCAGATTCCCAAATAGAAAGCTCATGGCAGTGAAAAGTCAATTATCGCCACAGTTATTAGGATTTTTCCTCCGGGGAGTTTTAATTACTCTCCGGCCTTCGACTAAAGTTTGTCCAAAAAGTAACTATATTTGTAGCTGGGTGAAAAGAAGCTAAAGGGGTCCGGAGAGTTTGTAAACCTTGCGACAAATGAACTTAGTTGGTGTGATGTGATAAAAAAGTACAAGACTGAGACCAGTTGTGTATCCTCATCACTCAGCAATGTAGCGCTAGATCGAGCTATGTAGACAATGATTTTTTAGAGATGAAAGGCAGAATAAGGGAAAGATAGAAAAAGATGGGAAATGGAAAGTAAGAATAGAACAAATCTCTGAATCCCGAGGAAAAGAAGAATCTTCAAAGGTGTAAAGTGATCAGTGTGTGATAAGATTATCATATCATTTTGTTCTTTCCTTTTTGCCCGAAGGCACAAGAGGCAAAAGCACATAAGGAAGTTTTCCAGGCGTAACACAATAGAATCTCTGCCGAGCTACAGCAGTGTAAGAATAATGTTATTTCTGTTGCTCGTGAAGGAAATGATGAAACATGCTCTCTCACAATGAATAATGGAACGAGAGGAGGTGACGTCTTAGAAGTTGTTTACATAATGTGCTCTTCATACAACTGATACAGTGGTGGAGACTGGAATGAATTGGTTTCCCTGACACACCTCATTACACTGAGCAAGTCTTTGCCCCTGAGGTCAGAGGAACCAGCTGTTTAAGCTGTAATGGAAACTCACTCTGTATTCTACTCCAGTGCCGTGTGCTGCTCTCCCCATCCCAAAAAATAAGGATTAAAGAAATTATTTTAAAAAACTTGTCTAGAAACGTGGAATAATCTGCATGATGATGTTTCGGGCATTTCTTTGTGCACAGTGCTGCAGTACAACGCCTGAGGCAACAGGCAAGGAAGAGCTATATCTTTCCTAACATCTGCTTTATAGATTAATGCACCATCTGCAAAATTGATGAACACAGCAGCCCAGCTGAAACGCAGCCCTCTCGTACCTAATCCAGAAATCCATCGCAGAATGTTCCTCCCACTTCCCGTGTTCGATAAAGATGGGTATAGTGTAGCAATCATGGTTCTAATGATTTTGTACATTCAAGTACCTATATTTTATGCACTTGCAGTGTTTTATTTGAAGTTTAGATATCAGTGATAGAGATAAATCTGAGGTTGTAGGTAGCAACAACCATCTCAATGGAGTTTTGCTCAGCCAAGTCCAATGTAGGAGTTGTGGACCTCACATCCACTTCCAGCTTAATCTCCTCATCTGCTACAGCCTCCAGGTGCTGACCCCCAACTCGGTGCTAGTGTGGGTCAGCCCCAGCCCAGCATGGCTCCAAAGTCAGAGACCATTGGGAACACCACAGAGCGGAAAATGGCGAGCCGATTACCAGGAGAAAGAGAGGGAGCACGGCGTCCCTTCTGCTGCTGTCATATTTTTGAAGGAAGATTCTCAGGACTGACAGTGACATTAAGTGTGTGTGTGTGTGTGTGTGTGTGTGGGGGGGGGGGGGGGTTATGATGGTGGCGTAAATGGGAATTATGGTGGAACTGTCCTTCGCCTGGACACCAGCTGTCAAGCAGATTTTCGCTTTTTTTAAAGATCTCTAACTCCAGGCAGTTGGCAAGTAACTGTGAGTAAAGCCAGTCTGCAGTCAACATACACACACACACACACACACACACACACACAGGCACAATAAAATCCAGTTTTCAGTGCGAGTGTAACTCACAAGATGGTCTCTAATGGGGCTGCACAGTTCTGAAAATGTAAGAATTGTTTCTCTCCTGTTATCAGCTATTTATTTCTAGATTCTAGATTCTTTTGATCTAATCCAAACTTTCCCCTCACTCATTCTTCGCTGTCTTTCTTTTGCTCCATTCCACGGGCAGTTTTCTGCCATTCTGGATTCATGTCCTGATGGGTAACGCCGCCTTGTCATTGATTGATGGAGAAAGCAAAGACAATGCACCATTCATGGGGAGCTTCAGATTCTTTGCGAGAGAGAAGAAGCGCAAGTTTTGATGCAGTAGATTTAGATGCAGCAGAACCGTGGATTAGAAATGAGATGGCATTTCTTCTGATTGGAGTTCTTAGACGATGTGCGCACACACACACACACACACACACTGTACCTGACTGATGTCTCCCTAACGCTCCTGTAACCTTGATGATTCTTTATACAAACTTGGTGTTCTCCAAAGTTTCCGTCAATCAGAGACCTACTGAAAGCACCAGTGCACAACTTAAACACAATAAACACTTCATCATCACCACAACGCACACAAACACAAGCCGAGTAAATCTGGGTGAACTGCAGCAGCTGTTTCTTCCGCATTCACACATGTTAAGTATGAATTCAACATTCACTTAATGCCAACACAGATTTGCCGGCAGTGCTCTTGTCTCTAGGCAGCGGTGTGGGTCACTGTAGTGCAGCTTCCACGCAGGCACCATGGGTATTTTGACTGCTCTGTGATGAGGATCCTAATTAGCTGCTACATTCCTTAATCAAACGAGTACAAAGTTAAACAGTGTAACACAAGCACAAATGTCAATGGAGCCGACTTCGTAGCAACTAATTTAGCAGACTTTAAAAAAAAAAAAAAGGATATTTTGTTAGGGCCAACATTCCTTTTTTCTCAAAATCACTGCCTAGTTAAACTGAGCCTTCACTTATTAGACATAGGTTCCGTCTCTCTGGACTTGGGAGTGGAGGTTACTGGGCACTGTGCTGGCGTTAGATCTTGTAAATAAAGAGTTCCTGATGTGAAGGGAACCAGAGGAAAAACAGCTTGAAATGTTCTTAAAATGCAAATTGGTGTTCTTCTACCAGAGACTGATTTTGTTTCTCTTCTGGCAGTTAAAGTTTGCCCACGGTAAAGATGCTGCATCCTGATTTCAAATAAGACTGCTCTCGAAAGGCCACATGTAGAAACGGGGAGAGGGAGGGCAGATTGCTCCTGGCTGGGGAAACAATAAATAGCACTGACCTTGGTTAACATTTATGCTCCTCCAGACACTAACTTCTCCTTTTCAAGAGGAACAAAAGTTATACTGAAGGGGTCTTGATATGTGGCACATATCTGACCATGCACAAAATTAATTTGCATCCAATCACTGTGACATTTCCAAAGCAGTAAGCAAGAGAGTACACACATTACTCTCCACCTCACTCAGTTTACACAGCAGATTTGTCTACGTCAGTACTTTTAGTATAGACAGGTCAGGGATCAGTGCCTCTGATATTGGAACAATAGATTCAAGTGATCACGTCCTTGTATTCACTGTCCATTTGGAGAACTGCCAACGACACACACCGTCCAGGTTTAACATTGAGCTTTGTTAATGTCTATTCATTTAAAAAGTTAATGAGTAATTTAAACATACATAAAAGAAAATGATGATGGAGAGAGTTCACCAGCACTGATTGAGGCAAAGGGGAGAATCATAGCTGTAACTTCCATATAAATAATAATGTTAAGCTCTAATTGTTTGAGAATGTGATGCTTTAAAGGGATAGTTCACTAAAAAATGAAAAGTCACTCATTATCTCCTCACCACTGTGCCGATGGAGGGATGGGTGAAGTGTTTGAGTCCACAAAACACGTCTGGAGTTTCAGGGGTAAACATCGTTGCAGCCAAATCCAATAAAATCTAAGTAACTGGTGACTTTGGAAATGGTAATGGACATTTTGGCTAAAAACTAGACACCATATCGAGTCGAATTTGCAGTATGAGTTGCATATGTGGCTTGGTATGTATACCTGGATCAGGGGGCAGATCCAGGGAGTAATTCATGGATCTTAATGAGAAAAAACTATGTGGCACATTAGAGAACTAATATTTACGAAATTTGGTGCAGCTACATTGACTTGAAGGCGACTGTTGGGCCCTGGTGGAGGCACTCGCTTTACTGAGTGCCGCTCCAGTTCATCTGACATAACGTCAAAATGCCCTCACTTGATTTAAAGCTTACCGCAGTCTTTTTTAACAAAGATGTCAGAAGCAAACCAAAAGATAGATGTGATAGATTACATGTGAAACAACATACGTGTCACACGGAACACCAACTATATGCGGGGCTCACACTGCGATGAGGAAGCTTGTTATGGGGACTGTGGCTGGCTGCGGCCCATTCCCTCGAGGACTTGCTTTACTATACACTATATCAAGTGTAGCTCCAGTGTACTGAAAAAATAAAACAGATTTACACTCCCTTCTCGATTGCACTCTTCCAAGTAGTAAAAAGATTAGCCAGCAGTGGCAAAGTATCATCTGAGGAATGCCAATGCAGCAATATACTCTCTTCATCCCTCTGACCTTGCGCTACCTTGCCAGTCACTCTTCGATCCACAGCCCTGTGTCTTTGCCAAACGTGGGTCAAGAAAGGACGAGTCCGCCGAGGCGTCATGGTGAGAATAATGGAGCAGGAGAGAACATTTCAGGATAAACAAAGTGCTGTGGGGACACGCCCCGGTTTGAGTCGCACAAATGAGCCCAGACTTGTCTCTTTTCGTGGAGCTGCTTTTATTGGTGAAAGCAGCAAAGAGATATCGTTACTCTCTAGAAATTCTACTGAACATTGACGTTCTTAGCAATGTGCAATGTGTGTGTTCGTGTCTCTCTGTGTGTGAGTGATGATGCTCTTACATCTCAGTTCCCACTTGGCACATTCTTTTCAGCGGGGGGGGGGTAACCCTGCCAGATGAGATGGTTTTGGTGCATTTACATTTAAATGAAAGAGCTGGGATCATCTTACATGCAAGTGCCATGTTTATAGGACACATTCAGCCGTCAGCCGCTCGCGTTTGCCCCAACTCACCGTAGTCGCTCTCATAGAAGATGATGAACTTCTGCCAGTGCAGCTCAGACACTAAGTTGAGCAGGACTTCGTTGATCCGAACAGGCGGACGGGCGGCCAGCGTGTAGCTCTCTCCGTCCGGGCTGGGGTTGAGCTGGCAGGCGGTTCGGGGCGAGCCGTCCCCGTTCCTCTGGATGAAGAGATGGGGGATGTGCATCGCGTCCGTCAGGGACTGCAGGGCACTCGCGGCGGCGCAGCCCGTGGATGTGACAAGAGCGAGGATCCCCTGGTTCATCAGCTCGCATGCTGGACAGAGGGAAGCAAAACAGAGAGAGGGTGGAGGAAGCGAAAGGAGATGGAGGAAGATGGAGGATGAGAGGTGGTGAAATTTAAGAGAAAGAAATGAGAAAAGTAGAAGGAAAGAGATAAATCATGGTTAGATACAATTTAAAAGATTTAAAATCCCAACTATAATCAATTAAAAATGTTCATTTCAAAAATCTGTTTTCACGTTTTAAGATCGCTGCACATTATTCAGGAAAGTGTGCTCAACTGGGCTTAAGAATTCAAGATGGTTCTTTATGTATCCTACTTAGGATTACATCTGAGCCTCTGCAGTTGAGAGGAGATCACAGAGAGGAGGAGATTGGTGGTGAAGTAGTATTATAATGTGTAGATGTGTAGACAGTGGGGGGGCATCACTCTAATCCCTGTCCCCAGACAAAAGAGAGACAGCTGATTAAAGCAGAAACGCTCGCTAAAGGTGAAAGTCACTTGAAAACAGCCGATGAATCAGAGAGCTGCAGGAGTCAGTGTCGGTGCCTCAGAAAAAAAAAGAAACAAGGTGTTGAGCGAGTGGGAGGAATCTGTCATAAACGAAAGTCGAGAATATTTCCAGCTGGAGTTTAGATCCAAAATTATGCCTCCCATGATTGTAAACCAAACACTGTTCCACCCTTCCACTCCATGTGCACATGGTGTAAATCTGTAAACCAGCACAGATTAAGACTCTACACACACAAGCTTGTCATGTCTGTGTCGGGTCTTAACGTCCCCGACATTTTTATTTACATGTGTAATTTGGACAAAATCTGTTTTTGATCCTCTCGAGGTAGGTCAGTGAGTCTGCCGGCACAAAGCGCCAAATATCCTCTGAAGATGAAAATGCCACCTCTGACATCATTAATACATTAGTGAACAATGTTCCGTCTAAGTGGTGATTCATATTTAATAACAGTAAATAGACTCGGTTGCTGTGATACGGATTATTAGACATTCATTATTATGCTGTTCAAATGATCTGATGGTTCATCAATAACTTAAAAAGTCAATGACAACATGTAGTGCATATTAAATATTAAAGAGTTTATTATTTGATCCCAAGAAGCCCTTTAAACCCATTTTAAGCTAATTGTCATTGCTCTTTCTTTCACTCAGATCTGTGTCAAGGCAAAATACAGTTTAAAAGGTTTTCTTTGTAACAGACAAATACAAATATCAGATAATTGATATCTAGTAATTGTGATCCTAAATCGGTTAATTAACACAGACTGAAACCCCCTGTATACAGAGTCAGGATATGTATTTCATCCATCCATTTCCTTTAGAGGTTCACGGGGGGGAGCCGGAGCCAGAGGTGGGGTACACACCCTGAACAGGTCAGTATATCGCAGGGCGGACATATGGAGACAAGCAACCATTCGTTCTCACATTCACACCTACAGATAATTAAGAGTCTCCAATTAACACAATCTGTGCGTCTTTGGTCTGTGGGAGGAAGAAGGAGAACGTGGAGAAAACCCACACAGACACGACGAGCACATGAAACACACACAGAGAAACCCTGCCAGATAGATGTAAAGCCAATTTGACTTTCTCACTTCCAACCACGGCTTATATTCCTCTCACACACATCATATTTGACCCTGTTACTCTTGACCTGACATATTTGCATCCTCTCGGCTTTCAAGATGCGAGGCACAGAAACAGGCAATTAGCAGGCACGAGAAAGTGATGTAGATCCGAATGCACTGCAGTTTAGATGTAGAATATTAAACTCACATTTAATTTTAAGCCCCGTCTCTGTCATGAGCTGCATAATCATCTACCAGAGGGACTCTGCGGTCTAATTTTGCCTGTGACAGGCTACGACAAGAGCTTTCTTTATAATTCAAGTCACTACATCTCACACACCAGGGCCATGACAACTGCAGCACACGCAGCTGAGCATATTGTACCAAACTGCAATTAAATATGCTGCATTTCGTAAAACCTCCTAATTATATAGTGTACTTCAATGTCGAGGCCAGAAATTCAGCACAAGGCAACAGCACTGCAGTCCGAAACCTTATATCATACAAACGCTTGGTATTCAGCATCATAGGAAGCACAAGGTCGGTGCAACATGAACATACCATGAGCGTGTGCAGGTAACGATATCATTATGCCGAATCCAACGTGATACCAGAGGAGGTGAGGAGGGGGAGGTGTCGGAAAAAAGGATGGTTGTGCCGAGAGTGCATTAAGGATGAGGTACGAGGTCTGAGAAGGATGGGCGAGGAGAGGAAGGTGATCGGTTGTGTGTGTGTGTGTGTGTGTGTGTGTGTGTGTGTGTGTGTGTGTGTGTGTGGCAGAGGGGGAGGACCATTAATGTGACAAATGACAATATCATCCGCTGACTTCAAGCACAGCACTACATTAAGACACTGTAAATCATACAACTAAACACATACTGAGGAGAAGTACGGACGTCAGACTGTCGAGTGTCGAGTGTGTGTGTGTGTGTGTGTCTCCTCCTACTTCTGTCTCCGTGAGGACGAGTTTGTCTATTATTTCTTATACGGAGTGAGGACATTCTGACCCGTCCTCACTCTGTGACACACCTGCTTCACAGGGTTAAGGTCGAGGTTAGAATTAGGTTTAGGATGCAGTAAGGGTTGGGGTTTATGTATATACATGTGATGATTAAGGGGCTATAGAGACTTTATGTCAATGAGTGTCCTCACAAAGGTAGAAGTACACGTGTGTCTGCATGTGTGTGTGTGTTTGTGTGACTGTGTGGGGTGTGTGACAGGATGAGACTCAATGTGAAGGCCGACATGTGCGGTCGGCCACTTGACAAATATTCTGTGGTGCAGCGTGAAATCCTAATGCTCCGCTCAGCGGGAAGCTGTGTGACTGACAGTAATACAAACACAGAGCCTCCTCTTACACTGATATAACGTCTGAATGTCTCTGTTCACCACAATAAACTGTACGATTCACTGCAAATGCTCCTCAGAGCTGGTGCCTGTTGGAAGCTGCTGTCTGCTAAGTATGATGTGATATGATGTTTGCTGCCTGGATTCAGTTAAGATGCTGCATGTGCAATTCTAAACACATATAAATTAGTAGAGCCCAAGGGATTTATCGTTGTACTAATGTGTTTTTCACAGACATGTTCCTATTTGCGTCTATTCTTGCCAATATGAAAACTCCTGTTTTAGAAAATAAATAATGGAGATAAGATGTACATATAAGTTTATTTTCTAAATGCAAGTTAATGCAGGTCTTACTGTATTATTATTTAAAATAGTTAATGTATGATAACGTCATCTTGGTCACAAAAAAAATCCATATTTATCAGACCTGAAACGATTTGTCATTTGATTCTTGGACTAATTAAATACTAAATGGTAAATATTCTCTGGTTTGAACTTCTTATACATGGAGACTGTTAGACAACAGACATCATCCTGCAAGTAAAATAATGGACAGATTAACCAATAATCGATATGATCATTTGCTGCAACCTTAAATCACACTAATGGAAATTAATTGTGACATAATTTACAATCTTTATTTTCTACAATGTAGCCAAAATACTGCAGAACCATTTTGAGCTTTTATTTCAGTTGCAAGAAACTGCTGACAGAACTGTGATCCAAACAGAACCCTTTTTCTTACGTAGCCCATTCACCCATTTATGCAGCCACTTTTAGTTAAGTGTGGCCAAAATGCGACAGCAGCCATTTTGGCTCCCTAATGGACACCCGGGCCCATTATACAGCAGACAGCCCAGTGACAGGAGGGAGGAGGGGCCCACAGTCATTGGCAAGGATGATAATGGTGGAATAATGTCTCTTAAGTGTTCCTTTTGAAGTAGACAGGGGCCATCACTCATCTACTGCAAGCTATCTCTCATCCAACGTCATCATGTAACAGCAGTCTTACATACACCTTGAGAGAAAAGCTTCCTTTACCAGGATAATGCTTATGAAATGTTCTCAAACCAATGGACTAATTTCAATGAATGTCTTTTAAAAAGGTTTTGAAAGTGTAATTAACAGGAGTTACAATGGGGAGATTGTTTCTTTTAAAGAAGGGATTTACTAATCAATCAAACTCATCATAGAGAAACAATTTTCTTCTGAGTAATGATGTGGTTCAATCGATCGGATGCTGCACACACTGGAGGTGAATTCATTTGTAGACACGGTTAACCAATACTGCATTTTAAACCCTGATAAAAAACTCCATCACATTGACGTCATGGATCTTTGCTCATCCATCGGCAAATTCAGTCTCCAAATCAGCAAAGAGGCTGGCCGAGCGTCAGCAGCATCTCCGAAATGGCTCGAAAAGGACATCTGCCTTTCAGATCAGGTCTCATCAACTTAGAGGACACAGACATTTTTTTCTTTTCCTTCAAGTCCTCGCCTCATCAGACCAGTTCTGTCATGTGCTAATGGCGGAGGGAAAATAATCATCAAGACACCAGGCTGGAAGAAGACAACTTCTCCCCACACACTCTGTTTTCCCCTGAAAACAAGAAGTCATCAGTGCCTTGCCCTCATTTTACCACTGTAATATGACACACACACACACACACACACACACACACACACACACACACACACACACACACACACACACACACACACACCACTGCTGTAGTGAACACGGCACAAATTGGGGCTGTCTGGGTGATTTCACAGTCTAAATAAGACAGTCTCATTTAGTTTGCTCTGACTCAGAGCACAATCTCTGGGTTCAAAGAGAGAGAGAGAGAGAGAGAGAGTCACCGCTGGGATGAATTCTACAATGTTGTCAACACCACTCTCGAACTTGTAGCGACAATGATGCAACACTGATCTAATCGAGACGGCTCGTATCACACGATATGGAAAGAAAAGTCTGTTTTGTGTTAATCAGGTGCAGCTTCAAAGGCAGATAAATACTGTTTTTTTTGTTCCTTTTATCCCCAGATATTAAAATCTAACAGGGAAATTACGAGATAAGGAAGTTGCTCTACCTCATAATGTAAATTAGGGATGATGAAACAAAGAGTTGAAGGAAACCAACATCAGACTTTAATCTCTCCTGCTTTTGCAAAGTGAACATTGGCTCTACTGATAAATTTGTACTTAAATTTGTCCAGTTTTGTAGCCAGGAAAATAAATATGTATAAAGAAAATCGAGATCCACCGTACATTTGCATACATGTCTATGTGGATTGTCAGTGTTGGATCATATTCAGCTTCTCACAGCGCAATACTGATGACAACATCAAGCGCCGGGATGGAGAAACCCAACTGATGAATTAGTCATTGATGGTTTTTAGGTATTTAGCAGGGAACACAGTGGTATACAGTGCAGTTTTTGTTTGGATTGAATATTCATAGGAGCCTTAAATGATCCACGTCCCCCCGATAAGAGGAGACTGGATGTTATGTCAGTTCCTCGTTATGAACAGAGCCTCTTGTGTTTGGCAGCTTCCTGTAACGAAATCGCTCTTCGGCACACAGAAAGGAACAAGCAGGTAACACACGGCAGCTGGACTACAGCTTGGCTCAACACGGTAATACTGTAAAAATGAAGCGCCTCTTCATTGCTTTCTCTCGTTCACTCTCCCCCCCCCCCCCCACCCCCATGCCTGCACTCCTGCTGTCAGGCTCAGATAAGGGTTCATATCCCCGTCAATACTACTGATGCCAAGACTGCCCGTGTCATCTGAACTATGATGGAGTATTTTGCTGCTGTAAAATTATAGCTTCCAGACAGGTGTGACTAGACTAAGAACAGCAGTCCGTGCTTCTATACAGGGAGTGGATAAAATAACAACGGGACCTGTTTAGTGCAGAAAAGACCAATGCACTGGTCCTGCATTCAAATGTTACCTGACTTTGTACATTTTCTTTGAACATCATTTAACAAACTGCAGCCCTTGAAACCGAAACAGCAGCAAAAACAACCACGTTAACAAAGTGAGTGCTGAGCCATCTTCCTTTGCTCTCTGGTTACTGTAGGGGGTCGATTCCTTGCACCGTCATCCCTCTCGCAACATTATTGTCTCTGACAGTTAAAATTGTTCACACTTCAGTCTTTTTGAGCTCGTCATCTGTGACAGACGCAGTTTTCGGCTGCTTGACAGATTTCTCTCCTCGGCTGATTTCTTTTCAGCAAAGACGACAGGAGACGCTGAGAAAAAGAAAAAGTTTCTTTTCACTCCTCGTGATTTTGTTTCCTCTCTGCAGCAGAGCATGTTCCACGATGCCTTCAAAAATAAATAAAAAAACACTCCTGCAGGTTAATCTGGACAAACAAACACGCTGACAGAACAGTTGCGAGGCTCAATAACCCTGACACATTCACAATGGAAGGAGTTGAAAACACTTACAAGCCTAGCGACATAATAATGCTACATACAACCCATGATGCAACATGGTAAAATACTGCAGTACTTGCTGGATAAAACCCCCCAAATCAAACTGTAATAAATGAACATGCAGCTGTCTAATCCTGACATGTTAAGGGTTTGTTTAAATCCAAGTCTGAGAAAAGATATTGTCTTATATCAAATATATCATCTGCTCCCTCTCCAGACTGGTAGAGAACCCACAGCATAGTTATTCTGTTCATTTTAGCGCAGAAATACTTAGAATATCTCATTTTTATAATAGATGCTAAATAATGGAGTTCTGCTGTTGTGACAGAAAACTTTAATCCCAGGAAATATGGAGACAATCTTCTGTTTCTGAGTCATGGTATTTCTGCAGAACGTTGTGATGTCACAGCGAAATTGACCTTTGAGCCTTTGCAAAATGTCATCACGTCGCCAATTTGTTCCTGTTTTTCCGGCCAAAGACAGGTTTTTGACCTCCAAAGTTAAATTAGTTCACCCTTGAGTCACAGAGGATGTTTGTGCCAAATATGAAGAAATTCCCTCAAGGCGTTACAGAGATATATTGATCGATTGGATATATTGAGATAACACAATCTTTTTGAGACTAACACGTCGTCATTTCTATCCTCCAATTTCCAAGATGAAGCAAGATTTCAAAAGTCAGGGTCTCTTGAGTGTCTCTTTATACATTTCTGAGATGGCTCCACCAACTCCACCATACGTCTCTGCAGGTGTTTTAAACTATGCTACACTAAATCGTTTTTCTTATCAGGAAAACTCAATCAGAAATGCTTTATTGATCCTCACATGGATCCTCGCAGGGAAATACACTCAGGAGAGCAGAGGAAAGTAAGAAGTCAAAAAATACAATGAAATAGTAATCTTCGTGGTCTTGCAGGGCTTTCTTAAACCACTTTTACAGACATTTAGACATTTTAATGTTATCCGACCTGCACCGTGGAAAGACCGGCCTTCCAAGGTCAAAGAGCTGCTGCTTTACTCTATGCGAAATCGAACGGACCATTATGTACAACAGTCATATACAGTATAAAGCTTTGTGGCTTGCAGAGGCATAGACAATGTTTTGTAGTTTTCTGTCACTCTTTTTGTGTGAGGCTTTATGTTACGCCTGCTGCTTTGTGTTCTCTGCTGCAGAGGCTTCAATCAATCAGAAAGAGAAAAAAGAGTATATTGAACATCAAAATGGTTCGTGGCTTGACAATGAGACCCAGTTTGTTCTGTGGCGCTTTCATGTCTCCTCGCCTGGGCCCCTATGTTAAATATACTTATGAGAGCTGGTTCTTATTATTTCTGACATCGGAGCTGACAAAAGAAGATAGCTGCTGCGCCATTTGAAATTTATTTTCCGACTGCTGCTACCCGAGGGGACGTGACAGCAAAAGGCCTGCAGTCTAAATCTCTGCAGCCTGGGAGGAGAGCATGACCTAATGCAGCTGAATCCACTCCTCATAAATTTAGTTCACAAAGTTAAGAAAGAAAAAGAACAAAACAAAAACTGGGGAGCATTGTTGCACTGGGGGAGACACACCCAGTGCACACTTCTCGGAAAAGTGCTGTGTCACTGGCTGCTATCCCGACACTGAAACTGATGCCACCAGACAATGATACAAACAACAACACCAACATGTGATGCAACTAGCTAACATGTCTCATGGCATCACATTCAGCTGTGGAACAATTTGTACTGACTGAATCCTTTTCCCCTGCAGCACTGAGCTTTTGGTCTCCTCCTCAGAGCAGACATGGGGTGGGGGGTGGGTGGGGTCTAAACCTATTAAATATAAGATTATGGGTTTACCTTCAAGATCATCAACGTGTCACTCTGGAATTGCACTTTGATTAAACCGTTTCAACAAATCTCCACCAGTCTGAGTTTCCCTCGTTCTAGCTCGACTCCCTCTTTCTTTCCCACAGTGTGCTGGACTCTGTCACTTGTTCTCTCATCAACTTAGCACCACCAGTTCCTTCCAGGGCTAATATGGTCAGTGTAATGTGCACAGCATAGTCGTTTGCATACACAACGGTGCTCACCCTTATACAGCTGACACGCAGCAGTTGCCGTGGTTGATGAAGTGCTCCATTGGCAGCACTGTGCTGAATGTTGAAACAGGTGACTAGGGGAAGGAGCCTGGCTGTTCTATGGGAAACATATGTTTGGGTTTTGAGATGCCAGATTCAGATGGTGTTATCAAGAAGGATAGCACTGTCGGAGGATAATCATGACTCATCCACCACTGGGACTGGGACAGGCTGGGTGTTTGCTCCTGTGCTGGAATTAGGAAACATCTCACGCTCCCTTGATAATGTGTCATTTGCTCTGATATCATCTCTTTCTTTGTTGTCCTCCAAACTCATTCTCCACGTCTGCACGTCTCACTTCTCTTTGTCATCTCAACCCTCTGTGTTTGCCTTCGTCTCACCTTTTATGTTCTTTATCGCAATCTGCTCTTGTCGTTCTTAGACCATCTGCATCCTGAGCAACACCCCAACCATACGAGATAAATAATGAATGACCATGCGTTCAGTCTGGGATCCTCTCCTACTTTATGCATCAGTTGTAGAATATGAGAAAACAGTGTTGGAGGATTGAGTACAATTTTTTTATATTTTTCTTTGAATAAGGCAAAACCAATGATTGCGTGAAAAGTTAACAAAGGGCAACACTATGCCTTTTCTTGAAAATCAGACCCAAATGACAACTTCAGCCGGACTGAATTCCCAACTATCCTTCCCGGACCTTCATTCTTTAATTTCCCTGACAGGTCCAACATGTGGTTTATGTGATAACAGAGTAAAGAGGTGGTTTAGGGGCTCAGGAGTATAATCTCTTAAAGTGCCTGACTGATTTATAGTTCTCTCCTGACAATTCACAGATTGAAGTTGTAGTTCTTTTGCCAACTGTGAGTTCATTTTAGAAGTTAACACAATATGTCTGTATTAGGGTTGGGGCGATGTCTACTGAATTGTCATATGCCAACTCAGTAGAGAAACACTGTAACCGACGACGACGAGGACCTAAGCCTATAGGTTCGCTCAGCTGCGATGCTAATAAAACCATTAGCTTTAGCAGTGCGTACTAAAATACATTCAACTGCAGTTATTCATTTTTTTGCCTGTGCTGAGCATCACTGTCGCTGGTTGTTCATCATATCAGCTGTAATTAACTTGATGACAGTGCTACACTTGGCTGTCGTTGGTTTGTGTGAACGCCACCATCACTACTTGTCAAAGATAATTATGCAACGTCACTGTACAGCCATCAGTGAACTTTGTGCAGTTGTGAGACATCTTAGCGCTTTGCTTCACGTAACCGTCAAGGATGGTTTTAATCCAAATGGAACTTACATTCATATCATGCCAATAAATTAGACTCAGAGACTTCATATTTTTCCAATGACCTTCAGTATGTGGATGAAGAAGCTCAGAAAACGATGCATGGGAGATTAATTAGGTCATGCAGGTCAGATACAGGCTATTTAATTACATAACATCTCGTATTGGGATCAAACTCGGTATCAGCAGGTACCCAAGAATGAAAAGACTTGGATTGGGGCTAAAATAATTTGATGAGGACTTGAGTAGTAATAAATAAGAAATAAATCCTGGATTTTATTAGGGTTAAAGCAAAGACACTTCAATTAGCAATATAATACCATTAGCAGCTGCTACGCTGAGCTTTGGTTTTCCACATCTTTGGGCGGACGTGACTCACTGGTCTTTGGATGTCAAGAGGACACGACCGCAGGCAGAGAGGGACCACAGCTGGTTGTTAGTTCCAAGTGGAAAACACTACACAGCAGAGGGTCACAGCTCACTTGTTTCTAAGGGGGAAAGTGTAATGTGACAGTGTACTGGCTGGCGCAAGTTGTCACGTAATTGTTTGTGTTTATATTTTGGCAGCGGTGTGCATTGTTAACGTAGCGACCACAGGCTAAGCTGAGTTTTGTATACCTTTGTTTGGAAGGTTGAAAGGTTGAGAGGTTTAATGGGAGCACAACAATATTTTTTGCAGAGACTTTGTTGAAGGAGGTGGAAATGAGATAAGAATAACAACATAATGTGTCATGTTATGCTGAAGACAATAACACCATAGATGACAAGGAGAAAACACTAACATAACACAGCAGGGGCCAGGAGCAGTGCTTGTTAGGCAGAAAAGCAGAAACATATAGAGACGTACCAATATATTTACTTCAGGATGTGTGGTCACCACACACAGTGGTTGTCCTGAAAAGTTCTCTGGAGATCACACAGAACATCCTTGTTTTGCAGTAAGCAAAAGTGACTGTGGCCTCACAAAAAACACAACGTGTCTCATTATGATTCAAATTCCCTTTTAATACTCCTCAAACTAATATATATATATATATATGTTCAATTGTTTATTTAAATTAAGTTTAAATTCAAGATTGCTTTAATGAAGAGTGTCAGTCAGACCTTCTATCTACCAGTGCTATCCTCCATTGCGATGACGTTGCATTTACCAAACAGTAGCATTGGCGATTGACTGTAAACACGCCACCAGCTTGCAATGAGGCTTGTGTTGGCACAAGATCACAGCCACCTGCTCCCACAGCTTGAAGGAAGCCGGACATGTGTCCATATTCAAGCCTAATAGCAGACTGACGTTCACCTACATCAAGATCCACCACCATCGTTTCCTGGGACCTGATTTATAGTAAAAAAAACGTCTTAGTCACTGGTGTTTAATCAGTTTGATGTGTTAAGAATATTGTTTCACTCTGCTGAGTTGAGCAATATGTCACTGAGATGTCAAGACACAGGACCTTTGGAATTTAGCCTCTGGCACTGGTTCTGGGCTGTAAGAAACGTCCTTGCACCCTGTGGTAAATCTGCACAGAAACTAAAAGCAGTGACAAGTGCTTCAGATAAAGCTTTCACATATGACATGTACAGTAGATGTGCTCGTTACTTCAGCCTTGAAAGGGAGACAGAGAATTTAAAATCAAAGATTTGTCATGTTCAAATTTCAGTGTCTTCCTGAGGGGATTCTTTAAACTCTCAATTCCTTTGAGACTCTGCAAGACCTTCCAGCCATTTTAATCCTGTTACTTTAGTTTGCCAATCCAAGCTCTGATTTGCTCGGGTTTTATCAATATAAATATATAATGATATAAATTACTGTATAATGCATTTATCTGATGAGTAGATTTTGACATATAGGGTGCAAAAGATCCAATATATTCAGAACAGTCTGTGGACCAAAGCAGGACTGAGCATCAGTGAATACAGGACTTGTGACTATTTAAGGTGATTACAGGTAATAATTAATAATTGGAACATTGATTATCTTGGCCAAAATACAAGACAATCTAGAAAGATCCAAATGCATAGATAATCCTCCTTAATCTGTCAGAAGTAAGAAGTAATTTGAATAAAACAACGCAGTCGCCATGTTTTACATCTTAAAATGTATCATCTCATTTAAATAAATATGCAGTAAACTGATAAAAGGAAAGACTTGAAAAGCTGTTGTCAGCTATCAGATTTTAAAATGCACAGGGTATGATGCCAGCTGTTCCCATTACCACTGAATGTGATTAAGTGTCGCTCTTTGCAAGATCAGTCTGCTTAGCTGATGCTTATCACTTCTACTTTTTTCCTTCCTGAGTGCTGTAAATCCACCATGTGTTAAAGGAGGCAAACCTTAATCAAATTCAGGTCTGAAGATGAGATAAAGTGTTGGAAATATGTCGGAGTGACACGAGTCTCTGTTCTAAATTGTGTTTTTCAGCTTTTACAAGTCACATGGAAGAATGTAGGTACATCGTGCATTAGGCTGTTTATTAATGGGAATGAGTCAAAGTTTTATTTCTCTCTCCTCCACTCTAAACGATTTGGTAATTTGTCTTCACTTTTGTTCATTATCTGAAATTCCCATGCACTGGTTATACAAAAACAATCAACAGCCAGCGGCTCATCCATTATCCATTTGCAATTCACAGTGAGTACCTACAATTACGAATGTCTGTCTTTAACACCAATCACTATATTCGAAGTAAAGGCACCAGTACCTGATTTATTTTCTTGAACATGTAATGTGTGGGTTTGCTTCTTCCAGTGTATCCAAGCTACGCTTCTTTTCTCATCTTGCACATGTTACCTTGACCCATCAAATAATGAGCCTGTGCTTTCAACATGCACATCCAGAGTTAAAGCCCTAACTGAATACAAATGTGGCTGAGGATTGGGACGACGTAATTTAGAACAATTCACGGCATAAAGGTAATGGCTCTGTCTTCAGGAGAAGAAAAAGTCTTCCCGATCTATTGGCTCTCTTCTTAACATTAGCACTGTCCTGTAGAAAAACAAATTAGCTCATTATCCTTGGAAGGCTGGACTCATAGGAGCAGCATGCGTGACAAGCCAAGCCTTTGGATGTGCCAAGCTGAAAATGTCAACATACTACCTGGAGAGTGCACATTAAACTCAGGCGGTAATGGCTGTCACAAGAGAGATCCCCATTATCAAGTCCATTAAGGCACCACACTCCTTCCCATTGAAAAGAAAAAGAAACACCCAACACCCAAGCAGCAAGATTTCAAAGTACGGAATGAGCATCTGTAGATAAATGCCAAGGTGACACATTGTGTGTTGTTCTGCCAACAACACACATTCCTGACTTCATTAACATTCTCCTGGAGGATCCGTGTGCCAAGCATACTCTTTTAAGTGGTCTTTCTGTGTGTGTATGTACGAGTGTGTGAGGATGTCTTGTGTCATTTTATTTGCATGAACACAAAGGCAGAAGTATGTCGGCACCTTAACGTGACACATTGTTGACTCTATCCTGTTCATCCAGGACTCACTACAGTCTGCTCCAAAAAATATTGGCCAATCCCTTTGCACACTGAAGACACTTGGGTTTAAGGTTAAAGATGGATATGAAAGAATAGTGAGGAATTTCAACTTTATTTGCTGGTATTCACGTTAAGATTGTAAGAAAAAACTTGTGACTTTTGTTGCCAAGGTGTTTCCTTTTTGATTGATTTCTTCAAACGATGAATACGTCTTATCGTCCTGGTTGGGTTTGAAAGGCTAAACCAACATAAAGGCCAGTGAGCAGTCTATGGGAGAAAATCAAGCTATTTTCTAGCAGATAAAAGAAGGATTGGTGTAACAAATACAACAAACTTGAATGTCCTGAAGAAGACAGAAGGTGACTGCTGAGCAACATCGCGCTGGTCAACCAAGGACAGCGACAGAAACATTGTAATGGTTGTGAAGAACACCAACACATACAACAGTCAGTTACTTTAGCATGACCTCCACAGGACAGAGGTGAAGAAATCACAATCGACCGTTCCAAGAAGGCAGAGAAGAAACATAGAGGCCATTCCACAACACAAAGAAGAACAGGTGAGCAGCATCAGCTCTGGAACACAATTTTATGGACTGATGAGACCTTGGTTAACTTCCACCAAAGTCATGGAAAGGCCAATCTTGGGAAATAAAGGGTCTGTCCATGATCCCAAACATACAAGGTCACATCCCTTATCTTTATTGATGATGGTAGCAGAAGAAATAGTGTTGTTAAATGAGGAGTGTGTGCTGGCTAATAGCTGCTTGTTGCTACCTCACTGGTTTGGAATAGAGATTACGTATTTCTGTCCACCTTGTGTAGTATGTGAAATGACGAGAACACTGCATGAACACTTGTGTGTTCAATGTGGTCACAATGCGTCCCTGACCACCCGCGAAGGCGGTTTGGCTGATTGGATCGCAATCCATCCGCAGTGCATTCTGGGTGAACTTAACTTTACCCTCATCTGGTCAAGCACCATCCGATTGCAATCCAATCACCCAAAAGGCGTTTTAATGATAGGTGTGAATTGCCTCATGTCCAAAATAGCAAAGCACTTACATTTCACGATTAGGATCCAATTTCCTCTACGTGAACCCTTCTCTTTGTTCTGTTGTATTCTCTGCTCTGGTTTTTATTAATTTCCTCTTTTGGGGGATGAGTGGTGAGCAGAGAAATAACAAGAGGCAGAAGAGAGGTCCCTCATGCATGAAATGAAAGAGCTGTGGCCTCCTGCAGGGACTGACACTGACGTATTCACGACAGGCAAAAGCCTGCAGTCACTTTTACCATCCTAGGTTAGAAAACACAAATTCTCTATATTTGCAACTTTACATGGGTGTGTATACTGTTAGGACTTTAGCATGTGGGTGGCTCCCTGGCAACCACTTGACAACCGTTTCCCTGGCAACAGGCACATTCATGATGTTAACCCTATTTGTATGCTCGAAGTTGTGTGTGTGTTCGCCAGCATGTGCACCCTGTGACTGGAGGTGGTAGCAGCCTACTAAAAACTAAAAACACACAAAACACAGATCAATATTTCCATATATTCTTTTTAAATATTATGGGCAGCACGTGTGAGTCGTTGCTCAATGTTGCATATTTTCTCATCATGACTAACAGGTAACATAAGGATTCAATCTGACAGCATATTTTATTACACACCACAGCCACAACCCATTTGTCAACATTGCTTTGAATATGTTAAGTTTCATTCTCTGCACATGAAGGAAAACAAGAGTTTATATTCAATATTATATTATATTAGTGTTATAAATACAGTCTGGTGATTATCATGATTCTTTGAACTGAGACAATCATATGGGATCTTCATTGATCACCACTGTTGTGCTTGTACTACAGATGAAAAGGTGTAAGAAAGTAAAACTTTACTCTGCCGATACTGTTATCGCACATTAACAGTGACAGCATTGGACACTATGTGGTGAGTATTAACATTGATTCGATCAACAAAGTGAACAGCATCAATATCAAATTGACCAATATTAACCTCGGATACTGCATGATTAATTTTGTTATTCATTGATTTTTTATCAGTGTGCTGGTGCCCTGTTTGTCTCAGTATCGTTTTTAGCCACACCAACAAACTAATCTCAGATGGTATCAGTAAAGTGTCGTCTAATCCGAGGCTCGAAGGGACACGACGCCACATGTTTTTCAGCGTGCCAGTTCATCGGGCGGCGTGGAAGACACACAGACCGAGCCATCTGCTTGTAGATACTGAGGTAAATGTGAGCAGACAGAGAATCTAGTGGAAATATGATTTAGTTTATGTAGTCCCTAAGTAAGCTGTCATCCCCCATAACGCATGAAGGGAGCTGGCAAAAGTCGGTCTATTACCATGTTGATAACATCAATTTGAAGCGTCAGTATGGGGTGAGCTAATACCCAGTCCTGCGACGCACTCTTGTCGCCTGAGCCACAGGGTTTCTGCTTTGATTAAAATCACAAACCAGCCATTCTTCCATACACAATTCATTCCACTACCTCCGACAGCAATTAGATTCATTTCACACCCCCCCCCAGGTATTTTCACTTCTGCCACATGAGAGAGAGGGAGTGTTATGTCTGCTGGCGGAAATGTCACAAGAGGTGTTTCTGACGGTTTGGTCCCTGTGACTGATTTGAGGTCAGAATGTGACCGCAGCTGAAGTGAAAGTAAAGTTTGCCTCTGTTCTGTCAGTTAACTCCACACAAATGTTTGACTTCCAATGGAATAAAGGTAATAAACTGAGGCAGACGGCAATGCACTGCACGCTCATGGTCCCCTGGAGATTTCCACATTATTGTCCATTAACATGAGAGACGAGAATGTTTAATGTGGTTAATGAGAACGACTTAACCGTTAAATATATTACAAGAGAATTTCAAAGCTTTTCAGGAATTCAGGATTTAAAATGTATTTTATACATATATATATATATATATATATATATATATATTATTCACGTTTAGGAGACCACTGATGTTAAGACGACATGAATCCACATTAGCATTAAAGTCTTATAATCATCCGACGATGACAGGAATTATGCTACATGGACGCTGGGGGACAAGTCCTTGACTAACTGGTTTGGTTTGGTTATAGTTGGTTAGGTGAGGAGAGGTTAGGTTTGATTAGTTTAGATTGAGTTGGGTTGGGTTAGGTTTGGTTAGTTTAGTTTAGGATATGGTTAGGTTAAAATGTGTTAGTTTAGGATAGGATAGGTTTGATTAGTTTAGATTGGGTTGGGTTGGGTTCAAATTGGTTAATTTAGGATAGGTTAGGTTAGGTTGCATTGTTTTTTTTAGGTTACGTGTCTAGCATTATCATTAATAGAGCTCAGATACACGATGGTCTGTTGCTGATTGAAAACTGTGTCCACTATATTCCACATATTCCACTATAATATAACAGGTTCACATATACACAGGGAACACTGTTGTACTGCTGAACCTAATTTTAACAACTAATAATTTATGCACGAGTTATGTTTGCAATTGGCAGCTCGCTCCTCCCATGCTGGACAGTTTAGTTCTTTCTTTGGTATGAGACACAGGTGGCTCATTGCTGAATCACTCTTCTGTCCCGTGCTCCAGTGATCACCGATCTGAGTGACCCAGCAGACCTGAGCTGCCATCTGTTTGAGGACTCCTGCTGTCTTGTCTGGGTCCCTCAGATCTTTAAACATTCTACGTGTCATGTTTCCAAACACCAATTCTTTTGTGCGTTTGCCTCCAGCCCCACTTTTCTGTCCTCTGCTGTGCAACCCCGTCCCTCATTTCTTCCTGTGGTGCTGGAAAAGCAGTGAAACCTTTTACAGGTGTCATTACAGTATTTTAATTCTCACTGAGAGTTAATCACCGTCTCCAGTCGGCCCCATGATTGTCAGGGCTGCATATAATTAAACGCATGCAGACTGTACCACAGAGACTCTAAACCTATATAGGTAGAAGTACTGAGTAGCTGTGAATAATCCGCTTCCCCTGCAGGAATCCTGTATTTTACATTTCTCAAGGCCTGCTTCAATATAAGACATCCCTAGGAGACAATCCCCCCCCCCATATTTGACTATTTAAAAGATATGAAGCAATGAATATGGTAAATATTTTATATAGACTGTCACGTGTGAATAGAATTTGTAAATAAAACATACATTACAAGCTAATTGGATTTTAAAATTCAATTATATATATATATATATACATAGCGTAAGTGTATCAGAAGATATGGGATACATTTTCTCTTGGTTCTGTTTCCATCCCCCCCCCCCCCCCAACACACACACACACACACACACACACACACACACACACACACTACATTAGCTCTAACTGGACAGTTGTTTTTCCCTAATCTCTCACTGCTCTTGTCTTTTACTTTCTCCAGCAGCTCCACTGCACACAACATATCTTAGTATTGCTCTCTCTCTCTCTCTGGCTTCACTTAACTCCACTCCCTGGCCTCATCTCCAAGTCCATTTTGCTCCTTGGTTCTCACTTTCTTGTCTTCTCGCTCTCTCCATTAAATGAGCGAAACAAGCAGGCTGAACACTCGATTTCCCACTGGCTGTGTGGTTGTTTTGCCCTGAGGTTGAAGTGAGAGCGGACTGAGCCAAGAGGGCGGCGTGAGATCAGCGTCACTTATCCATTCCTGTGGGAGCTGGCAGCCTATAAGATTATTTTATGTTTTATCAAGATATTACTGTGTAGAGTGTGATCAGATAAATGAAAACTACGTCATTAAAGGACACAGATTTGTCTGATTGACAGCACAGTATTGGACGAGAAGATTGACACCTCTCTACTGTCTGTCTGTTAAATAACAAGTGGCGGTACAGGTGGAGGGACACCTTTCTATTATTGAGCCAATTAAAAGTGATGTCTTGTTTGTTAAATCTGTGAGTGGTGGTCTTGTGGGGGGTTGGGTGCAGGATTGTTTCTCTTCCCTTGGCTTGTCTCAACTGAACTCCAGATTTATCTGGCATGAAAACTGTTTTACTCACAGGGCATATGAAATTCATGAACCAGCTTCGGTCGGGGGGTTCACTGGGAGTCATGACGATGTGGAGCCCAGCATGACAGCTGGGCCCCCCCCCAGAACACTGCGCCATCCCTGCCGGTGACATGAAGCGAAACACTAAGACGTCTCACTCGGTTGGATTTGTTGGAATCTCTCTCTGTGGAGTTGTGGTTCTGCCCTGACAAACTATCTTTGACAAGTTATCCGTCATGTTAATCACTTACAATCGACACAATGTAGCACCGGCACTATATTTTGACTTAATCCCAATTCCCTGGTTTGACCCTCAGCACAGGCTAGACATTAAAAGCTGCAGCTGAATGTTTCTGTGCTGCGAATGATTTCTGCTGTTGGAGCTTATAAACCTGTACCCCTATATGGGCCCTGTGTTGCTAATTGGCCAATCGCCCACTCCTGCGTGCAGACCTCGACAGGGATCCTGCCTCTCCTACTTAACCCTTCGATGGAGAGAGTAAATGCCGTCTTTCCCACATGGTCGCCTCAAAGCCCCGATTGGTATTGTACAAAGAAACACGCAGTGGGTTTCATCCATTCAGCGAACCCTCGAGAGACTTGAATACAAACCACAGGGGCATATTTCATTGTTTTGGCACAGTATCACCACTGTAAAAACTTTAATACAGAGTCATATATTTCACCTGTTATCTGAATAGAGGGCTAACATTTCTCAACTTTGACGCTTTGGCCTCTGTAATCTGTTTTCAATGGATAAAGCAATGCGCTCGGTCTCAGTGCAATGGGGGAGGTGGCAGAGCCGGTTCGAAAAGGGGGGCTGATGACACACGAGCAAGATCAGGGGCTCCATCGGCAGCATTAACGGATGCATTTCAGCACTATCGCCCGAACTGCCCACTTCTCTGCAGATTCCCTCTTGCTGAGCACCTGGAGTTGTACCTCTCAAACATGGCTGATGAGTGAAAATGAAAGCTCCCTTTGAAGGAACGCACAGCTTTCTTATATCACCACCACCACAGGCCATCTGTTTTAGCAGGATAAAGAGTTAGCGCTGAAGTCTGACACCTGATGGGATTCGCAGTCGAGTAGAGTTAGTAGCACAAACAATTTAAATAAAAAAAAAAACGTTGCTAACTACCAATAAATTAAATCTACCTTCTGGGCCTGTAATCCAATTAAAACGTTATCTCCTCTATTTGTTTAACCCATATATTCTGCAGGAAATAAAAGGACAAATTAAAGGCTTTCCTGGATAACGGTGGAGAAAAAAACAAGGCCTGACTTTCCTCTGACTGAAGGTTTAACAGTAGAGATATTTTTAGCTGAATCTCTTGGGTTTTTGAGAATCTTCTTGAAAGAAAAAAATAAACAACAAAGAACTCAAAGGAGCAAAATGTAAAACACAATATTTCTACTTTACCGAAAGCACAACACGTCTAAAGGTGTTTTTTTTTCCCAAACATGTATCTGTGCTTTGTGTTTTTTTTTCTGTGTCTGCTGCTTGTGTTTTTTCAAGCGCTCCAGACGTGGCGCATCTGTTTAGTGTTCGAACATGAAGGCATTTTGAGATTTACGTTTTGCGACGATGCCAAATCCTCTCTCAATGTTTAAAATTGCCCTATCTGGCAATGTTAGAGAAATTGAAAAACAAAAACCTTGATTCGCACCAAATCCCTAATGGGTGTCTTCCCCTGACCCATTTCCACATCCCTCCTCCTCAAAGTGTATCTGGGTCTTGTATTTTTTTCTGCCACGGCTGCTTGTGTCTTTCAAAGCGCTCTAGACGCGTTGCATCTTCTCAGTGTTGGAACGTGGAGGCAGTTTGAGATTTTACGTTTTTTACGATTATCCCGAAATTCTCTCTCATCTGTTGCCTCAGGTTTCATTTTACATCTTCTTTTACTCGTATTTTGCCCGTTCCAAACAAAGATCGCTTTGGGCTTTCTTCTGGTGGGCTCAGAAGAAGATCCTCTGTTGAATGCCAGTGCAGTAAAAAAGAAAAGGAACATCTAAAAAAGAAAATACATTTGATTTGTGCTATACTAAATAACCTGTTGGCACAGATCAGCTTCTTTCATGAAGCTAATATCTGTTTCATTCACCGCCACTTTGGTCGCTCCCTATCAGTGAGGAGATCAGGCGTTTAATGTGTGTAGAACGTGGCTCTGTTATCCTGTTGAGTCCCGTGGGCCTATTTGTTAGCTGTCAGTGACTATCTACCTTCATCCCTGCCCCATTGTGTTCGCTGGCCCATGCTACCAGGAACTGGATCTGTCAAATAGCTGTCCCCGTGGGGTAATAGCAGAGCTCTGCATTTTGTGAAATCGATCCCTGGGAGACGCATAAAGAAATAGCGAGAGTATGAGAGCAGAGATGTGTGTGTGTGTGTGGGGGGGGGTTGATAATACCACACCAGGAAGCTAGTTACCAGGAGATGCTGAGGTGCTCAGGTCCTGGGCTGACAGACAGAGAGAGACACGAAAAATAATAACACAACGGATCGTGGAAATGAAAGTGAAGTATCGAGGGAGATCTCCTTGCACAACAGATGGCCGGTAGGTGAAAGGAAAAGATGAAATGATGTGATGAGGGATGAGATTGAGAAAGAGATATGGAATAAACTGAATTATTAAAAAAAAGAGATGGGGAATGAGTGAGTCTTGTTTTTCTCCACAAAGCAGTGGTTCATTAATATGTAGCGTCTGTGGTTAACATTTGACCGAGCCCTGATACCAAGGAACATGCTTATAATGGGAAGACGTGTGTGTGTGTGTGTGTGTGTGTGAGAGGGAAAGAAAAAACAACCCATTGTAACAGAATCAGAGCAACAAGGGAGGAATGAACAGGTCGAGACTCTGCAGAGGAGCGGCAGAGAGAAGAGGGAGTAACCACATGAACGTGGGGAGAACTGAGATCGTATGCATTTCTGCAGCAGGGCGGCCTGATGGCAGTCAGCAGCGATGGCCATACATCCTCATTAGGGACCCTGCTGGTGCCCCCAACATACACGACATCAGCAGAATCACACTCCAAATGTTGAGAGGAGTCACACGCACAATGGAGTCCACTTCGCTGGCGGTGCAAACGAGCAAAACACGAGCAGGAGTCTGAGATTAACACAGTGTCTCTTGGGATATGTTGAAACTAAAGCAGTTCACAGGAGTCGCCTCTGAAGATTCTGGTCTATTCCTGCCCGGAGAGAAATCTCAATCTCAACGCAAACACGGCCCCCCCCCCCCCCCTTTCATTAAGTAATTCATAGACACACCGAGGGCAGATGTACTCTAATGTCTGACGGAAGGTTTGCGGTCTCTCGAGTGACGGGAGACGGGCCGGCGTCCGGACGTGGACAGACAGCGACATCTCTCTGCTTCCCTCAAGCCCCGAGGGCCTTGATAAGAGCAGACATTTTAATTTGCTCGGTCAAAACAAATGCTTCAAGACTCAGCTGGCAGGCCCAGGAAAAGCTAATGGGCTCTTGAGTACTTCATTGGCAGAGGGAACACAGACACCCGTTCACAGTGCATCAATCTGCTGTGGTTTCTAATAGTCATCATTTTCTAATGGGTCCAGGGCCAGAAAACTTTAATGAACTAAACTAGAGAATGCACCATGTCATTTGTTTATCAGTACAATGCAGTGGGTACTATTTATAGTGGCCTAATGTATTGCTCTTGATGCAGATTAAAGATAACAGGAATATTTTGAGATTTCTTTGTTGCCCAGTGAAGATAAGATGATCGATACGTGGGGGGAAAGCTTGTCTAGCGCTATGTAAAGGTTAAAAATAAGCCCACAAGCGCATCTAAAGCTCACTAACCGAGACACTATCGCATCCACCGGTTTCCTGCCTCTTTTGTAAGCTAAACAAACAGCATCTTTCTCAATCAATTAATCAATCCGACTTTATTTGCCTCGAACTTTTCAAATCAGCCATGTAAAGTGAACAGGCTAAATGCATTAAAACGATATCCCCAAACCAACCTCCACCCACAGAGCAAAACCACAATAACAGGAACTGCTCTCACTTCATATTTAATGGCCACATAATGAGCGCTATCGATCTTCTCATCCTGCGCTTGGCAAAACAAGCAAACATGCGAAATTCCAAACTCTTGTACTACTACTTCAAATGCATTTCACCGCTCAAGCACAGAAACACACATAACACACGTTACAGAGTCTGATTCAAAGGCAAACATGAGCTTTATTTCACTAATCAATACACATTCATGCCCGACACAGTCATGTTCATCCGTGTTTCTCAATATCCTCAGATCCAACTGTACAATATAATGCATTGTGTTATTGCATCAGTGTCATAACCAGTTGTATTTGGACTAATTGAAACTCTAGGATCATCTGTATCTCTGTAGGAGAGGAGGAATGTAAATGCAAATCAACACCATGGGCCAGAGAGTCAGCCAAAATCTTTCCAGACTTAGTTTTTATTCTGCTCTCGAATGTCCTTGAACAGCACCGAAGCTTCCACTGTATCATTAAACAGAGTCATTACACACCACTATGCAGAGATGCCCATAATATCTGGCTCTTCACAAATAAGTGCAGGCGTAATAGATCCTCGGATATTTCAATTTCTGCATCAGCGTAACAACATGAAAATGAAATGATGTTCACAGTATAATGACACTGTACACCTACACACACGCTATCATCACAAACGCACTCAGACCTTCTGTAACAGCAGCACCAAGTTTATGAAAAGATTAAAAACTCCAAATACCTCAAATCCCCCGTCTGATGTTATCCTTCTCAAACACCACACTTAGCTCAGAGGAATAATATCTGTCCCCCGGCGTATCAGAATAATCTCATACTAAACACCTACAAATTCAAATTGTTTTGTGTAAGCGATTCAGAAAGCTGATATGTTCTTACAAAAAAAAGCGGAAACCCCTTGAATCTTCACATGGACGAAAAATATGACGGCAAAGGGAACATTGATCAAGGAAACCACACGGTGTTTGTAATGAAACCAGCTTGACGTGAACAAGAAATATCGCAAGGTAAAAAAATTGAAATCACAAAGCTATTTCGGGGACTTTCTTGTTGCAAAAGTATTTTAACGTTACAGCTGAAGAAAGTTGTCAGTGCTGGTTTTTTGTTTAAACTTGGTAATTTGACACTTCTGGAACAACCTAGATCTTTTAAACACACAGAAATAGAGTCCAGAAGCATCAAACTGTCAATTTAATAAGAAAATGCGAAAAATAAAGTCAAGCTAAAGAAGACTGGCATTTTCATATCAATAAAGTACCACATGAAGACTTCTGCAGTGAATTCTTGCTTCATTTCAAGGTGATAAATATTTCG
Organism: Verasper variegatus; assembly: GCA_026259375.1. Taxonomy (NCBI): domain Eukaryota; kingdom Metazoa; phylum Chordata; class Actinopteri; order Pleuronectiformes; family Pleuronectidae; genus Verasper; species Verasper variegatus. Next base: position 17,146,820 of record CM048050.1, read on the forward strand.
ACAGAGTAAAGTAGGGCACCGAGACGTGCGGCTGTTGACTCAGAGGCATTAAGGAGTCAATTTGGAGCATTCTTTGATGCCCGGCCTGGTTGGTGAGATTCGGCGGTAATGAGCAGGGTTCAACGTTTCTCAGTCTCTCATCAGCGGGTCTTAAAAAAGCTCGAGAAACCTGCAGAGAAAGGTGATCGCTCGCTGCGGCATTTTCAGAAATGAGGAGGGAAAGACGGAGGAAACATCCCCGTTGATTTTTTTTGGGGGGGGGGGGATTAAAACTGTAAAAACCAGAAGTGATAACACAGAAGCACAGAAAGGATCAGCCTAAAGCCCAAAGCCTAAAGAAAGGATCAGTGTAAGTTATGAATTCAAAAGGACTGAGGAGGTTATTCCCTTTCAAGTCACTGTGTATTTTCCCTCATCTCCACACCTTTCAGTGCTCATTTGTCGGGCATGACCGATGTCAGCTGTCCGGATTGTCCCAAGCAATTTAAAAAAGAAAAATGCCTGATCCCTTTAAATTGTTTTGCAAATTGATCCTCATCAAACCGTCCGACAGCCAACGACCACTGCAGCGGACATAACTCAGGGGTAACAGAGGAGCTGGGGATGTCGTAATCATCATCAAATCCAATAACTGATCCACACCAAGTGCTTTTAACTGACAGGCTGGTATCGACCTGAATGTTGACTGTCGAGCTCCATCATCCCAAAGGGCTGGTTTTTGTTCTTTAACACTTTCAGCTTGACACAAAATATACTGATGTGTGTGTGTGTGTGTGTCATGTTTACTTCAATTACTTATATCTGCTTGTTTATGCTTACATGCATTTATGTTTAAGTATCTGCGTTTCATCAGCGACAGTCAACACTTCTGTACAAACTGTCATTAAAAGATAAGCTTTTTATATTTTTCTAAGTAAAATACACACGATCCCACACAGTCTACAGATTTAGTTTATTTTGACAGTCGGTGTCTTTTTTTTTTTTTTTCAGCAAAGATTTGTGTCAACTGTTTGTGGAGTTTGAGCTGGAAGGCAGCGATCCATCTTTCTGCAGTGATGGATGAGAGGGATGTGACAACACAATCCATCCGTCCATCCATAGAGGAGGCAGAGAGACCGGCGATAGGAAAAGTAGGTTCATTTTCACCTCCGGCTCGGCAATGAATGATAACAATAATTATCACAACAGAGTTTTCATCAGTAACAATACAACAAAAGTGAACCTTTTATATAGATAGTGCAAACTCCCACAGATTCATTATAGACGTCAATTTCTGAAACATGATTATTAACATAGGAATTAACGAGGAAGTCATTCTCATATTGCTGCATGTTAAGGTCAATTAAACATTCAGCAACACGTAATCTGTTCAGGTGACGAAGGACGACGTTCAGAAAATGTGCCAAAGACGAAAACCTATTATTAAGATGACAACTGGAAAAGTAGAAATGTAGAGTTTGTCCAAGTGTTGGAAATAAGTATGAAGGTGGAATTATGTGATCCATCCACCTCAGGCCTGTTCTGATGGCATCTCATCATCCTGTGACCAATGTACGTAGTTACCAGGATACGTGAGCATCAGACCTTTCACTGTGTTCCTCCGGCGTCAACCCTTTTCACTTAACCGGCAATCATCATCTTGTCATCATGTGCTTTTAAAGGTATAAACCGCACATTTAACACAATGTTTCCACCTACGTTTATACTTAGTTCTGCACAAAATGGACATTTTCAAAAGACTTCGAAAGAAGCAATTACATAGAGCATGATAGTATAATGCTGCAGCTCAGTTCTGTGAGTGACTCTGTACTGGCACAAGGTGACTTCCATAAAAAATACTCCTTGGCTTACATCACTGTAGAATGGAGAAGTAAAATTGCACACACACACAGACACACACACACACACAGACAGACACACACAAACTCCTTGTACTGGCTCCTTGTACTGGAGTTGGGGAGAAGACCAAGCCAGATACTGGCATTGACCACAGGCCTCTCTAACAATGCCAAAACAAAATGCTGCACTAATCCCAATTAGGCTTCTGTAATGAGGGGAGCCTGCACACGAGGAGGAAGCGCCAGGCTGCATCCCCGAAACTCAATTACACAGCAATCCAGGCAAAGAAAGCAGGGACCAATAATGTGTGTAGATGCAAATGTGTGAGGGCGTGTGTGTGTGTGAGAGCAAGTTCACAGTTATGGCTCTAACAAAAAATGAACAACAATGGACACAGAGTGGCGAAGCAAAGGGATTGTGTGGGTGCAGCAGAGGCTCTAACTCCAAAAGTAGACACACAGAGCGAGGCTTAATTCAAAGTCGGGCTTGTTCTTAAAGGGAGCTGGAGGTTCACACGTGAAGTGCTCCTCGCAGCTGCAGGAATAAGCCGGTTTGAAACAACCAACAAGTGAGCGCAAACTTTGTCACTGAGCCGACACGTGGCGCCAAGTGACACCGAGGAGTCAGCTGTGGGTCAGGTAAACAGACACAAACTATTAAGACCGGCAAAAGTTTAAGAGAATTTAGCATTGTCCCCCTTAATGTTAATGATATGTTTTATATCTTAGAAATGATATATATCTTCTTTTGCAGGAGAACTTTACTAAACAAGTTTGTTACAGACCTGCCTCTGCGCACTTGGAAATTAGATCTTTAAAAGGGGCCGAAACTGTTGTAATTGAAGTGTTACTTTCATACATAATAACAATGTCGGAAGTACCAAGTCGGGTTAATTATAGGGTTAAGAAAAAAAGGTTATCGAAGCTGAAAAGAGCGTGAGAATGTCCGCCGTTCGGCGCAGTGGACTCAATTGGCCGTTTGGCTTTCTTTTTTTTTGTTTTCACGCAGGCTCGGACATTGTTATTTCACCATGCAGAAAAGGCTCCAGGTGTGAAGGCCGTTCTCACTTTTCATTAAGCAGTTTTACCCTGGGACCCAGTTTTTGTGAATATCCTCTCAGCTGCAAGAAAAAGCCTAAACCGGTGCAGAATTAGGCAAGGTTATTTCATTTCAATACAATTACAGTCCGATGCACACAGATTCAGATGACCTGTGGACAGGAGCCATTATTCACAATGTGATACCGACTTAGTAAAAAGATTGAAATTGATTTCTTTACTTTTTGTTTCATTATTTTTTGCAGAAAGTTTCTCAAAACTTCTCTTAATCCTGCAGCTCACACGTTCTCTCCGTCTGAGGGTGGGTATTAGCAGAGGGATGGGAATCTACAGGATTAACACCCACTTATGATGCTTCAATGTTTCTCTTCAGGTGATGAATAAAATGTCCCATTTGAATGATGCCTCTTAAATTGAACAGGTGGGAATAGCTTGTGCTCTATTACCTGTCAATTTCACTTGGAGATGACAGGTAAAATGGCGTTGTGACCGCACGCTAACTCACCAGGTTAACAGACTCTGTGTGTGTGTGTGTGTGTGTGTGTGTGTGTGTGTGTGTGTGTGTGTGTGTGTGTGTGTGTGTGTGTGTGTGTAGGGGGAAAGGAGGAGGTAGGGTGTCTCCTGTAAAGGTCACTCAGTCCCCGATTAGACACATCAGCAGGTTATTGGCAACAAGGGAACTGCTGCTTCCTTTCTCCAATGAAAAGGATGTCACGTAAAAGACAGTTACAGTTACTACTCCCATCAGCTTGTACCATTATAGCCCCCCCATACAGGCACACACACACACACACACACACACACACACACAAATTAGCTTCTCGGCAGACAGTAGCAGACATTCACAATACTGAAATAATTCATCAGCAAGTTTTTTTTTAAGTTATTGAAGTTTAGTAGATGTATAAAAATTAAATGTAGTTATTACAATAACACTGAAACACTGCCTAAAAAGGAGATGTGTGTGTGTGTGTGTGTGTGTGTGTGTGTGTGTGTGTGTGTGTGTGCGTGTGTGTGTGTGTGTGTGTGTGAGATAGAGAGAATTCGTGAATGCGTCCCATTTTCCCTTTTAATTTCCTTATCATTTAATGTTTCAGGCAAACTTAGCCCTGAATTTGTCGAACCCATCACCGCCATTGAAACACTCAAGAATACCTCACCTCCAAATCCCTTCACACACGCGTGCACAGCCATAATTGAATTCCTCGTATTTTTCAGAGTAATCGGCGAGAGGCCCTCACCTCTGGCTATTTTTCCGTTCCATGTCGCTGTCATTCAAAGTTTGAATGACAATGGCATTCTGATGAGGTGCCTTTATGACTACCTGCCACACACACACACACACACACACACACACACACACACACACACACACACACACTGTTGAATCACACTGTTTCTTTCTGAGAGGCGGCAGTGGATCATGATTGTGGACTATGGTGGCATCCGATCATGATGGTGGATCCTGATGGTAGTGGCTGCTGACCATGGACTATGATTACAACAAAACAGCTTGATAGACAATATGTCTCCTCAGATACTCGACCATTACTGACAATAATCCATCAATTCATTTACCTTCCATTATGCTACAATCTGTTTATTCTAACCAATGGTGCAAATACTGTTATTTGTTCTCCTTTACACGTGGCATCTATTGCACTTCTGTCCGTCCTGGGAGAGGGATCCCTCACATGTAGCTCTCTCTGAGTCTGAATAATGCCCTGAAGGAACAGGTAGCAGCAAGAACATTAAGGAACGTCCCATGTGTGAATGCATGTCAAGCTCAGGAGTAATATCAAGTCTCTCTCTCTCTCTCTTGTCAACACGTAGGTAAGACAAATGATTCAAGTTCATAACTGAAGTAATCTGGTTTTATTTAAATAAGGGATGAATCCGGAAATAGGTGAAGGAGGAGAGTACTTTCCCTGTTTGTCCTCGAATAAGAGCTGTCAAGGAAAATATTTGAGCAGCGATCAAAACCTCGACAGGCTGATTGGACAGGTGCACTTAGTGGGGATTAATATGAATAGGACTCCCCAGGGACGGGGTGGGTTTTGTAACCTGGTTCAAACTCAGAGTATTTCTGTCAGTTGAACAGTGATTTCAACATTACACAATGAAAGAAAACCTCCAGTAGCCCGTCACACATCACCCATTGTATTATCCTAAGATACCCCTTCACCAGCAGGATTAAAGTCATTGAAAACACAAAAGTGCATTTGCATTTGGGTCCAGTTTTTGTGTGGCTAAAAGGGATTACTGGTGAGGGTTTACAAAATATCCCACGAACTAACAGTATGATTAGAATTTTTTTCTTTCTTGTTCACTCATCAGGTCAAGTGGGGACCAAACTAATATAGAGAGTGTCGTAATAAAAGCCCGGTCATTTATCTTGTCCGTTTTCTAATCCGTTTCATTTCCCGTCAATCTCGCTTCGAGTCTGATCTTCCTCACTTCCTCCATCCTCCTCTATCTCGCTCTCACTGCGAGTCTCCCCATCTCTTTCTTTTTGGGGGCCTAATTTCATCAGCATGGGAATGTGGGACAGACGGACTCCTTTTCATCTCCACCTCCTGAAAGAATGTGCAACAAGGGGAAAGAAGCTGTTAGCCAATCTTAGGACAATTAATCTTCACTTTTTTTTTTTTTAACTTTCATCTCCTCTCTTGGCTTCTTTACTCTCTTCCGTCCGTCTACCCGCTGCACCTTCTACACCCGGTTATCCGGGCCAATGAGGAAACAGTAGAGCTTGATGGTTATCAGAAATTCCAATTACAAAGGCACAATAATTAGAGGAGAATCTGAGGTCGACAGACATTAAACTCCGACGGCCAATGCCAACTTCAAATGACTCTGTTTTAATTAGTCTCCGGTTCTTGACTAGAAGTGATGCATTATTCAAATGCCTGTTTCACCATTTTTGAATTAAGAGAAACAATGGCCTGCCTTTTCCTGTTTTTCTTTCTGAGTTGCAGTAACATGCTGACAGACTTATATCGTTACGCAGAATACACATCCTCACATAGTAAATCCATTGGTGCTGCTGCTGGGGTTGCAGGGAATAGACCCCTCCATTAATCCACAGCTAAATGGTCAATTACAATATTTCTATTGTTTCTCCTATTAACAGAAACACATAATCATTCCTACACATGTGCTTACTTTTTAAAATTAGAAATATAAAGTGGAACACATGATGACTAAATGTATAATCCCCGGGTTGTTCTCAATGGAAAGCTTGTGTTTTAATCACTTTCACTGCACAATGATATTAGCCTCGGAGCTTATTTAATTTGATGTGCCACACTGAATGACCAGGCACGTACACTCATCCCAATTGAGCACTTTATTAGGAACACCATGTCAAGTGTGAGTAGGGCTTCCGCTCGCAGAGGAGGCCTCGGACCTTCATGACGTAGATTCCACAGGATGTTGGAAACCGTCCTGTGGAATCTACGTAATTTCTGACATTGAATTCAGATCTGGGGCTTAAAAGAAGAACAAACCAATTCCCATGTATAAACTGGGAAACCACACAAAACATGTGGACATTAAGGAGACAAGAGAAGACACAGATGGTCAGGTGGTGACTTGAAGCAGAAATCAAATGTGAGAGGAATCATTACTTATTTATCCATTTTATCATAAAGATTCAAACCACTGCTGCTGTCTGTGCTTGTTGCCCCATAACTATTCCATAAGCAACTTCCAATTGTCAGAGATACAGAGCCAACTCGGTGGATACTCGTTGTCAGTTGTGGAGCTCACTGCGGATGTTGAAATGCTCGACTGATACCAGGATGTAGCAGGTGGCAGGTTTCTGGAAAGTCTGACTTCTGCTTTTCCCCCGATAAGCCTAAATATCCTGAGTCCTTTTCACCTCAAGCACAATAACAGGGCTACCTGGTGGAATTATCATAGTTGCTCGGCAATTTAAGAGTTGGATAAAAGTAATAAAATCCTCTGATACCGTGCATATAAGTATGACAAGTTTTTGTGGGTAATATTGCTGCAGTGTGTGTGTGTGTGTATATGTGTGTGTTAAACATTATCTGGAAATAAAGCCATTGAAGCCTGGCGTTCTGTCCTCTTGTGTTGCTGTGACACCATTGATGAGCAGCTTCATCGAGCATTAACATTCATGGGCTGCTTTGCATTGACCAATAATCATCAAGTGTGGGCGTGTAAAGGGGCGTGAACTTTGTTGCCATGAGGGGTGTAATTGTAAATCTCTGCTAGGGGGGACATTAAATCTCTCATTTACTTTATTTTCCATCTTCATTTACTCTGACCCAGTAATAAAGATGCCTACACCTCAACACCTCGCCAGAATTTTAACATTATTACATTTATATAGACACCAAAGTTATTCATATAGACCCTGTAGTTGCAGAGATATACATTATTAAAGTTTTAAGCAGGGCCCTGGGCCCTTACATTTAAAAAGATGAAATGGGGGTGCTCTAGGACTAATGTAACCCTGGTTCATTGTTGGGGGATGAATAAATCATAAGCATTAGCTACAATGTCTGTTCAGGTAGATAATGTTTGAAATGGAAAAGTAGGTGAAGTAACATCTGTATTTAGATGTATAGAGAAGACATGAGTATATAGGGTTGGAGATTATACACAACAACACTCGGATAAAACAACTCAGAGAGCGATATTACATTAAGGTTTCACTGCATTAACACCTCAGCCCAAAGAGGAATGCTCATTCAGTGGCACAAAAGAAGATGAATCCTTCGTGTGCATGTGTGGTGCACAGCGAGAGGAGGGGAGGGGCCCGGATGCTTGAGCTCTACCCTGAGGATATTTGGTGGCTCTGCTATGCACTGGGCAACGGTTTGCTGGCATGGTTTGTGTCCACTTGTCCCCTTAATGTGTGGGGTCACTGCAAATCAATACAAAGTTGTTATGAGAGAAGACCTTTATCCTGTGATGAAACATTTGTATCACACAGGGAGTGGTCCCGTCCAGGATGATGATTCACACATCACATTCATGGGGGGGGGGGGGGGGGGTGGGGGGGGGGGGGGCACCTATGGGAGATTTTCAACCGATGTGTAACACAGAGCTCTCGACAACCGACATGAAAAGAGCAAATGAGGCAATATCTTTTGGATGATTGCTGATAATGTCCCTCGAGTGGAGACTCTCTGAATGAATGCCAGGGTGCACTGAAGCTGCTCTGGTGGCATATGGCGGCCCCCACACCCAACTAAGTCACATGATTTAGTTTCTCCCTAGTCACCTGTCTGCATGTGAGTGAAAACATGTCCCCACAAATCTCTTGGCCTTGATACATGTAAATGTTTTGGCTCATGCAGTTGATATGAAATCTGACACAGACGTCAGCAATCATTACTACAAGTTTAATCTTCCAAGGACGAGAGCAGTTATTAGAATCGCTGAATCTGTTCATCAACAGTCGTTTGCAGCTGCCAGACTAAAAGTCATCGGGATAGGGTGGCTGTGGATATACATGTTTTGAACTGATAATTGACATTCAGCCTGTCTCAGCGGGAGAAATCAAGCACTAAGATGGCTGGACTCAAAAATACGCCTTTATTTCCCCTTTCAGTTAGAAACACCACTGATATGGAGTCACTCTTAATTATGCGTTTTTGCTGGTTTGTCATCCACCTGCCTCAGCCGACACCTCCGCCGGCTGGAAAATCTGCATTATCTTGGCTTGTCCGATTTTTGGTGTCAAGGCTGAGAGGGGGGAAACTAAGCTGCGGATTTGAGCGCAAAAAAAAAATTGGAGGGTTTGTGATCTGCAGAAAATGCCACGCTTAGCCGAGCCAAGCTGGCTTAGTGCTTTCAATGGGTGATCACATTTCGACTCTTTCCAAGGGAGGCAGGCCGGGGCATTGGAAAGTGCTTACTCACCACAGAGGAGACGGTCCGCGCTGTGGCGAGAGTCTGCAGCAGCCGAGGCCATTCAAAATCAATTACCCAATGGGTGATGGAAATAGAAACGCTGCCTCAAAGTGACCAGCAGAAGGACACTATTTATCCTTGCTGCACCGCGAGGGCAAAGGTCACAGTCAAACGAGTGAGGGATCGAAACAAACCACATACACATTCAGCAGACTGTGTCGTCTTATCAACCACAGCAGGGGAGGCAAGACGAAGGGCAAATCCACTGAAACCCATTATGGCGGGTACACAACAGTAAGGCAATCAATGTCACTTAACGCTTTCCATTGAACCCAACCACGCTTTAAAGGGAGTGAATGATGGTGCAGTACTCGGCAATCTTAATTAGTAAAATATTAAAAGCCTCTAATGGGCACTTAAGTTTGATTGATGGTCTGGGATTGTCCCACCTATTGTGACGTCACAACCGTGACCTCCCCCCCCCCCTGGTCGACCCACTGAGGAGAGGCGAAGGAAGCGGGAGCATCAGACGGCCTGTGGTCAGGTTTGAGAGATGATGCAATATAAGCGAGGTTCCATCTTGTACCAATCAGAAGAGCAAGGAGGAATCTGTCCATAATGTGGTTTCATGCTGATCCCATCAAGTGTCTGAACCAATGAAATTGCCTTGTTTTGATACAGTTTCCCCTCTTTTACCTTTGGTTTAATATTATTACTTTATGACCCCACATGGGTATACACATCCCCCCCCCCCCCCCAATCCATTCAATTCCTTTCCATTTTCATTTCCATTTCTGCTCTTCTTCCTCAGTCAAAGACATGACCTTGAGCTGATGCTCAGATGGGAGAAAAGAACAAGGCATGAAAATAAAGACCCAAGAATTAAAGCAGGAGGACACTTAACTTCCTGTGACTCTGATGTGATGATGGTCCCCTGTTAACACCACTGGACAGGAGTAATTATCCCTTCTCTCAATATCTCCTGGAGTACATTGTGAGGTCTTTTACCTGATGCCATCTATCGTCCATAACTCCCTGAGCCTCACAGACGTCTTCACACTGCTTCTATATTTACTCATATATTTTTATCTCCCTCCCTCTAGCTGACATATACTAATTACTGGTCCTCATTAGATCATCATGTCGTCCACACACAAAGACGAACGCATCACCTGCACATGTGGCAAGGGCGATGTTCACACGAGGCATTACACAGAGTGAGTCGCTTGGCCTGTTCCAGCTTTACGACTGCGGACGCTAAAAACATATAATATGTTACTCACATGCCTTTGCTCCTTTATTTTACCAGCTCATTCAAGACGGTGTGAATAACAAGAGCAAAGGTGAATTTACTCAAGTGTTTGGTTCTTAAGATAAAAAGTATGTGTGTGTTAAATGTGATAACATAAATGTGTTTTAATCAGACCAGGAATGTGACCTTGTACCTTTCCAACACTGCAAATAAAGTATAGGACAGACTACTTCATGTTAATGCTGTTAGAACCAACTCTTTTGCTTGATTGATTGACTGAGTGCGTGTGTCTACGTTGCCGACTATTTTGTGCACGTATGCATTGCATCTATTAAAGACAAGAATATCAATGGTGCTTTTCAAAGGAGGCATCAACTGTTGAAAGCTATTCTCTTTGCAGTCTTCTCCCGCGAACTCCACTGGAAGCTGCACGGCAGTTCTGATGACAGAAACGTGCAGTAGTTGAGAGAGAGAGAGAAAACACCTGAGGCTCGTCTGTAATGTTTGATGCAAAATGCATAACTCCTGTGCTTTCACATCAGAACCGTGCTCCTCCACACTGCTGGAGCTTTTCAGCCAGCTGGGCCATTAGGGCTGCACTGTACTCGGAGACTGTGTTTACTAGTCAAACAGACTAAACATCTGTATTGACAGAGGGAAAAACAATGTGCAACAGGACTGAGCAACACCAGAGCTGAATCCTGAATACAAACACAGCTCAGGGGTGAAACACATGGACAAACAGAGGTCCCTATATAACAATGCAATCGAATGCAACTTCACCACAAGCTAAAGCTTCGGACATATTGATAGAACTGACTGTAGCCCCGTCTCCCGCGTATAGTATCTCACTCGAATGCAAGTAAAAATCCAGCATCAGTGCAGGAAGAAGAAAGAGCATTCATATAGAGCAAACATAAATATTTAGAGGTAAAGGTGGTGGTGGGGGTGGATTGTTGTATAGATACATGATGGTTGTGTGAACATTCACTTTAACATTCACTTGTTTTCTGGGTTTTACTCAAAATAGTCAAAATACACCCACAATTAATATCACAAGGATTCCTCTAATATTTTTTTTGCTTGTGTTAAATTGAATGTATTTAATTAATTCAACAATGAAAACATTATACACCTGAGATACTAGTTTTAATTGTGATTGAACATTGAAACAATTAAAAAAAACACATGAGATAATAAGGTCTTTTAAACTTAGTTAAGCTACTTTACTTAATGTTAATGTGTGAGAATTGAAATTGTATTAAATATTTAAAATAGTCTGAATTCATCAATAATACAGTCATACAAAAGAAACCTGTGGAAATTATTTAGAATGATATAAAAACCTAATATTGATAAATATTGGTTATATGTGGTATTGATGAAAAGGGTTTTAAATCCAGGAGAGATTTCCCAGAAAAGCTTCAGGAGTCCTATCATAACACTGCTCTTAACAGATTGTACTGAAGTAAGAAGAGGTTTCTTATTTTCCTTCCGACGGTTGGAAAAAGGTGAGGTAGGCTTTCCAACTCTGATTACCTTGTTACAACAGAAAATCAGAGACACTTCAACTTGTTGAACACCAGAGATTCATTTGTTCTTTAATCAGCTTCTCTCTTGCTTCACAGCTCTGAAATAAAACCTAAAAAAGAACTAAAAGAGAAAAGACCAAGAATAATATGGACAACAAAGTGTAGAAAACCCAGAAGGACATGGAAAAAAGGAAGGTTTAGAAAAAGTCTTTGACAATTGAAAGAAAATGGTCCTTTTTCTGATGTTTTTTCTTGTTCTTTTCAGACAAAGGTTTGTCTGAAAGGTTAAGGATGGACCTCAAATGGGTTGAGGCTCAGAAAGAACATGTAGACACCAGTGTAACCTAGTGACAGCACAGTTTAATGAACGGTAATCATCATTCCCTTATACTTCTGGTTATACCGTATCTCAAAACAGCAGCCTGAGTGCTTTAAGCCAGGTGGCACTTCAAAGCACGTAATTCTGCTGGTACCTAGAACGACCAATTTAGCGAATGTGTGCAAAAGCTTTGCCATCCAAGTCCCAGGATTCAAACGAAAAACTAACTGTGCTTTAAAGTGCTTCGATTATTTCTCACAACACTAATAAATACAGGCTAGCCAGCCAGTGGATAAAGGTACAAACAGGACGGAACGTTCATCATGCGACTCCCCCCCCCCCCCCCCACAGTTTTTTGGTCTTCCTGTGTGATTGATAGCCAGCATAACTGTGACCAACGTGTTGTCTGATTTAATTAGCAAAGATGAACAGCAGCGTGTTGGGCCACTGTCAGTCTTGTTTGTGTGAAAAAAAAGGAAAAACCAGTTTGTGGAAGGTTGCCCACCAGAAGCAGTGAAGATGGGAGCTGTAGAACGTTGCCAACACAGGTTAGTGTTCACCGCACAGCGTGGACGACGAGGGGAAAGTTGAGCTTCTTAATGTGCACGTCTGTATTCCGGATCATTTCCTGGGACAAAAGGTTTGTCTTCTGTCACCTCACCTAACAGTCACCTTGATGTCTCACAGTCCTCTGTGGAGCTTCTTGAAAGGCCCCAAGGTTTCCTCTAATCATTCAGACAATAACCTTAGAGCCTTTGACCAAAAAGTACCATCTGCTGCTCTCTTTTCTCATTTCAATGCCATGGAAACCACAAATAGTAGTTCAAACTCAAATTTGTATAATTCGGGACAGAAGCACGGTTGCGTTGCTGACTCATGCAGTCAGAAATAGCACACGTTTTCACACCAGAGTGGCAGCAAAGTGGAATCACTTTTCAAGCTGACCTTGTGCACCCGCTGTTAAACAGCCCACTCCAGTTAAGGATAGAGGCAGTAACTAAATTTAAAGAGAGAGAGAGAGAGAACTACTGCATCATTAAACCGTCCCCACATTTATAACAACTCAAAGAATCCCCTGTAATGAAGTTGTCGGCCCTTCAGTCACTTTTTGTGAAATTTACCTTGTGTAAAGATTGAGGGGAAGTCCAGAATGTTTCGCTAATGATGACACCAACACCAGACCACAAGCTGTAATTCTGCACTGGTTTAAATGTCATCTGGCAACAATGATTTGCAAATGTTTTCTGTGCGGTGACGGCCTGTAAGAGGGAGGTCAGAGAAAGATCAAGTCCTGTGCTCATTAGTGATCTCCGCGGACCGGAGGATTCGGGCACCCTGGACCTTGGCAAAACGGAAAAGTGACACAGCATTAGCTCTGAAAACAGGCTGTTTGATGAGGATGTGGCCGCTTCTGTTTGCGAGTGTAGTCAAACACGAGTGAGAGGCAGCAGGCCGGCGTGAAAATGCAGCTTTCCAGCTGGAGTTTTCTCACAGTGAATGCTTGATAGAACTGCTCATTACTCTTGGGAATACACTTTAAAGCAGTGCAGAGAAAACCGCAGCCTGAGTATACACGACCCTGAGATTATTCCGTTCGGCTTAAATATTACTTTCTCAACTTCACTACACATAGTTACAGCTAAACTAACCGCACACGTTCTTACATATTTCTGCTGAAGCCGTAGAAGCTGCGTAGCAAGCATGAAACAACTTCAAACTGCTGATCCTTTATCTTTAGCTCCCTCCATGCGTGAGGAATCAATTTACAAAGATTACCTGAGCTTTTTTTTCTTTAGTTTATTGAGTGGATTTGTATAGTGTAAGCATTCGTCACTACAGTACAGAAAATGACACAATGCTTATTGTATCGCTGGCGGAGTGATATTTGTGGTCAGTGTTTGAGTTTGTTGGGGATTGAAGTCTGTGCTGGACTGCTGCTACAAGCTATGGTGGAATAATACAGACTTTGGACATGTGATCGTCACCTGCTGCACAGATGTCACATTATGTAGAATGCACAGATGGATATAAACATGCCTGATCCCATAGATATGTCTGATATATGATCCAGCTAATTGATTGAGCATCAGACCAATATCTGAAACCAGTATCAGATCGGTGCATCCCAACTTTGGGATAGCCTGAAAGTATTATCCAGTAAGTCAATAGGAGAAGGCAGGACACCACTTAGGCTTCTCTGAGTCAGGGGAAGGAAGGCAGCGCTGTAACAAATCAGCAGGGGGAGAGGCCGTCTCCTTGACAGATCACCAGGGTAGTCAGCAAGATCCTCAGTGACAAGGCTCTAAGAATAGAGGAGAGCTGACCTGTGCATTTGAAAACTCTTGATATTGTTCGGCTATAGTGACTGACACATCTCTTTAAAGCCAGTGCCCTGGAACAGCCCTAAGAGGGGTGGCGGTGCCCGTTTAAGAAAAGTTAGGCTTGAGAAAGTGTGTCAGGTTTCACACAATTGGGGAAAATCCAGTGACTGACAGTAAAAAGAAATATAAAGTGAAAACCAGATTAAAAACTAGAAATTTGCTCCATTCAACCAAACGTTGTTTCTTTAAAGACATCTTCAGTCAAGGTGCTTAAATTCTGTGTGTTTTATATTTTGCGAAGCATCAAAGTGGAAGAGCGATGCTGCAAATGTGTGAGAAAATAAAGGAAAATCATTCATCTTAAAAAAAAAAAAAATCCATTAACTGCAAAACTGAACCGTCTGAAGTGAAATGTTTGTTATTGTGAGACTGGCGAGAAGAGAATTAGCAGATGTAGGAATAATGATGCAGTTGTTTTCTGCCAGTGCTTCAGGCCCGGCACCAAAAATCACCCTCTGCAGAAACGTGATTGTTTCAGACTGATGGTTTTTCAAATGATACATTTGCCCGACAATATTTGCATACAGCGGGGTTGTGCGTGCTTTTCATTACACAACAGACGAAAAGCCTTTGAGGACACATAAAACACAATTCAACTAATCTAAATGAGTCGGGATTAAAAAGGTCAGAACTGAGGGAGCTGTGTGCGATGAGGATAAAACGATGCGTAAGAACTTCAATACATTTGCCGATTTGAAGAAAAGAGATGCTGAGACGGAGACTGACTCTCGAAGAATTCTCCGTTTTCTGCACATCAGACACAGCATGTGAAGGAAGGAGCTGTAGCGTGAGGCTCGGCATCTCCAGATATCAGAGTGCTAATGGAGAATGAGGTAAGTTGATGGCTTATGTCAAAAGTTACGTGAGAAGTTATGTGTTCAGGGTTTCACCGAAAACAAAAATATGAAACAAATAAAAATAGCATCAAAAATACACTTTTTTGGTTATGTATATATATATATATAAATTCATAACTCAGATAAATTAATTAATTGGATATGAATATACATGTATACACTGTATATATATATATATATATATATATATATATATATATATATATTGTGCTTATGAAATCTATAGACCTTCGTTTGAGCACAGGATATATGACAATGTGCTCTGGAGTGCTTTAGCAGCAGCTGGGGGTGGATGTGCCGTGCTGACTTTTAAGTTTTCACTCCTCAGTGGGTTTGGGAGGATTGATGAAGACTCCGGGAAAGAGGCTGTGACTCAGTCTGTTTGTGTTGGACTCTGTTTGTGTTGGACTCTGTTTGTGTTGGACTCTGTTTGTGTTGGACTCTGTTTGTGTTGGACTCTTCTCGGTGCCATAATAAATATTTGTAGTAAAATGCTACTCCTCTTTGTCTTTTTATCACATGCAGAAAGCCACACTGACTGAAGTCTCCCCATTGGTCGACCAGCCAAGTGAGTTCAGAGTTGTTCTTTCAGCACAAATTGGTACAAATGGTGTCTGTAATGTCACCGGCAGGAAGCCAATGTTACCAACTTGACGTGCTTGTAGCTTCATTTACTTGACTTTTCAGAGCCAAGAGCAACTTTTTTTCAAAGAGGCACAGCGCAGACAGCAGATGGCCCCCCCACCCTGTGTCCGGTGTCTTTCTGTTAAAAGGGACTTTTCTCCACTATCACCAAGTGCTTGCTAACTATGGCAACTGTTGAAACTGCTGGGTTTCTCTCTGTATCATAACACGGTCTTGACCTTACTCTGGTAGGTGCCTTGACTTTATCTATGATGAGATTTGGTGCTATATAGAGAACGGCACACTGTGTTTGTCCAGACAGACGCTGTGCGCTGTGTGAAAGCTGCTTTCCAATATGCGCTGAAAGCTTTTTCTAGACATGAGAACTGTCATTTCTTATTTGAAAAAGTGAACCTTGATTCAGGGGAAAGGTTCACAATCGAACTGTAATGACTTTTTGGACTTAAAAACAAACATTCGAGAAGTAGTTTGACTTGATTCCGCGGAAGGCACCCATCATACGTTTGACCTATTGCATGCACTCTTGACCTATCCATAAGTTAAGCCAGTTATGTTTTGGGGGGTTTTGGGGTTCAAAGCCATAGATTGCACGGTAACAAACAAAGTTGGTGTTTGGGGATTTGAACAAATTGAGTGACAAAAGCACTGGGGACACAATTCAGGAGATGCAAACTTACATGAGGTGCCGCCAGGTGAAATTGTAAATACATGTCAATTTCATTCAGACTTGATTTTTAGAGGAAGTGACAGCCCTACTGGACATCACCTGAGGAGCTCTGTGCGTGGAGCAAGTGGATCCGACATTAAACAGACGTCTCACCCTGTCAGCCCCGTGACACAAAGTGACATGTACTGTCCAATTGAGCTGATGCGTGATTAGAGCAGGTCTTACTCCAGAGAATTCAAAGTGTGCTTGTGTGTTGATGACCTTTCCAGAACGCCGCCTGCATGTTCTACCCTGTCACCACACCTCCACTAAACTAAACTCTACCTTTCCAGTGGATGTGTCTCACATGGTCATTATGTCTTTAACTGATGTGAATGCTGATTTTGTCAATGTTGAAGTTTAAATCAGGAGTTTAGCTGTGCAGAGCAACAGCAGCTTGGAAATGGCTGAGTCACATGTAGTTTTAATGGCCCTTGTTTCAGTCACTATTTCATGCTTGTTTATTTTGTGTGATAACAGAAAACCATGAAAATGAGAACAGCTTTAATGGGAATTTGGCTGTTTTGAAACACTGTGTGAGAGTAGAGCGCAGGAGCGAAGCAAACAGAGATGCAAACGGTAAATTGTCTTCTAAATTTCCAGCTATCTCTAATTTTGCACATTGATCTGACACAGCTCTGTCCTACACTAGTTTGATTTTGTCTTACTACACCCGTGGTCTGTCTGTTCATACGAGTTATCGCCTGGGGTCCTTAGGAGTAGTGCTCCATGTCTGTGTGGCGTCGTACTTACAAATGCTGACTTGTTTTTGCTCAGTCTACAACATGTATTATTAATGTGGTGATTTAGTTAATGAGAAACAAAAAGCATTTCGATGTCAACACTGACAAAGGCACTGACGCGGCGATGACAAGATGAACGGCAATTACCGAAAAAAAACGTGTTAAAAACCACCAATTTACAGACGCTCTCGACAGAAGATCAACAGAAAGACTAACAATCTAAAAAACAAAACCACAAATATACTTCCCCCACCGACAAACTTCACCGGTGGGGATTCGGTTTTATTCGAAGCCCACAGATAGTGAGCCCCCAAGGCAGGCAACACGCAGGTCCAGCAATGAGGCCTCCTGTACACACACACACACACACACACACACACACTATATATCACTGTTAACAAGATATCCAGCCAAGCAGAGAGGATAACAAGCTGCATGTTACACATACATCAAGGTGGAAAGACCCCGACTCGTCTGGGTCAACTGCCATTTCTAAATTCTGCATTATCTCCCCGACGGAAAAAACTTAAAAAATGAGTCAGTTTGGTATTTTGTAAACACCCCAAGCATAATGAGGAGCTACTGGAAAAAATAAAAAGACCCTACTGTTTACACACATACACACACACTCAAACATCGTACATGTGCACACCTCGTCCAGCTAGCCTCGCGCTGGCAGGGCCAGATTATGCTCGGCTAATAGACCCCTTTTCGTTTAAATGAGAACACGGCTCCTCTGCAAATGAGGTGTGTCGATAGGGGCAGTTGTGCGCTGCTTCAGAACCCTGTCACCTTGTGCTACACCGCGGCTCGGGTAAACAAGAATATACGCACATTGTTTTTAGCTGCCAGACGCTCATTAAACCATCAACACCTACTGAAGTCAACTAATCCGGTGGGTAAGACGACAGCAAGCAAGCAACGCCCCTTTCTCCATGCCTCATTTGCCCCGACAAGACGGGGGAACACAGGCAAAATACAAACCATGAATATTTACATGCAAGCTACTGCTGCCGCTGGGGGTGCAGTCTGCATGCTAAGTGGTTTAATTGATACTATGGCTATTTGTTTTTAAATTATTAAAGACGCAAAAACAAACAAAAGAAAGCTTGTGCAGGCAGGAGCACAATTACCTCTCAGAGGACAAATCAGGACCAATGATAAGATATTTTGGTTAAACAGATACAGATTTGTGTTTCATGAAGAGTAGACTTAAAAGCAACCGACCCCACACCTGGGAATCCACTTCTCTCAAATGCTAATGACTGCTTCTTTTTATTAACTTTTCTATTTCACTCTTTGTTTTGCTCATAATAGAGAAAGGCCATTTGGAGATAGAGCGGGAATCCATTACGTGCCTTCACTCTCTCCCCTGACCTGTGAAAACACTTTGGCTTCATCTCTGCGAGGGAGGGGAGGGTTTCGGAGTGAAAAATTTATCATTAAAGTATGTGACAACCTCTG
Organism: Verasper variegatus; assembly: GCA_026259375.1. Lineage (NCBI taxonomy): Eukaryota > Metazoa > Chordata > Actinopteri > Pleuronectiformes > Pleuronectidae > Verasper > Verasper variegatus. The sequence continues at coordinate 17,165,505 of CM048050.1, forward strand.
CCACGGCTGGGCTGTCACACTGAGGAAATGCAGTTAGGCTTGGCCCAGACCCAAACCAGGGCAAAATAACTGGACAGACCTCCGACTCCTGTGACCAAAGAGCCACAATGAGGCCACCAGGGGCTGCAGGCTCAGCAATAATGCAGTGCCCCACACGGAGCCAAACAGAAAACTGTCTGAGAAATGTGTTGCTGTCTCTACAATGCACCCGCACAAGAGGAAAAAAATCTGATGTCATGTGAGGCATGGAAATCACATCAGGATGTAGAAATCTATGCAGCACTGAAGTGTGTAATGGAAACGATATAGACGAGATAACCTTGGTTATGTCTTTGAAATGTTTGGTAAAGCTGCAATGCAGAATAAAGTAAAATGAAAAATGTTCAATTGAACATCCACAGCACACACATTTGTATTTGAATGTGCAAAGACTTACATGGATATAAACAGGAGTTTAATTGCATCAGCTTTTACTCAGTGGAGTCAGGAGTATTCACTAAATCTGGCTTTAAGTAAAATAGAAAGTAAGAACTAAGGCAAGAGGTGTCTGGCAAAAGTTATGTGAGATGGTATTAAGTGTTAAACATCAAAAAAGGTACTGATCAATTTCAGTGTTTCACCAAAAACAAAAATAAGAAAGAAAAGAAAATAGCAACATAACACTAAAGAGACAAAAGTCTCTCTCTCTCTCTCATATATATATATATGTATATATTGATTGATTATATAATATTATACATGCTTATATACATTGCACATAAAATCGATAGACAATGTGCTCTAGCAGCAGTTTTCAAGTTTCATTCCTAAAACTTAAATAAATACTTTGAATGAAACATCAGGCATCCCCATCCGACGCATGTATCAGAATGTGCATGTACATGAATGTGAATGGGATTTTAATTGCATCAGGTTTTTGCTCAGTGGAGTCAGGTGTGTTTTTTCATTAAATCTGGTAAGAACTGAGGCAATAGACAGAGAGAGAGAGAGAATAAGAAACCGAGTGAGCGAGAGGTCAATTACACGCATGGCATGCAGAATCAGAACGGCTCTATCTAAATGCTTCTCTTCTGCTTCAGTCCCCCTCAGATCTGCTTCGGTTGAGCGAACGCATCAGAGGTCATTGACTAGCACACCTGCTGTTATTAACACAGGCCGGTACATCAAAGCAACAATCGTGGGAATAACCACAAGTTTCCACGTCTCGCTGGAAGCTGCTCGCAGACCTTGACACTGCTTGCGCATTTCTACCATCGCTTGCCTTTTTGTTACAAGTCAATGTGCATGTAGTTCTCAAAAAATCAGGAAACCTTCTGAGGGACAACATTTTCGGGGGCCGGTTTCCGTTTTCTCGTTTTTTTTTTCGAGCAGGCTTCGGTCGCCCGCAGGTCCTCAAACATTTCAGTCATAAACTATCTTGAGATTGAGCAGAGTTCAACTTGCTCCTCCAGTCACACAATTCTTATTTCAATTCACACGTAACCTTTCTCAACGTTCTCCCCAAGACAGAAGGTAAAGGGCAGTGCCTGGGTAAATGCCACAACCTGCAACCAAAACATTGAGACGCTCAGGTGTTCCTGTTTCAAATGAAGTGCACGACTTCTGATTAAAATGGAATGAATTTAAAGCACACAAAAAAAGGAAATATAAGAATTGCAAAACACAAACCTAGTTCATTTTGCTGTTGCTGAGAATTTCCCCAGTTTGCTGCTAACAAACGTTTGACGTTATTTGAGGACTCACTCCCTCTAACCGACAATAACACTTTGAGGTAAATTAAGGTTAAATTGAAGAGATCAGGCGACAAATTCGGTTTGAGCAAAATATACACAACTGTTTTTGTGTCTAACAATATTTTATTGTTTTTGAAGAGCCAGCTTTTAAGAAATTCACTCACAGTCATAAACTCCAAAACACAAACTCACAGGGAGGTTTTATTTAAAATGAAGAATCTTTTTGCCGTGATTTCCATTTATGATGCAAAGCTCTCTGAGGAGTGAGATATCATGGAGCCAACGTTATCATCCATGTGAACACAAAAAACTGATTCCCACAATAATCCACAAAGCCCAGTCAGTGCTACAGTACGTCTTCATCCATGGGATTATTTATGATCTCAGCTCGCAGCCTTGCTTTGGTATAATCCACGAACATGGAGCTTCACCCCAGTATAGTTCTGGGTTTATAGACAATGAGAAAAGAGACGAGATGTCTTATATTTTATTCTTCTCAGGAAGAGGATGGACCCTGAGTGAGTTTGGTTTGTTTTTCAGCATGCACACACCTGACTGTGTGCGCTCTTGTGTGCACGTGAGTACGCACATGTGTATGTATAAGAGCGACCGAGCAGAGCGGAGAACATGTCTGCTTGAAGCCCCTGGAGCTCAGTCACATAGACAGAATACTGATAATACTGAAATCCACAGTCTTCACACTCCACTAGCTTCTATCCCCCCCTCCCCCCCCCCTCAAACCTCCCTCCACCTCGTTGTCTTGCTCCGTGCTCCATCCCTGATCTATCCCTTCCTATTTCAGTCTTTCTATATCGTTTTTTAAATTTGATTCATACCCATTCAAAATGTCCACGGCCAATATTCTCTCCAGTAAACACCACTTTATCTAATCCCTCTCTGATTCTTCTATCCTCCATTTTACTATGTCTCACTGCCCCATCTCTGTCACTCACCTCATTTCCTTCCTACCCTCTATCTCTAAATGCTTATTAGCTCAAACAAGACTCCGGAGTCCCTCTAGCTTTGCCATTTCAATGAAGAGTCCGCAGCTCATTCGACGAGCACTTAATCCATAGTGAGGAGTAACATCAACACTTCCCCCCGAATAGAAGGACTCTGAATAAACTTTCTGACAAACTTGTTCAGTGACTACGTCTTTTATTGGATAATCTGTGAACTTTGTTTTAAAATTTTTGCTCACTGTCTTGGTTCCCAATGAACCACATGACGTGTAGACATGTCGTCCAAAACCCAAACCAGATAGGCAGCTGCCGGATTTGCCACAGGGGGTAAACCCGAGGCCTCCAGCCAACACTCACTCACGCCGGTGTGTTTCAGACCTCTATAAAAGGTGCAGAGGCATCTGTTTTCCCAATCCCCTCCTGCTCCCAAGGCTGTGCATCTCATTATAAACAGAGAAACAACCAACACTGCTTTTTAGGCACTCACAAAATGTAATTATGTGCACATATGGGCAGAGCCGTGAGCCCCCCAGTGTTGTGGCTTAGTGTGAGATTATGACAAAGTGGGCCCACGTGACTGTATTCAGCCTTCAAACCCATATTAGCACAGTGCTGCTGTGATGGGTGTGTGTGGAATTTTTTTCAGGCCAGCGGAAAACAAAGGTCCAGAGGCAGGTGCACTGATGTCTTCTTCTACAGTGTTGCTGGGAAACTGATGCTCTTCTGTTAAAAGCACATATACTACAGTTCTCTATTGAGTTTGAGTATAGAAAACATAACAAAACTTCTCTTACCTGGTGGAGGAATGGGAACATCAATTCAGAGCGTGGAAGAGAAACAGATGGGCGAGAGAGAAAGATGGGGAAAGAGGAACAGAGAAAGGAAACACACAGTTAGGCGCACACACTATCAAATCCATTTAGGAGTGAATTAAAAGCGTCACCGGCAAGGTGACATCTATCAATGTCATTGTTTCCACGTCCACATTCGAACAGTCATTAATCACAGAGTCTGGACTGATGTGGGTCATAGTGGCACATGCCAGCCCCAAAGCCTTGATTATAATTGGCATGGACACCTAGTTTGACTTGAAGAAACCGAACGTAATCTCACACTGCCAGGCAACGTTTGTGAAAACACTCACTTAACCAGTAACCTCAGTAACCGCCACTTTCCTAAGCTAATGCAGTGATTTTCCTTTACGCTGGCTTGGAAGTGATTTGCGTTTTCAGCTCAAATGAGAAGAAGTCTTCCTGGGATTTCTGCATTGTGCTCGTCATGCAGCCTCCTTGGGAAGATTTGAATATTTCAGGATTAAAATGTCTTATTCACCACGCAAAAGATCCACGGTATTGTGGCTGAAAGAGCTCAACACAAGCAAAGTCAAAAAATATAATTATAAAAACACATGTGCTACTAATGAGGCCCACTACACTTCGCGCAGACAACAACATTTACCCATATATACATTACTATTGCAGGTATCTGCCTAGTCTTGGCCTTTTCCACTTGAAGCGTGTCTGTATTTAGTCATATTGTGTGTATTTGCTGTGCAAGTAGATGCAGATGTTTTCTTTGTTTGCTTGTGTTCCGTCTGTTCGCACGTGTTTTTTTAAAGTTGCTGTTGCGCATTGAACTCTCTCGGCCACCGTATTATGTTGAATATTGAATAGTTGCTCAGTGAAGAGCCGGGAGACGTGAGGTAAGTGGTTTCTGCCCATGATGAAACAAGTACTCCTTCAGAATACATTTTTACAGACAGTGAGTCTGAATCTGATGCCCTGCAAAGTGAGCTGAAATGCTGGGGGCTTTTAGTCTCAGAAAATTAACTCTACTGATCGATAAGCCAGGAGATGTACAAGGGCTTTTAACTGATTTCACAGCCTTGCAGTTCGACTTTCAGATGGGAACTGAGAAGCCTTCGCAGTTTGAATCACTTTTAAAACGTTAGAGATTTAAGACAAGTGTGATCACCTGTTCACTTTCATACGATACTTAACTCTGTCCGTGTCTGTATATGCGACAAACTTTTTTTTGTATGTACCACAACCCAAATTCATGAGGCACAGTAACATGAAAAAAAAAGCCCAGCTTTATTCATCCACTCAAAAAGCAAGAGAAACCCAAATTTCTCTCAGCCTTGTGCATAATGAAGAATTAGGTTGGCTAAGAAAGCCTTGTGATTCATGTGGAATTTGTTAAAAATGAACAATGTTTGGTGAATGATTTTGAAAGAAACCCTCAAGGCACTATTGATGATTTCGTGATGATATGTATTGAATATTTCAACTAAAAACAAGGTGCTGCAAAAATAAAGCTTATGTTAATGATGATCGATGCTTTGATGCAGAGACTGTGAACAGGTACCGTGTCCTGGTGTAGCAGCCTGAGCTTGAGACCAATGGAGATTTGGACAATTTGTCAAAATAGCCTGTGAGGTCAATGTGTTGAATGAGCTGCAACGCTCAGGTGAAGTCATCCTTGACTGCCATAGTTACACAAATAGGACCAGATGTCTGTACAGTGCCTGGAAGCACAGTGTACATTTCTACATAATGATCCCTTGATTAAGTCTCTAAAGATGGCAGGTATGGCATTTCCATTCCAGTGCACCTGTTTAATAAATGACAGGTATAGGCCTGTATGGCTTCAGGCACAGAATACATCTGGAATGATGTACACATCACAGTGAGTGTGGCAGCCTCGGCTGGTGTGACCCGTATTTGCTGCTTCACTCGGCCTAACTCGAGAGGACGTGAGTACATAACAAGGTGCTCATCTCATCTCATTAAATTGCTTTATGTTCCACATGAAGGGATGAATCTTGCCTATTTTTGCACCACACTTTGCCTTCTCTGTATTCAAAATGAATATGCCACTATTTTTACCTTTTTCTTGACAACTAGTGCAAAATCCTGTCTCAACAAAGCAGTAAACCTGCATATATATCAAAAACAACAGCAAATCTCTTGTCTGCCACAACAGGCAACTACAGGCAGTGTGGAAAAAGGGAGGCAGAGACGTGTTCAGCCCCTTCAACACTGTCGGATTTCACACCACAGCCACCCATTTATTCTAGTTGCTCTATTTGGACAGGTAGCATTCAGTGGGATTGCGTGAGCTTGTGGGCTTTTGTTTTGTTGCTCTCTTCTGTTTTCAGCAACCCGAAAGCAGCACAGAGATTTAAACAGGGGGTAGAGAGACATGTGATATAATAGACATGATTTATACATGACTCCCAGTTGTATTAGTGGCATTCACAGCTCCTTCACTATGAAATTGTGGGAGATACTGCTAATGCATTGCCCATCTTAAGAGCTACTGCATTATTGGGTGTGCGGGATGTTTTTATAGCATAATTTGTTGGGGGCTTTTATTGCAGACACTGTTGGAAAAAAACAATGGTCTGGTCTCCGTTCTTCCCTCAGAGGGGTGATAAGATGCTCTGCCCATTTTGGCCAGACCATTTTGTCATCCCTTATCAACAGGTCGGATCATGCCTCTTCTAAAATGGGTGGCCTGAGAGTAAACGCTCCTTGCTCTGCTCTCTCCTCACTGACCCCTCCATTGTAATAGTCAATTAGAGCACCTGATACAGCCCCTTGTAGCCCTCTCTTATGGCCCCTCTAATCACCTTGACTCTGACCTTAGCTCCTATTGGCTGTCTAGCCAGAGGAAATTAAGCAACACACACACACACACACACACACACACACACAAACACATACGTGCATGTAATTTTGACTCATACATGATTAATCACAATTAGCATGCAATTACCTGCTAATAACGTGTGAGCATCCTTGTTTGTGAGTGAGTTTATGCGTCTGCATTGAACTCGTTGTCTGTGGTTTCTAATGGCTGTCAACATTTCAGTCTTTTGTGTTACTGCAACCTCCTGAACCCTGTGCATTTGTTGTTGAACTCTAAGTATTAGATGTGTTGATCTGGCTCTGTATCCCAATGCACATTAGATTTGTTTGACTCTTCAGGGTATGAATAGAGTTATTGAATTTACTGAAATAGAACATTGGTATCAGGTTTGAGTTTTGACTTTCGGCTAAACTCTAGGTGTTCTCACAAAGAGTATTAGAAATAATCCCAGTGATCCTGAGGTGATACAGTTGCAATAAAATATTCCATGGGGTTAGGCCAACAGAAGAGTGTAAGCAGCAGCCAGGCTTTGGTAAAGGTTTACCTGCATGTTCAGGTCTGTAGTGATTATGTTAATTTTGGTCTTCTCAGGGAGATTTAGGCTACACCACTCAGACTAGCAGACTTGGCATTCAAGACATTCAAAAGGCAAATCCAATCACAATGCCCAAAAGCATTACTTCACACCAGTAGCTGCCAGAGGAGCCTTGCATGAAAATACAAATTTCTGCAAGGCTAGAAAGATGGGACCATGCTTGGGCACAGAAGTGCTCATTAGGTCTTGGAACAATAATAATGTAGAATAAAAAAAAGCATTTTGTGCAAACTGAAGCAGATGCTTAGTTTTGGAAGTTGACCTGTTATATAAGAATATAAAGGGCAACCCATTAAAAATGCATTGGAGGTCAAAAGGAAAATGCCACTTTTTGATATTCACAAGAACGTGATATTATTCAGATGATACCAAATTTGTTCCAATCTGCCTTATGCACTTATTTTTATCTGTGAAGGCAAAAAGAGCCGAACCGGCAGAAACAATAATGCAAGTGGAGCTAAAGCTAGAAATGAAATGCATATTTATAAATAGGCGTATGCATTCTAAAATTGCAATACAGCAATATGTATTAAATGAACTGATGGGGGGGGGGCTTGTCTCTTGAAATATCAGTGGGTGTAGACAAGGATGATAGAAGCAACAGCTCAAGGCAGCTGCCCAATCTTTCCTTTATCTTATCCCTTCAAACTACAGCTGCTGTCAATAAACAGTGGACATGTATCAAGGAGGTAATTTCCAGTCTCATTCAAGATTCATTCATGATGACAATGTGAAAAAAAATATACGAAATATATAGCGACAGCAGACGAGACGAGATGGGACAAAATATCCTTTGACACCAGTTCTGTTGTCCCACAGGCTGTGGCTCGGCTTTACTTGCAACAAGGTGGGACTTGAAGAAAGGATTTTCCTTTTATTCAGAGAAAGCCAGAGAATAAAGACTCGCACCACACGACCATGACCTAACAATTTTATAGCTGTGTTAGGGTTGGCTTCGGTGCTGCTCGTCCCACTTTCCTTTGCCAGCATGCTAAATGTTATCAGAGCTTTAAATCGAAATGGTCCTGGGAGGCTCAGTTACAGTATATCTGACAGTAACCTAACAAACTTTTACAGTGGTGTGATAGAATCGTAACATTGTTTTTTACTGGTGCTAGATTTGGTTTTACAATCGAGAAAATCTTCAGTTAAACTGTTATGTGTGACTGATCATAGGCTACGCTCTCTGCAGGGGGCCAACCCCCAAATAGTTATAAAACATTTACTACAACATGAATCAAGAAGCATGATTACACCCTGAAGGAGTACCGTATTAGAACAACAATTACAGTAACAGGAGCAGTCAGTCATTATTAGTCGAATTGGAAAGCTGCAGTCATTGGCTACATACAGCATATATGTGCACAGTGGTTTGATTCTGCAGCTTAAATCAACAATGTGATGAAGCAGTTTGCATTAATACTTCAAACAGCTGTGGAGAAAACAGTACAGGACTGTCAGGGTTTGTATTTTTCTTCTTCAGTCATTGGGTTCTTGTAGTAGGGTAGAAGTCCATCCATCCGTATATCTGTATATACCGGTTTAATTACATTTATATTTGCTTCTATATATTGTTGTATATTTCTATTTCTGTATATTCTTCACCCAAGTACTGCATCTTACTTATGTGATGTCTTCTGCTGCTGTAACATTGCAAATTTCCCCATTGCGGGAGTAATAAAGGACTTCTTATCTTTATCTTTATCCATTATCTATAGCATTTATCCTTTGAGGGTATATAGAGACACATAAAGACAAACAACCATTCACACTGACATTCACACCCACGGACAATTTAGAGGCTCCAGTCAACCCAAACCTACATGTCTTTAGGCCTGTGGCAGGAAGGAGGAGTGTCCAGAGAAAACCTACACAAACACAAACTCCACACAGATGGGCCCCGGCCAAACCGGGATTCAAACCTCCTCGCTCTGATAATCACTGCACCAGTTCGTCAATAAAGCTCTGCGAATCTTTGAAAGGAAGCCTGTACAATGCAAATTTCCCAGATTTTGCTCATCTCAGTGTATTTTGGGGTTTTCGTGGAAGTGTGGGAGGATCAGTCGTCCCACTACTGAGTCCTGTTCACTGCACCGGCTGTACAACTTGTGGCAACTAATAATACAAATCAAGTCAAAATCAAGTCAATTGTTAAACTCATTGTGAATCAATGTGGTAAAAATTCGAGGCACAATGTTCTAAAAAGTGATTAAATCATTGAGGTCTAGTTCAGTGTGTTTTTTTCGTATGTGTTCTGATGAGCGGAAGGTCATTTCTGTTGAGCGCTCACAAATGAATGGATTTAAAGGTTTTTTTTGTTCTTTCTTCTTTCTGAAAGCAAGATATTCCCCACGTGTGTTACTGCATTCAAAGAGATTTCTTCTTTTTCTCTCTTTGTTTTTGTTATGTACGGCGAGGTTGAAAAGACTAAAACGAGCAGTTTAAGTCCCAGAATAATACAGACGCAGGCGGCTGTCCCTATTGATTAGGTAACATTGCTTTCAAAAGGATGAGTGTTGGAACCGTGAGATAAAACTTCTTTCCATGGTTACATTTCCTGGGTGTTTTTCTGTGTGTTGTTCTCATTATTCATTGATTTCATGTAGGCTTTGGTCATTTTGCAAGTACCTTCCAATTATTTCCTTCCCTCTTGAATACCACTGTGTGTTTGAAGTGCCTTGAACCTGGCAATGATGGTTCAGGGCGATCTGTTCAAACATGAGCGGAGACAATGAATGGAGCGAGAACATGATGGGGTTGGGCTTTGATTGGTCTTTGGATGGGTTATCTTGAGGCGTACTGGAGATTAACGTAGGCTTACTGAGCCGGTTGAAGGAAAGGTCAATGTGCACTGCCTTATTTGTGATATTTAGTCGATAGAACAGTATGGTCTTAACGTGAACATCTTTGGAATAAGTTACATCATGATGAGCTGGGATAAATGCAAAACTTGAAACCCATTTAAACAATTGTAAGTAGATATCTCTGAATATCTTAACTGGTATTGTTGTAATGAAACTCCTACATGTTACTGGGATTGTGCTTCTTAACTATTAACCTTAATTACATTGCCGTAACAACAGTATGGTGGTTGCATGGGCTCTGTCCTACTTACGGTATTGCCTTAATCAAATTATGATTGAAATTCTAATGTGAACATCGACTGACAAAGCTTGTCAGTGGTCCAGCATCTGTTGTCAGGTTTCACCTTTTCAACCCCTCAACAGTCTTGATAACAATTGACGAACTCACGACAAACAAAATACGCCCTAGTCCTCAGGTTATTTATTCAACACTGTCACGAAACTCCTGTGAATCATGGGGGATTTCTTTTAAACAAGCACACTTTCCTCCTCCCAGCAGTCTTTTATAAACAACCTTTCAAATACACCATTTCTCTTTTCTTTTTGTTTAAATAACAAAAAATGCCCGAACATGAAATCTGAATAGCAGTGATTCTATATCTTACCTGGATGAGACATTCCTGTCATAATAGAATGAAAAACAAACTCCCATCTTAGCTTCACTCTATTGTCAGCAAATTGTAAAATCAATTTATTCTATAATCTATTATTCTTTTTATTTCTCTTTGTTTGTCATTGATTTCCATTTTTTGTCTTGTGAAGCACTTTGTGGGACTCTTTTGAAAGGTACTTGGGTTTATGATTGTTATCATTATGCAAGTGGATGAAACCTTTGACCACATAATTGTGTTTACGGCAGGCAGCAGGGCCTTGGACTGTGCCAGTGTTTGATGGAGAGAGAGATTGAGCCGGGGCGTTTGACTCACGCTCCCCCCTGAGTGCTTCCAGAGCTGGAGACTCAGGCATTGGCAGCTTTTTGCCACTTTTTACCCAAGGATCAACCTCGGCTGAAGCACCAGGACAGCGTCCAACCCTTGCTGCAGTCACTGTGCTGACTCAGCCCATACAGTACATGCTCGCTGCCGTCTGCTCCGAGGGGCTGGTGGCTGTGTGGCTGGGGCTTTGTGCACTGTGTTGTTTAATGACGCTGTTTCATCGCTGTGGATCACCTCATCAGGAATAGCAAAAATGGGGGGGGGGGGGGGGGGGGGGGGACACCCAAGACATGCACATAAAGTGCGTTCAAATGCTAATGATTCAGTCATAATAGTTGTGGATCAGCGCTTTGATCACACCCTCAACTTTTAGTTAAAGCCCTCAATCGAGCGGTCGTTGCTGAATAAAGACTGAATTTGGAGAAAGCCTAGTAAAATCAATAGCAATCATTCATGAAGTCATTTTTTGGGGGTAATTGTAGGAATGTGTTCGGACGGTTAAGAAGTAACAGAAGTGTTGGCTCTTAACCACAAACACTTCATCCGAATACCACTTCAGAGTGTGATCGTTTTTTGTCAGCAATGTGACCAAACATCTGTCAAATGTAGGCAAGCATTAGTTTTTACCTTGTCACTGTTTGATGGAGCTTTGTCTCTGCGTGCAGAGCATATTTTTTCCTGCCTCTGATTGGCTCTGACCCTGACATTTCTCTTTGCTGAATGTGGTCGGAATCCCCAGCCCTGTGCTCCTCCTAACCCTGCAACTGCAGCGTTTGTGGCCCGGGCGTTAAATGAAAATGAACTATTGATTGTTTTTTCATCCCCAAAAAATACTGCAGTGCCAATTGCCCTGAGCCTTGACTCGAGGACGACACTGAAAAAGTCGTGCACACCAACAAAGACTATTTTTTCCCAAACTGTATCATCCTATACTAACCTCTAGTTAGAGAAAATGTTCAATACCAAATATTTGAACCCACACAGATTGAAAAATACAGAGTTAGATCACAGTGACAGGATACACTCATTCAAAAGACTGAACCCTAATGCTTCTATGAAGTTTTCTGTTTGTGGCACAGGACTGCAACCAGGGATTTATCGGTTAAATCCATTATCAGTTTGTCATTTGATTCATGACAGATTTTAACTCTACAAGTTGCACATTGATTTACAGTCATCTAAGCAATTATTCAAATAATAACTGCAGTTCAGCTCATTCAATTTCAGAAAATGTACCATGGCAATGGCTAAAACCCAGGATTTATGTTTTATAGCGAGCTAACATCTCCACAAGCCTCTTTACCAATTATGATATGCTTCTTAAATGCTGCTCCGGGTCAATATTACACTGCAGTGATTAGTCTCTCACTCTTTGATGAAGACGTCGGTGGACAATAGCATTGTTCATCAGCTATTTAAACAGCTCCTCGCTGCAGAGCCATAGGGTCGCATGTGTTGTTTTAAACTGTAAATGGATTCTAAACAGCAGGAGGAAGAGTGTGAGGGAAAAGTCTGAACCAAGTGCTCTGACAGGGAGGGCTGTTTTGAAGTTTGTTTTCTCACTCTCATAATCCACCTACTCAAACCCCTCAGGAAGGAGGTAGAGCTCCCTGCTGAAGAGACACAGCAGTTTGAAGCCTGACAGGCAAAGAGACGCACCACAGGTGCAAAGACGAGTATTTGGGAAAACTGAACTTGCATTTAAAATGGGGCATTTACGCTCAGTGACAGCCACAACAGTAGAAACTTTCAGGACAGATTTAAGGGACAATACATCCAAGTATGAGTGAGGTAACCGTGAAGGGTGCTCCTGTGTTGTTCCATGGGAAGTCCCCTCACTGTCTTCTTAATGAACAGATTCCCATTGATTTTTCTATATTTCATATATGCCGCTCTACAAACGGAAACGGCTGATGAGCAGAGTTAATTAGCGAGCGGCGGGATGGCTCTAGGGTTTATGTAATGTTACACCCACTCTGTCAGGCCAGATTAGCCAAGAACAGAGGGGAAGGGGGCATGAACAAGCAAATGAACAAGGGAAATAAAGGAACAGATTCCCTCCAGTTTGGCTGACTGCCACGCATGCTGGGATACCGCTCACCGCAAATGAGAATAATTCAGGGGAAAGTCTGAGCCTGTAAAGGTTAAATAAAAATCAGCTCAGATTACCTATTTAAAGAAGGCAACATACACAATTTCCTTCCTATTGAAACTCTGAGGTGAAGGACCTGGAAATCAGTTTGACTATAGGAAAACTGGCTTGTGCAGTGCATCACCTCATCCCTCCACATGCCCATTTCAGTCTCATCGCAGATTCTGGAGCAGGTGGCGTATGGTGCACATGGAGGTGAAGAAGCATGTTGACTGTACAAGTGGGAGCATGAGGCAACAAGCAGCAGCACTCAAATGAGCCTCCAGGTAAACTGGGCTTTCTGCCTCTTTTCCACTAAAATTAGCAGGTTAAACCTGCATTTCCATTGCCAGTAAAGGAGTTTGTCTTTCTGATTCGGCACCACTGTGCCAAAACCCGAGGCGCCCTCTCACCTCGCTGCCAAATTAACGAGTTCACCCAGGTGTAATGTTTCCATCACTGCTGATCGCAGCAGGACCTCAATAAAACCTGTGTCTACTGCGGAGTCATTTGATCTGGTAGCTAATGCAGATTGTATCCATTCTCATTGCAGATTAACATGATAGAATCGACAAACTCTTGTTTATTCCCTTCATGAATCACATGTATTCCTCTTAGTCTCACTCCATGTTTCCCCGAAGTCATTCACACTTCCCCCTTCCTGCAGTAGCTCTATGAATTGTTCCTGCTACTAAGAACCACTGCTCTGTGCTAACGGTTGACATCTAACAGCCGTTTAAAGCCCCCTTTCAAATCCAGTGAAATAAATGGTATTTGGGATCTCCCAGGAGCTTTGTTCCTTCAAGCTTAAAGGAATTAAAATGCGTTAAATGTGGAGTAAACATGAAATATTTAAAATTACTTTTGAAGCTTCAAGATCAGGGAGCCGACACTCGGTTCAGTTGGAACCACAATCAGAAATAAGTAAAAGTTGGTCACGGTCAAATCAATAATTTCACCCAGTGTTAAAAACGTGTAAGGACGAGCTCCTATGGGCAAAATAAGTATTTTCCTTTATAATTCCTTATAATGTCATTGGTTTGAATGCCCCTGCACTTAATTCAAAAATAATTGAGAAAGGCGTTGTCTTCAGGGGGAGACTTTCTTTCTTTCAGAATAATGGGATTCAGGAGAAACTCTAATTTCCATCTTATATTCTTGTTTTTTGTGCCTGAATGAACACAATGCCATTGTTCTTTATAACGGACTTGGAGTCAAGCCACCATGATAACCGTTTCAGAGGAGTTGGAGTAATCATAATCTGTGCCACCACCATTAAGAGCTTCATTGTGGACAGCTGTAGCAAAGCTGTCTCAAAGAAAAACAGCACATGAATATAAGAGGTAACAGCATAAACAGGGGGCATGTTGAGAACACATCATCAACAGCTAATGTCAAAACATCTGCAGGGCATTTAGCAATCACAGGGAGAATCATGACTTTGGACCTTGTGAGTCGAGCGCCACCCACTGTGATGAGTCTTTGAAAGAGGAAGCTCAACCCTCGGCTGACCCCCTGGCACGCTGGGAAGTCAGTCTGACCTTGGCATGCATATTAAACACACACACACACACACACACACACACAGGTAAAGCAGATTTGCTGCACCATGGCTCCACTCAAGTCGGTGAGCATCGCTCCACAACAACATGCGGCTTTATACTCTGAGGAGCTGTAGCAGAGGATCAGGAAATGATGCTCTGACCTTCCACGGGCTCTCGCTCAGACAACTGAAACGGAAAACCAATTCGATTCTCAGACGTCCAAGACAGAACTATTTAGCGTCAATGGAGAAAGTGACCGTCAAAGACAAACATTTCCCATTTGTTACCTGCGACAAGTGTAGAGACGTAGCTCACAATGCCACCGACTATCAAACCGGGATTAAATCACAATGGGGCATTTGTATGTCCAAAGGGAATCGACTAACAACATAATGCACGGTGGGAAACACAGCAGCTGCCATGAATGAAAAAATTAAACCAACTGGAAACTAATGGTTTTTAATATGACAAAAGTCTCCTGCATGAAGCTGAACAATTGAAACCCCAACTCAAGTGTCAAAAATACCAGTACGGAAATATATTTTCACGTTTATTATGCATCTCCGCAGCCATATAGATGTACCTGCACCACCAGTTTACTGTGAATCCTTTTCACTTTCTGTCTATTTTCCTGCCAGCTGTCTTTGGCTCCTGACAGCAACGCCTCTCTTCTCCTTCTTTATTGGGAGATCCTTGATCAAACAGGTTCTTTAATCAAAGCGTTACTCAAATCTTTGTGTCTCACCTGGGAGACAAGTGGTACCTACTCCACATCATCTTCCCTATGTCTGTCTTTTTCCGCCTTTTTCTCAGTCTCTCACTGCTCGGGCGCTTCATCCTCAGAGTTAACCAGCTGCTAAAAGAAAACATGAGGAGACGGATGCAGGGACGTCAATAGGACCCAGGTGCTGCTCATCATTTCATTCTTTCGCATCCAATTCCTGCATCCCCCCCCCCACCCCACCCCCCCACACACACACACACTTTTTATTCCATTTAGGTCTTTCCCCTGAATTGTACAATAGCTTAGCCAAAGGAAGAGCAGTCTTTAACGGCCTCATTTGAATAATCTTATAGCAGAGGAAGGAAACATTTACATAACCATGAACTGGATTGCCATGACTGCAACTTCTGATGCATTTCAATTTCCTACAATTGGCTGGAAAATCACAGTATTTTCCGGAATAATAAACACAAAAAAGGGTCTGAACAAGAATTGAATTTATCCTAAAAGGTTTTCGAGGCACGATGTCCTAAAGTGAAATGATATTCAAAATTAATTATACTGCTTTTGCTGTATGGATAAAACTACTCTATGTGTATACTTCCTACTTGCAGCATCCCTTTGCAAAGGCTTTTGGCTTATGCTGCCTTCATGTGCAGAGCCCTTTGTACCTCAGCCTGATCAAAGCAGTGACTAACCCGCAGTGAGACAAGGCCGGAAGATCTCCACATAGATGAATAGATTAGCATCATTAATGGCAGTGACACAGGGATTTAATTGTGGCTCTTGTATTCCGGCTAACATGAACCCCGGCGGGCGATCTCTCATTGGTGAGGCGCAGCCGACTCCGGCAGTCACAAAAAGCCGGGGCTGACTGATTGGCTGAGATGTTCATTTCATAGAGCTATATCCATGGCTACACTTCCATTTCATTTGGAGAGAGATGCTTGTTCATTACGTCCACTTGACAAGCAAGCTAATTATCAGGGGCTGGGACTTGCCCCGAGATTGCCAGATTACTCATGAAGAAAAACGTTTTAAAGCTGGAGGAGCTTTGTTGTGTATTTTAAGGAAGAAAATAAAAATTAGGAGGTAAAGTGCTGGGAAGCAAATTATCCTTCCACTAATTGTCTGTCTTACTTTCTGTCTGTATGCTGAACACATATCTGAATCTGAACAGCGCATTGTAGCCCTCAGTGGGAGCGGGGCAGTGTGTCCTCAGTCTGTGGACGGAGATAAACTGATTTCTTCTTCATCCTCTGATAAACTACAGCCTTGGTCGGCACCTGGGTCAAACCGTTGGTCAAGATCCAATCGCCAGCATCTCTTTTTTTCTTCTTCACCATATTGGACTTGCACAGACACTCACAAGTGTAGCACTCTTGATCTCCCGTAACATTCATAGAATCACTTCCTGTCTGGAAATGTTTTTGCTCAAAGCAAAAGCACAATGTTTGGTTTTGGCTGCAATGCTTTAAATCTAGCTGAATAACTGAGCTTTTATTTTTGAAAAGGTTGTGAACTTGGGTCTGAACATTGTGTTGAATAACAGCAGTTTCATTTTATGAAAAACACTGATTATAGGATTTTCACTGCAGATAAACCAGGAAGGATGAGCACAACGTTTTCTAACTTCACTCTGCACCATAGACTCTGCACACAACTTTCAGCACAAAAAATAAAAGTGTTATATAGAACTGATGACAAGGGAGTAGCTCCAGGGCTTCAACACAGGCGAACCAAACAGCCCATTCGAAACAAGCAGGTTTTAGAATGGGCGCTGCACTGATGACTTCATTACTGAATTCTAGTTATAATGGCATCATCTTGCCAAGAAAAAATATTTATTTTAAGATACTTGTGTCTCTGAACTGTGCACGCTAATCAATCAACTGAAATGATTACAAACAGTGACATATATGTGCTCTGCAATGAGCTGGTCGCGATATCATAGAGATTTGATATCAGGCCCAGGGATGGTTCTGTTGTTTGAGTTTGAGTGAGTTCTATTGTGCCAAGCATCGATGGCAGCAAACTATGTGAGAGAATATGAAGGTTTATTCAATACTGCTCAGCTCAATAAAATAAGATCATCAAATGAGCTGTGTAAAGAATGATAGAGGCTCATTTGGCTCTCAAGACTCCTTCTACTACTTTAACCTCTCTCTTTGTTTTTCTGCTGTACCGTCCAATCCCCACAGATGGGAAAACAGAAGCAAAAGAAAACACCAGAGATGTGAAAGCACGGAAGGAGGCTCATTTAATATGTCCGGACCAAAGCATGACCAAAGCTGGGAAACACTATGAATAAATGACATGCATTATTTCACATGGGTCTGCTTTGACTTTCCCCTGTTTTTGTTAACTTTGTCATTTTCCCGCTCTCTCCACTCACAGCGCCACGCCTGCCCAAATGGGAGTTTCTGAAATGAGTCCAGAGTGCCGGCGTGTTCCTCCTCCCCTTTGTCTGTGCTGTGGAGGATGTCGCTTCACCGCTGCCGCGTAAATGTCCCCTGCTTTGCTGATGGATCCTCGCAGGGTGGATCCAACAGCAGGTTCTGATTGAATTTCCCACCATTAGATTAATCTCCAGCAGACACATGAAGCCGCCTGCGTAGATGTATAAATATTCATGTGTGCATCCACATTAGGGTGAACATACTAACAAAAATACATGTACAACAGTATATAGAAGAAATATCTACACAGATGCACATATACTAGATACTTACATGGGGGCCGACACCAAAACTGATATTCGGAATTTAAACAATTCAGATTTATTAACGTCAGTCGATATATCCTGTATATTTAAGAAAATTGGCAATTATCCATAAGATCTCATTATCATACCTTTATGAAAAGTAATTGAGACTTGATATTTTACAGTTTAACCAAACTTAAACCTAACCTTATATATAACTATAAAAAGAAAAACCCAAATACAACCACATATTAGAACTTGAATCAAGAAAATAATTTTTTTTCAAAGACACGATATTAACATAAATACACATATTTCCTGCTATGATTATTCTGTAAAATAAACCTCTCCATATCGGAGTTTGGTTTCTATCCCGGATTAAACAAACTTCTTATTTGCATCATCCGGTTTTAAAAGAACATCGATCATGTAGATTAAAGTACACACTAAACATTGCACTTGCCCTTGGACACACCTGGGCACAGGCCGTGCATAAACACTGTAAATATCTGAACTTAACAAGCAACGCAGCTACTCTTGAAATAATTTTCATAACAAGGTCTAATGCCAGACACTATTTGTATTCAAACAGTGCCTCTCTTCAAACCCAGGTACCTACTTATTATAACCACAGTGCAGAAATATCTCAACAAGACTTGACGGCTTTGATTATTTTTCCTGATGCGATTGTACTTTGCAGCTAATTACCATTTTTTAAATGTGAAACTGTCCACTTTTCCAATTAGAGCGCACGGTTAGGCCTGCGTTTAATCTGCAAACAAAAAGTTTAGGACAGAGTAAAAAGACATCTTCTCGTTTTGAATACAAGGAAAAATGGATTTAGTTTTGATACAACTGCAAGACATGTTAGGAAAGATTAACATAATCATCTCATTTAAAAGGATGTATTAGTTCTAGTCAAGGCAGCAGCAGCATCTCTGTGCAAAGTGCTAAACGATAGGAAGACATGACATCTGTTAAATAAAGATAAAGTGCAGACAGGAGTTGCTTGCGGCAAATACAGAGGGTTTACATTCAAGTTCAGTAATACTACTGAATTTTGGGTTATTTATTCATGTATATAATGGAAATAATGGGTGGTTTTCATGGCAGGTTTGCTTTGGTTTTACTGAATTATTTTAATATGCCTCAACTCAAAGTGAGTTATCAAAAACTTTGAACAGCCGTCCTGTTTTTTAATGGTGAATATATCTTGTCTAATATTTGTGTCAATGCTCCCAGTGCCGGTACATCTGGACAGCTGTTTGTAGACTGGGTAGAAACACTTTAGAAGACCTTCTTGTTCCTCGTGCATATGTTTAGAGGAAGGAAGAGTGACTCGTTGGAACAGTTGGTTCCCCGACACATCTGCTCGTGCTCAGAGTACGGTGTCAACTCTCTTGCAGACTCCACTGAACTCTTAGCAGCAGTTAATTTAAAAAAATTTTACTTTTTGAAGTTTCACTGTGAAAAAGTTGCTTGGATGTGTCAGCTTGTGATCCGACGGCCTGGAGATATGAGGTATGACGAGATCTTTAGGGATGAAAGCTGAGTGTTGAATTTAAGCTAAACTTGTGATTTCTTAAAGGTAAGAGGAACATTTCCACTGAGGCTGACTAGGGAAATATCAAAAATACTGCAAATATATTTTAGTCTGAAAGCAACTGTTTTCTTTCATCACGGTGGGGTCCAAGGTGAGGGAAAAAGAACGATGATTCATTTGAGATAATCTTGTTTTGGAGACAAATCTAATGGAAGGTTTGAGAATATTTTTCATTTTATCTTTCTTTCCACAGATTTTCATTGTGATGAGCTAATCGGTGCTGTAGTAGGATGAAATATTCTCCATATTCTACACAGATCAGTAAAAAAAAAAAGTAGGATTACATTTAACACACATGTGCAAGGGAAATCAACATCAGATGGACCAAGACTATACTATGAGTATTTAAAAGGTACAATTTCCCTGCATATTTAGGCATTACACTGACAAACGAGGATGTCAGAGAACATTCCCTGCTTATCCTCGTAGCATATGTCCTTGTCAAGGACAATTTGCCATAATGGAAGGAGACTTCTTATATTCTGAGTGTATGATCCAACACAAAAAGAACAAGAACAACGACAGAGAAGCCCCTCGACTGTGAAGCCACATTCAGACCCCAGCATATGGTGAACAACTCTATCCTGGAGCAGCGAGATGATTATAATAGTAGTTCTCTCAGGACAGATCATTAGCACCGCAAACCCATCATCAACGTTAAAAGGGGTCATTTCTTCTCCTGGTTATTTCCAGCTACGTTGTAAGTGACGCAGTATTTTGGACAAATGAGCAGGTACGGACACTGAGGTCATGGAGGTGCTGCTGTTTTTTTCCGCTTTCGCAGCAGATGGCGAGCCCCCATCTCGCCCCTTTTGTTTTCCTCTCCACGCTCATTTTTCTCATTTCTACCACGGGCCGCAGCCGACGCCGTTCTTGCTGAAAGAGATATCGCTTTGAGGTAAAGATGGCACCGCGAGGGCTGCCATCAAGTCAAATGAATGCAGATGCATTTATGAGATGCAAGCTTCTGTTTACAGCAATAATTTCCCTCAGTGGGGGTTATCACTGTGAAGCACCCTGCATATAGATCATCTGTTAAACACATCTCATCTCTCATGCTCTCTACCTTCCAACCTTCTTCAGCAATCGGTTCTACGCCGTTTTGTACTAATTTACTGCAGTGTGTTCACGCCCATCCTCAAGTCTCTGAAGGTGTTTGAAGACAAATGTTCCCACGCCATTGTTTTCCCATTTGTGTGTATTTATGCTTGTCAGTATGTTCCACCTGATGAAGACACGTCTTGTCCCGGGATGATGTATGCATGATAAGCAACTGTGAATCAAACTGAGCTGAATCAAGGCGCAGGAGAGAAAAACGACAGAGAGAGAGATACGGAGGGTGAAGGGCAGAGATGGAGAGACACTGCAGAGAGAGAGAGCCTCTGGGCTGGGTAATTGTAATGGTGTCAAATGAAGAAGGTCATTACCGTCTTTCCGGGCATTACAGTGTATTTGTTATGTCCTATATACACCCCGGTGATGTCTGGACACAAAAGGCTAAAGTATGATTTACATCACTTGAATATATAACGGACAGATTCTCTTTCCGTTTTTATTGTCTTGCTTTTACACTGATGAGACAAAACATTATAGCCGCACTTGCCTGATTTGCTGTTGGTCCTCAACGAGATGCCAAAACAGCCCCTGACCCACCGAGACGTGGACTCATCAAGACCTCTAGAGGTGTCCTGCGGTGTCTGGCACCGAGACGTTAGCACCAGATTCTTGAAGTCGTTAAATCCTGTAAATTGGGAGGTGGACCTGTGCTGCTTGGACTTGCTCCAACACTCCCCCCCCCCAACACCCTGCCGATGGTTTGTGGTTCTCTTGGTCCTTGGCCCTCTTGCAGGTACCTGTGCTGACCCTGATCCCCTCTCAAGCCTTGTTGTTTCGGATATGATCCAACCGCAGTTATGATTACTCAAGGAAATAATTGGCAGTGTAATTGTTCATGAAGAAAATAATTAGTTTAAGCTCTGGTAGCTTCAGTTCATAAAGGAATGCACACATATTGATAAGGAATGCTCCTGACAGTGCCACTGGCTTTTGTCATGTGGATCAATATGCTGTTAATGACCCCTGACTTAGTTGGAAGCCCCCAGGACCCGGACCGTCCCATTTGTGTACTTGATGGGGCCGACAGTCTGTCTACCCAGCAGGTCCTCTCAGGCCTTACTTTCAGCCACTGACCTGCACTGATGAAAAACCAGGCCGTCTGTTAGTTTTCTCCAGCCAGGCTTGTTGGCACGTGGTGCGGCCCACTGCCTTCCACAAATACACACTCATGCACACACTGCATATAAACAGTAAACATGCAGGAGCTTGATTATACTGTAGGTTCATGCCTTCAAATACTGATGCTCTACCAAGAATGGAGATTTCGGGCCAATGCCGATATTTAAATATGTAATTCTCAGGGCGGTCACAATATTAGATTTTTACTTCATGAATTCATGAATATGATATAATACAAATATTTTAGAGACTCGTAAAAATGATAATAATGGTATAATTTTCTTATTGAAGTGTTCATTTGAATCAGTTTTTGAAAATGTCTTGTGCTGTGGATAGTACTAAATTACAAAATGAATTTGACCCACTTTAGTAACACAACCTCATGTCCTCCATATAACACAAACACTCTTGCCACCTTAGCATGTCTCAGCTTGCACCGAGCGGCTGTCCGAACACCACGACTCCTGCCATATGGCCGGTGACATACTGCTCTTCATTAGGGCTCAGAGCGACAGACCTCTGGGGTGAGGCAGTAAGTCACTGTAACACACATCGTGGGCACGCAGCTTCTGCCCAAATTACCGTACAAACATTCATTGTAATGATTCGTCTCGAGAGCGAGGCCTCACTTCAAATATGTCTTTAGAGATTTGTCAACATTTCTCACCGCAAAGCAAAAATTAGAAGCACGTCAAATGAGATTTATGAAAGGCAGACAACTTTTTTATACAACTGTGAAGATCAATGTTTGGTTGGTTGTATGTCAGGAGTCATTTTTACATAAGAAGTCTGACTTGTGACCCTCACATTCTAATCGCTGCCTTTACCAAATGATGTCCCATTATCATATCCACGATAAACCTATTGCATGCTACAATTTAAAATTTAAAACCACTATATTTATCAATACAACCTAAGTGAGTAATGCCATCTCCTCCACCTTTAATGGATTCAGGCAGCTGTTGAATATATATATATATATATACGGTATATATATATATATATATATATATATATTGTTTGTAGGCTAACATCAGTTTTTGTATTTATTACGAAGAAAGAAGTACCTGCAAATATCATGACAAGAGACTTTTTTCAATAGCACATCAGATCTTTGTAAAAGAGCAGGTTCCCTCCTGCCTCTATTATCCTCTCTGCCTGTCTCACTTTGTAATAAATTATTTTATACAGGATATTGAATATTCTAACATTATGATATCCACTTGATGGGTTTACAATGTTCCTACTCATGTTTATAAAATGTTGAGCATTAGCACAGCGTGTTACAGTGAATAGAAAGGGCTGTCATTTAAAATCAGACTTTTATTACCTGCCCACTTCTACTTTAGTTAACTGAGGCTGTGACTTTTTATAGCTGCAGTTGGGTACCGTTAATTTTTCATGAACTAATTCTGAAGATTTCAATTGATAAGATTATGGTGATGAATAATGGATTTGGTCTTAAATTCCACCCTTCCTGTGCCACCCGACTGAAAAGGGCTGCGACGCTCAATTACTTTTATTCTGGGATAATCCACCAAGAATCATCCTGACTGATTGATATTTGCTTTGTCTATAAAATGTCAGCAAGTAATAGAAAGTGCCCATTAGAATATCTCCAGTGCAGTGAAATCTGCATCATAGTGTCAAAAATGGAAAAAGAAGTTTTGTACATGGAACGCTTGGTGCTGAAGTTATATATTAACATTACTGTTAAGGCTAGTGTGGCTTAAGCATTTCACAAACTAGCACATTGGTAATAAAATGCAAAGGCTTAACTACAGAGGGGAAAATATGAGGCTTTGGGAATATCCACAGTTTCCTCTTATAAAATTCTAAAGAGAAAACCTCTATACGGCTAAAAAATACAATTAATTATCATCCTATGGAAGATCAACTTCCGCGGCATCGACCACTTCTGAAAATGTCGGTTCACACGTGAAAATTCATTAAGTTCCTCGGTCTAGGGAGTTGTGAACACCACCAGAGGAATATGGACTCATCTCATGAGCACGACTCCATTTAAAGGCAGCATACTACAAAGAATAAACAGGCTTTTTGAACACAAGATGTGAAATGTGATGTGTACAAGATCAATATGGAGCAAAGGGGAAATCTCAAGATAAAACATGCTGTGAACCTCATTAACCTCAAATGAGTCATAGAAAAAGGTCGGGACCTCCTCACATTTCCATTAAGATGCTTCTAAAAATCAAACCGTAGTAGTATTACAATACAATATGACATGCAGTTTCCCACTGCTGTCTGATAGGTGTCTGCGTCCAGAGGGCTCGATTAATAGAGCCACAGCGCTCTGCTGTGTCGCCCTTCTCTGTTTGTCCCCAGTGTTTGCACAGTGACCGTATTATATGATGAGGTCTAACTATGAATAAAACAAAGCAGAGATAAGTGTCGTAGGGGCGAGTTCCATAAAGATAAGAAAGTAAAAATCCATGCGAGATGGAGCGAGAGGGAGGCAGAAAAGAGGAGGAGCGACCCGGTATCTAACTTTCCTATCTGCTCTGCAACCTTGTCCAGATGATAACAGGATGAGGGACCTCTATAAACACCCCTGTCAGTGTAGCAACAAGAACGAATCCCACTGGAGAGATAAAAACACAGTGTAGTTGTGATTTACACTATTATCACGCTTTCTTTCTTATATCCAATCTAATTATTTGTGTTGTCCTGTTCCCCCAGTGCCTCCACAATCCATTCAAAATGACAGATTGGAATAAGCATCACTTGTT
This sequence comes from Verasper variegatus, assembly GCA_026259375.1. Lineage (NCBI taxonomy): Eukaryota > Metazoa > Chordata > Actinopteri > Pleuronectiformes > Pleuronectidae > Verasper > Verasper variegatus. Next base: position 17,189,939 of record CM048050.1, read on the forward strand.
TATTCAGGATTTATAGATGATTACACGATTGTTGTAATTGCAAATGACTGTTCAAGGCCGAAATGCTAGTGTTGTGAGCCACAAATATACTGTGCTGTATCACACATTGGTAATTGATTGTATTATCTAGTAATGATTGTGTGTTTCCAAAATAGTACAATTTTCAAAATTAATGCTTTTGTCATATGCACAAATAAATGATTGCAAATAATATTGTGTCCAGCCTTTTCAGTTTATTGGCCTCACTGACCAATGGAGTGTCCAAATTAGGGCTACAGCAGCTGTTCCCATGGAGTAACAAGAAACAAAGCATTGTTCCCTGCAACCATAGAGTCATAGGTGGTGATTGTGTTTTAGATTAAAAGCTTAGTAGGCTGATTGTTGATGCTGGCTGAGTCAATAAGCAGGGTTGGTGAGAGGAGTGTATGCCGGACCCACCGCCTGTGATTAACTACATGTTCCTGAATTTTATTTGTGATCGAGCATAGAGATTAAAGGCAGCGAAGGTCAGAGAGGAAACTGCATTAAAGAGGGACGCTGCGTGCCAAGGGGTCTTTAAGTTCACTGCGGGCTTCTGCAAACACAGAGCACCTCGAGGAAATGTGTCCTCTACCAGTTAAACATCCATGCTGGGATTCTAATACTGTACGTGACTCTTCATTCCTCAAGGCTGCCCGGTTTAATGGGCACTCCAGTTTCCTTTGGATAGCACAGCTCCGCTCCGCACTCTAAGCCCAGGTTTCTAAGAAATGAGATAGCACTGTCACCACTGAGCAATCACACTGAGCTGTTGACATTTTGCGAAATCCCCACTGTGTCATCCCTGGTGAAAAATGATCTGCCGCTCAACGACAATCTATTATGGATCGGGTTATGTGGAGACACTCGTGGGGTTATCGTCCAAAGAGGGGACGGCATTCGTTTCCACCAACTTTCTCATATGAACCAAAAACATCTCGTGTCACCCTTGTCCCGACGAGGATGAATAGAATCAATGTGAGGTATTCACATCATAGCTAAAATTTCGGAATATTCATATTAACTTACTGTATAAAGACTTGATCTCAATTCAGGTACATGAGCTTGAGTAGAGTGTCATTTTTCTGTCAGAGCGCCCTGACCCAGACAGAGAACTAACCAAGTCCGAACCAAGCCTGATGGGTCTCGACAGCCTCGAGTCTGGTCTCGACACTCTACACTTAATTAGTGAAGTGCATGTGCTGTGCATGTTGGCAGCCCTCTTCAACATGTATATCCTGTTGCAATCACATGCAATGTCCCTCAAGAAAAATGCACTAATACCTATGTTTACGAGAGAGAACTATAAAGTACTGAAACGATTAGCCTAGTCTCATACTAGAGACTCTGACCTCACTGCTGTCTGCTTGAGAATATAATCAGTGCAACACACACACACACACACACACACACACACACACACATCTGGCCCCTTTAATCTCTCGCCTCCTCTACCTCATCTGCCCTTCAACCCATCTCAAAACTCCTATTATTTCCAACAGCTGGGTTGATTTCACACAATGAACCATATTTTTTTTTCAAACCTCTGTTCTGGCTATTAATTCATCCTAATCAAGTAGCATTGACTATGCATGACAACCCGAGTGTGTGGGCACGTACTTACACTCACACTGAAGACAAGAATGACAATGTTAGCAAGCAGGGGATTGTGGGCCAGCATGTGAAGGCCTTCACACACAAGATGTACAGTATATGACGAATGAACAACACAAGAATGCAAAATACCCACATGAATATTTCATATCAAAACTGTTTCATACCAGCAGCAGTTTACAAAACTATAAATGACTTCAGCATCGTCCAGTGACGATGACGATCTTGTCCTCACTCGAGAAAAGAGGCGATTTTCTTTTTTACAAGGTAGAGAACGAGACGGAGAGTTTCACTGCCTCATAAAAAGGAGCTGATTGTCTACCACAGCCCTGGTTCTGGACATAGTTCAGGTCGGGACAGTTTGAAGTCATTAAAGCAGCATCTGCCCGTCCATATGAGCTACTTTGCTAACCGTCTTCGAAAAAAATACAATATGTTGCCTTCTCGTTCTGAACTGTTTGGTATGTCTCCCCCTAGATTTTCAAATGCTTTCCCTCAAAACCCTGCGCTCACACTCAAAAATCCCCTGCGTGTGCTTAGATTTCCTCTGCTTGTGCTCAAACTGTTCGCATACGCTCTCCTTGGTTGGATTTCCTACACTTCAGCTCATCTCTTCATTGTCACATTGCTTTTGTGCACGTGAAAACATCTGCTCTTGGATTTCTTCTCTACTCTTGTATTTTAGAACCAATAGAATACCAGGTTTAGTGTTGACAAATAGACTTGTCCCACCCTTCTTTCCTGCATTAGCTTATTTTAGCAAGGAAACCAGTGTAATAATAAAACCGTGATGGACAGCAGCGCATGAACCCGCTTAAAATAACCGCCGGAGAAACAGTTAATGCTCCCAAAGATAGGACAAATCCACCATAGCTTGGTCCTTCACAAAGTCCTTGAGCCAGACAGTGAAGGCCGTGCCGCAGGGGGAGTCACTTAAAGCAGACCTTGAGCTCTCAGATGTCATGTGGGAATCTTTTTCTATCTGTGCCTATAGAGAATCACCTCATGTTTAAACAAGCAGCAGCCAGGTTTGAAAATGTGTTAAGAAGTCTATAGTGTAAAATAAAACATGGGATTTATTTGTTATTTGTGGATTTATATACTGTATATGTGAGCTAGTAACAGAAGACGGAAAACTCTTTCATACCAGTGCCAAGCAAATGATCTTTGGTGATTTTGTGGTTTGGGACATTATCATTTCCTCTATATAATTGTATCATTTGTTTTCTTGTCTCATTCTCTATATGTGGGACCTTTTTTTTGACATGTCACAGTGGGGGGGCAGTACGGTGTAAAAAAAATAATTGCTGAGACATCGTTAACAGGAACATCTGACCTTTCCCTCTGTGACGGATTGTTTCTAAAATGGTTTCTCGGAGTCAAAATGGCAACGATATAAAGCATCAAGTAATAAACGTGGGCTTCCTCTGAACACACACATGAACTCACATCTATGCAAATGGGGAACTAAGCAAAGAATATCGTATTGTGATGTTAGTAATGTGAGGAATTATGCAATTTTTAAAAGACAACACGAATAAAAGTGTGTTTTGTAATTTATTTAAACACAATATCAAAAAGGTTAAACACAGAGAAGCGTCTTTCTTGACATGCACGGGACGAGTGCACACAAGCATCTGTTTGCATTCACGCACCTCCATTTCTATCTTTCATGTTTGCTTGATGCAAGTCTATACAAGTATTTCCACTGTGATTGGAAGGGAACCGCGGCACTGCACAAGACCATCATTGTAGTTTTTTTCTTTTCTCCACCAGTCACATTTTCATATAAAGAGCTGACAGCCTATTGAGCATCATTACAGCCACGCTGTCGGTGGCTTTTGGCACCGTAATGAATACCTCTTCTTGAGCTAAGGCAATGTGAAAGTAAACAGTACCTGCAGCTCCTTTACACCTGTCACACAGAAAAGTACCTCTATCAGTGCAAACAACCACACACAACCACACACACACACACACTCACACACTGACAACTTGAATAATGGACTGATTTTCTACCTGTAGCTACTCAAGTATAATTTCAAGAAAATGCAAATTCACTTTTTCTCTCTCCCGTGATCACACACACACACACACACACACACACACACACAAATGTAAATATTGCGATAGTGTTTGGCATGTTTGAGGTGAGAATCCCCGGGGGGGGGGGTGTTGGGGGGGGTTGGGGGGGGTGGGCACGGGGGCATACATTTGCAGGCATGCTGCAGTAATGGAATCAAAGAGTGATGAGTGTGCACACCAGGCTATTTAATTTGCCTGCCTCCAAAACACACAAAAAAACCACAATCCCCCCACTATCTCTCCTCCGGTGGCCCCTTCCACCCCAGCCCCAACATATGTCCCTCTGTCCCCCTACCGCCCTCCCTCCCCCAAACTCTTGACTTAATCATTTAGAAATAATTAAATTCAATAAAGCGGAACAGATTAAATAAGAAACAACGATTTGGTGTGAAGGGGCAGGCTGTGTAACAGTAGCTTCCTCCCCCACAGTAGGAAACGGTAAATGATGTGCTATACCGCTGAGAGAGAAAGATACAGATGGACACAGAGAGAGAAAGAGAGGGCAAGGGATGAATTTCTTGCACGACAGAGACGTACAAATGTGTGCGGCTGCGACAAAAAAGGTACGGCGGAGGATAAGAGAAAAGGCGAGGGAGTAAAAAAGAAGTGGGGGGGGTAGCACGAGAAGAGAGCAGAGAAGCTTGAGGACTGGTTAAATATTCATAAAGGCTGTGTGGTGATGGGTGGTGACGAAGAGCGACGGGGGAGAGACAGGAGACCGAGGGAGGCGAATAATGAGCATAAAGAGAGAGACACCCCAGTGCTTTACGACACAGGCACAAACTCACAAATACAAATGTGCAAATGACGGAGGAGCAAACACGTAGTCTGCAGACCAACCTCCACGTGGAGAATGAGGCATCTCGTCGTATCATGGCTACATTTCAAGTGGTAAACGGCTGCATTTCTACATTCTATTTATATTCAAGTGTTGTGATGTTTCAGTTGTGTTTCAATAATCCAGACTTTCTCACGCAGTCTTTTCTTGCCCCCCGAGTTCTTCTCCTGCTTCTTATGGATGATGTAAATCTTTAGAGACAGGTCACAATGTGCTTGTGGTTTCATTTAAAAAAATATTATAAAACAGAGGTAAATAGAGCATTTTGTTACGGTCGATTCTGAATGAACAGCGCCCCATGTTAGTCGAGATAAAGTCATATCATCAATAAGGCCGTCCCGGTTTCCAGTGGAACGCTGGAGCGCCGAGGAATAGGCTGTGGCCACACAGGTAATAACTGTGAGTACAATCAATTCAGTTTTGCTCTTTCCATGGGATTTGTTGACAAGGTAAAGAAAAAAAAAGATACCATCTGACTTATCCTTAAAGCATGAAGCAAATTGGTTTAGTGCAGGTTTTCCTTAAATTGGATTTCTATTGGCCACATGCCTCCTGAGGGAAAGAACACCGCACCAGAACTGACCTTGATAACACATCTCACATTCTTGCTGTGGTTCACACCGCTGCACCTAACCACGACTTCAAATCTAAGTATCCTCACAAACACACCAAAAAAATCCCTCAATTCCCTCAACACCTTTCTTTCATAGAGGATGAAGTGTACGTTGTGGGTCCGGTTGACACACAGAGCTTTTCAGTTGTGTATCATTCTTTTAAAGTTGGCTCTGGCCCAAGTAAACCCCCTTTCCCCTCCTTCCTCGCCGTGCGCTGGAGAAGACGCTATTGACTGGGCTGCACTGGATTGGACATAAACACTGTATTAGTGTGATTGGTTGGACAGAGCTGATCCATGCTGGGGGCAGCCTGTCTGCCTGCCTGCTGCCGCTAACCAATCTCAGAGGGAAAATCGGAATTCAATTAGTCTGGCCAGAGGAGCTATCTCTCCCTCGCTCTCTTATGTTTGTTATCCAATCTCTCGGCCCCTCTGTAACTCGCTCGCTATTCTCCCCATGACTTTTTTCCCTCCTCCTCTCTTCTCCTGTTCTCCTCCTGTTTCGGTCAGAGTTTCCTTATGAATGCTGCTGCTAACCCCGCTCACAGGGAAGAGGGGAATTCAATTAGTCCAGCCTCGGGGTCTCACTCTCTGGTTTATTATTCATCCCTGCATTCTCGCACTTCATCTGATGGTCACTCCGATCTCCCCTCACACCGCTCCTCTCCATCTCGCAGGTATCTCCTCCGCCTGTTTTCCATCGGTCATAAAAATCCTTATTGATGGCGGGGATAGAGCAACGGAGGAGAACAAAAAATAAATAGATAAATAAAATAAAGCTCGAGGGAGAAAAGGAGAACGATCGCCATAAGAAGCAGTCGACATCCAGGGGGCTATTAAAAGAGAAAGGGGAAGATAAAAGAGGCGGGAAAGGCCTGGATGGACCTGTAAAGAGGAATGATGGGATAATGGAGTGAAAACGTAAGAGATATAAATAACTGGTTATGATGGCGACAAGACAGAGTGAGATGTACAGATGAGAGCTACGTGGTAGAGTTGTAGAGAGCGATGGACAAAGGAAATAGAAGGAACTGTGGGACAAAGGGAATGGGCGATGTACATATTAATATGTACAGTGGAAACCCGATAAAATAGGAAAGACACTGATAGAAACACAAAGAGAGAACAAGGGGCAAAGTGTGGGAGGCTGAAATGTATTCATTGTGAATATCTGACTCCTGAAGCTGACAGATGTTCCTTAATCCAGTCAGAACATCAGTTCCCCCCCCCCCCCCAGTCCGTACATCTCACACATTATCAGGCTCCTCTGCCTGCAAACCCACAAAAAGATGGCATTATCAAAGACTCATGCCAACGACAAGTCGCTCCGGAGTGGCAGACGCAAACTACTGCCTCTTCAAACAGCAGTAAACTCAAGTCATACGGTTGTTAGACGCCTCTTTTTTTCCACCAAACCAGTGTGATGTCCATCATCACCGCACACCCACCTGTGGAGATTTTTATTGCATTGCAGCGGAGGGAGACGGTGGGCGTTGCCTGAGAAGCACTCCAGATTTGATGAAGATTACTAGGATGTGATGTGCACACCGTGTTCCAGCACCTGCACAGCTTGTTCATCCGCCATATTCCAGGAGCGTCGCGAGTCGCCTTCTTCCCTTTTGACGAGCATCCACTCTCCGTGCCTCGCAGGGTTTCAAAGTTTCTAGAGTTAGTTTTCTGTTTCTGTTACATGAACATGGGGGAATATTACATCAAAAGACGGGGGTGTTGAAAAGAAGTACGCAAAGAGATCAACAGGTACAACATGTATTTGGCTGAACTGTGTGATCAGGTGTAACACTATGTTTTATCAGGCTTTTCTTAAAGACAAATATGAGCTATTATCTTTGATTTGCTCAGCAACACTTATTAAAGGCTACTGAAATTAGAGGCTTATGAAATGTCTACTACAATTACACTTTTAACTCAGTTTTCACTTTTAACTCTTGACAGGCAGCATGCTGTTAAAAGGTCACGACTCCTACACCTTGAAACATTATTTTCAAACTTCTGTGACTTTGTTGGCAGTTTTGTTCATGTGCTTGATGTTACCTGGGACTGAACGCCAACATAACACTGGCACTAATATAAAAGGTGTTGCTTTTCAGACACCCAGGCCAAGGACTTAGACAAAGCTGCTGATCCCACTGAGAGATGGCAGGGTGCGACTGGTTTTTGATTAGCATGCTGTATGGGGACGATAAGATGGCACGGAGGTGTGGTGGAAGGCTGGGGAGTTAAAAGGGTTTTCAAGACCAATCCTTCTCGACATCGTTTCTCTCTTTTTAAGGGGAATTGCCTCGGAGCAAGCAAATACAATTTGCCGTCTTTTGTTTCTGGGTGTGTTAGTGTGCGGGCCATGAATACCCGCCTGACAGGAGGCACAAACAAAGAGGGGGAAAGGGTAAGCAGGGGCGTTGTGCCATGTACTTGTGTGTATTTGAGAGGGAACTTTTTTGAATCCCCAGAGGAGAAAAGCAGTCTGTTTCTTATCTATCCAAGTGTTTCAAGAGGGGGGTTGAAGCAATCTTCACATGGCATCAGCAGTCAAGGAGCACTTGAACCCAATCACACACCGTCAGACCCAAATGGACCACGGGAGACTTTCTGTGCTGAATGAGGCTTAATGCCAATCACACCGAGCGCCACATTCACACACATCAATCACGCTTTTTTCTATACGATCACGGCTAATAAAGCTGCTAAAATTGGACATCGGTTGCACACACGAAAGGATCAAAATCAAACGCTCCCAGAGCTAACGGCTCAGCCTTCCTGTGGCACCAGACACGGCCAACCTGTGGTTATGTCACACCACCGGGGATAATGCTCGTGTCCTCTTTGCGCTCCCTGGTGACACTCCAGTGGAAAATCCTCCTTCGCCCACCCCTGTCTCCTCCATCATCCACACAGTCTTTCAAGCTTTTCTCTTCCCCCCGACGTCAGAGGCCACAATGCCAAAGCAACTCTTAATCAGGCCATGCACTAGGATGGGAATTATAGTGCTAAATGTCACTGGCAGCACAAAGCGGCAGAGGAAACAACATGCTGTAAACCCGGTGATAATGGACAAGGTTGAGCTAATTAAAATTAATGACCTTTCTCTGTGCCAGTCATAAGCTTGTGATACCATGCAGTTCATCACAGATAGAGATTAAATAAATAAACCTTAGGAGCCATTGCAGGGGTGCCCTTCCTTTGTGTTGAACAGATTTTTAAACCATTTGAAGCGGATTTATGATTTGGGTCCAATTACAATGTTTGGTATCTTTAAACTGGATAATTTACTCATTTGCTGAATTTCCATTTCCTCCTCAAAAAATGACCCAAGTGGGAAATTTGTTGATTATTTGTCTTTCTGCGAGGTGGATTCTATTGTAGAGCAGGACTATGTTGAAAAAAAGATTTGACTCACTACTATTAATGTGGAAACTCCATTATTTGATTCACATTATGCATTTGAAGAAGACACGGTTTAAATTTCATGATTTCTCTGCTCAAGATTAAATATAACATCACCTCCCTTGTCAGTAATGAATGTGGAACACTGTTCTGTGGAGATAGAAGCAAAACAACCGCTGGAAATGTATACTATACAAATAGAGAATTTCTAGTCCAAGCGATTTTGCAGATCAAATGTAAAATAAAACCAGAACTTCTTTCCTTCTTGCAGAACGAGCCAGTGCCATCAGTGTATTGGGAGCAGATGCTTGTCCATAGGGCCATAAATGAATTGCCTGCAACCGTTGCAAGTGTCCCTGCATAAGCCCAGTGGAGAGTTGATTCAGTTACAAACCTGAGTTTTCAGTTTTATAACTTTTGCAGCCACATCTCAGACTTAGAATATGAGGAACTGAAAGGAAAAGGTTAAACAAGTGCACGGTCTTCACTCATTAAGTGGACAGAGCAATCAGCAACAAAGGGAGGAATTAATGAGTAGAGAGGATTACAGTTATTTCAGGAACCTAAAGAAATGTTCTGAGTGCAAGCATGTACATTATATAAAGTGTAGCATAGACACCTCTGAGCCAGTGAATGTCTGTTCTAGGCTGTAATTAGTTTCACTGAGAGGCAGAGATAGAAGTCAAACTTACAGTATTCAGACAAATATCTGATACTTGAAGTACTTTAAAAACACATTATTTCGGACAGAGATTATCCCACATTTAATGAGGCAATTTCAAGGTCTCTATATACAGTAGAAGGCTTGATTTTTAAATGTGTTTCCCTGTTCAGAACCTAAAGAATTAAACTAGATGTCTTTGCAAAGTGCAAATGTGACACATTTACTTTGGGAAATCTCTAAATTGATCCAGATTAAATCCTTGATTGTCAGTCAGTGTGGAAATTAGGAGGTCTACTCATCTGAGATGTATACGTTCTCATGAATCACTTACTTCATGTCAACATAATCAAATTAATCTATTTTGAAAACCTGATGCGCATCTGTACAGTTTATTGTGGCGTGCTCAAGATTTCATAGCCTCTCTTCAACTGAGACTTTCATTCTGCAACACTTTAGAAATTTAAAATTACAGAATAAGAGTGTTTTTAGGGGTTTGAGAGACAGTGTAAGAAATTCTCTAAGAATCACATTCAGCTGGAGTCTCATGAATTATTAAAGAGATAAATCATGAGGGTCTACTCACTGAATAAAAGGGGATTATTATGACCTCTTATATCCATTCTTCTTATCGGATTGGATTGGGCTGCACGCCGACATCTGTGTGTGTTACAACGACAAACTCCACCTGTGCCCACTCAAATCCGGCTTGGGTGGACATGGAGAGGCCTGCAAGTGGTTCGGAGAGTGAGTCTATTCCATGGAAAGCAGCAAACGGCCACTGCCACGGCCAAATGACACTCGTCACGGTGCCAAGCTCCTCCGACACTGTGCGGCTCCAAAACCTGGTAGGGGCAGGAAACTGCTCCGCTCTGCTGTTGTTCATACTTAAAGGATCACGGCACAAAAGGTGGCACTTAAGCCAAGAAAACATTTAGACAGCATCAGTGGGTGGCACATCCCTGCTGTGTAGCTATGGCAACATCATGTGGCGGGTGCAGCTTGGTTTGAGGAGCACAGGGACGTTTGCGCAGATTCTGTCGCTGGCCTCTTGTTTGAACTCTCACTTGTCTTCAGCCCATGTTTATTGTCTCTCACTGTGTAAATGTAACATCCTGTATAAGTGTGTGAAACGACTGGGACATGAGGCAGAACTACCCCTCTGTGCATGTGCCGCTTCCTCCGCAGATGTTGCTCGGTTTACCAGATGCAACTTTGAAAAAACTTTAAATTGCTATGCTAATATATGCAAACAACATGATAGGACATAATAGCAAAGCATACAGTAAAAAAATGTTTTCAAGAAGAGGATCGTAACGTTTCACATTTCAACTTGAAATTCATGGAAAACGGAGGCCGGTGTGGAGCATCTGTCTCCGAGCCAAAATGGAGTGAAAACTGACGCTTACTTTCCAAGATAAAATCCTCGCAGAAAGCCAGAGGAGAAATGCAAATGTGGGTCTTGAACTGCTGTTCCTTTCTCACTGGTTGGCACGCTTGTTTTTTTATCGTTGTTTGGTAGCTGCAGTCGACATTGAGAAGCTTGTTTATCATTGTCCTGGACCAGTGTCGTTGTGTTTTGACACTGTTTGTCTTCATAATTTAACAAAGTATCACGAGAGAACCTGTTTGTGTCCTTATAGTGTAGCTTACCTTTAATATCTTTGCAGCCAAGGTCACTCTCTTTGTGACTAAAGACCATTTTCTACTGTTCAAAACATCCAATAACATCTGGCTTTTCAAATGACTGAGCAGTAGATACAGGTTTTTTATCGGCAGTGATAGAAACGTGACACAAGGGTTGAAGCGCTAATTTGACAAGCCAGTGAGAGGAGAGAGCGTCTCACTTTGTGTTTGTGATTTGAACATCACACAGCAGGGACAAAGCAGAGAGGAAAGAGTCAATACCAGTTTTAAAATGTGGGTTTTCCCACCATAAACCAATGTATACCTGCTAAATTAGGTGTGTAACAGTCTTAGCACAGCAGCCCAAACTTATTTAAATCAAGGTTACAAAAACCGTTGATGTCCCTCCTGCGATAAAAACAACCAACTAAATAAATAAATAACAAGACCAACTAATGAATCATCAATATCTATCCCATTGCCTTTTATAAGATAATGGGTTTTGGACCAGAGGAGAAGAAGAAGAAGCATAGAGGACATGGTTAATCATGCTATAGCGACTGAGCTGGGCTCGAACAATCGATTACCTATGGAGAACAGCAGGAAGGATTAATGGCTAAAACAGTGAACATGTCACAGTGCCTCACTTGTAAAAGTTTCCCTGCACTCCATGTTTCAAATGGTGCTGAGGGACGCACCGGCTTGTCAGGCTGTGTGTTATCATAGAGTCCTAGTCAGTATCTGATCCGGATACCAATCACAGGAAAGGTTCTGTGATAAGCTGAGCAAAGTTACGTCATAAAAGAAATCACCCCCAACACTGTTCTGTGATGCATTCCCTCCGGCAATAGACACAGCAGCAGTATTTACAGCACCAGGCGACCTTTCACCTTTCTTTTTAATACGCCGAGGGGAAGGAAATGAGAGGCATTCAGAAAGCAGGAGGTTTTAACACACTGGGGGTGTTTATGCTCTTGGGTATATGTGTGTGTGTGTGTGTGTGTGTGTGTGTGTGTGTGTGTGCATTAATGTACAGAATGTGTCTACATGTGCGTGTGATCGATAAAGCGAGGCAGAGGGGTGTGTGTGTGTGTGTGTGGGGGGGGGGGGGTTGTTGGGGGGGGGGGGTTATTATTAACAGATTACCCCTGAGAAAACAGCAGAGATGGAAAACAGATTCACAGAGCGGCCCCTCCGACTTTTGAGCTTTTGTCTTTTCGTTTTCTACACACACACACACACACACACACATACAACGTCACGGATGCACCCAAGGATGCTCAGGCACAAAAAAACACCGTTGGGCGAGCGGCTGGATATTCGTGGTGACACCGGCTGGAGGAGTGACACAGAGTGTGTGTCAGCTCCGATCAAGAAGCATCCGTGAGCTTCTCTCTTTTGTCATGTTTTCCAGTGTTTGTATTCGGCGCTTCACACTCGCACAGGCTCATCCAAAGTGACTGGGAGTTTAGTGCCTTGCACGTCTAACAAAGGCCTAAAAGCACAAAAGGGACAGCTAATTAAATATGGATGCAGCTACACTTATGGCTCAGGACAGTTTGCCGGCGGTGGCGATGAGAGCAGGGAAGCACTTCTTCTGCTTGTTGGTATCTATTTATTTCATCTTATCTGGCCTCATCTCATCTTGTCGCTGAGTCTTTATCAGCGGGAATAACTAACAACACACATTTACTTATAAGGTTAAACTATATTCAAGTGCAAATATTAGGCACCTTGAGTATTTTTCAGCACTTCACAGGTGCAACTTCTCCTTTTTTAGATGCAAATATTGCATAGTTCAAAATCTAACAGTTTCTGCTTGAGGTAACATAAAAATCGAAAATATCTGTGTCCATATGGGGCTCATATATGCTGGTGAGTTATTAGCAGTTTCTCAGAAGAAATATTCTCATTTCAAACTTCTCAACTGTTTTAATTAATACAAGAATGGCAAACGCTCCCTTCGAGAAAACCATGTTTAAATTCACTAGATCCTGATTTTTATTGGAATCTACACACTCTCACAACGTTACAAAAATTGAAAAGAATATCCTGGATGCGCTCCCTCCGATCTGGATCTGTACAGAAATGTAACGGACTCCTTCTTGGGTCACGCCCCATACCTCCATAAACTTTCATGGAAATCGGTTGAGTACTTTTTCCTGCCAACAAACAAATGCAGACAAAAGCATAACCCAGTCGGAGGAGATGAAATATTCACTTCAGTGTTACTATAATCCCAAAAAAATTTGGGGTCCAAAGAAATGAGCAAAGGTTAGAGAACAGTTTGAAAACGAAGATGATTGTTTGGTATATAGTTATTATTCATTTATTTATTTTGATGTTCATTTTTAAACTCAGGACCAACCAGATTGAGCTTGTGACCCTTTGGTGTGGGTGTGAGCCAGTTCAGGTCATGTTCAGTTTTTCACCTCACGTTATTTTTCCTGAAAATACTTCTTTACTTTCAAGCAGGACTTTTACTTGTCATAGACTTTAATGTACATTCGCATTGGTACAGAATATGAATAGCTCTTCCACAGCTGCTGTTTATAAATCCTTGTTATGTGTTCATGATGCGTGGAGATAACAGTGGGCTCCACTTGTTGATTTTATGTTATCATATATGCGCTTCATATTTTATTACCACATATGGGCTCTTATGGTCCATCACGGAGGACCAGTGCACAGCAGAGAGAGGGGACGTCTCTGGGGAGCGACTACAACATACAGGCGTGTCTCAGCAGATGGCAGCCATGATGTGTGGTACGGCCGAGTGTACGTGACTTACAATGTCAAGTTCAGCCCCAGCGGTGAGAGGGTTTTGTAAATTAAACTTGAGAGGAAATAGATGGTTTAATTAAAGCCTCATTTCGGTGTTAAAGAGGGACGGTCAGTACATCGGACAACATTTAGGGTGAAAGTGAGAAAAACTACATCAGGGAGTAGTTTCAGTAATGATTCCTTGTCAGAGCCGCAGCTCCTGGAGGGGGGGGGGGGGGAGAGTGAACTCAGAAATAAAAAAAACACCATGTGTTTAATATCACGGTGCAAGGAGAGATGAGATGGAGTATTATCTGTTATCTAACCTCTGAGAGCTGAACTGATACGAGACGAAAATGACAAGCAGAGAGGAGGCTTCGGAAAAACAGACTGAAATGTGATAGAAGAGTTATTTGGATTTTGTGTATGCGGTGTCGTTGTTATCTTCGTGTTACACAACCCTCACAGTGGAGCCAGCTATACGTCACATATTTGTGTGCTGTGTGAAGCCATTTGCCGATGTAAAGCAAACACTAATATATTCCCAGTTGCCTTTATTTTCCTTCACCTCTTTGCCTCTACACTCCATGCAGATCAGTTTTGACAACCTACACACATTACATCACGCGCACACTCAGACTCCCCTATAGACAATGCAGGGACGCTCACGCTCACACTGGGCACGGCTCATAAGGAACATCCATCAGGTCTGAATACACACTTGTGAATCGAACGCTCAATAAAGCAAATATAAACCTCCAGTTCCCGTTATCTGTCTTCGGCAGGAGCCAAAGCTGTGACAGAAAGCAGAGAAAAGGAGGGAAGAGCGGAGGAGAGGAGGAGGGAAGAGAGGAGGAGAGGAGGAGGGAAGAGAGGTGGAGAGGAGAGGGAGAGAGGGGACGAGAGGAGAGAAGAGAAGAGAAGAGAAGAGAAGAGGAGAGGAGAGGGAGAGAGGTGGAGAGGAGAGGGAGAGAGGGGACGAGAGGAGAGAAGAGAAGAGAAGAGAAGAGAAGAGAAGAGAAGAGAAGAGGAGAGGAGAGGGAGAGAGGGGACGAGAGAAGAGGAGAGGAGACGAGAGGAGGAGAGGGGACGAGAGAAGAGGAGGAGAGGAGACGAGAGGAGACGAGGAGAGGAGAGGAGGAGAGGGGACAAGAGAAGAGGAGGAGAGGAGACGAGGAGAGGAGAGGAAGACCGAACACACTGATCTGCTTACCTTCCTATACAGTATGTTTATATGAGACCCTATTATCCGAATACCACACTCAACAAAATACCTCCAGTGACATAATTCTATTTAAAGCCACAGACACAGTCTCTGTCCACACAGTTCCATCGCAGTAAGGAGGTTCAGCAAACTGCGTTCACCAGAGGCTGAGTCTTGTCACGGGAGAGGAACCGAATCCCACGTTTCTCATGTCTCACAGTTCCTCTCGTCTCTTTTTCTTTTTTGCTGCCCAGCTCTCGTCGTTTCTTTCCACGTGTCACCGCTGAGCTTTGCCTCCACAGTGAATATCCCACATGTTTCACCTGTGGCAGCTCCACTGAGGCTTCATACAACATGCATGCTGTGTGTTTAACTGTGTGTATATGCACACTTCTATTCTCAAACTTTTATGCAAATGTGTGACGCATGTGAGGCGCGTGTGAATGCGCACAGCAGATGTGTTGAGCCTGTACTCATTACTCATGAATGATGTGTGCAAACCTTCTGTACAGGGACTGTGTGAATCACATAGACTTAATGTCAGAAATATATAATACTAGCATAGTATAATAATTATAATAATGTAACTAAACACTGGCACGAAGTGCTTTGCATAATTTAAACAGGTTAAAAGCATTTCAGGGCTACGGCAAAAAAAAGATTCGGGACTTAATTATTGCAGAAGCAAAGCATTAAATCCCAGCATTAACATATTAACAGTAACACAATAAAACAGACAACACAAGTGGGTAATAAAAAAAGTGTACTAGGATTAATGAAAGGCTTATAAACATGTTTTTTTATGTGTGTTTTAAAAAGCGATTTGAAAGATGTCCCTGATTCTGCAACCTCTCAAATGTCTCTAATGCTGATGTTATACAACAGGACCATGAATGACGATTTCATCCACTTTTTTTATTCATCCAGACAAAGTTGGCGTCTTGGTCATAGCTCAGTTGTGAAAACCCACTGCACCGTGCAGTGTCTCTCCTGCCGGGCTGCTGACAGGAGCGTTGTCAGCCGACGGTAACTCGCCATGACGCCTGTAGTTTCTGTCGGAGCTCTGCACATCTCGACTCGCAGTTCTGGGCTGCCGGGCAGAGGTGAGAGTATCGGAGCGGCCAACAGCAACGGGACACACTCACTCATGACGCAACCGTTTGCGCCAAATCATTTGCAATCTTTCAGGTTTCCCCTCCCGTGAGGAGTTTTCATTCTCGCCACAGCACGGCTGAACGCCCATTGGTTGGTGACGGTGCATGAAATGAGAGGAAGCAACAACCATGTGTCCTGCAGGTAGAACACGTCTGTCACGTCACGCCACCTCAGCCTGACAGTAGGGGTAGTGTGATAAGGACTGTAGAACACAGAGAGTGTGGATGTTTTTTGTACTGGCAGAGATGAATCCCCAAAAGTGGATGAGGTGTGAAATTTGTGCAAAATGGACTGAAACTCCAGGATTTTTTATCTGGTGCGGTGTTTGTTTTGACAACAGATAAACTACCTGGGGGGATATGCAGAAGTGTGGATGTGCATGACGTCTCCCAGCATGAGACAATTGTTTATTTCATTGACTCTTCCCTTCCTCAGTGTGGTGTTTGTTAATCCTGGGGTTAAAGTGGGTTACGCTAGACAGTCGATGGGCTCTGCTCCCCGATGAGAAAGGTCAGGCTTGAGTGAAATCCACCAATAAGACTTCCACAGGCCCCCCCGTGGCTGTCGACACACACCGCTGCTTTTTCTCGAGCTAACCGCTTGACCATTAGTGATTTCCCACCCAAGTCTGAAGCCATTTATGACTCTGTGTTATCGTGGAGGCCACACTGCCCTGGAGGGGAAGAGGGGAGGAGAGACTGATAAGAAAGTGATGGAGGGAGAGAGACAGAGGGAGATATGAAAGAATGAACTGATAATGAAAGTGAGGGTTGGACGCAGAGATAGAAAAGATGGAATCAGAGGTGCTCGATGCCGCTGATATTTATTATCTGTGATTTCCCCCCCGAATTTCTGCACACACAGTAAATAGCTGCAGAGCATAACCGATCAGGCATTTTTTTGCTGAGTTGTAAGCACACAACAGTTTACAGCAGCACTAGATTGTAACATATTGAGAAAATGTACGCCGTGCAGCCGGTTTGAGGAATTGGGAGTTTCCGTAGGAGGCACTGAAGCATGATGTTACATTATCAAAGGATACTGCTGTCTGAGCGATGAAGATTTCCATCACACGCTGACTGGAGCGTGGCTGCAGCTGTAACTAATGCCTCCACATTTAAGTTAATCAGTTCCTGTGATGGCTCCTGTACAATAGCGGATATTTGCCTCATTTTGGCATTCGCCGTTCTCCTCCCTCGAGTGCATCAGATGTCCTGTACTTATATTAGTGGAGGTAGTTCCACGTATTCGGCAGAGCATCCAGGGATGAAGGGTATTTTTTTTTTAGATGGCGGAAGCTGTTATTTCCTCGTTGGGGGAGATTTATTGTGCTTTGATTCTCGCTGCCAACAATGTAGCTCAGAAGCGAAGAGAGAAGTCAGAGCTCACTTACGCACAAAAGGAGCTGAGAAGAACCCGGAGTTCAGGCTATTCTATGACTAAGCCCTGTGCTCTTTGCGCAAGGATGCAGACTGTGATAGGTGACATTTGTTTTGGCATATTCAAACAATGACGGACACCCTATCGATCCCGCTATTCATATTGTGATGTCATTGATATGCGTGAGGATGTCTACAAACAAAAGAAAATATGTGAAGAAGGTGGAAAAGGGAAACAAAGGAAAGAGAGATTGAAGAGAGAAACTTACTGACGATGGAGAAAACAGACATTGTTGTTTTCGCCGTGTTCCGTCTCTTGTAGCTTGTGATAACATTATACAATGATTATGTCTCACCAGTGTCATTGAAAAGAAAATATTGATTTACTGTGCATCATAGGTGGTTGAGTGTTTCCAGGCAAACACCACAATACTCATCCCTTTATCTATTCACCGCACAGGGAATATCTGTTTGCGGATATAGTCTCAACCACTGGTGAACCTGCAAGCGGTGTTTGATCAGTTAAAGATAAAAATAGACCCTGAACAATGCTACAGTAGAAGCACAATCTCTCCCCACATCATTACGTATCTCATGTTGCCTGTTTGCCTTCATCTTGTACTTCACTTTCCTCTCGTGGCCGTCGTAGGCTGGAAGCAAGGTTGGCCAATAGCTTGGACTGTGTTTAAAAATGGATAGTGGGAGGACGTGGAAATGCATTTTTATATACGGTGTATCGTTTCTGTCATTTCATGGGTGTAACCTTCCATATCAACAGGACATGGACATGGCTGCACATGCACAGTGTGGATTCTCCTGCCAAGACTAGTTATAGCTTTCTAAAAGTGTGCTTGTCAGTTTGACCTTGACTCTGAGATCTGCTATATGACTGCATGCAGCATTATAGACATGGGGAGATGTGTGAGGAAACTTGTGCTTGTACATGACAAAGTTACTGTCTTCAGTCTTCGCTGACTCACTGAAATGATTGAGGTGAAACACCAGGGTGGATGCGCTCACTAATTGCGCAATTGAGAAAAGGTTACGCAAACAGAACCTACTTAACATTTTTGCCATCTTACATTAAGATCGAGTGACAAGGAAAAAGTATCTCCCCCCATTGAGATGAATTTGTGTTGAATATCTCTCTAAATGTAAATTTTGAGATGACATCCGTTTTGATGCGCTGTATTACATCAAGCTTTCCTATGCAATTTTGGCGAGCAATTTGGGTTCCACTCCTCAAAGCTCGGCAACATGTAGCAGCAGGAAAGCCTTTTTATTTGGACTGTGTAGCTTCCCTTTCACAAATATGTACAGAAACTTCTATAAAGCTCAGTGCATCAATATATATATATTTATATATATATATATATTTATGAGGTTTTCCTTGAATTATCTTAAATTATATTGTTTAATTACAATCCACAGAAATGCAGATGTCTAATTTTTCCTTTGGGCTGCGAAAGCATAAAAGAAAGTGTATATATTCTCCTCCCAGCCCATCACTGCCATCAGCATTCATAACCTACGTGTCAGATCAGGCAAGGGCTTCTGTTTCGATTAAACTTTGCTCAGTCTGCGACGACATTTACGTGAGAGGACAGCTGATATTTTCACACTGTAATTACAGGCGTAGGTCAATGAAACGCAGAGGCAGCTGCTACACACCCAGTTCGAATCGGGGCTGACCCAGCCAGCAGAAGACTGCCTCCAATCAAAGATGCACTCGGCCCATTCAGAGGAGGAACAAAACGCACGAGTGCAGCCCCCCCGGTCAATGTCAATAACATGTTGAATGATTCAAATCTGTACCATTGTGCAGTAAATGTATTCTTTTCAAATTTAATATTAGGTGTGTCATCTCAAAATCAAAACAGGTTAGATTGTTGTTAATTCGGCTATTGTGCTTTCTAACGTTTTTTAATAAAGTGCATAAAAAGCTATTGTTGATCTAATTTGAATGGAGAAAATAAATTAAGTAGTTTTTTTTTCATTTAGTTCAGTGCCACTGTAGTATTATTATGTTATTACCACCAGCAAAATGAACTCCCTCGTGGTTCACACTGTTGTCAGAGGTGAAGACCACTTCCAGCTGACCTCTTTTTCTTCTTCTTCTGTTTAACACCGTCTCAACTTCCTGCCCCAAAGTCCAAACTATCCCAAAATGATTTTTCACACCGCAAAAGACCTGCAGCATGGTTCAGCTTGATCCAGACAGAGATTACCTCTGTTGTCCGGACTGAATTTTGGTCTTTTGGTCCAGACTGTGTTACCGTGCACCTTTCACACCCGTTATCTTGGTTCTTACTCACCACTACAACCGGTTACTAAGACTGTATTATTTGGACAGACTCGAGTGAGGGCCTTTCAATTGCTGAGGAGAGTTTGAGAGCGATTTGTTTACCTGCATCGTTGAACCCTCTAACCTTTACTGATTGACTGCATTGATCTTGAAGACAAAGTGTCAATTCACGAGAACAGAGATGCAGAAATGGTGGATTTGATGGAGCCGGGTCTGGTGCATCCTCTTAACAATTACACGCTTGTTTTTCATCCATTAATCTTTAAAACAAACTCTTAACTGTATTTGCATGTGTCATTTACTTAAACCATTAGCAAACATTTCAGTTTCAAATGCCTAATTAGACTCAAGTTAAAATCTAAGGTCACAAATCAGCGCTATTTTAATTAGGCTTTCTTTATGGAGTGAAGTGTTTTTCTTTTCTCATTTCACAACATTGAAATTTTATCTATTTTTATTGTCTTCCATTGTCTGACTGTAGAAGTGACTCAGCACAAGTGCCTACCTGCTTCCCACATCAGTCAGAACGGACTGAATAAAAGAGCAGTGACGTTTGTTTTTCTGTTTTCTCCCTCCACGTCTGTCTGAGGGAGCGCAGCTGGGTTTGGCTGTGGAGTTACCTACCACTGCTCAGTCTTTTCATCATCTGCAGACTGGTGCAGGGAGACGCTGTGTTGGGCCACAGACACAAAAGAACAAGTACGTTTAATATTTGACATTTTTTACAGTTTTCCTTGCTTTAGCAAATATCAGAAGAGTCAAAACACCAACTGAAATGATCACAGCCAGAGTTGATCTTCTCAGAAGAGAATTAGCATTTTTCTGCCGCTGTATTTACGCTGTATTTCCATATAAATACAAAATCTTCAATTGTCATGGAACAAGAGAAAATAATATTGAATTTGAAGTAGATGGAATATTGTGTTCAGACCATGGGCTGCATATAAAACGATTCAGACAGGAACATTAGCTTGTATTGTGGACATATGTCGTCAGGTAATTGTATTCTACATTATACTGATTCTGTACGAGTGTTTACTTTGAATAGAAGTAAAAACACTGACACCTGTGAAGAAATGTTTGTGTTGAGATGAATATCATCCAGGCTGAGTTGTCACTGATCACAGTGTGAGCATGAGAAACACAGTTTGACATTTTAAAGCCTTTGTTTCAACAATGAGATTTACTTTTATTGGCTGGGAGGAAGTTTTGACTGTGTTTCGTAAGTTTTTGCAGAAGAAATTCAGAGATGTTATGTATAAAACTAGATCTAGAGTCTCCCCATGACACCACATTTAAATCCACAAGACCTGCACCAAATTGCACATTCTGCAATTCATGAATTATTATCTTTGAGCGATCAATGTCAATGTTGCAAAACTGGATCAGCCCCCTGTGGCTAATGTGCAAAAAAATCATATAGCTTCTTATTAAGGTTATAAAATTCCATGGAAATCGGTTTGGTAGTTTTTAATCCTGCTAACAAACAGACCTCGGCAGAGGTAATGATGTCGCGACAGAACTGCAGCTATTTCAGAAAATAGGCTTAAACAAATAACAAAAAAAAACTGTATCAAACCAACGTGCTAATAAACACTCAATGACTCGGTGACAGTCATGCCTGTGATGCACTGGGTTCAAAAAAGACCTGGATGCCCTGTCTTTCACCTCGTGCATAATGACAAGGCAGTTAGGATTATCAGCACACGTGCAGCCCATACGTGCCCATATGGTCAATGGAGCAGTGCACATATGTTAGTCACTTGCAGACGTATCTTTTACGAGCACAAGCCATTTGTAGAAGCCTGCTGTGCCTGACGAGGCTGTGGCTAATGTTTGACGGGATGCCCGAGGGCCAGCAGGAATAAAGGGTTTACTGCAATGAGGGTGGGGCAAGAAAACTAATATGCTTAAAGCTACATGAGCAGACAATACACAACATAGTTCTTCTCTGTGGAAGCATAACCTTGTAAATACAGGCAGACTATATGGGCATTATGTCTTCCAGGAGTTTATGTGTGTGCGTGTGCGCATCATGGGTTATTTGTATACGTGTGCATGTTTGTTTGCTAAATGCTATCTGCCCGTCAGCATCCCTGTTCCTGCTTCCGTTTCCAAGTAACTGCTGGATGTGATCAATCCAAGACGCACACAGCAGCAGGAAATCTATAGAGAATAGACGAGCTTCTATCCAATCCGCTGCATAATTGGCAGGTTAGAAGTTCATCCTGCCAGAGGCCTATGGGCAACGTGAACCTGGCATACATAAGATGGGAACACCGAACACGCCAAGACAACATCCGTCCTCTGCGGGGGAACCGTTGATTCCTCCTGGTTGCGCGGCCTTTAAAACTCTTAGGATTTCCCTGAGTAACAGTATGTGATATGTCATATTCACTTTCTCTCATGGTGTGACACGTGGGAAACACGGGAGCATTGAGGCGAAACACCGAGGGACGTCAAAGAGGATGACAATTTCATTTTTGGTGAGTAATATATTAGCCTAGAGGATCCAGAGATTTGAGGTGTAATGATCTGATTCACTGGCCGTCCCGAGAAAGGTCAGAACTAAAATAAATGTCAACTGCACTGAATCTAAAGGTGTTGCGGAGACTTCAGGAGTAAACACAAGACAAGGTATTGACCTGTCGGCATCTTCGGATTGCAAATGGCTGCGCCCTGCTGCTTGAAAGCCATTGTCCTTTGACAGGCATTAACAAAGACATTCAAAAGGCCGACTTTTATTTCTCCTGCTGAGTTGATTGCATAATGTTTGATAAAAAAAAAACACACCATGCCAGCCATAATAGAAATCAGAAGAAATTGATTACTTAATGTAACAGCTGAAAATGCCAAGGGTACCTATAGCATAAATAGTGCATCACTTGATTTCCCTATGGACAGTATCAACCTCAGAGGACTCTTTGTATGCTAAAGCACTGCATTAGATGCACAGTGATGGATTTCAGCCCCCCACAACACTGACAGAGGGTGATGCAGCACCTAAAGGCTCCACTCCGTGCCAGGCAGAGGAGGACGGCTCGAGAGAAGTTGGCTCAGGGAGGAGATGGAGAGGACAGAGGAAAAGACAGAGAGAAATGAGGGAAATCAAGACAGAAACAGTAGAAGAAAGAAGTGGATGGATGGATGGATAGCGATATGTGTAATTACATTCAATTGCATGCAAAACACCATATTTATGGATGTATTCAAATGTGTGTTTTCTGTTTGGTGTTTTTTTTACTTCACATACTTTTTATACCTACTTAACAGACCAGATATGGAGCTAAATTCATGCCAAATATAAAAAAGCCATTAACAAACTAATGTGTTTTGTTTTCGCAAATACAATATGCACCTGACAAACAACTACACAACACATTTCCAATAAATTATGCTTCAGAAACAAAAAGCCGTTCGCATTTCATCCAAATACCAAAAAACGTGTGATACATGTGCAAAAAAAAAAATATTTACTGCACGTACAACACAAACAATATCACTTTTTGTCATGATCGCTTCGCCTTGTGTGTCATTTTGAGGATTTCCTCACAAATGTGCAGAGTTATTCACCCTCCAGGGCACAACAGCAGGTGTGAGACAATCTACAGGCACCGGGAGGTCGAGAGCCAAGAAATGGAAACACAATCGCCACTGTCACACACGAACAGACATCGTGGACGAGAGGATGACGGCTTCCTGGCGGAGGAAGCTAAAAAACACTGGATGAGTGGTGCAGGAGTCAGGACTGTGGTCACAGCAGCTGTTGTTTCTATCTCCACGGTCAAACCTGCGCCCGTATTCGTGTTTTTGTTTTGTATTTGTAAAACATGTTTTGCTTGTTTGTTACGTTTCGGCATTCTAATATATATTTGTGAGCTGGTTGCAACAGAATTTCTTACTGTGCACTTGTGTCTGAATGACAAAGTGAATGCGTATGAATTTTCCAGTAAAAACTAAAGCTGATATCTTATTATTTCAGTTTAATTCACTTAGTGGTTCATTTAAATGCTTTAATGTAACTTGCTTATTAATTTTGATAAATGTCTGCATGGTGCTGGATGCTGTTAACAAATGACTCATTCGCTCTCCACTTAGTTACAGTGGCTTTGCAGTAACAAACACTGTGAACAAGGTTTCAATTGATGGATCATACTTTCACTGGAGTGGTCAATACCATTTATGCCGGCGTTCCCATTAAGTGATGCATTGTCTGTGTTTCCCCTCAGCTTCACTTGTCCCTGGATGTTATGTTATTCAAACAAATGTGCACAAGAGGATTTCAAGACAATAGGAATGATTGGGAAAATAATATGCAGTGAAATGCTGAGATGCACGTGGTTAATAACGGTTAGTCTGCAGGATCATAACCTCACACCTATGATTCAATAGCAGCTTGAAACATTTATGTATGAACGCTACTGCAAATAGATAGAACAAGCAAACAAACAGGACAACAAATGTGTGCCTCCTATGTGTGTGTGGGCTTATTTTATTCCTGCAAGGACCCACAGGGACACATGATACTAAAATAGAAACTCCCTTTTTAGGGTTAACACTTAGTTTAAGGAACATACTTATAAATTGGATTAGTTGAAGACTGGTTTTAGGCATTTAATTGGTGGTTAAAGGTATTGAACATGTCGGTGATTAACCCTTATAGTGATTCAACAAACTAATTTGTGTGTGTGACTGAGGCAGAGAGAGAAAATGGATTTGCTTCTATCACTCTGCATGAAAACCCTTTACTCCCATCTTGGCACTTTCCTTCAGAGATGTTGATCTGCGTGAGGACATAACTGTTTGCAACTTCCCCACAAGGAAAAAGAAACCAGTCGAACCTTCTTTTTGTTCTGCTCCAAAACTACATTTTCCATCACCTGACCTTTCAACGAGTCACTTTTGGGACCTGTAACCTGAACACCAGCCTCAAGAAACTTAATACAAATCAGATGGTGGAAAATCCGACCTTCGAGTTACATTTAAACAACGTATTTCATATAGAGGTGTTTTTAATTATGTGAGACCCCTTCTGAGGAGTGTGACTGTGACTCATTGACATCTCTTGCACCCGTCAGGACGGGACAAATGACACCACGTTGTTAAACACCGCCAGAAC
Source organism: Verasper variegatus (assembly GCA_026259375.1). NCBI lineage: Eukaryota > Metazoa > Chordata > Actinopteri > Pleuronectiformes > Pleuronectidae > Verasper > Verasper variegatus. The sequence continues at coordinate 17,214,721 of CM048050.1, forward strand.
AACCACACAACTCCACCTTCCCCCAACCTCAGCGAAAGGTTTAATACTCCAGATTACATAAAAACACCTTTTATTCTGAGGAAGAGCCCAATACCAAGAGCCTCTTATATTTATTGTTGAGATCACACGACTTGATATCGGCCCATTCATTCCACAAACTGACATGTCGGGAGTGAAAATGAACATCTGTCGTGCTTCTTTTTATCTCGTGTGATACATCACAGTGGGAGAAGCAGCCACTTCACCTCGCGACCTCCTGACAACAAGACTGAGGAAACGTGTCAGGTTTGTTTTGGCCTCCTGTGGAATAATTTATGGTTCTCTCGATAACTCTCAAATGGAACGCCGAAGTCTATAAGTGTCTATAGCACCTTCCTTCCAAACACCTTTGAATGTCAAGCTATAACAGGCTGAGTGCCATGTCTCTCCGTGATTGCCTGATTTGCCACAGTGACCACTTGGTATTATGTTTATATTACACAAGCATGTCGGGTGGGAATCTGTGTGTGTGTCTGTGTGTGTGTGCAGTCCATAGAGGAACAGGTCCTTACTGTGTTACTGCAAATATCTGCATCCCAGTCCCATGTTGTGCTTGCATACTTGCAGTCTTATCTCTATGTGTGTGAATTTCCCTATTCTGCCAAGATTGGCCATTATTAGCTTAATCCCAATAAATCGAGCCATCTAAACGATTAGGGCTCTCATGCAGCAAAGTGATCAATACAGAGATGGGGGGGTGGGGGGGCAGTCAGCTCTTCAGATCTCAGCTGCCTCCAGCTACGTGGCGATGAACTCCGGTGAACAGGGAGGAGCCGAGGCAGATGTGAGGGGCGAGGGGGACTGCAGCGTTTTTTTAATTTCTGGAGAGCAAACAGTCGGTGTTATCACCGTGTCGGGCGAGAGCAGATTGATAAATCACAGGCTTTGAAAGGGTCAGTCTCTCATTTAGGAACACACACACACACACACACACACACACACACACAGTCAGGGGCGCACACGTTCCCCTGGCTGTACAGCAGACTGAGTCAGATGTGCATCACAGCCACTACAAATGATATATGCACGAATTTAAGTGAATCTTTGGCATGCACACAAGTTCTTACAATACACAATCGTTCATTACCATATCTGTTCAGCACCATAGCATTATGCACTTGGGGCCAAATGCATATAAATGTACAATTTTCATGATAATTCCATTCATGGCCCGCCTGCTCTGTATTTCCATCACAGCGATTCTTTTTTTTATCTTGTAACATAACATAAACACATTTGAATAAATCCAACAAAGAAGTGTCAGTAGGCTGATGAGGGTCTAATGCTATATAACAGCAGATTTAGCTGCGCTGTGACGAGTGGCATTGTGTGGTGGCTCGTCACCTGCTCACGTAGCTGAGCACAAACTCTGACAGCTTCTGTCACAATATTTGTTGAACCAATTCTTATGTATTCAGATTCTTCTAAGTGAGAAGCTGCTTGTTTTTGATGTTCGAAAAAATAAGCTCTATTCAAGATATGAATCCATTATTAAAATATGAACTTAAGATATACGACCACGAGGACGACACTGGAATTATTAACTGAGATGGTTAAAATAATAAATGCCAAATTGAATACATTTATGTAATTGTAAAAGAAAAAATGGGTAAAATGAACTTTCACGCAACATATCCTCAGCTGTGTGGGGACAAAACAAAAACAGGAAAATTTCAACTAAACTAAAAGTTCAACTAAAAATGCCACAGAATGTGGTGAGCAAATGGGGAAAAAATATTATTTATTCTACTTGTGTTAAGAAGCTGCTAAATGTCAAACATATTTAGCATTTTAGAAAAACCCACATCTTCTATTTCTTGGGGAAATTGGGACGACTCTCTTCTTCTTCTTCTCTTCAAATTCCATTTATCTATCAGTTCACTTGAGTAAAACCATCAGTGTGTATCATAAACATGTATCACATAAAACACACAACATCCAGAGGAGGAGAACAGTGAATACCTTCCCCCCGCAGTTCAATTGTTGTCAACAGACGCAGCTGGAGAGCCTCAACAAGCTCAGTGGCATCTCATTGAGTTTGATCAGCCAGGAATGAACCAGTCTATAAACAGACCCACACATGGAGCCTGCACCCCCACACGGACCATCACCCTCTAACCAGCATCGATAGTTAAGAGCCACAGCATCAATAAATGGAGTCACATCGCCTCCGGTCTGCTTCTACCATCATGTCTTTGAATCCCAAAATTACCTCGAGGTTACTCCCCCCCCCCCCCCTCATAAGTTGGGCTAATGGCTTTGACACACGTGGTCACAGAGCTGTTGTCCCTGCAGGACCAACGCTTATCTCCTCGGAATCTCTCAGCCGCCTGACACCAGTGCATCGGCCAAGGTTTCTCTGGAGTCGCGGCTCTTACGACACATCGACTGACCCCCCACACCATCCTAGTGTTTTCATGGTAACTGCTCGAGACTCAAACCAACACCAAGTTGTGTTTTTTAACAACTATCCCAGACAGCGAGCCTGAATCAACAGGAGCCATATTCAAGGGTATCTTAACATGAACAGTCCTGTGATAAGACACCAAAGCCGTGACACGAGACTCAGGCAAATGCCAGAGAAACGGGGTCCTGACTTTCTCCGAGTTTGCCTTTCACATCGTCTCATAAATCTCTGGAGCGTTAAGGCTTTTTCATCCCGACATGGTATTTGTTTTGTTCTGCATCGGTCACGTGTTAGGAACGTCATCGACGCACCCACTTGCTCGCGCTTCATCTTCCTGATAATCTCCTGATTTATTCTCACATGGGTTCACTCGGACGTTATCCTTAGTTTTTACTGGAGAGGCTGATCGGAGAAACTCCAGAGAATGTCCACAGCAACTCACTCAGACATTTGCATTCTCTCATTCAGCCCCTCTGGATGATGTCAGGAGATTATCTAGAGTTCAGTGTTTGTCTGAAAGCAGTTTCCTCTCAAGAACTTCTCACAAGACCTTTATCGAAACTGAAACTTTTAATACAACAACTGATGTAAGAAAAGAAGCTGGTTTGGCCTTTTTCTTATTGATAACATCTACAACTACATGAATGAACATGACGTGGACTGAAATAGACAGGGGCCCCCCCTTGCCTGAATTTATCCTTATTTATCCTGCTGTCTTCTTCATTAGGCAAACTCCTTTATCTAACTAGAACTCTATTTTTAGCATTTCCACTTGACGCATTCATTTTGTGAATACAACCCCTTGTATCCAGGTGCCCGGTGTCTTGCCGAAAATGATTGCTGCCAAAACCAAAACTGTGAGAGTCAATGGCTCCACAGGAGTGTAAGCACTACTCCGCAGGGTAATGAACTCAATTTCTGTGCGGAGAGCACATCTGCCATGAAATTTGTGAATGAAACAACTAACCCTGGATCAAAATAGAAGCCCACTTTTTCTCATTAGGAGGGAGAGAGCTTCTGAGGAAAGGTAGAGGGAGCTGAAAGGCAGAATTAATGCTGGAGAGAAAACCGACTGTGAGAGGAATGAAGACAAACTGTAGAGGAACAGCGGGACATGAAAACTCTCGGATGAAAACAGGGAGGTAGAATCGAGACACAAATGAGTGAAAGATCTTTTTCTTTTTTCTCCGGCACAGGGCTCCTCTGGTCACTTCTCCCTTTTACCACCTACCAACAGCCCAGCACAATTTAAACCTCACCTCAGGGTCCCCGCACAGCAGGGGTCCACACTGCGGCCTCACCTCCCTCGCTGCATGAAGAGTGAGAATCATGTTCCCTGACCTTCTCCACTATTCACTGCACTTGTGTTGTTTTTACTGCGCAATCATCCGCTCACATTTACACTCGCTTTCTCTCCTTCTCTTCTACAGGTTGCTCTTCTGTTCAGTGATAAAAAAGCTTTGTTGATTAATGATAAGTGATAAAAGAAAAAGACGAATAAAAAAAGCCACTTCGAGATGATTAATGTGGTTAGGAAAAAAATTATAAAGAGTCTATCTTTAGTTTCTATACTTGTCTTGAAAGTGATTTTCTCGGGGAATAACATATATTTCATCCTCTTCGTGTCTGAAATGATTATTCAAATGAAACGATGTGGGATGTTCAGAGAAGAGAATCACTTTGATTTCATACTACGAAGCCATTGTGTTGAATGAAATCCTTCTTACACCTTTCAACAGGATATATCTCATTAGCACACATGGTGAGAGGCTTATTAGGCGGGTCAGGCAGATAACATGAGTCCAAAGCTACAATTAGCCACGCTCTGCACACTGCAACATGTGTCCCGGCATGCTCTGCATTAGTGTAGTTAAGCCCTCAGTGCTTTGCTCATTCTTTAGCTTTGCTTATACTATAGCAATGATGTGAGAGCTCTGCATAGAATTGGGAATCATTCTTATTATGAATTGTTATAGATGATCAATTTGGCAATCAGCAGAATAGATACCATGCAACCATTTTTTCCATCAAGCTCCGAGGATTATTCTCGAAAAAATGAACATTAATATTGGAAAAAAAACTGCAAAATAAAGGAACATGAAAAATACACATCCTGGATCTGCCCCCTTGATTATGGATTCCATACGAAAATGCATCAGTTTTTTACCTTCCACCAAGTTTCTTGCTAATCCCTCTTGTGGTTTCTGCCTGATCCTGCATGCTGATTGATAGACGGACAAATAAAAGCAGACCTTAGCGTAACCTCCTTGGTGGAGGTAATAACGTATTTAATTGTTATTGATCAATGTCACATAAGAATCATCTTCACAGGAGTTGACTGACTGAGGTATTCCAGTGTTTAAAATGTTTTTTGTTCTTATGTATTATTTTCCATTTCCATTTAAGGCCAAATCTTCCACACAAGTCAAGGTATTTTTACACTATTTGCCGCACATCCTATTACAGCCAAATACATGACGGACTTGCAGGGTATCTAAATACTTAAGTGATCCTTAACAAGTCCTTCAAGTTGGAGTGTTTGTTCCCCAATCAGCTGCAGTGTAGCTCCCGTGGAAGTTGCGGAAACCTGGTGTCTGGCTCAAGGATGCTTGAGCAGAGGAGTTGCAGATGTTCGATAACCTGAGGGCATAAATGAGGGACCTCTAGACTGAGAGTGCTTTCTCTAATCGCCACGTCACTGCGCTGACAGTCTCCACGAAGCCATTTTATAGATGAGACTGGGAAGAATGGGGACGGTGGCAGCTTCACCTCAACCTGTTGGCTGATGATGTGGTAGGAAGGTGAGGAGAGATTAGTGACCCCTTCTAACATGTGATATTTAATGGATTATACAAGCGTCCCCGGGGAAAGGAGGCAGAGAGGACTTATTATGCAGCAACCTGGGAATTCGCCCTGTTTTACTGATCACGCCTCCATAGCTTCAAGGTGAACTAATCCAAAAAAAAAAACAGCCTATGAAGCTGAGCAGTGAGTCACACACTGTCACACTCCCCCATATCCATTATAAAATAAAGGGAAGATATGGGGTCATGTTTCTGCAAAGCTTACGTAAAAGTCTTTGCCACAACAACTGTTTTGTGTCTCTCACAACGCGACGTCTAAGAGAAACAGACAGGGCAACGTGGCAGAGTCGACGGCTCCGTGCGATCTGTAAACATGTGAGCAATAACGGATGTTTCCTTACACTTGGGTTCGTCATTTGTTCTCCGCCTGTTGTTCTGAATTGTGATGCCTGACACCCACTGCGCTGGTTATTGTTAAACTTTCTGCCTCCGAGCACTTCATTGAAAAGCATCTGCAAAAAAATCATTATTCATCTCAAAATGAATACTGCAGGTAATGGTGACAGAATAATCCTGATTGAAAATTGTGTTGTGTACTTGGAATAAAAGAAAAGCCGCATATTGCAAGAACAAGGCGCTGTTCTTTTCTGGTGAGTGTGAAACAATAGATCAGAGAGGAGGGTTTGGAATCGTTCAGGTATTTTTTGGATACCAAATTGATACTTTTAAAACAGTACGGGGCCTTAACAGTGACAGACGATAGGTTTTCTGCTTTAGAAAAACAAGCACAAAACAACAGTCGACAATAAGAACTGCCTTTTTATTTCTAAGGCAAATTGGAGGTTGAAATTAAACATATAAGCTGTTAGTTTATAGCCTGGACGTAAATATGCAACTATAAAATAGTGCAAAACTTTCAACAAATTTACATAACACGATAAACCCAACTGCAATAATTTAACACTAAATAACAGTTTCAATGCTTAATATGGTGAAATACTCTCTAATCAATTGTCTCCTCACGGCCGGGCCTGGGACCCCCACACTGATGTGCTCGGCATGGGGTCACATTAGAAGTCCAACACGGCTCACCCCCATGCTCTCAAATCTAAAGTTGCTTCATCACGCTTGTCGTGTTCCTCCCTCGACCGTTTTCCGTTGACCTGTTGAGTCGAGCTTGACGTATCTACTAGCTAACTGCTGGTGGACGTCACGTGCTGCCAGAGACATGTAGAGAGTGTGTCGCCACCAGAGTTGAGTGTGTAATGTTAACTGGACACGTGAAATGATGTTTATGTTGACTGTGTGTAGGGAAGCTATTTCAGTACAAGGCTCAGGCAGTGAAAGGAGACACTGCGCTGGGATTCGGTCCTTCAGGATTTCAGTGCACATCCCCCCCCCCGTCGGCCAGTGGTGGGAGATTTGCAGCACCGTCTGCTTAAATGTAGAAATAAACAGTGGTGTTGTGCTTTTAGGGCCCTTCAGTGTCTGACCTTGAAGAGCTCCTGTCGGGGCAGAGAGGGGTGCCAGGGAGAGCTCTAATCAGCCTGTGACAAATCAGCCTCTTCTCCAGCTTGTTTTTCATTTGGATAATGCAAGCCTCCTCTCCTAAGTGATAAAACAACCTCTGTGGAGTGGTCTTTACACAGCCAGATTAAATGTGATCACCTTGCCAACATGCCCTGGAAGATTGCCATGATTAACAGGCAAAAGAGAATAATGATAATCATATGCAGGATAATAGCCCGTACCAAATGGCTGCGTGATCTGTACATAAATCACAGCCCATTTCCCACCCTAAAGGACACGGGTTTACCCGTTGGCTGGATTTCCCCAAGATCAATCTGGTTTTAAAACCCATACGTGACCTAAATCTGAGTATTTCCCTGCACACCATAAAATATACATACCGCTTAAATTAAAATCTGTTTAAAAAAATGTGTTATAAAATTCCAAAGATGCTGCAAACTGCAACCCACCTCGTGAATGTTATGTGGTTAATAACCTTGGGCAAATATTTGCTGGGCTTCAAACAACACAATAATAACTACATGAGAGGGGCCGAGTCGGAGGCCGATGCCTTGTCAAACAGCTTCAGTGTGTACACGCTACTTTAAAAGCATACGTTACTGCATGTGTGTGTGTGTGTGTTTGTGTGCGAGAAGCTGGGAGTGGTAAATTTCATCAAGCGCAATTCTGGGTATTGCCTGTATAAAGGCCTAAGCACATCAGACAAGCTGAAGGCCCACCCCAGTACTTTATTCCCCTCCGCAGGCAGAGGGGGTTTTATTAACACAGGCTCTGTATCCGCAACGGGGGAAAAAACCTAAAAACTGCTGAAAACAGCAACAACCCACGAATCAGAGGGAGTTCATCCACGGAGTAAAACAGTGTGAAATGAATTAGCATCAACTCAATTCGTGATCTATATGATACACGGGCAGATCTGGCATCCAGGTTAGACCTCTGACAGGCTTCAGTATTACCCACAACCCCCCTCCCCCCCGGGGGAAATCGACTCCATAACTAATCCATACGAGTTGAGGGAGTTACATGATGAGAGAAAATGCAGAAAACAGAGCACATTATTTGACAGAGGGAAGAAAAACGCACACACACACACACACACACACACACACACACACACACACACACAGAGAGAGAGAGAGAGGGAGATCTTAACATTTAGTCTATAATGAGGCTGCCTCCTGAGACGATACGTGGGCAAAGGGAGAGAAAATGCAGGATAAACATGAAAAAAAAAGAAAACACGACAAGAGAAGTTAAGCACGCGGGTCAACAGCGTTCGGCGACGTAGACGCGGGACGGCAAACAAATTGCGGCCTCGGTGGGCGGCTGCTCGCTCACTTTGTGCCGTACAAAAACAAAACAAAAGGCGCTGCCAGGAAAAAAACTCTCCACTTTCCAACAGGAGGCTGTGTCTGAGTGATTGTGATGATTGGATGTGAGACGTGAAAACCGCGTCACCGTGCATCTGTGCCTTTTTTCTCTTTTTATCAGGACAAACTTTATTTGTATGTTGACAAAGACAATGAATTGTTGGAGCAGCTCCCGATGTACTAACACGCTGAAAGCCAGGATATAGACATGGACAACAAGGTTAATCAAAGATAAGCAAAAAGCTATTGTGTGCTGTGAAGTGGGTGTGAAATACACATTGTTTACTTTTGCCTACAGTCTGGCAGTTTATATATATCTATATTATATATCTTTACAATGTCACCATGCAGTAACTGGAGCTGCAGACATGCTGTGACGAAACCTGATGTTCTTTTCAGACATTACTTTAGTTTATAGGAGAAAACACCTGCAGATACTTTTTCATTACTCCCATGTAGTGGAACACATAAGCAGTGTTTTTACTGGAAGAAGTACTAAAACTTGCATTAAGAAAAACCTTTAGATTCGATTTTATGGCTAAATAAATACAGGCTATACATTACAGCTTGTTTTGCTGTTATGGCGAGACCTATCCATTCTTCTTTATTTGTAAACAGTAGATGTAAGTTGCCATATTGATTATCGGCAGTTCTCTAATGGTGTGATAATATATCATCTATATCTATTACACCACACAGGCTTTCAATTAATGTGGTAAACATAGGTAAACTGCAGGGTTGTGGTGTATACAGTACAAATGCATGGCAGTGGAAGGAAATTACATAGATTGTCAAATACAGTAAATATAAAGGTGATTTAAAGCATAAAGTTGTATCAAATAAATACTGTAAACTGATGAATGGTTTGTCCACAGGTTTAAATTGACTAGTAGATATTATTATGAGAGATGACAGCTGTAAGGCTTCATTTATTTCTACTGCGGTAAAAAAAATATGGGATCCATAAAAGCATTTAATTGCAGAACAGTGCTGTTCAATGTGAGCGACTCCTACTGTGAAATCCTGTCCATGGTAGGCTTTAATCTCATCCTGAAATATCCTGTACAGTGTGTGGTTAGGAGGAACTTCAAAGGCTCTTTATTAATCGTGATCTGAACTCTGTGTTCCGATGACTTCGGCCGACTGTCTCTTTCTTTTGATCGTCAGGGGCAAGAGGCGTAAGGTCACTTAGAAACACGATGTCTCCGTGCGACTTAACCAGGTAATCGTCACATTCAAACGGTGGGGTCAAACAATGTTGTTCCAACACCTCTGACCAGGCTGATCACAGGACGAGTCCAGGAATGAGACCGGAGTCGGTGCAACATCCGGGACGAGAAAGCTCCTGCGAGGACGAGCAGAACGTGATTCCCTCCAACGCCCCTCGACGCTCTGCTGGCCCTCAGTGCCCTGAGGCCGACGCGTTAACTTGCTCCCTCTGCGAAGAACGAATGCAGAGTGCAGGAGGCGATCTCATGAGGTGAAATCCTCAGGCACAGGAAGTAGATAAAAAGTTGATCTTTTTCACTCGGCAGCTGCTGATATCAGTTTTAGTCTATCAGCAATTAAAATAACTGTTGGGTCAGTATTATCTGCCAGATATCAGACACACACACACACACACACACACACACACACACACACACACACACACACACACACACACACACACACACACACACACACACACACACACACACATACACTCAAACATGCTTGTAGTTTTATCTTAGTGAGGACACTCGAAGCCCCTTACTCCTCGAACCTTAAATATCAAAACTAAATGCCTTCTTTCACTTATTATGAATTCAACAGGGATTTTTCAGCTAGTTGTGCAATAAACACAACAACAACATTTTACAGCCCACATTCCAAAAATGCTGTTAATTTGTAACATGTAAACAATACGGAGCTTATCATGTGGATAAGACCAGAGACAAGATGCTTGTCAGAGCATAATATTTTGGAATACAGGGAGACACGCACTCCATTGGTGACACATTTTTTTATCTCATGAATGGGACTCTGTCCAAGTCACTGTCCTGGAGACAGACACAAGATGGAAAGTGGCCCAGAGCTGAGAGAGTGTGGACGGCCAAACTCAATACAGTTCATCCTAGAGGCCTAAATGAGAGGTGGCCCAGCGTCAGTGGAGTAGAATGATGGCCGGTGCAATAAAATGTACCTAAAACCAGGTCAGAGAGACGTACACCGCTGAAGCAGAGACGAAAGCCAGAAGTAATCAATCGACAGTGCACATTCATGTGTTTGTCAAGCTTTGACAAAAGGGTCAATTAGAGGGGGTGGGATGTTTAGGTTGCATTTTTAGTGTAGCCTGCTCTTGTTGTCTCTTCCAGGATTACCAACCCTAGCTTTAATTAGCATTCATACATACTTTGCAAAGGATCAGGAGGGATCATGGTTATGGTTATGGGAAACAGAAATGGGCGTTTGTAAAGTCGTCCAAATCTCACAGATAATGCAATTTGTAATTCAGGAGAACAAACGAACAATGTATTTCGTTTGTGGCTAAATCAAATAATCAAACTGATGAATGAACTGTGTTCCACTGCAACATATTACACCAACCATATAAGACCAACTTAAATATGAAACTTTTCACCTTTTTGATCATCTGCTTTATTCCCAGTGCCATGATACCATGTTTAAATTGTGAGGACAACCTTTCATTGAACCAGTATCTCTATGATGTAGCCGTATTAACAGATACGTGTCCTCCTTTTCTTCAAGCTTTATGGGCATAAATAATGTGTGAGCACAGCCCGTCAAAACATTTAAGATTTTTCTTCTATCACAAAGGGATGGAAGCCCCAAAGAAGCCAAACAAACAAGTTTAGTTTACAGCTGCAGCCTCACAATCAAACTAAACCTAATTTTGTGGCTAATTAGCAGTGTGCGGAACACAAACCCAAAACAAACACAGATCCTTCCTGTCAGCAATGCTGACAAAGACAAATCCAAACCGACTGACCTGGTTCTGTTTCTGCTTTTATAGACAAAACCAAACCACTGCTTCACAGTTGGCAGTAAAAGAATCATTAAAGCAGCTAAATATGCTCCTGTATCATCATTACAGCTCCAGGTAGAACAAGGATAGTTTACTATTATTAAAAAACAGACACTTTTAGAATATTAACATGTGATGAAAAGATCACGTCCAGCCCTAATAAAAATGAATGTGCACCAAAATTGAATAACACAGCCCCATAATACGGACGTTTCTATAAAATGATGGCTTGTGAGATTCATTGCACGTCAATCATAGTGGTATATTTCTCCCAGCACCACATTTATCAAGTTCATGCTGCATTCAATACACTCGCACCACCTCTTAAAATCAAGATCCCTGTGTAAGTAATCAATCCTGATCAATAATCAATGCTGGTCAGCTCAGGGTCTGAGAGCATCTAATGAAACACACATCCCTCATGCTGCTATATTTCTGTTTCCCCCCCTTTTTTGTTTAAGCCCAGCATTGATCCCCAGCTAAACCAGTGCCAGGTGTAATCCATTTCTGCTGAGAGCAGCAGCTGCAAAGTTTCTAAAGCCTTCTGTTTTCCTCTTTAGCAAAACAGCAGCGAGATAAACTCTGCACATAGAGTCAGAAATACTGCAAAGGACTGACATTAAGAAGCCATACAAGAAGCTGCGATAGACTTGGGATTGAAAGGGTAAGAACAGCAATGGAATGGGGTCGTTCAAAGGGATACCAAAAGCCAAAATGGCATTGACAGCACGAAAAGTGGAGGATTGAAAGGCATTACAGGGACTATCGAGATTATTGATGACACATTTCATGAGTCGTCCCTGTTGAGACCGTGCGCTCCGATAGGGGGGAACACATAATCAGAGATTTACACTGTTTAAGGCAATACCCTAAAAGCTGTGAGCCTGTTCCTCACTGGGATGACAGTGAGCCCTTTTGCAAAGCACACATGCACACACCAACACACAGCCAGACTCATGCACTAATACGTGCAAACACATTAATGAACACAAACAGCGGCGTGATCCTGATCTGGCTCGTAAAAAAAGCTGCTATTAGCCCCTCAACAATTGGAGTTGATTCCAGACAGGGATTTTCAAACCTATAAAAAAAAATAAAAATCCCTTCCAAATGGTCTTAAAATAGTGAGAGCAGCTTGTCTCAGTCGTTGCTGACGGTAAAACAAATACAGCCAAACAATAAACTATCACGATCCCCCCCCCCCCCCCCCCCAGATCTATTAAACATGGATGATGTGTTGAATTTGGAAAGTGGGCTCAGAGGGGAACAGACTTTTGGCCTGTGGGGTTGAGGTCAACTCGTTTCCTGGTTAAATCACATTAATAATGTTCATGTAAAGCTCCAGAAATCCGACAGGCAATCAAAACAAATTCGGCTTAAGTTCAAAATCCACTTAACTAAACAGAGAACTGAAACAGACGTGTGGTCTCCACAGATTTGAATGAAAAACTAAACCAATGGCAGCCAGGCCGTTGACATATTGAAATGCAAAGACAGCACATGAATGCAACGCAATAATTCCATCAGCGCTTTATCCCTGGAGAACCAACAAAAGCAAAGGAAAGCCCATGAGACACTGACCGTGCGGCAACTTTAACTTTCAGTCTGATGTATTTTCCCTCCTCTGGGCACAGAGGGTAAAACGGCAGAGCGTGGTCATTACCACCTCCTCGCTTTCTTTTGCACGACAAAGAAACGGAAGGTGAACACTCCTGCAGCTGATCCCTGATCCCATCCCTGTTTCCTACACGACGCAGGATCTCATTATATCAAGCTTTCCTCAGAACAGAGTGGCTAATTTGAGGGCGCTGCTCGGCACACGTCCATTATGACAAACAGAAAGTATCTTCCCTCTAGCGTCTGCACATTAGCATTTAAAGAAATTCTCCCAGCATCCCTGTCAAGAGACTGATTTTATCATGCGTTTATTGAGATATCAAGAGATGGAAAATAAAACCATTGCTCCTGTGACAGATATTTGAAACGATAGGGCTCCTCTCGCTCTCTCGTGCATGAACCTCGATTTTGATCCTGCAAAACACATTTCCATTCGTATCTCTTCCTCCATTTCTCCCTCGTCAACAGGTGGACAGGGGGGAAATTCGCTCTCTGGAGAGGGAAGCTGTTGCCACATCAACCAATGCATTGGATCAAGGCATTAGATTGCTCACTCCAAGTGCCATGTGAAATACGGCTCATGCTAAATTTAATCTTTACCATGGAGCAGAGTGGAGCTCAGTGGCCTCCGTGTTCCAGGGTGAGAACTATGTACACTCAACATAATTACTATGTAGGATGTTACATGACACGGTTTAGATGCAGCCTCAGCTGAGCAGCAGCAGCCTCTTGTATTATTTATGTTGGGGCCAGTGTTTGGGAAGTTCTATGGTTTTTATGTACAGAAAATAGCCTTTCAGGAGCTTTAAGTGTATTATAACAAGTGTATAACATTTTCCTCCCTTTTCTTAAGAGATATTTGGACGTGTTTGCCTTTAATGATTGCACAGTTTAAGCATGAAATAGTGAGAGAGAGAGAGAGATTGGGCAAGGCATGCACCAAAATACACTTTAATTTTGAGGTGAAACGTTTGCTTAATGTCACTTTAAAAATAAAGAAAAATGCAAAGACAGACAGTTGCTAGTTGTCAGTAGTAATGACATAAATGAAATGATCATTGGGTTTCAACCATAACCTGTAACCCTAACCCTGTTACCTAAACCTAACCCTAATGAAATGAGAATCCTGGGGGTCCAAACTGTATTTGGTCTTGAAATGATGAGAAGCAATGTAAGCTGCCGCCATCTTTACAGATCCAGTGTAAAATAGAACAAACTCAGGAATATGCAGGTGCAATTTTTGCACCAATGAAAACACTCTTATCATGTATTTGGCAACAGCCATATATCGCACAGTGATACATTAACGTATTGTTGTGGAGGGTTTACAGAAAGTTTCATTAACATGCCAGTGCAGAAACACTACACAAACTAATCGGCCGAACATCCACGTCCGGAATAACAAACACAGACTCACACACACACTGAACTCTCACCAAACACATACAGGCCTCTGACAAAAGCGCAGTACTGTGCTGGAGTGAATGCGCCTGTGTCCAGAGATCCATTTTCGTGCTGTTAAAAGAAGGCTTTGTTATGGCAGTGAGTGGGCATGCGGTGAGTCAGTGAGGGACAAGCATTCAATGGGGAGAAGCCTCATTTTTCTAGCCGCTCTTCCCGGGTGCGTGGCCTGCCAGTGTTGCTAGGAGGAAGCTGGCACTGCCACAAATGATGACATTGCCTTGATAGACATCCTCCTGCTGTCCAAGAGAAAGGGAAAGATATGAGAGATGATCTGAAGCGCTGCTACGTCCTCCTCCACTCCTCTTCCTCGCTATCCCCCCTGCAGGCGATCTGCTTCTCTTCTCTTCCTACTCATCCCTTTTGTGTGTTTTCATGGTGGCTTTCAGGCATCTTTTTTTGTCTGATTATGATATTGTTGTTGTACAGCGAAGATAAGCTTCTACACACTGAAGGTTTGTTTTTTTGTTGTGTACCCTGTGTTTGACCTCATGAGAATGTTGCTCTTCTAAGGAGTTCATTAATTATTTTTTTCTCTTGTTGCCCAGGACACAGTATTTGCTGCTGTGCCAGTGGAGAAGGTCCTGACAACTAAGGCCTTAACTGGCTGAGAATCACTAGAGCCAATCTCATTTTTGCCCAAGGGTGGGTTGTGTGTGTGTGTGTGTGTGTGTGTGTGTGTGTTTGACTACCTGAGCTGAGTCTTAGACACCCTGTTACTAAGGGCACCAGCGCTAAATGCCAACCACATGGAAACTATGATGTTCCTCTTTCTGAGCTCCTTTCTCTTTTCCATCTGCAAAATGACTGCATTTGGAAATTAGCAAAAGAGAAATCTGCTGCAGTTTGATCCAATTTGATCATTAAAAGGCTCATTTGTACAAAATAATTATCCGGAGCCATGATACTTGGGATTTCGCTCTATTCCAAAAACCATGCTGAGAACTGGGACACGGTGACACCGCCAGTATGTACATGAAATTCATATAATGGATGAGGATATGCATTATGTAATTCCCGTATGTGGGGAGTGTGGGCACAAGCTTATGATATTTAAAGCCACTTGTTATGTGCCTTCACATTCTGGTCTCATATATTAAATGCATGCAGTTATCTAAGGGACCAACCCTGACCAGCCAGTCACATTCTGATGATTGAATCCCTTCTGAGGAGGAAATTAAGAAGGCTCTTTGCTCTGCGTGGTATCTATCATAGAGTTAATTTAAGCCGGCATGGGGTCGGTGACTGTATTTGCAAGTCTAGTAGGACCACTCTCCAGGATGAACCTGGTCACTTCTAATTTAGATAATGTAGAAATGTTTAGTATAGTGTTCAAGGGAAAATAATTCAACAGGATAATTGCGATGGTCCAAAGATGGACAGGATGGACTGATGATGTGAGACGTTCTCTAAGAGAGTCAGTGTCCTCTCACCTTCCTCCAGCTGTTATCTGTCCATCTGCCTAACTCAACCTTGAGTCCTACAGATACTGCAGTTGGACTAAAACACAAATATGTGATGATTTGGCTTTAGTACTGTCATCCTGGGTTAGAGAGGCCCCAAAGTAAGACATTGCATACAAAGTGAAAAAGAAATGATGAAAAAAGACCTAATGAATACACATCTCCACTACATTCATAAGACAATCCCCATGTCACTTTGGTTCATCTTCTGACGACCATCAACATCTGTACGTAGCTGCTTTTCTTACTGACTCAACATCCGTGTGCATTGTGTGACACAGCTACACACGTTGTGCTCATAGCACTGAAGAAGACCCCTGAAACAGCTCAAAAAGAAAAGAAATGGGGGGAAAAGAGGTCAGACTAGGTTTTGCTGTAAGTCTATGCATGCCTATCTGGACTTCTAACCATAAACCGGTGCTAATGTGTGTTGGAGCATGGTACCAGGCTGGAGGCAGGACTTCTGGGAGTTGAACCTGGGTCACAGCAGCGGCGTTTTTCGTATATTAATACACACAGTAACATGCAACCACGGTATGTCTACATTCAAGGCAAACAAAGATGCCCTAAATCCTTCTTGATAGGTGAGAGACTCCCGAACACCCAAATCAATTACAAACTCTGTAAATGCTCCGACATGTACACTGGGATTATTTACACAATCCTGAAGAGGCTTTTAATCCTTGGAGAGAAAAGTAAACACGCAGTGATTGAAGGGCAGCGGAGAAGTGTAGCTGCAAAGAGCTCGGGAAACATGTTGCGTCTGAGGCAAACAAAAGTACTGTGCGGGTCTCAGAGTGACACAATAATGTGAGATGATGAAGCTGCTCCGTCTCATCCAAGTGCAATAATGAATCACTCACATTGCCTTGGGTTTTAAACGGCTTAAAGATGCAAACAGTGCATTAACAGAGCTCCATTCATCACCTCGTTCTCTGAGTAAAGAGATTCCCCTTAACCTGTTTGACAGATGCACAGGTGAAGGGGAAAAGTCAATTGCCCAGTTGGAAGTCTTCACGTCTGCTCAAAATATCTTGGAAACCAAAGAAATCTGCTCAGATAGTGAGAACATTTGCTTTTCCACGAAAAAAAACAAAACGATTCCAATAAAATAAAGTCAAAGTTCACCCTGTACATACGAGGGGATGACACCTGTGTACCGACCAAGAGCAGTGATGCTAACAGCAGCTGCCACAACAGGACACATCGCGGTGGACGGAGCCCTGATGCTCCACGACCATCCAAACGGCCACAGCATTAGTTTGCTAAAACGGGTTAAATCTGTTGTGAATGTAATGCTCTATGGTTCAGGAGGAATTTAAGAGAAAAAAACAGATTTACACATATTGTAGCTTCGATTTGCACGTTTTAGTCACGCTAGCAGCGTGACTGTTGTTTGTTCGTCCCCACCACTTGTGCCAGTATGAGGTATCTCAATATGTCAACTGTCAGATGGATTATGATGAAATCTGGTGCGTGCATGTTGCTCAGAGAGTGAACCCAAATTATCTTTGGCGATCCCTTCACATTTCCTCCGGTGCCACAGAGGTTGACATTTTCGATTTTTTTTTGTGAGACGTCTCAACAAATTTTGGATGGATTACCATAAAAGGAAAAAAAAACAAGGAAGCTGCCTGTCAAGTCGCCGTATGTTCAGCTGATGTTAATCAGCTTTAAGTGCCTTGAACGTCACCTCGGGGCCATGAAATAACACTGTCAAAGAACATGAAGGATCTGGGTTGTAGCACAGATCAGTGCTGCAATGCCAGTGCACCGCTGAGTGGCTCCGTGGCTTCGGCTGACAGCAGGAGCGGCCGTCACAATGGACCTGCATAGAAAGAGGTTCGTCATCAGAGCTGCACACTGGTCTTTTCCGGCTTCCATAGCTTTTGGAGAAAAAGGGGCTCCATGATTAACGTCCACCAGGCCTTCTCTTTCTTGGTGGTGAATATGTCAGTGATGTGGTGTTGTGTTGTGGTGTTTTTGTTGAATGAGGCCATCTTTTGTGTTTAGAAGCTCTTTACATTGAGATAACAAAGGGACAAAGAGATTTAATTAGGTCTGTGGTGTAGGATTTTAACAACGTGTTATGATTAAATCCCAGAGATGACAACTTGCTTTGACAGAACCTACATAGATCTCATTTACTTTCTAAGGGTTGGCTCTGATGTTGATGGATTTGAAAAACATGACAACCTGTGACCTACTTAATACGTCATCAACACATTTTTAGAAACAATAACAAATCAATTATTCATCAGGGACTTGGGTTATTTTTTTTTCGTTCCAATTAGCTGCAGAAGTGTTTTTCTACATTTTCAGACAAAAACAGGTTAAACGTCTGATGTAAAAGAAGAGAAATGTTTTCTCTCAGCTGTGATGAGATCTGTTCAAAGGGAAAACAGTCGATGAATGAGCACAGAAATGAGTCAAGGTACAGAATGAGCAGAGCAATCATGCAGCGGCCTGATGGTTTTCTACTATAGAGGAAAAGTCTTATTCATCAGGCAAAACAATTTTGAAGTACATTAGTATTAGGATGCGCATTTGCACTCCAAACTCAAGAGGTTCAAGCTGGTTTATGATTTCACTTAGACAGCGCTGACATATTAGCTCAGCCTCATCTCTGGACTAAATCCATGTTGCCTGGGCATCGTAGACGACCATGGAGAGGCCGAGACGCGGTGAGAAGGCCGAGGAGGGATTCGGGTGACAGATGGTCCCACTCTGTGACTGGGTCTGTGGGCAGTAATGCAACCAGTGGCTCCCAAAAACAATGAGGCTAGTGAGATGTTAAAAATGACTTTGCCCCACTTGTCTACTTGTCTGTTTTATCTTTCCCCTGCTTTCCCCCTAATCTCCATCAGCCTGCCTTATCCTTCTCCTTCATCTCTCCTCTCCCTCTCTGAACAGAGTGTGAAGTCGGAGATGGGCGCTCAGCACCTCTGCAGCCGACTCCTGTTTAGTCTCTAATGGGATTTACGTGAGGCCTGGTTTTTCTGCTGCTCGTTTTCCTTCCGGGAATAAAGTCCTCTTGCCGCCAATGGTGCAGGTGGTGGGTAGTAAATTATACACACTTCCCTCCCTCCGAGCCAGTAGAGCGAGTTACACCCTCTCATCTCCACACTATTATCACGACACCACTGCTCACCAAACGACTGTAACACTTGTCAGCAACAGGAAACACAAACTGTCATCGCAGCACATTATGCTGGTAACATGTGGAGCTGCGATGTATTGCAGTGGACAGAGGCAGAGGGCCTCATCAGCATCAATCTGATTGGACATAACACCTCCTCTGGGTCTCGTCTCTCTCTCTCTCTCTCTCTCTCTCTCTCTCTCTCTCTCTCTCTCTCTCTCTCTCTCTCTCTCTCTCTCTCTCTTTCTCTCTCTCACTTTCTCCCTCCCTGTGTGTCTAAGTCTCACTCCGTCTCCCTCGCACTAACAGGTAGAGCAGTATTGATGGCCGATCCCCAGCGGTGGTTGGGGGCTGTTTGGGGTCGTGGTAAAGCACCAACATCTGTCACAGTGTTCTCTGCAGCTCGTTATAAATCTGTCACACTGCAGAAGACAGGAACATGAATAAGACATGGGGCCGAGAGACCCGTGATGGGGGAAACATATGTTGCGTGTTCATGTGTATGTAGAACAGGCAGCTCGGTGACTTGCGTGTGGCATGCGCGCAGGTGTTTTGATAATTTTTCTCCCTCTTTAAGCCCTTCATCAGACATCAGGTGCCGCTGCTGTCATATCTGAAAAATCAATGCAGGCGCTTAATGTCTCTCAAACACAACAGATTACAGAGCCGGGCTAGGATACAACTGGTTGCGTCTGTTGGCGGTAAAGGGTCCAAATAATATTCTGTGAAGCCAAATTTTTTAAAATCCTGCATCACAGGAAAAGGAAACTATCAAATTTGAATCCAGATCTTTGTATACTTTGCCAATCATCACCTATCTGCTGTTAAAATGTGTTTTTTCCCCATCGTTTTACCTTCAGAGCCGCCACCAGGAAGCCATTAGTCTGCCTCATACACAGTGACCTCACAGCACATCCTTGATAAACACGCCAGTATGAGGAGCGATGAGGATGCTTTGTAATCAGCCCTAAGCTGTCTGCCAGTGTGGCACCACCGGGAGTGATGAATACACAAAGGCACTAAGATGCAATGCGACTGCCACTCTTTCTAATTAGCACAATACAGTGATTCTGATTACATCACAGACCGAACATAACTTCCTCATTTCCTGAAAAACCGCAGCTCATTATTTATTTATTTATTTGCGTGTGCGTAGAAAACTTCTCCGTAGAAAACTTCCTCTCCGCGCTTCACATCCAATCTGATCCGTGCTCGTGGTGACATTTCGCACACGGACGATTATTCCTTTGAATGTAGATCAGACGTGGCATTTAACTGAATTGATGTCATTCCTTTAAATTAATCAGAAGATCAGCCGACCGAGCGGTCTGACTCCAAAGCAGAAATCGCTCTACCGACTTTCAAGTTTTCACTTTTACTCTTTTCTTCATAATTCATTCCCAGAAATGTCTCTGTGCCGCTTTCAAGAGCGGCCTGAGAACGACCAGAAGAGACAACCGGTACCGATGTCGAGACTCGGTCACACAGGAATCCCACTGCAGGAGCGAGCACTGACCAAGTGGCTGTGCCTCTATTTTAAAATCATTACTTTTCAGCTGAGCTACTCCACAATCTTCCTGGGATCCCTCTGGCCACTGCAGAAAAATCACTGGTTTATTATTAGAATCATTTTGAAATGGCTTAAGTGCATCATTCTCTCCCTTCCTAATCAACCGCTTCCCTTAATAGAAGTTACATATTTTCTTTCCCATTACCTGGACCTCTTGTGTTGATTTGTGCACTGGCGTGTGAATCCCAAGCAGGCACCTAAAGGTTAACCCTATATGTGTCCGCTGCATAGTGGGCCTCACATTGCGAAGGGATTAAATGGTACAAGGTAGGTCTCTCCCTCTGCAGCGGGCATCACTTAGCCGATTAAGGTACCAGCAGCCCTTTATACAGCCCATTGAGGAGCTTATGATGGATTAAAATAACCACTGGGTAATTAACAGGGGCTGGTAAAATGGCCTGATCATCCCCTCTCTGTGTAGAGCTGGTCAGAGGAAAAGAAACAAAAACAAATCCATTACCAAGATTTATGCAACATTATTAAATTCATGGGGACAATAATAGTGAAAGGGCTGCATTCCATCACGTTTAGCGTACATCTAGTAATGAGTTGTCATGAGCAGAGCATCAGATGCAGGATATTACATTACCCAGGCCAACACTTGCAAAGGAACCATTATTTTGAATTTTGTCATTTCAGACTAAGCCAGGGGAAGAAAAAGACAAAACAGACATGCGCTGCAGGTTATTCAAAATCCATCGGCTTAAAAGCACAAAAAAAAGGATGGAAAACTCCTTCCTCCTTGAAGTTACCAGGGCACAGGAGGTTAGACGTGAATGGAAGGTCCCTCTTATAGTGCCACGTGTGAAGAGATGGTCTCACTGGGACTATTCTATTGCAATTACTGTACATTACAGGGAACTACTTCCACTGACCATGGACCATTACTTGGTTCTAAATGTATGCTTTAAAATGTAAGTGGAACAATCAGGGTTTTCACACAATTACATGGACAATTTATCAAAAGTCCAGTGTGTACGATTTAGGTCAAAGGGATATATTGGTAGAAATTGAATATGAAATAATCCTAATGATGTTTCCACTAGTGGGTAATCATCTGAATTGTACAAATTGCTGTTGAATGGGTCCTTTACATTTAAATAATTTATATTTACATCTGGAGAGGGTCCTCGCTACAGAGGCCGACAGTAGCCCAGACTGGACAAACTAAACACCTTTTGAGTTTTTATGACAACTGAAGGATACCACAGGTTCGCTATCATGTTTGGAAGGGGAGGGTGGGGGGTCAGGTATTCAGCTGCAACATGCAACTTCCCCACTAGATGTCACTACATTCTACACACTTAACCTTTAAAAAGTCACCTACATTAAATTCCCTGCTATAGATTGGAAGTCAATTAGTGTAAATAACTGAATATATAATTTGTGCATTTCCAACATTTTAGTTTAATCTTTGAACTAATGATTCTCTGACTATAACGGTTTGTCACAGGTTGTGATCTCTTCCTGTTTTTCTGTTTTCCTTTGGTCCGCTCCAGAGGGATGGATGTGAAATGTTGTGCCGACATTCAAAGATAAATCCTAAAGCCTCATGTAAACCCCCCTGAGTTTTTAATTTGCACCGCCAGCAGGTTGATCTTTTGTTTTGTGTGAAATATCTCCAGAGCGATCGGGTGGATTTCAGAGGAAAGAAAGATATTCAAGGCTCCTGAATGATAAACAACTTATTCAATTCTCTGACATTTCATCTGGTGCAGACAAAAGATCAACGTGTACATTTGTCCAATACTTTTGGTTATGACCAAATACCTGCAAAACTAATGAAAATCTAATCTCGAGCCCTTTGTGCTAATCTACAGTTTAATTGATAAGACAGTCACAGAGAGCCTGGATGTGTTTGGACTCTACGGGAGAACACCAACATTTTAAAAATGAATTCTACAGTCACATGAAAGCCTGAGCAGGGAGGTTTAAATCTGTGTAAATATGTGACCATCTGTTGGATCGTCTAAAGAGTCTGCAACAGTTTTTAAATGGTGTAAAGAAGATTAATTACGGCAGGTAAAACGAGAATTACAGTAGCGCAATTGTAACGAGATATAAGCATTTATCAGCATCTCTATTTCATTAGTTGACTCAACCAAAAAAACACAGCCACATGTTTGACTTCATTCCTGAATCAAGCCAGCATCCCAACAGTGAGCATGAAAAACAAAAGGCATGTTAGCATTGTCATTGATAACATATTATGTTATCATGTTGACATTTAGCTCCACACACTGTTGTGCCAGAGCAGCCTCACAGAGCTGCTGGCGTGGCCGTATGCTCTTGTTTAAACTCACCGTGTTTGACAATGCAGCTGCACCAATGACAACTTGACCCTTTTGGCTTTCTGTCATTTGTATTATGGTGCGATTTCTCTCTTTGTTTCTCTAATTGTTGAATAAAACGCTTTGAGGTTCAGCCCCGTCCCTTCACAATCCTGTCGCCTCTCGATATTGGAGCAAAAGGGGAAATGCTTACATTGGGTAATTTATTTCAAGAGGCTCCGCTTGTGTCCTTTCAGCAACTCCAGCAAAAATAGGAAATTTAAAAAAAATCTACCTTACAGGCAAAACTTTTCCTGAAATATGCATAGGTTTGGATTTACATAATCACACAACAAGGTGGAATCTTTTCTGTCACCTTCCTCTTTTGAATAAAATGCAAGACAGAGGAGCTTATAGAAGCTTTGTGTCAGTCTCAGAGGACAGATTTCCACTTCCACACCAAACGAGGGTCACAAATGAACAACCTGTAAAGTGAAGTGTGAAGTTTTACCTTTAGGCTCTGAACTTTTTTTTTTTTTAAGGCTTTCACTGACTTTGCTAATGTTTTATATCCCTGTGAGACCCAGACTGTCTCCGCTGAGCGATAATTGACTGTGACGTGTTAAGATTGATCATGATGGCTGGACGTGCATTTAAATACCTTCCCCTTCACAGAACTGATGTATAGTTAAAAACAGAAACAGGATTTTGCTCTTTTTATATTTCTTGCCGGTGCCTCACCTTGATCTCTATAGAGTATATGAACTGAAACGTAAAACAGATATGAGTAAGAGTTGCTTCATTGATGTTTTATTTTGTTCTTCCAACTGTTGGTATCTAAAGACCATAACTCTCATGACAAGCATCGCTACTTGAGAGATATGAGATATTCTCCATTCTCCAGAGTCTCCAGCCTATAAATAGGACAGCATCTGCCAGTTGTGTGATCACGCAGTTCATCCAGTCAGACTCGAGCTGTCATCTTTGAACGATAAGGGCATGGGCGGACTCAATAGTTTCTGTGTGACATCCTTGTTAATGTATGTTCCACCCGAGCAAGGGCGAAGGGAGGCAAATAAGGACAAACATGACACTGCAGCCGCTCCTCTCACTGAGCTCGCAAATTTCCCCCCCCATCACCTCACCCTTATCTTAATTCTCCCTCCGCACTTCTTTTGTCCACTCATGTTTATTCAAGTCTTGATCATCCTTCTCTCCTTTTCTTTCCCGCCACCTTACTCATGGTTATTCGTATCCTCATTGGTCTCCTCACCCTTAATCTCTTCTACAGTCTCGATATTCTCCTCCATCAACTCATCCTCATTCCCCTCACTCTCCTCCATGTTTGTGCCCACCCTCCACTCCCCTCCCTCCTCTCCCCTCCCTCCACTCCCCTCCCTCCTTGCCCTGCAATGGGAAGGACCTGACTGCCACTCACAGCGGGACGGCAGCAAACAAAAGAGCAAAGCAAAAAGGTCACCCTTTACTTTCAAGTTGTCACTTAGCACTCACCACCCTGCCTATGGTGTCAAGAGTCAAGGGGCCACACATTGATCCTCGTGTCGTCGCCTGCACATTACTCCCCCTGCTCTCCACAATCCAAATGCCCACTAATCAGCCACTTCAGTGAATCTGTGATTATCAGGAGCCCGACTGTAAACAATAAATAAGCACGTTAAATGATGCTGAATCAAGGGCAACAACAGGCAGTTCAATCAGAGGAAATGAGCTCTGAGTCATTTTCAGTAACCGCCACTGCAGTGATGAGCCCTCTTCAAATCGTCACTGCTTTTTACAGCATCAACATCTTCTGTAAGCCTGCGATATTAAATATACATTTCGTGAAGGGGATTGTCACACTTTAGGATTATTAGTGTGAGTTCATTGATCTTATTCTCCACCAAGTGTGTAGGTTTAATGTTGATACATTTCACACGTGGTAAATTATTTGCTGGCAAGTCGGCTTAATTGATGCAGTTGCGTCTCAAGCAAGAGTGAATGATAAATTAGTCAGGTCACGCGTTGTGTTTAATATAGAATTTGTTATCTTATCTCTGCAGCAGAAAGCTGGAAAAAAACGTCTGTATACGTCAGTTTTATTTAAAGAACCCGCCTGCTTCAAGTGAGCCTCATCGTGATGTAAACTATGTGAACTAGAATGGCAGAATCAGTAAAGCACATACATCAGCCAAGGCAGAAAGATCCCAAGTTCGGGGAGTAAAGATGTAAAAGAAAAAGGGAAGTGGTCTGTAAACCTAAATGTTGTATTTGTCAAGAAAGATTATGCTAAACAGTGGAAAAATCAAGATCTGTGTAATGTTCCCAGAAATTAAAAAAAGAATTATGAATGTTGCAATGTTAAGGGCCAACTGTTGGTCAGGAGGTAGAGAGGGCTTTCATCTAGCCTGAAGGTTGGTGGTTTGATTCCCAGCTCCTCTAATGTGCTTACCAAAGTGTCCTCCGGTAAGATACTGAACTCCAAAAAGGAAGTAGTCCAATTACCTAAATGATTTATTCGTCATTAAATATACAGAGAACAAAATCTAGTTCTGTGTATTATTCCCTGAAAAATTAACAAACGTTTTGGCGACTTTGGCTCAGCAAGGTGTTCTTGAGCAAGATACTGAACCTCAACGAATGTGCCGACAGTGTGCTGTAGAAGATTCACAGCATATAGGTATATAAGTATATAAATGTGTGGGTGAATGTGGCTTGTATGGCAGTATGACTAGAAAGGTACGAATTTAATACAGCCCAATTACCATTTTACCATCTAAAGAAAAGGAAAAAGAAAATTCTGGATCCAGCCTTTAATCCACATTCATACCAAAATGCAACAGGTTCTTCTCAGGCCCCATCCATCAAACTAACAAACATAGACAGGTAAAAACATAACCCCCTTGGCAGAGGTAATAATAATAATAACAATAATTATAATAATAGATATCTGTAACAAACAAAACAGCAAAAGGAAACTGGATGATTATAGAAGAAGGCGGAGCATATTATCATCTTCCTGTGCCTGTCAGTGGCCCCATGAATAGCAATGAGTCATCAAGGCCTTTGTGCAACAGGGGACAAAAGTCCAGACTGGTAACTAAGAGCGGGGGACATAAACAGCCTTTGAAGGTCCCCGGGAACCTATTACAGTCCTAATGATTCTTTTCAACAGAAGCATTTTTAATCACTTTTGCAGTCAACAGTATGGGTCCAGCTTCCAACGACAGAGAGAGATATAACCTTGACTAAAATTATTTCATTGCTAATTTCCTGCCTGTGTTGTGGAGGTGTGTGTAGCCTACATTCTGCACAATTACGAGGCAATCCATGATGAGGCAGACAAAACATTTCAAGGGAAAAAAACGCTGAGGGCTGATAAATGTGCAAGAATAAGATTTCAGTGCTCATCCTTCAAAACAGACATAAAAGCCATAAATGCACTTTCTCCCCTGTCATTGCGTAAGTGTCGTTCTGGTGCTGGAATCACATTTTATCATCTTGGAATTATTTTTGATTTCACATGTCCTAAGCCAGGTGGAAGCAATGCTTCCACCTAGCTTTTCAACCATAAAATACACCTTGATTTGATACAGCAGCGGCACACACACACACACACAGCAGTTTTCCTCAGATGCACATGGGCCATCATCAATGCCTTGCTCCATCAGCCATGGCACTGTCTGATCAACATATTAATGAACACCAGCTCAAGAAAATCAGTGTAGTGGGGGTGGTGGGGACTTTTTAGGCGACTGAGCGAAGGAGACCACTCTCACATAATCAAATAAATAAAAAAAAAAGAAGTTTATTGAGAAAATGATCCAGGGGGAGCCACTCTTACCTTCCTGCACAGCCTGGAAAGGGTTGTTAGGCTCGATAAGTTTCACAGAGTGGGTTATTTTCTCGCTCTGCAGAATGTCGTCGTTCAGACTCAGGTCTGAGATGGCAAGTTGGAAAATCTCATCATCCCTCACTGCGTTTTCCTCAAATATGGCACCTGTTGAATAAAATTTCAGGTTATTCCGGGGGGGTATGGGGGGGAACGTCGAGGGAGTGGAGTGTGGTTCGCACTATATGGGCTGGGGGTGGAGGAGCGGTGACTGAGCCAGACGTTTTGGCTGTTATAAGCTTTTTAATGTGATTGACCAAAACCTGTCACGGTGATGTATGATTCAATGACAGCATGTGAAAGTTAATCGTATCTTTTGCGGTTTATTCATCGTTAAAATTGCGCAACTTGTGCGTCTCCGGTCCGCCCTGGAAGCATTTCAGCACCGTGGAGAGCGACGGAGCCTCTTCACGCTGCATTACATAAAGAAACCAAACTTAGAAATCTGCTCCATCAGTGAAACCCTGACCAGTAAGCAGCACAGGCCTCGTGTGGGAGGCACACTGATGCTTCACTGTCTCCATCCCCCCCCCCCCCCCCCCCCCCCCCCCCCCCCCTCCACCACCACCTCTCCCTTTTATCAAAATGGCATCAGCTGCTGTTGGGAGACGCACATATATCACGGGAAAAGGGTTTCAGGAAACGAGAAAGAACCCAAAACGTTATGCGGGGCATCGGCCAATATTATCTGGATGGAGTCCCACTGCTGTATTCAGCCGGTGACTGAGCACCTGCTGCTTGCCAGACTGTTGCAGTAAACTGTAAAGCGGCAGCAGCAGCAGAAACAGCAGCAGCGGCGGCACCGAGACGAGATTTGATCTCATAGTGACAGTGACGTTTTTAACTGAGATTAAAAAACCCAGTCATTATAAGTGGCTACGTGACTGCGAGCGTGCGTAAAACAGCCACCGCAGACCAAGGCGGGTTATTCCGTGTATCTATGTGCGTGTGCAGAGGGGATGGCACATTTCCAAACTATAACAGGAAATCTGTTTGAGGACAAAGATCGGATCAGAATCCTGGGTGTCATGATGAGTTTAACGCATCCCTGGATCATCTCTGGGGGGAAAGGCAGCTCTGGTTTGAAGTTTCAGTACAAAGAGGCTCTATGCGTTTTGCATCTCTAAAACCAAACTCCACTGACATTCCCTCTGTCCGGTTATTGACATTGCAGTCACGTTCCGGTGAAAGTTGAGGCTTGTCGGCTCCAGACAAGAGGTAGCTTAGTCTAAAAAAGCCTCCGGGGTTTGGGCCATTGGATCTTAATTTCGTCAAAGCTTCACTGACACGGGCCCTCATGCGTAATGTGGATTGAATACAGAATACAGGCAGTTTACAGGCCGAGGAATGGGGACTAGATGTGAAGCCAACACGAATGCAGTGATCAGCAAAGTGGAATCCTGCGTAAACAGGTTGAAAAATAACTAATAGTGATGAATAACGACACAAGGTGAAGGTCTGAGGCGAAGCCATTTACAAAACAGCAACTTTTAAACTCGCTCGAGAGTCGAGGTGTTGCTTGAACACAGGATGCGAGCTGAATAGACTATTCATCCCGCCCTCTCGCCATAAACCCTGAGATGAACGCAGATCTGCGCCTGGCTGAGCTTTATTCCCGCACCTCCTGCCTTTTGCACCTGTCTCCTCCAAACCCGCACGCTGATTCACCGGACGCTTACCAATGTGTATGATGGAGTCCGCTCTGGTCAAATTGCATTGCAATATCCACAGGGAAAGAAAGATCAGCAGCAACTCCATCTCGGGATTTCGGCGAGGCGGCTCATCCAAGCTCCGCTCGGCTGTCCTGTACTGTCCAAATGGAGCACCAAAAAAAGAAAAAGAAAAAACAGAAGACGATCAAAACCTAGTGCGTAACAGACGCGCGTCCCTCCTCCTGGATGAGCAAAAACCGCATGAAACCCCACTGAAATGACCAGCTCTTTCCCTCCCTCTCTCTCTTCTTAATGGACAAAAGCAAGCCGACCACAGGAAGGTGGGCTCAAAAAGACGATGAGGAGGAACCGGACCCGAGGTGAGACCGAAAAAAAGACAGGCAGCCCGGAGAGGGAGACCGGCGTTACCTCTCTCACTCTCGCCTCTCTCCCTGCGCTCCGGCGTCTAAAGCATGGCAAGCAGCACAAAATGCGGAGGAGGGACACCCCTCTAACTACACACGGAGAGACTCTCGCTCCTGCAAGCACACACACACACACAGACACACACACACACACACACACAGAAAAACAACGCACTCCTCAGTCCTGTCTCAGTCACGTGACTGCAGAGCCTTCACGACTCTGCTGCTGTCCCGACAAGCCGGATAGAAATGATTTGGACTGTAGCCGGAGAAAGACGCGCGGAGAGCCGACAACTAAACTAAATGATGGAAGGTTACAAAAGGCAAAAAAAAAATATTATAATGATAGTCTATCAGCCCTCGATTTGGTGGCTGAACAGAAAATGACAAACGCTCACAAGCAACAACAAAAAAAAATGAATCCCAACAAATGATCTGGCTGGAGGGATGAGGAGTGGACGGCGGTGTTCACTTTTTTTTTTTCTAGGAGAAGTTGGCGTTTGCGCACAGAGAAAGACTCTGGCACAGCTTCTTTTTTTTTTCCAGCGCTCTACTTCAGTGGAGACGACGGCGGACCGCAGCTGATGGGGCAGGAGAGACGGATTTACGCGGCGCGCTCCTGGAGGAGAGAAGCTGATGGATGAGGGACGGACAGGAGCAGCCACAGCGCCTGCATGGATGAGGCGCACGGCGCAGGAGCTTGCACGGAGTCCACGGAGGAGCGCAACATCTGTTTGTTTTTTGTTTTTACCAAAGCCGTGTTGCTCAGTAATTGATTGTTGACGCCCTTCGCTTTTATCGCAGGATTATGTTCATTGCGGGCTAATTTCATTGTCATGCACAAATATTTGCACGGGGTTGCCATGAATTCTCACTTCCACGACTCACAAGGCTCCAGCAATGTCAGTCGTGTGCAGAGCTGCGATGATGAAGAAGAGGAGGAGGAGGAGGAGGAGGACGACGGGAGTTTCTTGATGGGCATAATCTTACAATTAAAGGATATTTCTCGTGGCTGCAACAAAAAACGGAAATATCTCTTAATTGTTTGGTTAAGTTTGTCAGAGGCGCAGAGAACAAACTTCAGCGGCACGGGCGGTGCACAGATCCTCCACAGAGACGCATGAGAGAGGAGGAGGAGGAGGAGGAGGAGGCACCTGTGGAGCAAACAGCAGCTCCCTCATATCTTTGTTGTTTCTTTGTTTATTTGTTGTTTTCCAAATCAGGAAGTCAACGATACTCGAGAAAACTAAATAAATCCACATCTCTCATGGTTAAAATCATGTTGTGCATCATCTGGTGTTTCATCCCGGAGGAGAAATAAACATCCATGGCTCCAAAGTTGCTGTAAAACCACACACTACCCCTGCTGGCCACCTGTGGATACTGCAGATGTGGCTGTGCAAAAAACATCTCCATTTTCTTTTTTTCCTTTACTGTTCATGTTGTTTCTTTTGTGATGTGAGGCTCAATTACTGGGTCATTTAAAATACAATATTCTGACACACTGCATTTTAGAACAAGCTGTGCCTAAAGAAATTCAGATTTAAAAGAAAAAGTGGGAAACACAATAGTACAGGCTGATTATTTGGTGAACGCTAGCTCACATATATGTATATGAGTGTATATGTAGTATTTGCTTTGACATCTGAGAGGGGGAACACACTAGGCTATAAAAAAGAATTATTGCCCTGTTGAATCCGATTACAGCTCCCACAACACAGTAGATCGAATCAATTCAATTGTATTTTACATAGTGCCAAATCAGAATATAAATTATCTCAAGGCACTTTACATAGAAGGTCAAGACCCAACAGTTCCCACAGTTATCGATCTAGAGTCAATCCAGACTTGTTCCATTGGGATCAAAAAGGAAAAGGATTAACATCGCTATTTGGGTTTGAGTTGACAGGCGTTCCAAAATACCATAAAATATTTATTTCGGAAGAATAAGTCATAAGTTCACTGATCTATGAGGCAATATGTTGTTGAGATTTCACCGATAAATTATTGATTTTAAACCGGATTAACTGGTATTTCACACATGGTCTTAAACCCGTGATGCAAATCTGACATTTCTCTCTTCTTCTGTTGAGGGAATAATACACGTCGTGTGTCTTGTACAAAGAATTTACATATGAATAATAAGAAATCTGCTCAATCTGACAAACATCTGTAGTCACAATGAAGACGAACAACATGCTTCATGCACCTATATATTAAATTAAAAAAGTACATTTGTTGACTTGAAATCAATGTAATTCATAATTATGGAAAAAAACTAATAATACACTAGGTGTGGGGGGGGTAACTGAATGGTTCTATGTGAAATACACACTGCATCAATGACAGTTTTGCTTCTTGTTTACACGTGAGCTGTCATAATACAAACTGATGCTCTGTCATGAATGAATGAGTGAGTGTAAGTGGTAATTCTTGGTATTTCCTCCTATGTTAACCATTACCATATATCACACAAGCCTGGTGAAAATAATGTATGTCCTCTAATATTTATTCTCTGCATATAGAAGGTTATTTATGGGATCCCTGACTGAAAGGCGCTGTGTGCTTTGTGCCGTGAGGAGGCAGGTTCCAGGCATTAATACGTACATTAAAGATGTGAGGATGCGGGGATACGTTTCCATGGAAAGTAGGCCAACCAGTGGATGGTCACCTTGTATCCTTCATGCAGTTGATTCCTACCTGCTCTGATTTGGGTCCAGAAAATGTCACCTAATGATTATTTCCCCAATTTTAACGACCACTGCCACGCGTCAGTGTTTGGCTCCGTCAGTTCACCTCCTGAACCTCCGCGGGTGTCGACACAAGTTAGTCTCAAAAGTGCAGCAAACAGTCACCGGGACATTGGCGGGTAGGTCACGCATGCTCTCAGCGACGAAGGTGGAATTTCATTGTCACACAAACCTGAGTCATAATGTTTATGGCTGTGAGCAACGGAGTGAAAAGGAAAGGCAGAGTTTTTTTCTCCTTCATTTTTTGCGACAAGGCCAAAAAGTGAATTTAGATGAAGAGGAGCTGTCACACGCTGGAGGAATCAAAGAATTAAAAAAAAAACACAAACCCTGCAGTTCGTTATGCACAGATAAGTACCACTGCGACACTGTGACCCCGCACTAATGGACTAGTCTTTGATAAATCCATTTTTCCTTCATCTCAAATAATATGCTTTTCTAGCCAAAAGCCTGTGGCACATGTCTCGGCATGATTAATTGTTGCTATAGAATGGCTTCTTTGTGATGTGGGTCCTCAGCTCCCTCTGATGAGTCCCATCTCTCAGTTTAATCTCACTTTATTTTCTTATGCATGGCTCCGGGCAGTGCACACTGCTGCCTGCGAAATGATTGCTGTTTACTGTGTCATACACATGCCTCGCTCCTGTGTAGCTGCATGGTCTCTGTCTTCATTGATTAGTCATTCTGTTGGTGCTGTTGTGCTGCAGCTGCTTTTAACTCCAGGAGCACAAACCTGATTTGCTTCTATTCAAACGCAGAAATCTGTAATAACTCACAGTAACTACGGCGGTTTGTCTGTATCTTAAGCACACAGAGCCGTGACTTTAAAGCTAGTGATGTGCAAGTAGAAATAAATCTGAGATTCCTTCATTAGCCTTGAGCTTAACATATCGTGGCGTAAGGAAAGATCTGAACAGAGCAGCATGCAGTCAATATAAGTCAACATAATTAGGCCAGTTACTGCAGTAGATGTCTGGCATACATATATTATGTTAATACTGCTTAGTATTACCAATGAGGAATACACTGCTAGTCTCGGTGGATATATAAATGTTAGCATTTTTATAAAGTAGCCGGCTATAATGGCAAGAGACGATACTTTAATATTGTAATTCTGTCAATGTGCAGATGGCCCCGTCCGTCCCATTGTGGACTTGGGTGTCCTCGTATGAAAAACCCCTGCAGCAATTTGGAGAAGGGTTAAATCTCAGACAATTTGAAAATCCATTCATGTCAGGCAGAAATGTGGAGGGAATAGCAATAAGTGTCTGCAGCTCTAGAATAAGCAAGACTCTCCCTTCCAAATACATAGCCCGAGGTAACATTATAGATTAATCATGTTATGGGAGAATAAGCATAACCTCCATCATAGACTCTGAATTTCAATGTGTGAATTGTTGACTACCTGCATCATTATGCATTTCAACTTCACACTGCACTGAACTGTGGTGAAATATGTTCCGGGTAATAAATATATAAATGTTTAACATATACAAAACAGAAAATTATACCAGTGGACGGAGGCTGTGAACCGGAGGGGGAGCGCAGGTCTGTCTGTGTTGCCCTTTGACAGCTGCCGGATCAGAGGTTCTGGAAGTTTGCCAGCCAGAGATATAACGTTTGGATTCTGTCGTATTCAGGAATACAACATGGAAGCGTGGTCTCATTACCGGGCTTGTTACAACGAGGTGAATGCGGCTCCACACATCCACCAGTTATATTCATATCTTGTTCTGAAAATATACCCACAAAACAGTGGGGAAGGAAGAGTTTTGAAAACATACACGATATGCATGATTGTTTTATAGTCAGCTTTGGTTTGACAAATGCCCCAAAAAGTTTTTCTTGTTAAATTTATTGTTGTGGTTAGTTCTTCTTCCTTTTTTGTTATGTTCACTACCCATCAACCTTCAAGCTGGTGTCCATCTGGGGGTTGATTGTGGTTTTACTCTGCTCTTTAGCATTAAAAACAGAAGAGGACGAGCGCAGATATCAGATGTGGTCGGGCTTTTTCTGTTTTTGCTGTGCACAGCTCATTGTTTACACCAGTCTGTGGGGGTGAGCTATCCTTTAAATAGACAATATGTTTACCTGTCTGTCTGATAAAAAAATAACTAAACCACCTGCAGTCCCAAGAACGTGCAAGCTATTGTTGGTTTAAATAATGGTATTCATCTGGAAAATCTGAATTAATCTGAATTAATTATGGAATTAACTATGTGCCGTTGTAGCCAATGCAGCCTCCTTATTATCCAGAATTAGGAGGATCTGCAGAACACTAATTCTGCCTGCAGATATGTTTACAATTTATATTTAACAGTGACTGCTCAACCGTATGTTTTGGGTGCCCAGAGCAGCGTTATTGAATCCAGTGCCTGTGTCAGCGACATTTCATTCCAGCTGTGCCTGCAAGACAGTCATTAGTGAATGAGGTTGTGTAAAGGGTAGCCAATTAGCAGAAACACACTCCTACCTGCAGGAGAGATCTACCTGCGAAGAGGTACGCTTTGCAAATGAGCGCAACAACAAAATCCTCGGAGTATTTAATTTTCTTTATTAGAGCTGGTCAGATTGATTCATTATTAAGTTCGACATTAAAAAGAAAGTCCCGATGTGACCAGAGAACGCGCACGGTGGTGAGACACAGAGAGAGCTGCATCCCAAAATGTAAAACATCCCTGCTAATGCCTGGTGAACATCAGTTATTCCAATTACCCACATTTCAGAGCTCCAGATCACAGACAACGTTGCTGAGATTTTGGGCCATTATGCAAAACAATTATAATCCCCAAAAAAAAGGCAACGTGCAAATTACTTTATGGAGACGGAGGCTGCGGTCGAGCAGCATCATCAATCACCATTCACGGTGTTTCAGTTAAGCTCCACAGCTGATAGTCTGTACTTGTGGTCAGGATCATCAGCCATTATCAGACATGAACTCCGGAAAAAATGTCAAGATAATTGGGCCGGGACGTTCTGTGGAGTTGTTGTTAGGTAAATAAAGTTTGAGTTGTATAAATAAGGTATATAAATAAAGCTTGATCGATTGTTACAAAACCTTGTTACACAGATATCATACTGCAGAAGGTCGGATAAGAGCCAGACAGAGAGCACACATCCCAACAAGTCCCCAGATTTTTTTATTTCTTCACTCTCACTTCCAGGTTTCAGGCGCCTGCTCCGGGAAGTTGCCGCGGTGTAGTGAACTTAACAAAGTGTCCGTCAGTCTCTCAATGCCATTTTCCTCTCTCCCCCTTTCACTCTCTCTCATGCTGTTCCAATCTCACTCCTTTTCTTTCTTGTCCTCTCAGTGCCACCTTCACAGACATGCTTAGAAGATCCCTCTCTCTCTCACTCTCCCTCTCACTCACGCACACTGTGTAAGAGGCAAAGATGACAAGACTCTTGGTATTCAGCTCAGTTCCCCGGTCCTTTTAACTCTATGGGGTTCCTCCCTTTTCCTTTGGCACCCCAAACTTACTTTTAAGAAGTTAAAGCCTCGGGCCTAATGATAAAATCTAACACAATGAATGATACTGATATGAAGCCAAATTGGATTTCCTTGCACCGGCTCCAAGTGTATGCTTCCAACTCCACTTCTTGTGAAGCTCATCCCGAAACTCAGTTACCAGAGTCCCTATGCAGAAACGTCCCCCTGCAGCTGATTACCGCTCACATCCGAGATTTATTAACACCCTGGTCAATCTGTCACTTCCACACTGGAAATGTGCAGGAATATGTCTCATTTTCCTGATTCCAAAGCAGAAATTATAAGGAAAAAAAAAAAATCTCTGCAGTTATATTAGTGGCTTCCATTTGGGTAATTATCCCTCAAATTTGGGGTAAGTGACAGAGTATCCTGATGGCATCTGATTAATTAGAATGGGATTTAATAGGCATAGCCAGGCTGGATTGGATTAATTAATTGGCAGATGATATAGTCTTATGTTGCCGGTCTTTTATGTTAACGGTCACGCTGCGTTTGATGACAAGGTGCCAAGCGATCCATTCGGCGACACAAACACGGCGGCGGAGGGATATTACCCCACACAGGGAGGCCGTAGATCATTTTAAATACACAGCACTAAGACTTTAGAGTAATGGCAAAGTCATGAATAGTCCGATAAATGTATATTACCCCCCATTCCGAATGAAAGGGACTCCACCTGCAGATAGGAGTGACCGTTCACTCAGAGGAGATAGATGCAGTACAGACGCATGGCACTCGTTTTTTTTTTTTTTCATTTGCATATAATTATCTTCTGTCTCCTCTGAGCATCAGCGAATGAGACAAGAGCACAGGGAGGTGAAGCTGGGGCCGATCCAAATATTGTCATATGACCAATGTCACCATTACACACGCTGAGCCAGATTCCATGGTCTGATGCTCTGATGAATTATAACGATGACGTTTTAAGCCGATGAACGAAATATTGCGCAGATAATTAACAAATTCCTCAGTAATTCAACAGATCAAAATATATCCATTCATCCCCATTCTTTCACTACTTTTGAGCTCATGTATAAAAAATTTCTTGAACTTGATCCGTTGGAATTAAAGCTGTTGCCATGGCAATGTGCACTCCTCCACCTCTTAATATTCAAAACAAACTTAACCCCTAGTTCAAATAAGGTAATAACACACATTTGTACATATCTTTTAATGAGAAGTGTTGTGTGGATAGAGTTTAATGTAACTTCACACATAATATAAATGGACTGGACTATATTTACATTAAGTGTTTTTCCAGTATTATTAATCACTCACACACATATTCACAGAGCATTTGTATGAGCTGTGGTTTTTCTATCACACACCACATATACACTCTCAGCACAGCAGTTGATTTGGGATTTAGTGTCTTGCCATCAATGACGAAGAAGTCAGGGATTGAACCACCGACCCTCTGCAGGGGTCCGATGGTAAACCCTCTGTTATACTGAGCCGGAGCCGGCTCAGGATTGGTGCCTATCAAATAGTAGAGCTGTTCTTGCCGTGAAAAATAGAAATAGTAATTACCGCAATTTAGTAATTTACTCAAAAGTTAAATCAAACAAACACTGACAAATTGAACCATCCAACAAGTTAACTAATAAAATTCGTCACTGGCATCGATCTCCACACCTCCTGCTGCAGAACTGTGGTTTTAAATTGATCTTCCTGTCTATGTCCAAGTTGAGAAAACCCTGTCAGCTCAGACTGGGCAGGATGAGCAGGAGTTAGACCTTCCATCCGAGAACTGTCCTTCTCCATTACTCTTGTTCTCAGCAAACATGGCAGCGGTAACCAGCTCCCGTAAACTCTTCCCTTCCTCATCACACAGACGACCCAGGTGCTCACCTGGATGCTTGTCTTCTCCCATTTGGTCCACTGCAGCTCCATCTTCACATCAGCCCCCTCCCCCCTGCCACCACCACCAGACCTTTACATGTAGCTCAGATTAACGCTGCCTCCTTCCTGGTGTTCAGCCCAAGTTGTCCCACATCATTTTCCCCTTCTCTTCTCTCTATTGGCTGCTTGTTGCAGCGTTCACTCATTGAACACTGTGGTGGTGCCGGCCTGCAGGGCAGAGACGAGAAATGCTCCTTTCAACCTGTGAGCCATGATCACATCCTGCACTCCGGCCCAACCACAGCACTCGGGACGATTGACTTTACACCATCACTCTGGATTCTGTGCTCGCTCGTCTCAGACTAGACTCTCGCTCCGGCCCTTGAGTTGTGGAATGACCTCCTCGCTGGCCGCAGAGTCCATGCCAGTCCTCCGCTGCAGGTGGAGAACCCAGACATCACAACCATCCAGCCCATGCTCGCAATGACAAGGCTACTTGTCATTTTGAGTCACTTTGCAAACAAGGTCATTATGCGACTGGAGTGGCAATCAGTGCAGAGCGTACCTCCGCCAACAACCAACTCTGCTCATGAATTCAATCAAGCTGCACCAGATTTCACACACTCACAGATATCAGTCCTCTAAATGTGCCTGAGATCGGGACCCACACAAGAATTGATGTTCTTCCCTGATTCAAACCACATCCTCTCAAGTGTGGTTTTTGTGTAATTTTGCTTACGAACAAACAAACCAAGAAACAAATTGGATATTTTGTTTATTTTATGAATAAATGTATGTTAAAATAAGTTTAAAATGACATTACTGACATTATTAGCCTGTCTCTGTGATCAGATCAGCAGATGTATGGTTGTGAATGTAATGCTGCTCATAAAACTGATTTAAACATCACGTGTGACAGCGGGTGTCTTATGTTTTTTGTGCCCTGGGCCTTTTTGTGGGAGGATAATACTTTATTTCGTCTCCGTGTCTACCTTAGCTGCGGGCAACTTACGTCTTGCTGACAGATGATAACAGCATTAATTCACAATGACTGTGACAGGGAAATTGCATGTATGTGTGGTCAGGGAAAATGTTTATGTGTTGGAATACCTGCGTGTGTGTGTGTTTCCGTGTGTATTCGAGGCTTGTGCATTTTTCATTGACAATTTTGCCTGGGGGAATATTAAAATCTAAAAGACTTCTGTGTTGTTGATTTAATTTTTTTTAAAGAGCGCTTTAACTGTTGCGCTGTGACAACTGTTTGATCCCCGTCCTGAGTAAATACTTTGCTGAGCGTTCAGTTGATGGCGGGAGCGCTGGCACATGATCAATAGCATTAACGAGTTTTAAATTTTCTTTAAAATGCCTGAACCCAACCCAAAAGCCCCTGAGAGGAAGATGTTTATATATGGACACTTCAATGTAACAAAGACAGTGCAATCATTACTATATCAATCAGAGAACACACGAAAATGT
Source organism: Verasper variegatus (assembly GCA_026259375.1). Lineage (NCBI taxonomy): Eukaryota > Metazoa > Chordata > Actinopteri > Pleuronectiformes > Pleuronectidae > Verasper > Verasper variegatus. Next base: position 17,252,943 of record CM048050.1, read on the forward strand.
AGATACACTTGGTATATCTTGGTATGTGCAGTTCGGATTTGTGTGCAAAATATATCAGCATTGCAGCGTTATTTCATTATTTAGTAGTTTGGAGAAAGCAGTGTATGTGTGTGGATGTTGCTAAGCAGCAAGCAGAATGGTCCACAGGGTCTACATTTCCCAACACCTCGCTGAGTATTAACCCTTACCTGTCGCTGTGTGAGAGCTTCTACCTGCATTTCTATTGGTAATAGAGAGAGTGTGTGTCTGTGTGTGTGTGTGTGTGTGTGAGATAAAGAGAGGATAGAAGATAGAGGTCTGCAGCATTTTTAACCAGCTCAGTACTGAGCCACTGATGCGGTTCAGCGCTTCAATACCCCTGAGTTTATTCTCTCAAAGTGATGGACCTCAGCTGTTTCTTATTTTGCTTGAGTGTGCACGTGAGAGAAGGCACCAGCCTGAACCCAGGCAGTATCTCTCTCACACACACACACACACACACACACACACACACACACACACACACACACACACACACACACACCATCTACCAGCGGCTGAATCACAGCACAGTCAGTACAAACAGGTAAAATGACGTGCAGACACGCACACACACACATTGTTCTCTTTAATTGGTTCACTGAGGGATGGTTTGATTGCAGCTGCATGGAGATAAGTAGCTTGTTACGGTTGCATGTGGAAACCTTCTGACTCCAATTTCAGTCATTTTACATGTTGCAGTTGAGAGCTGATAACCAGCAGCTGCTCAGCAGGGGGGGGGGTATTAAACAATGAAAACCGAACAGCTCTTCAAATGAACAAAAGTTTCTCAAATCCCATCAAACAAACTTCAGTGTTGAATTTTAAGCTATAAATGGGAAGTTGTTCCTCTTCATTCCTCAAAATTTCACACCTGATTTCAAACATTTAGACTGAATACACCTCGGCTGTGGAACGTATGTTGTGCTGTTAATTCCTCTTTAAAATGTTTTCTGCTTTTATTAAACCAGATATTGAAGAAGTGAACCCATCCTGTCTTCACGTGTTTCGAGCCATATATTTATTTTTGGGTATTTTTCACTTTTACTCCAATATATTATGACATTTCTGAACAGTCTACCTCACTACATGTTTACGGAGCATTTTATTTTTTAAAGTTACAACAAACAAGAGGGGAACTGATCCACTGATCCAATCAGAGCGGTTAGGTGACATTAGACTCCGCCTCCTTCAGCAGCATCATTACTAGTGATGAAGCCACGGCCGTGACTCAAGGTTAATGATGTAGTGGATTGTTGCAATAGAGAATAGGCAACTACTTCAAGTAAAGTTAATGTGGTACTTTAACATTTAGTCCATTTCTGTCTATTTATTTGTACTTTTACTGAGGAAGACTGATGTTAAAACGTTTGAGTACTTTCTCCACAACTGCCTTCAGCGAGGACTGTGGCAGGCTGCAGCTTAATGAAGAGGTCTGCATGAGAGTCAGCACCTCCAATCCAGAGCCCATGATTCTCTGTCAGGAAAAAGATGGATTTCCCCCCTGAAGTGAGCTTCTGCCCTGAGGGAAGAGGTTGCATCTCAGGGTCTTGTTCATGAGTGAGAGTAAAAGAAGGCGTGAGGTTGGTTTGGTGCCGCATCAGCAAGAATGTGGGCGTTGTACCGCATCACGGTGGTGAAGTGAGTTGACCTGAAGTTGCTCAGTCACTATGGTGACCAAATAAACGATATATAGATTCAAGATTCAGTGGTTTCTCTCTATAGGATGGGTGGGCTCCTCCTTAGAGAAAAGGGCTGCTCAGACAGCTGGAGGGAGCCTGGAGTGGAGCTGCTGTTCCTTCACGTCAAAACCCCAGATGGAGAGGAGGAGGAGATGGAAGGTGTTGCTGGAGAGAGGGATGCCTGGTCCACCTTGCTCAGCTGTGCTGTTACTGGTTCTGCGTAAACACCGTAAAAAAGGATGGATGAATAGATTGTAAAGCCTGGACATGATTCAGTTTAGCAGCCGCTTTGTGTTCTGCATTGTAACTTTTAACTGCACAGGCATTTCAAGATATTACCCATTATGTAATGCTTGCTTTTTTAGATAGATGCAGTTTGCATTTGCATTTTCTCCACACAGTGATGAGGCTGGTGACACCCTACAATTGACTCTGGAACTGTTTGATAAACCAGCAGTGAAACTACTCTTTCACACACTCTCCTCTTTCACTCTCCTCCACCAGCGCCACTTTCAGACCTGGAAATGGGGAGAGAAAAGCTGATCAGTCATGGAACACTTGTGTGACCATGTGTGTTGGTGTGTGTGTGTGTGTGTGTGTGTGTCTTTCGGCCAGCCGGTGCTTTCTTGTGGGCCTGAATGCCTGCGTGCCTGTCTGCAGCAGAGTTTCATTATCCAGTAGCCACGTACCCTGATCTCTGCATCAGTCTCTCAGACTCTTAAGGGCCGGAGCTAAGAAATTCTTTATATGGCACTGAGCTCAGGCAATCAGGGCAGGGATATCCATCAAAGAGCCGGCCATGCGGTCATGTGCTGCTCACTGAGGCGATTTTGAGCCTCATGATACTTTCCAAATCATCGCTCTATTAGTGGAGGTAAACGGGGGGGGGAGAGAGAGAGAGAGGGGGAGAAGGGTGCAGCCCGTGAGTGTGAGGGGCAGCGAGAAGAAGCGACAAATGAGACAAAGCTCATTGATTTTCCCTTTAGAAGTGATCATCCGGTACAGCCAAGCGTGTTTGGTGTTTTTAGAGCTCCTGAGTGACGAGACACTGGAGGAAAGACCCCGAGGGCCGCTGTCTAACAGACCAGGCCTAACCAGGAAAGTCAATTCTGCTGCGATATGTCCCCGCGATGGGTTTCACAAAAAGACTAAATGACTTAATGACTTTATTCAAATACAGCCTTCCTTATCAATTACAAGCATCGTGATTTGGTGACAACAGCAAGAGGCCAAGTAGCAACACATTACCCCCCGACAGATGCTTCCTTTACAACATGCCCATTGCCGGCCAATAACCATTTACAAGCAAGACTGGCATTTTATGATCTGTCTTTATTCGTATACATCAAATCATTAGATTCAATATTTAATACTTCATAAACCCTGGGAAATTAAACCGTTGAGGAGATCATTCCACGACTTGAGACATTAACCCCCGAGAACTCTCCGACTTGAAGTTTTATATCGAGTTGTGACGGGGAGTGAACGCCGATCAGATTATGACGTTCTGTAAAGTTTTACATTTGAAATCCACGGTTTCAGCATTTCCCAGACTTATACCTCATTAAGATAAGTCCATTCACTGCAGATAGATATAATATGTGCCGCATTTCTCCTTTTCCAGAGGGGGATTTTTTTTTTCTCAGCGCGGCTAATTAGAAAAAAGAAGAAAATCCCCCTATAGAAACGACAACATGAAAAACTGTCAGACCATATGATTAACACCACATCCGTTTAGAATCTGACTTTCCTTGTCAAGGCTGCCCTCGCCGGGAACAAATTGGGCACCAGGTGTCTTGTGGGCAGCAGACAGAACATGGAGGAGATAAGCGCAACCTCACCTTGCTGCCAAAGGACACGGCAGATTATGAAAGAACTCATGCATATTCTGCAACAACCCATTACTGCCGCCATCCTCAGAGAAGACAGCTACTTAATCGGACTTTTCTCTGCAAGACTTCAGGCCACAACACACCCTGACCACCGACGCCATAACCAGCCGCCCCACAGGCCCTGGTTATGTGGTCGTAAAATAGGATTACATGGCTTTAGGGGTGATGCTGGGGGCTCGTAATTGTTCTGCCAGAGTCCACCCATCATGCACACGGTCAGACGGAGACATGAATGAAGACACACGCACCATATGGACTGTCCATATTCTCATTAACACGGCTGCCTGCGCCCACATGTACGCTCACATACACATGTTTTATCTGCAGTCGGGGAAATACAGAACATAATTTCCACAACATTACCCCGTGCTTACTGCTTGTGTAATTACGTTTACAGATCCTTCTTCGGTTATAAAGTCACTCGACACTATTCATTTTAAACTGTTGCACAAGAAATTTCTAGTGCTTAGGTTAAGTTTTCACCCCCTGGTCCATTGGTTTTGTTGGTTGGTTGGTTTGTAAGCAAGATTACACAAAACCCACAGGACTGATTAGCATGAAGCTTGGTGGATGGATGTGCTACTGGACAGGGAAGAAGACAATAATTGGGCATATGCAGGAATTACTTTATTTAACATTGGGAGATAGGGTGTTTAAATGATTTCTCAGAGAATAATTAAGGGATCATGATGACAAAAAAGGCTTATTTCTATAAGTGTGTGCAATTTGGTGCAGCTTGGTTGAATTTAAGGGGCATATTGGGCTTAGAAGGAAAACTGAGATATGCTCCTCAAATTTGAATATAGTTTGTGAGACAGACCCGAGCAAAACGTTAAGTGTGGATTGTTCACTCTGACCTGTGTGCAGCTCTCAACCCTAACACACAGATAAACTTAATAGAGAGCATACGTCCTCCAAGACCCAACAGCCCTCAGATTCCATAAAGCTGCACCAAATTCCACATAATTATAGATATAAGTTCCCTAAATGTGTCTGATTTAAAAAATATATAAAGACCCATGAATTATTCACTGATCTGCACTTTAACGCGTTCTTCCCTAACACAGGCCTAACATGGAAATCTGTTGTTTTTGTGTAATCTTGCCGACAAAAACACAAATGACAGAGGTGAAAACAAATGTGAGTCACAGTGGTGCTCTGAGCTCCAGTAAATATCAATGCTGTCATCCTAACATGTAAAACACAATATCGATGCCAATATGGTGATATTTAGCAGCAGGTTTTTTCCGATGGATCTATTCATGTGTATTCTTCATGTGTGAAAACTAAGAAATTCAAATGGATTCTCAAAATGCAATCCAATATCAACCTTCCTGAGCGTCAGGTTCACCGTGTTGTGTCTGTCAGGCCTGTGCTACATTGCTGAGGTTCTGAAAAGAAACATGAAGATGGGGAGTTAAAATCAATAGTGATGTCACATAACAGCAATGAGGTCAAAGTAACTTGATTTGCAGGGGTGAAAGGGAGCGGAGGCTGGGTGCTCACCCTCGAGTCAACTATGCACCGATCGTTCACTCACATTTGGATCAGGGCCTGTGAGTCTGGAGCTGTTTGCCATGGAGGCAATGAGAAACATGAGGTCAGTGGATTCTACAGATGCAGCGAGAAAAGAGACGTCGCGCAAGACTAAAGATGACAGCATGTCATTTACGGGGACAGGTTGAGAGGAAAACATCTCCCTCGCACTGTATTCTAAAAACACGACGGCAAAAGCTGTGTGCGTTCACTTTAATGATGGAAGTCGCCCTTTGAAAAAGCTGGAAACTCTGTACAAGCCTCATGCTGCGAAAACAGAAGACACACCGGTGGCCCGGGCTGACAAGTTGGTCCCCTTAGCGCCTCCGTGCTTGTGAAATGTAGCTGCAGCGAGCGGGGGATTCAACTGATCCCCTGCACTTCATGACATGCGCTCGCTTGGATATCAGACTTGTAGCAAAATGTGAAGTCGGCGGATGAAATGAGCGGGGTTTTCATTTCGCCTTCACCATCTGCGGCTTGATATGTGGCTTGGGAGCGGAGATTAGAGACTATGAACCGAGTGCATCAGGAAACCTGTCATTGGATCATCGGGGAGAAATAAGATCTGCCTTTCACTGGGGGGACATTTTCGCAGCCGCACTAAGCCTCAGCTCGTTCTCCTCTCCTCTGAGATCACCTTAAATATGTAAAAGGATAACCTTGATTTATAAAAGCAATAAAACCCATACATAAAAATGGATCCCTGTAAATGATGAAATTTTGCGGGGCTAGACATCAGCGGTGCTGCACAACAATGAAGCAGTTGACAACATCACGTATACACACACTGCTGTAACTACCGCAAATATTTGGTATTGATCTGTTGTGATTTGGTAAATGTCCACTGTGTCCTACGGTAAAACAGTGGCTGTCTGCACTCTGCTGTGTATGTAACCCTGAGCTCGGACCTGGAGCTGAAACAACAAGATGATCTCTCCTTGGAGGATCGACAGCATATTATTAACATTCTGTAAAGCCTTCAGTTTTTAGCCGCTCTTCAGCCGGTCCATTGTTTAAAATCTACCAACAAAACAGATTCATGAAAAATACTAAACACTTTTTGTAGCAGAGTATTTGCTTCCAGTGTAAAACCACTCAACAAACACAAGAGATTAAATGTACAGACACACTCCCATATGAATAAATGGAGATAAAACAATGTCCGCGGTGAGTGAAGATGTTTAATCTTGAATATTGTGTGTTTCTTACCTTGAATAAATCCCACGACGAAACGAAAATCAACTATAAACTGATCCAGCTGACAAATACTGTCTGAGAAGCTAAAGCCTGATATAACTCAATAGTGCCAATAAAAAAACACATGTTGCACTATAGTTTATTTAAATTAAATCCCTAATACAATATAGTACCGCTGTAATTACATAGAAGCATGCCTGGGTCAGGTTGGTGAGGGCTGAAAGTGATTGTGACATCTCATGTTCACCCCCGGATAACAGGCACACAGAGAGAGACAATAAAGACAACAGACGAGGCCGACAACAACTTCATGAATGCAGCAGCCCACTGGGATTTGACCCTGTTTCCCCGGTGGCTGGTGATGCTACAGGGTGAATGCAACAAAACAGGCAAGAGTTATTTTACGGTATTTTATTTATTTTATCGGTAAGTTGGTCAAAGATTCAGGTTTAAAACATGACATTTTAAGTACAATAGACAAAGCTTTATCACGTGAGCAAAGAAAGACAAGTAAACATGTCTGTAAAGACTATTGTGAAAAAATGATGCAACTTGTCTCTTTGGTTTATTGCCAATGGAGAGAGAGCCTCGTTTCTTTTAAGTCTAAAAATCCTGGCAGTTCGGGTAAAGTTTAACCTGAATTATTCAAGATAGTGTTATTTCAATTAATAATAATCTGTTGCTGAATTTTTCCCAGACATCAATGGTTAATAAAAAGTCAGAAGCGTTGGAAGGTTTGTGGTTCCAAAGGGCAGTATGACAGAAAAGGTTTGACGACCACTGAAGGGGCAGAACGGAAACTGAAACTTTAGTGGGATTTATCTGTCTTTACATTTTGTAGTTTATTTCCCTGTTGTGTGAACAAACACAGACCGAGCTGTCTTAACTTGTCGCACCACCTGGAGAAAGGGAAAGAAAGAAACTCCCTGTAACCTCAGTCCAGTAAATGCAGTTTTCATATGGGGCCCATTAAATATTCTTCTCCTTCGCCTCAGTGTTTCAACTTCATTCAAGTTCAATCAGAGTCTGAGGACAAGCACACTGTGGAATCTGTGTGTGTGTGTGTGTGAGTTTGAGACCTGCTATCTCTGCTGTGCAGCCTTTCACCCTGGGCCTCAGCTGAGTTTGCACACTTGCACGAGGGCCACCACCGCAGCACCGCTCTTGGCTGTCATGGTATTTTTGCACAGAAGAGTGTGATCGTATACGTTTGTGTGGTAATATGTAAATGCATGTGTCAAATAAAAGATGTATGAAAGTTTGACATTGAGTGAAGATGTGTAACTAATGATTAACTATGGTTCAGTGTTTGGTTTTTGAGGAAGTGTATTAGAACCTAAAACGCTGAGAATAAGTAAATTTATTCAACACAGTGGAAATCACAGCAGCATGAAGGCAGCATCATGTCAGCTCCCATGATAGGACGCTTACTTGCAGTGGAAGAAGAGAAGCCATGGGGACCACTGCAGGATCCCTGTGCTGCTTGAGAGCGGCTGACAGGACTGTAGCCTCTGCTGACACACCCTGGGTGAGGGGACACGCCCCAGCACAGGGCTCCAGACCACAGACTGCATGAAGATGGACGGCATGAAGGGTCCTGAAGAGGGTAGCGTTCTTCTCTGGGGTGTTTCGGGTTGTGGCAGGAAGTGGAGCTATAGTCTTCATATATATTCTATGATACAGACAGACAACAGCTGACACTCACATTCACACCTCCAGGCAGTTTCACCGATTCCTCTAACCTGCATATCTTCAGACTGTTGGCAGAACAGGTCGAACCCAGACAGACACAAGAGAACATGAAAAGTTCCCGGCCAACCGGTGGGATGGTGTATTTATAATGGCTGCCGTCGCTGTGCAGTATAATGTATGCACCTCCATGTGTGTGACCTCCTCATGGATACTGATGCAGCTCATTGTGTTTGCAGGGGGCAGAGGAGGATGAACCAGCTGCACGAGGAGGTCTGGGTGAAAGCCAGTCGTGGCCTTCAATCATCTTTTCAAGGACCCCAAAGAATTTACTGTTAGTAAATGCAAATGAGCCGCCGCCCTGTGGGCTAGTTGGTTATCTAGTTTTAATAACTGCATAAACTTCTCTACTGCATGAATTATCGAGTGCATTCATTTATAATGAATGTGAGTGTGAAAATACTCACTCCCCCACACACACAGTCTAGCAACTGCACCCTGGTCTCTTATTCATACTTTCATTATTGTCTACCGTTCAGCTTGCATTCACACTAATGTATTTTAGTGTTAAAACTTACCATTTGTGCCATGTTTACGTCTGCGTGCCACAGCACCCTGGAGTTTCCACGCCCCCTAGAGACTATTGAAAACTGTGCTTCAGTGTAAAATTCCCTGTGTTGCTTTTTAGTATTTGCAGACAGAAACTGAGACTTTTGGAATACGAGGATGCAGACAGTTTGCTTCCTGATTGGTCCTGATGTGTTCTTCTGATTCAACCCTTTCCGTTAGAAAACAGACTACATTCTTGATTTGCATGTTCAGGTTTGTTAGAATGAATAGTGATTTATTTTAATATAGAGCCAAAACCCTCATCTGGACAGAGATCACTTTTACATACATTTACATTAACTTACAACTTAGGGACACCACTGAAGCTTCAAGTGCAGTGGAACGTAAACTAAGCACTAAGTGCTAAATCTGTCTCATAAGAAAGTTCACAAGATCGAGTAAAGAAGTGCATCCGAAGTGCACAGCTAGTTCTAGTTAGTCATGTGAAGGTGTTAGAGGTGTTAAAAGAGGATTTGCTTTCAGTCGTCAAGAGGTTCTTGAAGAAAGAGCCGGATTCAGCTGCTCTAGTAGCATTTGGTGACTTGTTTGACCATCTGGGAACCACAAACAAGAACAGTCTGGAGTGTTATTGCCTTGTGTGCACCGATGGCAGTGCTCCTTGGAGGATCGCAGTGGCAGAGAAGGGCCATAAGCCTGTACGCATCAGTGTCGCCGTGGCATCTTAAACTGCAGTAAAGAGACATGCTCCCCGGCAGGACACTTAATTACACACAAAAACATGTAGTGTTTGTTTGTCTTGCATCACCCCGGCATTTACGCCGAAGCCAGCGGCTTGACTGACTTACTCTGTTGATTTAAGAACTGCTTCTAGAAGAGTGAATATAAAAAAACAGTCAAAAGATTCACATTTCATATGTGATAAGAAAGTAGGATTTTTTTTGTAACTCTGAACCTTAAAAAAAAACAAAAAACATACACGTAGATATGTGTGTGTTTGAGAGACAGATGGGGAAAGAAGGAGAGCGGGAGAAGTGTTCTTAAAAGTGAAGCCTGAGGCTTTTTATACTACAAAGTCTATCCTCACATGAAAAGCAAAGGGTTAGGTCTTCATCAGTCGGAGCAATCGTGCACATAACCCCCCCCCAACAGAAACGATAAGCTATATATGTGCAACCATTCGTAGCATTTCACCTGTAGAAGACTTTAACATTCAGTATTTACATACAGTAGAAGAGGCCTTTGCTTTTTACCTTGAGCTCAAGGACAAGGGACAAAAACAACATAAGGAGGGTTTAAAATCTCAGGCTACATTCAGACAAATGTTTTAGTTTGAAAACTACCACACTACCTAAAGTTATTGACACCTTTTGGAAACACTACTGACCTTGTTTTGGACTTTTGGGAGGTGATATCAACTACTGAGACAAAATCTTTTTTCAGAAATATTCTATAAGTTTGGAGGAACGTTGCATGAGTCAAGACCTTTTTGATGTTAGGTAACAGAGCGAACAAGCTCAGGACACAAATATCTCTTTGGTGTGTTGCTTGTAGTTGAAGCTGCCAGTAAGTCCAGTTTGGAAAAAACAGTCAAACTATAGCACAATACGAAACAGGTTCAACCCTTGAAGCTTAAGAAAGAGAAGTAAGATGACGTTTTGAGAAAAACAGCAACAGAAGCCCCCCTTTGACTTATTCATACCGTCTGGGAACTCGAGGGGGGCAGGATGTGGATGCTCGTGTTACACGTCACACCCCTGCTTCCGGAAAACCAGCGTGCTATCTGAAATCCGCTGTGACGGTAATATGGAGCTTTTTTCATTCAGTTTGAATGAGCAATGGCTGAGTAACGAGGCGTCTTCTCAACAGCGATATACTGCGTGTAGCAGGATCTCTGGATGAAAAGTGGCTGAACAGTGAACGGTGGTGTGGCCTGGACAGGATGTTAATGAAGGAGATGGACAGAGAACATCCTTCAAGTCTGAGTCAGAGACAGTTCCACAGTTAATGGTCGAGAGATTTTGGACAGGAGAACAACTCCTCCCTTAAAAGACATCTCTTCTACTTAAGCATTGGCTTCTAGTTTGGAACACTGGTCTCACAAAAACATTATTAAAATGTATACAGCAACAACTTTGTCAAACCCTTGCATCCTGCCGACCTACAATGCAACTTGACCTCTGGCAGTTCAGTTAAGGTTCCGGCTGCATTATGCTAATGGTGGCAAATGTAGCCTCAAGCCACTAGCATCAAGCAGAGATGATGAGCAGATTTGTTTTTATTTCCAAACTTTCCAAACTAGTCTTTTGCTGCAGCAGAGGATCACTTGAGGCCACTTGTCACACTTCATGCAGCTCCCCCTGGAGCCCTGAAACACTAAGTGCATTTCCCACATGTGTGGTAGCACCACCCAAGACGTGTAAACATACTTTGATGTGTGTAAAGATCGGTGGAGTTCCCCCCTGTAACAAACCAACATAAAAACATTTGATCTTAGTTAAGCCTCATAGCTCAAGTATTAAAGTATCAGCAGATTAGACGGATGAGAAATGTCAGGTTATAAGAGGTTGACGTGTACACATGGAATTTTACTGGTACCCAAGGCAGCTTAGAAAAAGGGGCTTTTTTCCACCGCAGACTTCTCGACTTTACGCTGGTAATTTTCATGTTACATGTAGGTGTTCGCATCCCGTTGGACAGTTAAGCCTGAACTATGCATAACTACATCACATTGTGTCCTTATGTCTTGCCACTAATGAAATACACCAAAAAGTTAAAGTTGGTGAGAGTTGAAGTTGGTGCCTCTCTGTCTGGGGCGTCTGAGTTAGATATGAAAGTCCCTAAACGTAGACCCTACACTAAAGCTGTTGGTGGGTCCTTTATCTATAACCTGACCTTAGGTACTGCTCGGAGAGAGAAGGGAGTATCTGTGGAATTAGACAGGCATAGATATAATGTGTTTTATACAATATACATAACATATAGTGGCATATACAGTAATGTGTGGTAAAAAATTCCTCAACAGTATGTAGGAGTCCTCGTGGATGCCGATATACCTCAGTGGGTCTTTCAGGCCAGAGGAGACTTGAACCTGCCACAGGTAGGTGAGCTGTGGGAGAGGAAAGGTTTAGGCCTCCAAAGGTTTTGACCCCCCCCCATCACTGTTGAAGTTGGACCCTGAAGCATTTACCGAAGCATTTACCGGTAGCAAATGCAAATGAGCTGCCCTATGGACTGGTGAGTTATCTAGTTTTAATGATCGCATAAACCTTTACACTTCCGCATGAATTATCAACAGATGCATTAATTTGTAATGAGTGTGAAGTGTGAACATACTGGTTCCCGCCCACACAGTCAAGAAATTCCACTCGGATTTTGTCCAATTGTACTTGGCTGCCGTTCAGTTACTGTGGAGAAGACACTTTCTCCCTGGTACATCACTTAACTAGAATGGCACTCATCATCACACATACGTCCACCAAGGCCAAACAACCCTACACAGGATGTATTAGTTATTATAGTAGAAATATAGAAGAAGGACGTGGTTTGATAACAAATGTTTTGTCAGTCACAGTCATCCTGGATATGCCCCTTTTATCTCTATCCTAAATTTAAGGGATTCTTCCCAGGTCTCATTCCTCCAATAAATGTTGTGGAAATCAGTTGAAATGTTTATGTAAAATAGTCACTACAAACCTCCTAAATATTTGAACAAAAATGTTGGAATAAAATTCTGGGTCCGCCCCCTGAGCTGGATCTACACCCATAATGCACCTTTCCACAATGTTGTTGTTGGGGAAATTCAGCCTGAAGCGTTTACGTAATTTTGCTTACAACAAATCAAACAAACCATTAAAACATAACAACCTTGGATTCCTGGAATTTGTCATGATAACATGTGGTGATAGTTAGGTTCATATTGCCCTTTTTACTGTGTTTATTATGAAGAGTCATTACTGTTTCAGCTGTGCACTGGCCTCACTGGGGATTAATGATTCAGAAATCAAACACGCTGGGATTCGCTTGATAATGCCTGGAGAGATAAACATCATTGAATCACAATAAAATATATTAGGCCTATCTCTGCGCCGGAATACGAAACAAACTTACTTTTGTCTCCTGTGGACTGGTTGAGGTGTTTAAAGCTGCAATCAAAGCAAGTGAAGTAAAAATGATGTGTTCCCTTCTCCCGTTTTCATGAGGCGAATCAAAATGTGATCAAACACTGTCTGCAATAAACCCAGAGCCTTTTGAAAAAAGGTCTTTCGTGGGAGGAAAAGAAGATGTACATACGTGTGTGTGCGTGTGTGTGTGTGTGTGTGTGTGTGTGTGTGTGTGTGTGTGTGTGTGTGAGACAGATATGGAGGAGAAGAGAAGTATTCTTCTTAAAAGTGATGCCTGAGGCTTTTTGTACTAAAACCGTCTGTCCTCAGATCAAGTACGACGGGTTAGGTCTTCATCAGTGGGAGAAATCGAGCACAGAACCCCCCCCCCCCAAAAGAGATAATAAGCTATATTTATACAGACATTCTCAGCATTTCAGCTATGTACAGTGACCACATTAGACATAGTACAGTGTATATACATGTAATAGTAAATGAAAGGCGATAAAAATACACACTTTACACTGAAGGATCTCATTATTTTACAAACATCCCACTAGACTTAGTCATAGTGGCAAATATGTAACTGTATTTCTCTACATTTCCTGTTGGATCTAGATTAAGCTGGTCACAAGTTGTTAAGACAAATATATTTCCATAAATTTGGAAACACTTGCTCAAATGTGATTGGTCAAACTAGAAATGAAAAAGGGCACCTGCCCCCAAATCTTCTCCCTCAACCAGATTCTGCATATTCACATTTAGAATCTGTTTATGGATAGTTTTGTAGTGTTGAGAGTAAAAACCAATCTATAAATTATAACTCTATTTGAGAATCTTGTCTTACTGGTATCGTCAAGTTGTAAAGGTTGTTTGTATTTTTCGTCAACGCAATGATTCCTAAAACTTCCAGAAAATTGCCGTCTAGCCCACATAAAACAATCGTTTATTGCAGGTTCAAAACATAAATATTAAGTAATTTCATCAAACCGCTCTTAATATCATTTTATTTCTCCAATTACCAACACACCCCCGTTCCCATAACGCAGCTTTATTTATGTCTGACTACTATCACTGCTGCTAACACAAGGCCAGGAGCCGCTGGCTGAGAACAGTCCACCCACATCTCCAGCCTTCACCCATATGTTATTTTATCAAGCAGATTCATACACTATTATACCACCTTACTCCATATCTATTATACAGTACATCATGCATCTGAAATTGATTCCGTTGGCATATTGGAAGCACAGATTCTCCTACTGAGGAAGTTTTGGGCTGTTGCAGTGCAGTTCGCCCTCGTCCGCCACTGTTAACCTGTCTGAAACCTTTTTGTGCACTTAACTCTGATTTCCCTTTGTAAAAGCTATTCACCTTAAACTGAACTGTTTCCATGACTTGTCCATTTACGTGTTTCAGCCCCGTTTCCAAGCAAAATGTTTTTGCTTTTGAGCCGAACAACAGGATGTGGACTTTAGTTTATTTTTGCATTTAGTTTCTCAATTTGGGAAAACAGTACTTGGACACGCAGGTGAACCGAGCCCAGCCTGCTCCGACCTTCGATTGTCTCTTTGTAATGACGGCCCGCAACCAGTCTCCATGACGACCTCCACAATGATGGCGACTCCTCTCCATAGAGAGGCAGGGGGAGGGAGCATCAAATTACACGGGCATGTTTTTAAAGAGGTTTAGTACAACCTGTAAACACTGGAATTAATTACAGCCACAGACGCTTACTGTTGCTCGCTGGAGCTTATTCATATTCAGAGCATTGGACCACGGTGTGTTTTAAAGTGTGGGTTTGTTCTCGCTAACCTCATTGATACCCATATGATGGGGAACTGAAAAGCCATTAGGGAGAACGGGATCCCACAAGATCATTAAAAGAACTGTAGGAAGCTCAGCTACAGGTCAGCATTCATGACCAGTCACACAGCAGCGTAAATACACAGCTCCAATTTTTTTATTATTACCCAGCTGCACCACATACAGACAAACATTCTATTGATATCCATTGCTTTTCTGTTGGGCTTGATATGTGGCCTCTGATAAAAAGATAATCATTGAAACAATGAATTCTTCTGCAGTGGTTAATAAAAAGGTCATAATGCTATATCGACACATCATTGTTTTTAAATATCAAACCCAAACTGAATGAGCTTTCTCAAACCTGTGTGTGTTTTTGTGGGAGTGCGGGATCTATTTTCAGCAAGGACGTAAACTCATCTGAGTATCACCTCTGCTACACCTTTCAGTTTGAAAAACAAGTTTATAAATAACCGAGCCGACATCTGACTGACACAATAATCAGAGCACTATAAATAGATCACTGAGTTCTATTCTATTATCTATTAATACATCGCGTCTACAAACCCATGCAAAACAAATCACTCAAATCACTATTAAAACTACCAGTCTTTATATTTATTTATATAGAACTCAACCCACGTCGTGCATCATACATCCTTGCATCGGTCTAACTCATGGCTTATCTCAAAAGCTCCTATCTGAAGATGAATTATAATGTCATTCAGACCATACACAATACAAGTGCACACTAGAACCATATTATGTTGCGTCCAGCTCACAAATATAATTTAGAATTTGCTATGGTTTTCTAAGTAGGTATAAAAGCTATCTAAAGAATAAATAAAGATAAATAAAAGTGTACATATATAAAAAAAACTACATATACGCCATCGTCCTGCTCATATCAGGTTGCAGGAGAGCTAACACACTTGTATAGAAACAGCGAATCACAATTTATTCTTAACTTTGTCATTAATAATGCAAGAGCTTAACTGTAATTAATAACTCAGGGGGAATCAAATGTAATATTTGATATTGTAGACTTTACTCAAACTTAGCCTGCACACTAAACTACATGCATCTCTTTAAACCCCCTTCACCCAGTCCTGCGCTCTGATTGGCTGTAGTTTCCGTCGTCCAGATATTTATGCCGCTGGAAATCTTGTCGGAGGAGGTGGCGTTTTGGCCGGCCTCTCAAATGACATCTTTAAAGAGCTCACCCACAGTGATGGGTTTATTACTGATGCTGATTTAGTGGAAAATCCGTCTGGAAAATGGAGAAGTAGCCATAAAACAATGCTCTGAAGGCTTGATCAGAATGAGGTCACGCTGTCCATTACTTATCTACATTATTATAACTGTATAATAACCAAGGTTGATATGGGGAGTTGAGTTGATAACAACTGAAGGAGAGTAACAAGGGTTCAGGTAAGACATGAGCTACAGAACAGAATAGTACAGGACAACCTTCAACAAGTTTCCGGCTTTGTGCGTAAATAAACACTATTCTTCAGGTACGGCAATAAATATTTCTGCTTTAGACATCATCCGTCTCCTGAAACCTCATTACTGCAGCTCGAAACATTTCAAAACACAACCACTGTCTGCAAGGACAAGGAAATAAACTATTAGTCTCTGACACGTCTCCTTACAGCCTGATTGTTGTGACATAAAGAGACTAATGGTAACAACCGTCCACTGGTCACAGATGATCTCAGCTGGATATTATGGTCATAGCACTAAATTACCAGTCATGTTTGGAAGCAACAGCATTTCTGCCTGTTTTATCTTGAGAAGCTGAAAAGCAAAAGTTGAACAATAGAGTCTGGGTTCATATCCCAAGTCTGTGTGTGGGTAGATTTAGGAAACAAGAGCGCTGTGGTTAAAAGAACAATCAATAATTTTTGTTTGGATATTTGTTAGGGAACAGTTGCTCAATCAGCTGATACAGAGCAACGTGGTCTTTGGAGTCGGTTTTCTGGCCACTTAGCAAATACACAGTTAATATTCTGGCCCTTTGAGCTCTGTTTTTGATTTTTGATTTTAAAATATTTGCCATTTTTAGCTTTTACATGCTTCACTCTCTCCACCAGCAAGTCATTTACTGTGTCTGTGTGCTGCCTACTGGGGGATTTTAGACACAGCTGACTACTGTGCCCAGAACTGTTGCAATGACAGTACAGTTGGGAGCTGGACAGCCAAAGAAGAGACTTTTTACATTGTTGTCATCTTAACATCTACATTAAAAATTACACAATTTTCAACACAGATTCAACTCTCTGGAATCAAGATCCTTCCATAATCTGAAGTGCAACTAGTCCCTAAACACAAGCATAGAAAAGTTTTATTGTGCTTCATGTTATCGGAAAACAGACAAAGTTTATCGCCAGTGTGTCAATATCATGATTGAGACAAAAAGTTCAGAAAAGACATTACATCCGTCTTAAATATATAGCTTGACTAGTATCCACCATAGACTTTATATAAAGACAACTCTGGCAGGAAGTGGAGACATATTGACCATCTTAATTTACAGTCTATAGTATCCACTCAATGATCAGTTAAACTCTAAATATAGGTGAAAATGGAAGATCAATACTTTAAGACCATCTGATGAGAAAACAGTGTTCATTGGATTAATTGTCCCTCGATTGGAACAGGACCATAAAAAGCCATGATCCATCTCTACCAGATGCACACTGCCACAGGCAAAGCAGTGAAGGGGGAGTGGGGCGACGGGTGCCAGACTATGCATATGTTCCCCTTTTCCTACGACTGATATAGAGCCTAAAGCAAGACCTGGCTGGGACAACGCCTCCCCTGAGGTCAGCCACAGTTATTGAGCTGCTCCTGCTCATGCAGTATATCTGCTGAGGAGGGATATTTATTACTACTATAACTTAAGAAAGGAGTTTTTAGCCAATAGCTGTCATTCTGCCCCTTTGTCTAACACAGAGGACACCTTTTTTTGCTCATTGTATATTTTACAGGACCAGATCTCACAGTTTAGCAGCCTGTTAGTCCTTTAGGAAAACATAAAAGAGAAGAGGACATCTCTTCTGTGCTGGTGGATGATTCCTTTAATCGTTAAAGCCTCTACGTGAGTGATTTCCGCGACTTTTGGTAGAATCAAAAAAAGACAGTAAGGTTTAGGTAACAGGTTTAACTTCCTATATATAATGTATATCCTATTAATTATTCTCCTGGCGCTCACACTTATTCTGTGCACACATGAAACGTCTGCTCCAGGACTTCTCCTCCGGTCTTGGATATTTTCTTTGCGTGCTCGGATTTATTTGTGAAATGAGTCAATTAAAACTCCCCAAATCGATAGAATATAGATAGAAAATCATAAGAGAAGCTGTGATGGCTTGATGGATTCGATTTTACTTGTATAGAATAAGGTTAGATTTACGGTTTTACAGGAGGTTAAATATATCATTTTAATTATGTCTTTAGCGGTGAGCGATTCCAATAGTGTGACCCAGATATGATGTAAAGCAACAGAAGAGAATTTACAGCTCTCCCCCCCCCCCCCCCCCCCCCGAGCTGAGTAAACTGATCTTGATGTGGAGAGCACATTTAACAAAGTAAACATATTTACCATTTCACATAAGATCATCACATACAAGTGTATATTGACATGCTAACATTAGCATTCAGCTTGAAATCTGTCTGTTGATTCGAGCTAAGCCGTGTGGGAACTTGTTGAGCTGAACGTTAAGAGCCGAGAGGTCCTGAAGACATAAGTGCTTTTTACCAGTATGTGCGTCTGTAGGTGGGGGATTAAAAAGTAGAATCACCTGGGGGCAGATAAGGGCCTAATCATCACTGGCATAAAAAAAAAAAAAACATGACCTGACCTTCCGCTTTTGCACAATGTAAACAGAAACCCTGGTGCTGTTTCTGTTGAGATCAGGGCAGAGGGAGGAGCAGCAGCAGTGACATTGTAGATGATATGTGACAAGTTCCACGGTGAGCTTCTCTTCACATTGTGGTGGTGATTCAAAACAGAAGGCAGCTGCTGCTGACGCTGCCTTCTGATTCTGCTCACACCAGTCATGTTAGGAAATGCCTGACTGATGCAATTCTTCACAGACACGTAGAATTAATATCTGCGGATGTGCACAACCGGCGCTACCAAGGAACGCAGGACATGCAGGGTAGCCATGATGCACAAACACAAAATCATATAAGTGGCCTTGTAGAGGATTTTCTCCCTTTTTCTGCACCTTTCCTGTGTCATCGTCAGACCAAATTTGATAACATCTAATAACAAAGTGTCCCCCATCCCTCCAACAAGTGTATTCTGAACTTTACAGCCTCTGGGAGCCGCTAGTTTAAATCTCTTAACTGTCGTCCGTCTTCCAGATTCACCAACTTCATCTAAACGTCTACCCCACTCTTTTATATCTCTCTATATCACCCTTAAAATACATGTATCGCCACTGGTTATATTTATAGTAAGTTTGTGACTCCCCGTCAATGCTCTCTGTTGCCCTGACTTTGGCCTGATGCTCTGAATGCAGAGCCACACTGCCACTCCGACACACATTTGTTTGCACAGACACGTGTGTGTGCATATGAGGAACTGTGTGCATATACAATAGTGGGCGAAAGGGCATAATGCCTCATGTGTGCCGTCCGTCTGTCTGAATGCATGTAAACATGTGAATAACTGATGCATTCACCTGCTGTACTCACACATTTATTTATTCATGCTTAAATGTGTGAGTACATTATGTGCATTGTCGTGCTTGTACTCCTGTGCATCTACTGTATCTGCCCATTAGTTCTGGTGCGTGAGCGCATGGAGAGAAAATATCTCTCAGAGGTCAAAGTTAAATGTAATGAGCCATTCAGTCACTTCAACCCTGGTAATTTAATTTTGAATTTAAGTATGATAGTAGAGAAAGAAATAGCCTTTATGTTGGCACTGCAGATTATTTACAATAGGAGCCTATTCCCTGAAAGAGGCACATGATCATTTATCCTTTATCTGAAATGTAAACCATAAAAAGACCATGAAGATTTTATTATATGTATATGTCATATAGATTTCCCAAATGGGCTGCAAGGTGGAAAAGCAAGAACACATTAACAGCACAACATATACATTTACTTTGACATATATAGCAGGTGTCCTTTTGTAGATGTGCCTTTGCAGTACATGTGTGTGTTTATGAGAGATCCAGACAACAATAATTCATGCTGGTCTGTCTGGTCTGAATTATTTGGGGGGTGTATGGTTTAGATTTAAAAAAACAAAACAATAAATAATGAAGACATGATAGTGAATAATGTAAGGTTAGCCATTAATACTGGGCTCAGCTGTGGGCTTATGGGTCAGGGGTAGAAAACAAAACGTGTTAACACAAAGGGGTTTGAGTGGGCAGGTATGTTTCAGTGCTCGAAGAGATCTTCAGTTCATTCGTCTGATGTATGCGCTTGTATTGAGTTTATGCCTGGTGCATCATGTGGGAGAGTCAGACTGTGCATTGCATGAGAAATATTTTCCCATACACCATCCGTATCAAGTTACTGCCCCACTGCAATCAAGCCATGTTTTCTCCCTGTGTTGTCAACACGGCCCTGTGTCACATGGGACTGCGGTTGTTTAGTGGACCTAATATTTGTCCTCTAATCAGTCTGCAAGTCACCTCGTCGCCCTCAGACATGGTCTCGCTGTCGATGAGGTTAAAACCGTCCCAACAGTTTTGCTGCCTTTTGTCTCTCGGTTTTCCCAAGGCCAGTCATTATGCCCATTTTGTCGCCTGTCTTCTCTAGTATGCTGCCCTGCCGACTCCCAGCAGCAAATTGCTAAAAAACACCAAAGAAATAGGACGGAGCAGAGAGGGAGTCTGTGGCCTGAAGTACTCCATTCGGGGTTATGATAACACTGCATGGGGTTATTATTAACATCATCATCACTCCTGGTTAGGAGTGAGATCTTCAAAGAGCACGACGAGGGGATTTGACAAAAGAGGGGCCAGGGGACAAAGATGTGCACAGAACAAAACTGTGAAGGCTTTTCTGTGAGTGTGTGTGTTTGTGTGTGCGTCATATTCTTAGCAGGATTTGATACAAAGAGGCAACTAAGGAGGAGTGTGTGAAAGTTAGCCCTGTTGGTGCAGTGTTACCACTGATGCACGGACAATGTGAGGTCCCGCCGTGCTTACTGGTCTCAGAGGTGCGGCAGAATGGTGTGAAAAGTGAAAGGCCACTGCAGTGTCATGGCAGTGTGGTGAGGGATCCGGGCACTCATGCACTAAGTAAAAACCTGCATCTGTGTGTGTAATAAGCAGAGTGTACATGTGTTGTGCACCCACCTATGGCTACATCCATCTATTATCTGCACCTTTTATCCTTTCTGGGTTGCGGCGGGGGGAGCTGGAGATAATCCCATCTGACATCAGGCCTGAATCAGGGTTCACCCTGTACAGGCCGCCAGCGAATCACAGAGCCGACACGCCGATGCACCATTCACACCTGTGCACAATTTATAATGTCCACTTAACCTCCAACCACATGTGTTTGGACTGGGGGGAGGAAGCTGGAGCACCTGGAGAAAACCCGAGTACACATGAGCAGAACATGCAAACAAAAGACAGAAAGGCAGCCCAAACTGGGGTTTGCAGCAGGAACCTTCTTGCTGTGAGGCTAAAGTGCAAACCACTGCAACAACATGACACCTTTATTGATTGTGCATAGTTAAAATGCCAATGAACTACTGCACCCCTGAGTTGGTAAAAAACGGCAATTCTTTCCCACCTCCTCATGAGAGCAACATGCCAACAACACACCTGACCTCATTTCAGGACCAACACACCAATGGGGGCTCGGACTGATGCAAATTGATTTTATTTCTGAACAACTTCAGAGCTGGATGTGAAAATGACACCTGCCCGGGTCTAAAAACTAGCGACACTTGCGTCATGGTTGGTGCCACTTTGTGCCGGGTGTCAGATCTGGTCCTATGAGTCTGTAGCCAATATAAAGACATGCTAAAGAGAACTGAATAGTAATTTCCACATGTGAGGCAGGCTATGTCCCAGGGGCAGGGGCATTTAATGGCATTACATCAAACAGTAGAGATATAAGAGATATTTCAGTTTGTGGACTAAACACAATTTATCATCTCGCTGAATGAAGATAAATTACGTTTGTTCCATAAATTTGATTAAATCATCTCTAAAAGGATTTTTTATTTCATTTAGCTTCCTCTTGACACATCCGTCTCTCGCAGTCCTTTCATGTGTTGATGAGCTTCATTTCTTACTTTTCACTCTTGAGAAAATATTCCACCTTCTCATATGCAACACGACTCTATTTTCGTTTTTTGATTGGACATTTCAAAAGATTCCACGGAGCAGATTCACAAACAGCAATTTGCTGCAATTTTTTCCCCCATAATTTGTGACCTTGAATGTATGACTGTTATTTATGTCTAATTTGTTAGAACCACACTGCCGCACAACTAATTCCACCATGTGAATCCACGACTGCTTTCTGAATACTAAGATACAAATTAAATATTAAACCATGGCCTCTGAACAACAGGCTGTACAGCTGTGATAAAACATGTCACGATGCTCTGATCTGTGCACGTTGGATCTGGACGACTGTGTTGATTGAGGTGTAAACTTTTCCGATAAATCAAATTTTTCAATAAATAAATCTTTGATTATAGTTCATTAATCTTTTGCATTCATTGAATCATCTTATATTGCCGGCACAGACACTTGGCTTTAATGAAATTAGCACTCAGCAAACGCTTATTAAAATGCACCACCACACTGTTCTTATTTACATAATTAGAATATGCAAGCAAAGCCTTGATCTGATCTTTCTGTAACTACATTAGTGCGCAGCTACAAATGTTTGATTAGTATATTGGAGTCCACCATCAAACATACAGGGAGGATTTGATCGGAGTTATCCTCCACTCAATATGAAAAAGAAAAAAGTTACAAATAATCATTTAACTTCGAGATTAAAACAAGTGCAGCAGTGTTTGTGAAGGCACAACCTGCAAAGACACAGAAAGAGGTAAAGTGGAAAACAGTGTGATTTCTAACCTGGTCAGGTGCTCGTACAGCAAATGATAGATGGTTAGTACCAGGGAGGAACTTGAGAAATCGTGGAGAAGCGTAATTGATTTGAGGGAAACAGAAATTGTTATTTAAATCAATACAAACCTCAGAACAAACCTGAGTCGGTGAAATCAATTTGTCGTTTGAAATTAAAATGAATCAGCAGCAGCTCTATCATCATCATGTTGTGATCTTGCAGTACAATATTTGGCTGTAGTTGCCGTAGCTTTATTAGCTTTTTAGGCCCAGAAGAATTAATTTGCATAACATCTTGAAACATTAGTAAAGAAAAGTGTTGAGTGTGAAACCACCAGCTTCTACTCAGTCATAGTAGAAAGCAAACGTGACCAAACCTATGATTCTGCATTTTTTAATTTGCAGTAAAAGCACAAAAGTTATGGAGGGAACCGTTGTGGACATTGATTTGCTTTAGAGAATCCAACATCGCTGAATGTGAACCATAATAAAATCCTTTATTCATCCCACAACACAGAAATCTGCAGTGTTACAGCAGCAAGGGGACATTCAAAATACACATCAGTTAATTAATAAGAAGAAAATATTCAGTACTTATAAATGTAAGGAAATATAAATAAAATATATATATATATATATATATACATACACACACAGCGTAAAAATATTATATGCAGTGAAATTGATTGCACATAAGCCATTAAAATTGCATGAACAGAAATGGAAATTGCACAGTGAGATAAGAGATTTGAACCCGAGTTCAAGTGCAGTCTGTGATCAGGTGTGTGTGGTCCACTGGGGCAGAGCTGGTTGTACGTGAACCAGAAATGCAGATAACTCTAAGATCCACATAGGCTGCGAGAAGTCTCCTGACGTCGAGAACTTTTCATCTCCTCCTTCGCCTGAAGACTGGACCTAAGAACTGGATTTCATTTCATCCATATTGGTCCCTTTGTGCCGGTCGGTAACCGGCAAAATGTATAGTCACTTGGAGGAAATTTTAAAAAAGCATTATCACTACATGCAAAAGGAGCAAACGTCCCCTTGTGCAAGATGAGCTACCAAACAGTTGGAGCCATTTTACAGGGAGAGAAAAGAGAGATTTGAAGTTGAATTCAATTTTGGATACATAAACAATTATCACAGGGGCACATGATTAAAAGTGGTGAAATGTAATTTTTATTTCATGCACTGGGTCTTTAAAAGTGTTGAATTACATCCAGCTCAACACATTTGGTACTTGGGTTTATTTGATAAGGCGGTATAGGCGGCGCGTCAGATGACAAAGGCAGTAAAACACGAACCCGGTGATATCTACTAGCTGAAGTGTGAGGGAGCAAGAAAGTGAATTTGTCTCAGCTGGAGGGATGATCCTCTGAAGCTGCTTGATGTCGGACCTCCCCAGAGAGAGGTGGGGGGGGGGGGGGGGGAGAGAGGATTCTCCCTTCAGGGGAGTCGACTCATCATCGTATAAACACACACCTCTCACATGTAAGGTTTCTGCATGTGTGTGCTCTGCATCGGAGACACACACACACACACACACACACGCACGGACACACACACACGTTTCATTATTCTGCCCACAGCGAGGGTCCCGAGGGGGATCACTTTCATCACAGTCCACGCACAACATCCACACCTCCTCTCACTCGAGTTGGCTCAAGATGCCCGAGTTCTGGTTTCGGAAAGGAGAAAGTAGAAAGGAGAGAATTGTTTTTTTATCTTCCTCTCCCACCTCCTCTTGTCTGCCTCCTTCTTGGTATGAATTACATTTGAACAGCGTTGCCAATTTATATTTAGTCACCATGAGAGGTTCTGTGATCATATATCGGTCCTCACTCCTACAAGCTTTGTTAATACCGATTCGGGTGCCCGGGGATCGCTCGCTGGATTTAGTTTGGCCCTCACCTAATTGTATCTGAGCCGATTCTTCCCATCTCATCATCCTTGCTCCATTTCTCTTCATCTCCCTCTTCACATCAATCTTTCTATTTCTCTGACTGCCACTTCCTCTCGTTGTTGTGTGTGTGTGCTTCTCAGAATCAGCCAGCAGAGGAGGAGTAGGAGGAGGAGGAGGAGTGCGGCAGGACTGCGTGTGATTATCCGTCCAGGGAAAGACAAGAGCTTTTCCCACTTACTCATTCGCTCAGCCCACAGCCAGTTTGCCGTATCTGTGATTAAATTCATCATCGCTTTACTCTTCCTCCACACACACAGATTGCAGACACCATTTGCCTTCATAGGTCTGTCAGAGAAAAGCTTCACGCACAGAGACGTCCTGTCACACCAGCTTCAGTGAAAGCCCAGACTCTTTTCCCCTTTAAGCTAAAGACTCAGCTTTGTGCTTGGACCATAAACATCATTTGAATTAGGCATACGCATGTTTCTTCTCTTATTTATGCAACTTGCAGACTGTGTTTCCAAATAGGCTATTACAAACCAAATTGATATTATGCAAATACCAACAGAAGATGAGCGCGGGGGATGAGGGTTGTGCGGCCGGGACGGTCCAAGGCTGCCAGCAGTATGAATTAATTGTGTCCTGGCATGTGGGGCAGGAGGAAGCAACAGCAGGAGGGGGCTTTATTCCTCTCGGTGTGGCCCGGAGCTCTGCTGGAGTTTCAGATCTGGTGATTAGGCTGCGAGGTCGAGTTACTCAGCGGAAATCTCCTCTGGATTCTGAGGAAGCGCTGAAGGCATGTTCTTCACTGCATCAGAACAGGAGGAGGGAAAAGAAGGGGGTTTCTTTTTTCCGAGGACGCAGGCTCAGATACAGACGGCACACAAAAAAACCCCAGAAAGGACTTCAAGGTCTTTTGATTTCAGTCCAGTGCTTCATTGTGAGACCCCTGATTGAAGCATTTACACAGGACTGAAAGCTCTGTGGCCCTGAATGAACTCTGTGCGTCTTTGTTTGAATGTCTCCTGACAGCTTGAACGTCTCACTTTGCCTTCACTATTCAGCTCTGCAGAACAATTTGTCATATTCTTTTTTTTTTTTTTTATAAAAGCACTCCAGTTTATAACATTACTCACAATCCACATGCTTGATACGTAAATCTCCAGATACTTGTACTGCGAAGGGGGAGAGATGCTGCATTTCCAGCACCAAGGCTGTATTTCCACCTCAGGTGCTGCATTATTCACGAGGTAGTCTGTTGTAGGTTTTGGTGAACAGCACGAAAACACCCTCCCATCACTGATAGACAATATCGAAATCTGACAGGATGCTCCAACCCCTCAGGTCTGACTGCCCCGCACTGCAAAGGAAACACATTGTTTTCTCGACCAATGTTGTGCAGCTATTACTGTGTCAAACCCGGTCCTGTGCAAATGCTCACAGCATATTGAAATCAATAGAATAAAAATATGTACTTAAGTCAGATCCACTCAGGGAGGTATAGGAAGCAGAGGAGATTATTAATTTCCATTCTTTATATTGCTCACTTTTTTGCTTTTGTCTACGTGACAGTTTTTATTGTGATGAAGGGCAATTGGATTGGGAAAGAAAAACAGTGTGTATTGACAGGGAACAAAGGGAAAAGATCTATATACCACTTTGATGCCAAACACAATGCCACTGCTCCCAATAGAGATGTGAGGCATGCCAGAATAAATCACATGTTCCCAGACACGGGAGAGGGAACAGGACATTTTAATATATCGAGACAGACACTGTGTTCGTGGTGAGGCATCGAGAGCATTGGTATGCCGATCACCTCACGCGGCGACTGACGATGCAGGATTTAAAATACCCTTTTTGCATCTATCAGACGACAACTTCTCTCACTTTTCGTGTGCAACACCATAAATGAAGCACATTTGCCTTTGCTTAGATAAGGACACAAACTTTCGAAAAGTCCTTCCTCAGTTATTGTGTCTCATCCTCAACTTGGCAAGTTTATCACCGCGCCACAGAGTGCAGCCATTTGGAACGGGTGTAAACTTATAATCACAACTTTTACATGCTGCAGCTTTACAAATAAAGCTTAACAAAAGTTCAGTCAGGAACAATGCACACTACGTCACATGCACAGTTCCTGCTATCTCTATTTGCAACATTGGGGGGGGGGCTGTGTCAAAGGTCAAATTGTCCCCCCTTAATAAACTGAATTGTAAACTGGCCGATGAATAATAATAATAAAACTGTTATGCTATGACGACAAGCAGAAAAGCACTGCCGACAGAAATAGTCACTGTGAAACTTTTAACGATGAAGGAATTACGGTGGAGTGCAGCTCATAAACTGTTTCTGGCAGCTCTGCATGTGGTTTGTCCAATATTTATTTTCCACCAACGTGAACCGGGTTCCAGTTCCGGGCTGGTGCTAGTGCTGGTTCCCAGTTGCTTTCTAAGAGAAGGTTAGTGTAGGATCAATCGAAACCAATCTGCTAAACCTTTTGCTAAAATAACTGTACTTGTCATCAAAGATCTATAGCAATGCATGTATTTCTGTTCATTGTTTAAAAAAATAATACAATAAAATGTTTAAAAAATCATCTTGTGTGTTAATAATGAGTTGCGAGATTTTGGTCCCCCCCCCACCAATGTACACTTCATGACTACGGCCTTGCCTCTGCACCACCTCAACTCCAGCCATGCCTGATCATCCCTCATCTAATCATCCAATCAGAAGCCTTCCCGAGACGTCCCCAACATCGTGCTCCGTCCCTCATCAGCACCACCAAAGTCCACGCTCCAGAGGGAAGTCTCCATCAATGTGTTTTACTTCCTGCCGCGGCCTAAGTGCTAAAATCTAATCCCTCTTTTCATAATACATCAAATTCCATTCTAATTTACTCTTTCATTTCTCTATAGGTCTCTGCTGATTAAACTGTATTAGTTCACCCGTGTGATCACATTGCTCATCCAGTGCAGAGAAGCTGCTGCTAAGTGTTGGCTACAGAGATGCTCAATTCAGATCTGTTCATACACTTACATGCAGTACACGAGGTACACTACAGGTGTAGCACATGCGTTTCACCAGGGTAGAGTTGTGCACTTACTTGAAAATGATGATCGTTTGCCCAAAACATCCCTCAGCTGCTTTGCTTGAACTTAAAATGAACCTTTTACTGTTTTTTGTGTTCATCCCGTTTCCCTCAAACCTAGAATCACGCCGCCGCCGCCGGCACCAACGACGCGTGTCCTCCTTCCTTGGGCACATTTTCACAGGTTATAAACTCTGCTGGCGGTCCCTCCCCTTCCACTTTCCAGCCGAGATGGCGACTATTGATGATGATAAGTGATCGTTTCATAAACAGTCCCCATCTGAGTACCTCTGGTGCAACTGTGTGTTGACTGCAGGCCTATGATTAGACGGCGTGTTTCCCTGCACAGGTTTGTGATGCCAGTAAAGAAACTGCAGAGAGTGAAGACAACATTAAGCAGTCGCCTCCTTCTTTTCAGAAACACCCTTCATTCCACCACTCAGCTCGCTGCGATCCGAGCTTTCCATCACGGTGAACGAAACAACATGAATAACAGTAGTCTGGTACTTGTGCAGCGATGATGAAGGCAGAGCTTCCTCCTGTCACTCATATCACAGCCTGAATGATGGAACGCAGTGAGAGTGGGGAACATAATCAAAGTAGTGTAGGAGCCAACACTGGAGACGTACAGTACGGTGGAGATGTCAACAAGTGAAATCCAATCCTGAACAACAATCCTGCTTCAGTCGATGAACAAATGGTCGACAGTCAATTGTCCCCAACTTTGATAAAAGATCATTCGTCAAAAAAAAAAAATGTTTTCTTAAAAGTGAGGATTTGATGCTATTAAAATTTTAAAATCGTACAAGGATTGGATTTTTTTCTATGGGCAACAAGTACATTTTATGATTATGCAAAACCAGCTGAATTAACTTTTAACTGTAGGCTACCATTGGTGGCTTTATGGTAATTGTCCTGAATCTGGCACAGTCTATACTAGTGCTGCATTTTCCCCTCATCGCTCCTGAACAACAATAAACTCATTTTTAATTAAACATGCATTGGAATCTGTGTGAGAACACTGTGTTGCTGTTAGCTCTATTTGTTCAATACAATAAGTACCTCCAATGCTCCCTATAATACAAAAAGACATTTTGTCCTCCGCACAACAATTGAGTATAAAACTGGTCCACGGTACAAAGGCTAGATATCCAAACAGTGAAGGATTAATTAATTCATGATAAAACAATTGGCAGTTTTTTGTTTGAAGTTATGAAACAATTGGTAGTTGAAGCTCTATTGTTACAAATTCTCCTAAAATTCTGAATAATTACCACTTTTAAATCTGTCACTGTTTCATGGAATCTTACATTGAGTTAAAGTAAACTACAACAACAGGCCGCCAAAGAAAAGTATGTGCATCTTGGATCTACTTTTTCTTTACACACCCTCGCAACAGCCTCCTATGGAAGCAGTGCAAGTCCAAGTTTCACCCCCGAGGTCGTCTGTGCGAGGAGCCGCTTCCTACACCCCACAGTTGTATTTCATAGTTAGTTGACCTCTGCGGTTTTTATGGGGGCAAAAGAAGAAGTCAGGTGACGTAGTACATACACAAGCAGTATCTGCGTGGGGTGGGGGGGGGGGGGGGGTTGATGCACGGGTCAAAAGACTTTCAAACAGTTTGTATCTAAAAGCACTGTTCAATGCTGTTTCTCATGTTCAGGACTTTTCCTCAGGCTTAACCACAAAGTGCTTATTCCAACCCAACACAGAATCTTTTTCCTGAAACTCAACCGAGCAGTAAACCTCAGCAAATCATGAGCATTCGATAACCTTATTACTTTCACACTGTTCCACTCCTGTGGGTCCTATCTGTTTGTTGAGGTTGGAGGATTGAGTTTGACTCTTTTAAGTACGTGTCTTTTTCTTGCAAACGCCGGAGGACATCCGTGTCATGAGCTGCTTCAACCTGTCGTTTTCCTTCTCAAGTTTCTCTCTCGAGTGTCTCCAGCAGTTTAGTCCTTGACTGGGAACTCTCACCCTCAAACCAACAGGACTGGAAAGTGCGTTGTAAAAATAATTTAATGATACGACTCTATCTCGTTTAAACCAAAATAAAACCACACATATATTTCAAATATTTTAGGATTTTTTACGAGTTGTGTCTCCAAGGATAGGCTGCCCTATTAAAGATCAAAATGATAAACGTTACTTTATAAGTTTATAAGATTTAGCTTGACCCTGATGTTTATTGACAACTCAAACAGTTCACAGTATAAGTCACATTCACACATGCACACATTCCTACAGCGTTTCTATATGCAGGACTTGTTTCCCCCAACATTCATTCAAAGCTATTAGGGGCAATCTGGGCTTCAGTATCTTGCCCTGGGACACTTCTGCATGCAACCTGGAGGAGCCAAGGATCGAACCACCGCTGCTGGGTGGTGGACGACCCGCTCTACCTCCTTAGCCTCAGCCGTCTCATTGTTCGCCTGATTGATTTTATAATTTTTTCACAAAGTAGAGGCCTACTGCAGATTTCAGTTTTACAGAGTGAATTGCGGCTAATAAAAAAAAACAACTTACAGTTAAATAATATCTATTAAATATATTATAATACAATGAGGTCCACATTCTATGTACACATTCTTCACACGTAGTATTGAAGAAGGAAGTGATATTGATATTATCATCAGGCTTGTTTGTATTATATGGTTATACGCTCATAATGTAAATACCTATAAACGATAACATCTGATTCTGCAGCGAGTCTAAATTTGTCCTCCAGTTTGAATCGTCAATCTTCAGGCAGGTGAGTTTGCTTTTCGCCGTACGTGACCCAGAAACCCACGGCTGAACCGCTCACGGTAAATATTCTGCTTTGTAACAGAAACCTACAGGGGATTTCTAATTAGGTAAGGAAACAGCACAACACGGCGAGGAGAAGTCGGGATGAGACGGAGGATAGTGGAGGAAGCGTGGAGGATGGGGCTGATTGGGGAAACGAAGAGGGGAGGAAGTAAATAACAGGAGAGAGGTGGGAAGAGGGGGAAGAGGGGGAAGACGGAAGGGAAAAACGGCAGAAGATGACAGAAAGATTGGGAACTTGTCAAGTAATTATAACTCAATGGCAACTGGAGACAGTCGTGTGAGAAGCGTGCAGCGGAGAATCACAGTGATATGAGGAGAAGTAGAGGGGAAGAGACACACAGACAGAAACCATCAGCGTATGTAGATGTGCACAAAAAGGAGATTGGGTGGAGAAAATTTGCACATAAAAAGACCAACAATGAAAGTGGATTGAGGGAAATGATGGAGGGGAATAAAAGCCGCCGCACGGGCCTCTTAAGCGTGAACCAAGGCGGCGGCGAGGGCCACGTTCCAGCCACCCTACCTGCCTGTCAACCTGCCAGCTCTGAATAGCCCACGGACGATGCTCCGGTGGGGCCAGGCTCCGTGCCGATACATTCCAACACAGGGGCCCTTTGAGTAGGCATGAGACGGTGGTTATATGGCCGGGGACCAGTCTGGGTCAGACAGCACCGCAGAGCTAATACGTGCCCAGACTTGAACTCAAAACCCCCAAAACCCCCCACAGGCCCCACAGGCCCCACAGGCCCCACAGGCAATGAGCCCAGAGATTGCTGTGCCTCTTTCGCTTCGGGAGCTCGCAGATCTGAGAGTGAGAGTGGAGGGGCGAAGCCAGTGCCCTGGAATGAGGAGTTAAACAAACAGAGGTTTTAATGGAGGGTAAAGCCGGCTGCTTCTTCATGGTGCCAGGCCTGACGTGTATTGAACAATAGCATCAACACTGCACGGTGTCAAAGCAGCAAACTGTATCCTCTCATCTGTCAGTCGGACTTTTATTTTAAACACAGAGTGAAAGTGAAATGAGAGCATTTCACTTGGATTTCTCCGTTTGAACAAATTTGCAATTCGCTCACTCATAGGCAGCGAAGGCCTTTTCTCAAATCATACTTGCAAATGAATGATGGGAGTGTTGGTAAGTGGGTTCACAGGGATGTTGGGAGATAAGCCAGGGACGATCCAGCCAACAAAAATCCAAACCGGCACTGTGGAAAATACTCCATTGAGACAAACATTGCAGATCGAGCTTAGTCAAGGCAGTTAAGAAGTGAAGCGGTGGCTGTGCTGTCCAAGTGACAGATAAAGATGGTGTAATACTCTGACAGTTTGAATCTCCGCTCAGCAGATGAGCTGTGAATGGTGGATGATGCCCCCTCTCCCTCTTGAATTAAGACTTTTCTAAAGATAAGATGTTGGTTATGCATATATTTCATATATAATGTCCTTTAAAGCCAGTGCACTAACGAACTAGGAGTTTGAGCCGAGCAGCTGTATGAATGTGCAAATTTAGTGACACCATTCAAACAGTGTTTTCAGCTGTTTTTCTGTAGAACTTCCAGGTCGCTGTGTTTACTGCTTTCCACTGCTCTTTGGGGTACTTCGTTTACCTTTG
The DNA here is from genome assembly GCA_026259375.1 of Verasper variegatus. Classification (NCBI taxonomy): domain Eukaryota; kingdom Metazoa; phylum Chordata; class Actinopteri; order Pleuronectiformes; family Pleuronectidae; genus Verasper; species Verasper variegatus. The sequence continues at coordinate 17,284,925 of CM048050.1, forward strand.
TTTGGCTTGTCCAAGTTTGTTTGTGTGGGATTAGAGTCGGTGCCACTGTCACTCTTCTCTTTTGGTCATGTGCTTAAAGCTCCAGCCTCTTTTAACATCTTCTAACTTCACTTCTCTGTTGTTACGACATGAAGAAGAAGGATTTTCCCTCCAGGTTCACTGACTCCAGCTGACTCACAGAACGTTGTTGGCCCAACTCTGGCCATGCTGCATCAAGGTGGCACACAACCCACAATGCAACACTCTTAAACTGACAGGTGCACTCATGGTGAACTCATGAGCTTGTCGCGCTCACTGGGGCTGTAGCAAACAATTATCTTTGATATCAGATGATTTCAATCCAAATAAAAGGTGGAAAATGCCCACTATAGTTTCCCAGAGTCCAAATCTATATTTCATATTTTAACCATCAAATGGACTAAAACACGTAATTATTTTATTTCCAATGCTGGAATCAGGAATTTCTTGTAAATAGTAAATAGTTATCTACTACGTGTCAGTCATACAATTAGAACTCCTCATTTAAAAAAAGGTAATTATTGTGAAAAAAATGAATTGTGCCTCAGAACATTCTCTGAGCTGTAATAATTAAATATTATAATATTAAAAAATTATCAATAATCAGTAAGGAAAATAATTTTTATCTTCAAAACGTGTTCAGAAATAGTCGCTGGTAGAGTATGTGCCCATTAGGTTCAGATCACGGAGAGAAAATCCAGAATTATATTTCAGCTTTTAAGAAAAATGATGAAAGGTGTATGAAATCTTAATCATACTGATCAATGAAGGCTTGTAGAACCGAGGCAGTAGAGGGGGAACGTAGTCATTTTTTATATTCTGTTGTTCTCCTGCAACATTAGCAGAGCACACGAAGTTCTTATTTATATATGGATATGTCCGTAGGGGTTTCTCAGACGTTGGTACGCATATGTTTGACTGTGCACTGATTCCCACGTTCAAAGGATCCCACATATCCAGGTCAATTTCATGACAGATTCATCAGGCCGGTGTGTCTGATTGAACATCTTGAAGCTTCTTGATCATCGCATTGGCCCCTGAAATCTGATCCCGCTCTCCAACATAATGTATGTAGCTCTCTTCCACTCTCTCGCTCCTCAATCACACCCCCTATCTAGTGCTCTTTGGAAACGATCTGCATCTGCAGCATCAACATGAAGGGCTTCTTTTCCATTAGTTTTTTTTCTGTAAGCATAATATATTTCAAAGACCCTGAGAGGTTGAACACTATTTTGGTCCCAATGCACAATGTCCCCAGGTGAGGACTCGACCGACTGAGTGGTGCTGCGACCGGTATATTGAGTGATTAAGCGTGGGGGGGGGGATCAAAATCAAATCAATGACAGTTTTAAAAGCAAATCGTAAACATGACATTAGAAAATACGTGTTGGAGAGGGTTATGTTACACGCTACAGCAAAGTACAGCCAAAATCTCAGCTGTCACAACAGAGACGAACCAATCGGCTCGGTGGGATGATGCACTGCTGAGGGTGATGGTGAGGTAGCTGTAAAAGTTAATGGCGCGTCCCTAAAACACTCTTTTTTTTCAGGGGGCACGGACATTTATATTTATGTGCATAGTAAGGAACTCACAAGGGGATGATTTGTTATGTGCCAGTTAGCAGCTGATGCAGAGCTAATTCGGAATGATTAATTAAGAAAAGTAGTATGTGTTTAGGGATTAGAAATTGATTCATTCAAGGAGACGCCTGGTGCTTTTTCACTTTTTCTTTCCCGCAGTGTTTTATGATTCAGGTTTTTTGTGAAGTGTTAGAAAACAGAAAACACTGCTCCGGACGCTCATCAGTAGTCACGTGACATCACTGTAACCCACATTTGCATAATGCACGCGCAAGCAGAAGCCGACATTTCCTACAAGTGCTGGAGGCGGTTGACCAATCACAACAGATGGGACCAGCTGGCCAATCAGAGCAGACTGGAAACCAGTGTAGATGCTGAGGGGATTACCTGTGCGTTTATTTGTTTGTCAGCACGATAACAGAAAAACCATTCAACTGATTTTCACAATATTTAGTGAAAGGAGGGGACATGGGCCAAGAAAGACGAGACAGAATAATTCATGGACCTTGATGAAACAAATCAGGCATATTTAGGGGACTGATATCTATGAGTGTGTGCAATTCGGTGTGGATCCATTACCAAAAGAAGTGTTTTGATTGCTATGCATAAAGAAATCTCTCTCGCCCCTTTCTAATATTTCCTTTCATTTCCGACAACACCAATCCGTGTCTTTCACCTCACCTGATCCCCACATACCTGCACACCTGCCCTCCATTCCCTCACCAGCTCTCCGGTGCATATTACTGCCCACTGCTCTATGTTGCCATTGTTTTGCCAAAGAGGCCCAGCTTCTGTTCTTGTTTGCTCGTCTCTCTGCTCCTTTTATGGATTTGTCTGCCTTTGTTGACCGACCGCCTGCTGTTAATCTTTACTTTGCATTTCGACCACATCAACCCTTCTTTGAGGCAGTGCAGCATCACATCCAGAAAAATGTCTTGAAAGAAATATCTGTTTCTCTCAGAGGAAATGTTTATGCATTCTGCTGCATTAAGAATGTATGGAGGCCTATTGATCCACGCTGGTTTTATATGGATGTGAGACCTGCAAAGTGTTTTGAATGCCTCACATGATCCTCAATATTCCATCAGTGCTCACACCGGAGTTAAGTAAATCTGATGTAATTATTTTTGAATTCACAATGATTATGACATTCCTGAGGCGACCTTAATGAAATGAGCTGTTTGATTAGTGATTTCACGCAGTGCAGTGTACGTTCTGTTTCTGACTTGTTAAAAAAGGTTAATGAATTGACTGCTGCACTGAACCGAAGGACTCATGCATATCCTCCCCAGGTGTTACACACATATTAAAAAAATCCAAATCAGCTTTTGCCCTTCACGCCACGACGGAACCTCTGGAATTTGATTTGCTGGTCTCACAGCACCGTCCATTGGTCGGCAGCACCGCTTTGACAATCGACCCCTCACTTTAGCATCGACTCAATGCGCTGTCATCAATGCTGTGAAACACCAGCGAGCAGGGCTGAAATTAGATGCACTATCCCAGCAGGAATCCCAGTGATTCCCAGAGGAACACAGGTCCCTGAATGATTGCTGAGCTCAAGCCGTGATGGAGAGGGTAATTAGAAGAGATAAGAGCATTAATAGTACATGAGACTATGTGTGTGTGTGTGGAGAACGGGCTTAAAGGATGGTAGAAGGGTAACGTCAATCTTGGCTCATAGACTGTACATAAAGGCATCCTCAGATATGTATATAAAGATGGACGATGCATCTCCTTTCGTGCACGATCCAGAAATGAAACCAAATTATCCTGGATACAAACTCTGTCATCTTGCTCATTTGAAGCCAGCGATCGGGGGACATCGCCACGGACGCCAGGTCCTGCTGATACATGCACTTGACCAACTGTGAGTAAGTCTCGGCTGTCAATCAAGACATTTTACCGCATTTTTATATTTCTATAACTAATCAACAACAAACCTATCGGAAAGATTAGCACTAGAACAAGCATGAGTTTGATTACAAACCACCTAAAATGACAGCGATCTGATGTATTTTCACGTTTTAGCTTTTGTCTCATCCATGTTAGTGGATGAGGCGGAGGTTAGGACCTTTTCTGCAGCCAGCCACCAGGGGGGCGATAGCGATGATTTGGCTTCACTTTGTGGCACATTCACAGAAGAATTCATAAACCCCACGAATACACAACAGGTCAGAGGGTTCAGTCAGAGAATTCATCTTGAATTGATGTCGCTGCCTTCACGGCTCCAACAAATAAGCCATGGAAACAGAAACACCGACTCTGAGGCGTGCACACATAGAAACCCTGTATATCCTGGTGAAAATGAAGAAAACACATGCAGAGATGACACACCACAACAAAAGGCTGCATCAATAGTGAGATTTGCACGTGGAAATGCATACACAGCGGGTAATAAGATATGTGTGTGTGCAACAAAAGTAAGTGTCAGCAGCCCCTTTTTTCTCCAGCCAATATGTGACATGGCTTCTTGTTCACGCAGCCTGTGGCAATACTTTTTCTGTCAGAGCAGGAACAGAATATGAGAGAGGAGATTGGAACGAGTGCGGACAGTGAGATTGTGAGAATGAATAAGAATGGCTGAGGGAGTCAGAGACAGAGGGAGGGAGACAGAGGGAGACAGAGTTATGTGGTAAAAGAAAAAAAGCCTTTCTTTTCCCCTCTGTGCATAATTTGTTCTTCGGGACAGATTTTTCTTCTTCTTCTTCTTCTTCTTCTTCTTCTTCTTCTTCTTCTTCTTCTTCTTCTTCTTTCTTCCTTCAGGTGTAGCTCTGCCTGGACAAGCGAGGATAATCAGAGCGGAGATGCAGAAACTCAAAGTGAACTTTCCGGAGTCGACCATCAGGCTCACTCGATACAAGCAGGGAGCTTAGGGAGAGCAAGGGAGGCACACATTGTTGTTCTGGATTTACCGTGCAAATGTTTTTAGTCACCCATGGATAAAGAACAACAAAGCCGCTTCTACGCCGGCAACCTCGGCCCAAGAAGCTTTCACGCCTGCAGACTCACCTTGAATCTGAGAAAAGGGACGTGGGTGTCAGCGGTGATGTCGTCGCCCTGCATTCATCGACAACGGAAATAATCAGAACACACATCCTGGTGGATATTTAATAAATGAGAGTTGTCGAAACACAATTTTGCATCCAAACGAAAAAAAATGACCTCCTGCCTCACGGAAGGTTAAAAGAAAATCTGTTATTTTCAATCCATAGATATGATCGGAATGTAAAATACACCAGGTTGTCGTTCTTTATGCCCCTCAAGGTCTGAAGTTTCAAACCGAGCTCGTATCAATTATCACATTAATTGCAAAGGTTCACGGTCCCCAATGGTGTCGTCTGTGTGGAGCCATGTAAAAGTGGAGAGGAGCAGGTTCACATCTTCCAAGGTAATTTCTCGCTTTCAGGTGAATAGAAACTCTCGGCCGAGTTTGATTGGCACTCAGATGCGGCTTTCCAGGATTTTTTTCATGAACATTTGTAAAAGAAATCTCTTTCAGCATGAAACCATTATTTCTTCGGTTGGCTGTTCATCACTCTGCACTGAAAAATTCATCATCCAACAACAAATGGGCCTCAGCCTTTAATTTGTCATCTTTTCCGAGCACATTTGTTCTTTGCCTGCAGCTGCGCAATAAAAAATAATGTGATGTGTTGTGAGTGGACACTTCATCTTTCAAATGTTTGGACTTGACCAAGCCATCTTTATTTAATGCGACCATTCATCAGCTGATGATGGCTGAGCATAAAGCCAGAAGGTCACCTCTAAACTATTGGATTGGACCAGAAACAGAGCAACATGTCTCCAAGGAGAGCGACGTCAACCTGCCAGAAGGAACAGGATGGACCGTTAAGAAAGGTTGTGACATTGACAATGAATGACTTTGATCAGGAGCGTTTGGAGAGACTTTGGGGGTCCCAGGCAAAAGGGGCCTTACTTTGAACCCCTCGTTCTATAGTCTTCTAACCTCTAAAGTTAGAGGCATGGGGCCTCGTTAGCGAGTTTCAGACCATGATGTTATTGCAGTCTACGACCATAGTGTTTAAGGCGGTTCCCACAGAATTGTTGTTACTGTGGATTGATTGGCTCTTCCCAGGGGCCTCTTCTCAGCTCAGGGCCCTTTGCTAACCCTGTTGTGACTTTGATGAACCCCTGACCTTTTGGTGTTAGCATGGAAATTCACAGTTTTGGATTTGAGGGACTTCCAACATAGGAATAATATGTGCATATTATATGGCAGAGTCTAATAACTAGACTCTGCCCTTTGCTTTCAGTGCTAAATCGCTAATGTTAGAGCACAAAAATGCCAATCAAAGGTGGCAACAATGATAACCTTACACTTGCTTGACATCAGTAGTTTAGCCTTGACCACAGACTGTAGGTTAAAGGAAGTATCTCCACTTCCTCCCACTAGAGTCCGTGCAGTAGCGATCGGGTGATGGTGGCAGGGAGGTCTCGTCGATAAACATGCTCAACTAATCTTGACTCGGCCTGAACTGTCAATCTTAACGTTTCACTCCATTGCCTGAAGCTGTGAGGGAGAGGGTAATTAGAAGAGATAAGAGCATTCATAATACATGACACTATGTACGTGTGTGTGGAGACGGGGGGGGGGGGGGGGGGGCAGAGGGGTAACTTCAATCTAGGTCTCATGTGTGACACGTTCATTACATCATTAAGATAAGAACTACCCAAAACAAAACATATTTGAGAAAATCGTATTTAACCAGATGAAAATCAATGAGGCTTCAGGTCTTGACAACCTCACATTAATAAAAATTAAATCTGCAGCCACTGCCAGAGATGTTTCCGTTTGTTAGCAGGAGGATGTAGAGTATGAAGGACTATTGAAAGAACACATTTATACTCAGTAACATCCTTATGGTGCCAGTAAAGTGCGGTCAGATCAGTCAACAAACTGGAAATAACAACGTTCACACCCTGTTTGTACTTCCACTGATAGGAAATGACTTTTCCTCAAACATCCACAACAGCGTTCGCATTTTGGGGTTTTGCTGTTAACATTATTTCAATTATCTCTCCACACCGCGGAGCTCCGGGCTGACAGTGTGCCACAAATTTGCGAGGCTCAGTATATTTCAGGATGTACTTTTTCCTCTCTTCTCCTCTTCCCCCCCGAAACATTTCTTGTCTACATCCACTTCAGACGGCGTCTCCCCACATCTCCAAGAACTCCTTTCAACAACTTGTAGAACGGAAAACTGTGAAATTGTCAAGTTTAACTGTGAGAGGAGCAGCGACGCTGACAGGTGGAGCGGCGCTATAATGAGACCAAGGCGGTGGCAGCTTTCTCTCCGAAAAAAGAAAGCGAGACTCATTTTACTCAAATACCGCGAATCTTTCAAGGCTTGTCTTGTCTTCTCAGTTGCATCATGGTCTATTAGAGGAGCTGCTGCTGGAGGAGGAACTGGCGTCTCTGCCTCTTTTCGAATCCGACACATTCGGTCTCTGCTTGTGACAGATTCCTTCTTGTGTGTTTGTTGTCTATTGGTTTAAACTGTAGTGTTTAAATACGTCCAGGGGATGTGGGCAGACTTTACAGTTTAAATAGAATTTAATTAATACTACAGTGGCTGTTTTAAAGGATGGAGCGCCACACACAGGCCACACACTTGTTTCTTCTTCTTTATTCAAAGAGCATAATGTCAAGTTAATGTAAAAGCTATGTCTTCATCAAGGGCCCAGCAGGAGGACGTACTTGAAGCATACTTCAGAAACCAATGGAGATAATTTCCACATCTAATATTTATAATATTGCCGTTAAACACGTTTTACCCATAGACCATGATGTGTACACATTGTGTGATTTAATCATGTAAAATCTGTAGAGTTATCATGTATATATATATATTGATGTAGAGGAGACTTTGCATTAGTGTTGGGAGATATATATATATATATATATATATATATATATATAGATATATATATATATACAATATACATTTATAACGACTGACGACATGACAGCTCCTCCAAAGTGAAGCCAAATCATCTTGATCACCCCCTGGTGGCCAGTTGCTTTGGATGTCATTGGATGAGACATGGGTCAAAGTACTCGTATCACTCTTAAGGTTCACTCTACCGGTAGAATATAAGTGGTTTACTACATATTACTACTTTTTGGTGTATGTTAAGGCAAATGCCAAAAATGTTGCCTCTTATTTTAACTTTATGATGTTTTAATACAGAAAAAAAGTTGATGATTCCATGTTGAAGCCTACACAAATTCACAAAGTGATATTACTACGTGAATTAAGGATGTTGGCGATTTTGTAAATTACCTTATAGATTAAAATCTTGAGCCTTTCATTTATAGGAGTGAGTAAAGTCAGCGATGTTTACAAATTTGAATCACAGTTGCCTATGCACATAAAACAAACATGAGTCATTCTTATTTATAATGAATTTGTTCTTTAATTTTGATGGCGTAGGAGCTCTCTCCAGCAAACTTTGAATTTCAGATTTCCTCACAGTGTGCTCCTGACCATGCAGTGAGGACTGGAGAATTAGAGACCTGAAGACACAGAAGGTAATAATGCTGAACTGAGGAGGAGAACATGGCTACAGGCGGTTTGTCTCTCCCTCATTCAGCACCAGTCATTTACTCAGGAAAAGGTTTGTGTGCCGTCGCTGCGCGTGACTCACAGCAATGGGTCTGTGCTAATTGGGAAAAACAGTGCACCTTTTCCCTGGATTCCTCATTATACACCTGAAAGACATTTGGATTTAGATGATGAATGCAAAGGAGGAGTTTGCAGGACTTGAAACAAACCAATACGGACTCAAAAGACTCACATGCCGCAGAAATCAGAATAAGTTCTATGTCAATCACTAAGGCCAGAAGCAAAACACCACACATGGGATCTGGCGGCCTGCTGGTTCGCCTCACTCTAAACTGTTCACATTCTCACAGGGAATGAAATGCTTGCGTTGCAAGAGTCACCGGCTTAAAGGGAAATCCGAGATCCAAAACAGGGTCCTGAAAGAAACATGAAAACTCTCTGAGTAAAAAGCTCTGAGCAGGTTAGTTGAGTTTGGTGTGTTATGGAAATCCTACGTCGTCCGATCCAGCAGCAAAAACTGTTTAGGAAAAAAAATGCTAAAATGATTCCACTTGGCGACGGAGGAGACAAAACACTCCCAGATCAACACTTTTCTTTGTTGGAAGCATAACCGCAAACTTCTCCTCACCCCCAGGGGGCAAAACAGTGGTTTTTTTTCCTTCAACTATGAAAAAGTTGCAAAGCTTGTTTTTTCTCCCTCCAACTCACTGTTTATGCTCTACCTTTGTAGCAGATGCATCTCAGGAGTGTGCATCTGTCTTCCTGTGCTCCTGAAGGAGAGACTTACCTGGTTTTCACAACATTAAGGCATTTTGCATAAATGCAGGCAAACGCCCACTGGATTCTGTTAGTGTTATTCTGCATTTTCCATTAAATCCATTAAACCGTATTGTACAGTAACTAGCTCTATTTAGCATTCATACGCAGTTTTTGAAACACTATAATCTGGTTGTATGCAACATACAAATTTTGACATTTCCACTGATTCATCTTATTAGACCCTCTGTGTAAATTGTGGCCTCTTTAAAAAAAAAATCTTGGTTTCTGAGCACATGCAATCTGGTGCAGTCTTATTGAATTCAAGGAGACTGCTGGGCAGGCACGTGCTCCTCCGAGTGCCACACTAGTTATCAACTGACGTGAGCCCAGAGAACATTAACACCTGATTCTGCAGTTTGTAGCATTTCAGCGTCTTCCATCTTCTTTCATCAGCCTGAAACCTGATTTACTCTCCTCCTCCTCTTCTCTAAACAGCATCACTTTCAGCTGGAGCAGCTGTTTTCTGCCAAAACACCATCACCCACCGACAGTACGCACATACCCGCGCAGTATCAGACGGCGGACAGATGCCTATAGCAGGTAGAAAAACTTTTAAATAAACATATTTCCGCACAAATACATCAAAGTGTGTCATAAACACTTTATTAAGTGTTAATATGCTGCTTAGAAACGCTAAATAGTGGAGTTATCGTGGTGCCTTAAAGATTTATCAACTGAAATTAGCAGTAGGTGATCATCGTAAGAGAAAAACAACTCTTTTTTGACCAAATCTTCGAGGCCTGTGTTGTTTCCGTTGTGTGTTTCACCTTAAAAATGCCTCTGAAATGATAATTCCCTTCACAGACTGCAGAGCAAAGTGCTGTGTGGTACCCCGGAGGTCTCCTGCGATAACATCAACCAAATCTGTATCCTTCACTTCACGGCACATATATCTGTGTTTCCCTGTCATCTGCCGACTTACACTTTCTGCTGCTGCTTTGTCAGCTGCTGTAAAACAGTCCAATGTGTGAATATCCCCACACACGAAAAAACAGGAAAGAAAAATTGCTGTGGATTTGAGGAACGGTGTAAAGTTGTGTTTTTTATTGCACCTCCCGAGCTGCGAAGTCAAACCTTGCAAAGCATCATTTATCCACGTTTTTTTCCTGTGATGGTGGATGTTTTTACTTGAAGAGGAGGCCGGCGTGTTCTCCGCAGTCCATCGCTGTGTAACTCCAGGTGCTGCAGCCTCACAGGGTGACACAGCAGAGGATTAATATTAATTCCTTACAAATTACTCAGAGATTCAATTATGCAAGATAATGCAAATATTAAGCCTTTCAGGGCTGCCAAAAGAAAGAAAAGAAAGAAAAGCCAACTGGATCGTCATTGTCTGACGCAGCTTTTGTTTTTTCTATGTATGTGCACCTTTAGTGAGATATCTGGCTGTAAGGGTAATGACATCTGGGAGATATAACGGCTGCTAATTTATAATACAATTAAAAGGAACTACTGAGCCGATGCAGCTTCAGTATCAAAAGCGTCTTTTCGCCTTGTCGTCTCTCAGCGATGCATTAAACGTCGAGCCTTGCTGAACGCCAGCCTCTGGGGGAAGTATCACAGGGGCCGTTAGATCAGGGGAGAGGAAGAAGAAAAGAAAGTGTGGATCTTCAAACTCCGTTTCGAGGCTTCAGCTGCTGATGTTTCCGTTTGTTTTCCAGAAGCCACGGGGGGTGGGGGGGGGGGGGCTTCACAGAAGAAGTTAATCACACACGTCTCCAGCAGCGAAAACCAGCCAGAGAACAGTTGAGGGGAGAGACAGAAAATGTATTATAAGAAAATATGAAAATACAATGCACACGTATACACAAAACTTACTTAATGTAATTACTACTACTACTGATAATAATAATTAGATATTTCCATAGCCGGTTAAACATATTCACATCAGCATTGACGCTCAACATGTTTGGACACTCACTGTGTTTCCCGTTTCTCAGCTTTAAAGTTACATAAGCTCCCGATGTCTGACAGCTAACACCAAAATACATGTGTAAAAATTGTAAAAACATGACACGGTAGGTTGCTTTTTTGCCCTGTGGCCTCAGAGGAAGAAGGTTCCTGGTTCAAATCCCAGGGCTCTTTCTGTTTGCAGTTTGCAGGTTCTCCCTGTGTCTGTGTGGGTTTTTCTCCAACTACTCCAGCTTCCTCCTACAGTCCAGAGACATGCAGATTTGGGGTGTGGTTAATTAGAGACTAAATTGACTGTTGGTGTGAATGTGAGCGTGAATGGTCGTATGTCCTTCTATCTTGTATTGATAACAAACGGACGGAGGATACTTTCTAAGTACAGGCCCATTGGATAGTTTGTAATCTACCTTACGTCTGAGATGCTGAAATCTAAGATAAGAAACTGCCTGATTAAACCTTTCTCATCTTTCTAACTCTCCTGCATGTCTCCAGAATCAGCCTTCATATTAAGACCAAATGCAGAGCTCAGTGAGCTCCAGCTTCTGCAGCATGTCACAGTTAAAAGTTCACACAGCAGGAGGGCTGTTTACATGTCTTGTTTACAGCTATTAATACCTTGTGCCGGAGACATTTCCCTCCATCTCTCTCGTGATCTCAGGGCCGACGCGCAGGCACAGATGCCGTGAATGAGCGTGTGTCCCTGAACTCCTCACTACGCTCTCACAACCCAGCCCACACACTCAGCCTCCTCTCACAGCAACCAGCCTCAGAGGCAGCTGTGCAGAAAGGAAATGCAGAAACAGTAAAGAAATCAGAGCCGCATCCTTATGCATCTGCTGATTTGTGACTGTGTGGGCATGTGCAGTGGGCATGTGTGTGTGTGTGTGTGTGTGTGTGTGTGTGTGTGTGTGTGTGTGTGTGTGTGTGTGTGTGTGTGTGTGTGTGTGTGTGTGTGTGTGTGTGTGTGTGCGTGCGCGTGTGTGTGTCAGCGATTTGTGCAATGAATTGAAATGAAACAATCTTCTTGCAGTCGAACCAGGAACTTCCAATCAGGAGCAGGTGAAAGACCATGCGATGACATCCGTCTCAAATGAACAACCTCCTGCTCCCTGTCACACAAACACACTGCTTCCAGCCCTTATGCACACACAGAGATGGACAGACATAAACAGACACATACAACAAACCCCGCACAACACTCATCAGCCTCCACGCTGCTGCCACAGACCGAGAGGAGGCCGAGGAGAGCCTGGAGGAGGAGAATAGCGAAAGGCAGCGTGTGGGGTAGTATTACTAGCACTCAGCTCTGCTCCTCATCTGGCTCGCCCGTGGACAAAGCCCATCCGTTAGAGTGCAGGTCACGCACACCCAGGAATACAGATGAGCTGGTGAGTCTCTGCGTCCTGCTACTCAATGATTTAAGGGGTGAGATTAAACAAGAGGAGCTCCCCCTGACGTGTAAGAGCAGAGAGGGGTGTGTGTACATTGTTCTGTCAGTGTGTTTGTGCCCAGTGTGTGTTTTTACGCCTTTTGCTGTGATGGACATGCACCTACTGCTGTGCCTTTGCTTTGAATGTGAGGCCTGTGTGTGTTTTTTCTCACGCCTGGCTGATCCTGTGTGTCCACCTGCAAATGTGTGCACGTGTGTGTAAACAAGACGCCGGTGAGAGCATCTGTTCCGGCCGCAGAGCGCAGCGTGCTGCAGCAGCACCGGGCGGACAAAACTGTTTGAATAAATTCTTTGTGGTGAAATCCACGGCCTGTGCACAAGTCGGTGGGCGCCGACTCTCTGGCTGAACCCGGCAGCCCGGTCAAGTGCAAAGTTCCTCTCTGGGTTGAAAGTGCGACGCCATGAGCTGCGTGTAGGTTCCCCTGCAGTCCTGCGATAATATATTCAGTTTAGCCTCTGACTTAATCTGTCTCGACGTACAAATTGAAGAGTTCAAGGGGAAACACTGGGGTCGGTGTTTTAAATAAATACTAAAGACGTTGTTGTAAGTACGGATCGGATCTATTTCACTACACGTCAGAGGCAACTGTTGCATGTTGAGCTTCACGGTTTGTTTTTGCCGATTAAGATGTAATTAGCTCGTAAAAACAATTACACACACGCTGGACATTATAAACACAACACAACAGTGTATTTGCCTAATTAGCTCCAGCGTTAGCAGCTAGAATTTGAAGTACTGCTCACACACGTTCATGCATCAGTAAGTAGAATGGCTCTCAGTAGAAGCTTCTACCTCCACCAAGGCCCAACAGTCCTCTCATATTGAATATAGCTGCACCCAAGTGCACAACACACACATATCAGACGTCTTAATATAACCGATTTTCAATATCCATGAATTATTCTCTGGTAAACATGTTCTTTCTTGGCCCGTGATGTCCCATCCCGAGTTTCGTGCAAACCCACTCTGCAGCTTTTGCGTAATCCCGCCGAGAAACATATAAACAAACCAACACACAAACAGACGGGGGGTGAAAACATAACCTCCTTAGCAGAGGTTATAATAATCCAATAAGCTAATAACACTAAGAAGACAGGCTGCACGATGAGTAGTCTTTTACCTGAGATACCAGCAAATCCGCACCAAGACAGACAGACCCTGGAAAACACACTTTCATCCTGGTTTAAAATTTGCAAAGAAATAAAAAAACAACTACTGAGCCCGGGTTGTGTAGGAATCCACTAAGCTTGATTTACAAAACAGAAACGTCATATAAAACCCGTTTCTGACACATTAAAAGTACAGATCCTCAGCTTGAGGCTTATGCTGATATGTTCGTATCATATCAGTTATGGGTTGTAAACAACGCTCATGCCAACTTAAAAGTCGTAATTATAAAGCACCTTTTTTTCCTCTTAAAGCTCCTATATCTGACTTTGTAACATGCAAATACCTGAAGAGCGAGCGAACATGAACGCAGAAGGTCGTCCAACACGAGTCCTGAGAGGTTTCTCTATATTATTGTTTGGTCTCAACTTTACAGTGTAAATTGCATTGATTTGTTGTGTTTTGATTTGAACTGAATTTAATACCTTGAAATTGAAATAACCGTTTATTAGTCCTGGGGAAATTTGCAAAAGCTATTCTTGGAGGATGTGGCCAACTTGAAATCTTGACCAACTCCTAGATGTGAGATTAGGACTCATGAGCCATTTTCATGGAAAACGTTCTCATCTTTCTGACACAGTGACTGAATCCAACCTGAGCAATTAGATTAACAGATGAACAGATGATTTTCTAAAAAAAGATCCAGAACAGGCAGCGGATTCAGGAAGTTGTTCCACTTTCTTTGAAACTGTGAGATCTGGCTTTTTTTTTAAATTTACACTTATTTCCCAGGGAATAATTTATATTATATTCAGGGAACTGTAATCTGTGTGACTGTGAGGAATTTGGTGCAGATTCTAGTTCTTATGCTGCTTTTACTCACAATGTATTTTAGTGCTGTGTAAACACAGATTTCCTCTGTGCCTTAATGATTAATTTCATCTTCCAACAGTGTGTATTCTTGAGGAAATACATTGCTCAAACAAATATTATAAAAGATGTGATATGAATAAAAAAGCACTGGGAGCTGGTCGATTTAAGGCACGAACACTTCAGCATGTTCCCGTCTGTGTTTATATCTTGGAGCACAGGTGGTAAACCACTTCCACCAGCGTGTCCACTCGATTTCTAAATTTACTGAATCCAGGCGTTTATGGTCAGCAAAGTAACTATTGAGCTTATTCATAAACGTTTCACCATTCTCCGGGGCGTGCGTGAGCCTGTGGCTGCATCAGCGAGACGAGGGTGTTCATCTCTCTCTAAAGGCAGCAGAGTTGTTCGAGCTTGAGGGGGAATCAGTAGGCAACACCACTGATGAGAAGATACTCCTGTGTGTGTGTGTGTGTGTGTGTGTGTGTTTGTGTGGCAGTGCACAAAAACATGTGTAGGTGTGTGCACTTCACAGTGGTCAGAGGCTGAGTGCTCACACCACCTAGTGGCATTTAGGCCTCTTTTTTTTAACCTCGAGAGGAAACAGCAGGAGGATGAAAATAAAAACACACAAAATCCTAATTGCAGCTGTGGACCAATCACACCATCGCTCCATTCACAACAAACAAGTGTGTGCGACAGAACAACAGACGGTCACGTGGAGCTAAAAGGTCCATTTTGCTTGTTGTGTGAAAAAGAGACGCAGCGTGTGCACAGGGGAGAGGTGAGACTGCGGGGACAAATGAGGGGAGGCCGGGGGGGAAAGAAAATGCAGCCAGAGACGGAGTGAGACTAAAGCACGGAGGCTGGGGAAGCTGTACAATGCAGCTATAGTTCTCCGCCTAAGGCTGTGCAGCTTCACTGAGAGGCTGCTGACTGACAGGTGGGAAACGTTAATTCCCCCCCCCCGTGCTCTGCATTCATTTCTCCCTCGCACTCCTCTCTCGGTGGAGGACATCCCATCAATCTCATTAACCTAAGGAAACGCTGCTTTTTCTCCCGCTCGTGTTTACTCTCATCTCCCATCTCTGACAGACACCTCTGCCTTTCATGCACACCTATACATTATACATGGCAGTTCTCGCAGTGCCGTCAAAGGTAGCGAGAGCCCCCCCCCCCCCCCTTTTGATGATTAGTGGCAGGGGGGTGGGTGGCTCTCGCTGCCTTTGACGGCACTGCGAGAACTGCCAGGTATAATGTATAGGTGTGCATGAAAGGCAGAGGTGTCTGTCATCTACATACAAGACTCCTGCTGTTTGGAATTTAAATCTGCGCCACCTCCTACGTCTTCTCGCATGTTTGTACATCAGGCAACAAGACATAATCAGATGCTATATGTGCACTCTACACTAATCGTGCTGCCGCCTCCTTTAAATGCATGACAATAAATGCAAAAGCCTGCATTAACCCCCCCACACACCTGTTGTCATACTCTACACAACCGCCGCCTTTGTAGAAGCCTGTGTTGCCTGAGAGTATTTCACCACATTCCCCAGCCCCCCCCCCCCGAGCTATTTGTTAGTTTGACTCTGGGATAGCGGACACAACAAGAATCTTTTGTTTCCATTATGCAACAGTCAGTCGAGCTGAGGAGCCGTGTCAAAAAAAGTGTCACCGCTGAGTGCCGTTAAATACACCGGCCACTCTTTGGACTCTCACCTCAGCCAGTTTGTCAGGGGTAAAAAAAACTGTACACGTACACACATGTAGAATACAAAGTTAAGCATTCAGCTGCTGCTACACGCACAAAACCCAAAAGTATAATAAATATCACTTGGGTTTGGTAGTGTTCACCTCCCATAGCTCTGGAAATGAAAAAAGGATTCCTGGTGCTCCAAAACAATTCAAGGAAGAAAACACAGGGAGTATATTGAAAGTAGCAACTTCTTTTTTCATTTTGAGATACAACTATTTACATTTAACCAAAGACAAAGGTCCTTGAAACAGTACAAACTATTTTTTTTTTCTCATCCTGCGATTTTTTGTTTTTCCAAATGACAACTCAGAAATATTGTATAAAATAAAAATATCAGCTCCAGGGAAAAAAGTAGTCTAAGCATTTTTAAATGTCCATTAACCGCTATGTACAGTCGTATTTACATTCAGACCAGAATTTGCAAAGTAATAAACAGGTACACGGCTGTGTTCACTGTAGCCCTACAAACCAGAGGAAACCTAATCTGCGTACACAGGTATGGCTGTCATTCAAATCAGTGATCGTACATGTGAGCAGTACAAGACGGAGGCATTTCAGAAAGGTTCAGGTGCATCATCACAGGTAGCATGACAACACATGAGAATAAATAAGTGGGAGCTTAATGTGTGTCGTCTTAATGCAGACACATGATGATACAATGCGATTAAAAAAACATCGAGCTACACGTGGCTGGACAGAAAATTAAAACCATCACATCAGGAACCCCCCCCCCCCCCCCCAACACACATTGATGTACATGAATTTTCCAATTTCAATAAAAGCAACACGATTTAGTTGATATTTCATGTTTCGGATAAATCTGTTTTCTTTCCAACCACTGAGCTGTGTCACATTGGGTAAAATTATAATAAAAACGAGTGATTTCAATTTACAGGAGGAGGAGAAAGCTTTAAATTAAATACGTTTAGAAAATATTAACTTCATTCAAAAGGAAGCACAACCGTCAATTTCTTCAGAGAAATTCATCCCGTCTGTTATACTCGTGAGGTTAAATACATCCTGTTGAATTAATTGTAAATTCAAACGGTCTAAACAGGAAAGGTGAAAAAAGAAAAGTCATAAGACTAATTTCTAGACGCCATTATCGGTGAAATAAAGAACCTCCTATCCGAGCTGACACGTCACGGCAGATCTGATTTCTTTAAAAGTGATTCACAATTTGGGTGAAGGAAATAATAATATGCCCTTAAGGGAAAAAGAAAACATCTAAAAAACACATCAGCGAACACCGATCAGATTTGCTAACTCACACAGTTTACAAAATTAATGGGCACAATGAGAAGATAAAAAAAACAAAACAAAGCTCAAAAATATTCGTTCCCTTCAACATTCAAACCAACTCCAAACACGTAGGTAAAATGGATGTATGCATTCAGGTTAACAAATGGAGACGTCGTCCTAACATCCATGAAAATGATTGTTTTTCATGCTAATCAATGATTTCACCCTTGGCTTCAACATGGATAAGCAGAGATTAAAATGTAATGATCCATAAAATTTGATTCAGAGGTTCGAACTCCTGCTAAGCGACTGAGAATTGAGACTTGAAAGTCGGAGGGGACGTTTTCGAGATGTCGTCTGCCCCCGAGTTCTTCTTGACGTCTGACATTCCACGGAGTATTCAGAAGCCTGATTCCCAGTTACCTGAGGGTGAGTCCTGAACCTTTTCAAGTTTATCTGACTCTAACTGCGGCGTTAGTTGAGCGGAACGGAAGGAATCTGCATGACCGACTGGTGGTTACGCAGGGCTTTGGTTCAGAGAGGAAGTGAAACTTTCGAGAGTGTGTGTGTGATGAGAACGCACGTCAGAGTGTGCCGTAAGCGGTGAGAATTCAGTGTGATCACAACACTGGCAGATCGGGTGAAGTCGTGGGAATGCTGCTGAGACTCCAATGACCTGTTGTTGCTCCTGTCAGGCGAGGGGGGGGTAACAGGACAGCCTGGGATCCCTTTAATGTGCAGTCGGAGAGTGAGTCCGCTGACCGGCTGTCTGTTAACAGTTCTCCAGGTAGTCAATGACCCGCGAGATGGACTTCTGTCCCGTGGAGCCCATTGCACACTGTGTAGAAAATAAGAAAACCAACAACAGGAGTGTGAGGGTGACAACATGTGATGACTCTGCAGACTTTTGAGAGGGTTTTAGATTTTGTTTGCGAGAAAAGAAAATCGATGGTTCACATCTTCCTTTGTGACAGAATGAGACTGAGGCGAAATGCACAAATCTGTAACTGTTCAGTTTCATGTTAATGCTTGAAATATTTTTTAATTATCCTTCACATTACTACTTGTTGTGAACAGTTATGCAGCTCGGGTGCACACGAATCCCATTGAATGGATGATTTAATGATGACATTTTGTATTATAATGGCGGCGTATTACTGCCACAGCCATGTATAAAAGCAAAGTGCCAGTAGAGTGCAAGTGATTTCTGAGCAGCTCGGACATTTTAGATGTAAAAATCAGGAGAGCTTTTGAATATATGTTGGTCATATCTATCGGCTCCAAAACCAATTCAGACCGTATGCATTTTCAAACTCTCTTTGTTAACGAGATCAACAGAAATAAAAGCCTCCCTTTTATCTATAGTCTTTTCTCAGAAACGAGGTCCATAGTGCAAATGCTGCAATTATTTCAAGTTAAGAGGGGAATGCGGAATTTTGCAGAAACACTGGTCATCAAAAGTGTTTATTTGATCCCAGCCACACCACTGCACAACAAATGTGCTCAATGGGCCCAATTAAATGACTTTTGGTAACTTCAATAAAAATGTGCCTGGAGCTGAGGATTGCATCAACACCTCAAGGCATTTACAAAAAATACCTCCCCGGAGAAGAAGTATTTTTATCACCTGGAATTTATAGCTCATCTTTTCAAGGATAGATCTGATGATTGCTTGCTGCTCAACCATCTCCTGTTCAGTTTCTACATGCTCGCAGACCCTTACACTATAATTAATCTCAACAGTATCGACATCATTATGCAGCACTGATGACACAAAGCATCTCTTGACAGTCATACTCACAGTGAGGTTCATGAAACTCAAGAATTTCTTCAGCATTTCTGTCATGATGGAGAAATCCCCTTTAGGTAGATGCTTTCTCACAGTAATCACATTTACCTGGGAGGGACAGAGAGGTGGGTGGAATGATGATATGAATATTTTCCAGTATGAAACAAGTCTCCAGTCGTATCATGTATGTTTGCGATCGTGTCTGATTTACTCACCTGGCTGCCCTGGCACAGACAGCCCAGCAGCAGAGCGGTGTAGGAGGCAGCGATGCTGTCCTCCATATGCTTGCCTGCATGCTGCAGAGCTACAACAAAAACAAGCGAGAAAGAAACAGCTTCACTATAACAGGCACACACACTGCTGTTTTGGAGAGGAGGGTTTCAGACTCATAGCAGGAGCCGCTGAATAGAAACAAACATTGGCTGGAAACATCCCGTGAGGAGTTTAATATTTGTCTCTTATCAGGATTCAGTGTGTTAAGAAGTGAGAGGTATCATGCAAGAGATAACTTCAACACCCACCTTTATTTAGGTCCAACTCTTCATCCTCCTCCTCTTTCTTCTCGGGTTGTGCGTCGTTGGTCTCGACGGTCTCGGATGCCACCCACTGGATTTCTCCCGACGTCTCCTGCCACTCTCCGCTTTTGTCCAGTGCTGGCTTGGGTGCCTCACTGATCAAGTCGTCAGTCTTGGCTTCAGCCAGGATGGCGGCGCGCTCTCTCTCCAGGAAGTGCTAGGAATTAGAGAAATAAACAAATATCAATTCCAAACAAACACTGAAGGATCGTCTGCACTGAGAAAATATATTTGATGAATCAGCAGTACAGCATCCTTCATATTAATCAGTTGACAGAAATGTGTCTGAACCATCACACTGGATCACCTGTTTAAACACTACACTGATTTTTCCTCAGAGCTGCTCATCACTTGCTGTTGCTGCTCACATCCTTACTTCAAAATAAATCATGAAACTCTCTCCTGGAGCCAGGACTAAAACAGATCACAATGACTGCTGTGATACTTATTGAAGAGTCCTGGCAGAAAAACCTACTTTCACAAGAGCAGCTAGAGCACCGGAGGGGCTGGGCTCTTCAGCCTCGTCTCCCTCAGACTCAGCTGTGCTCGGCGTCGTCGACTCTGCTGCTGTGTCTGATTGCGTCGGGTCAGCAGGTAGCATCAGGCTGTCTTCCACACAGGTGTCGTCCACAATGTACTCCATGTCCACCAGGCAGTGGCGGTTTCTGGAGCTGTACTCCACAAGGTTTATAAGTAGACCCAGTCCCTGGTAAACAAAACAGAACACACAAATAAGACATACGCGGGCACAAACATACTCAAAGCTTAGCAGTTAGCAGAGCACCGTTTCAACAATAATGCAGTGTTGTTTTGTTATGTTCAAAAACGTACTTACCAGTACTCGTATATCAAAGCGCTGCTCCTGGGGGATGTAACGTGGGACTCGGACGACGCAATTCAGAGCAGTGACAATAAGTAGTTCCTGCTCACCTGTTTTAGTGCTGCCCCACTCTGAAAACAAGAACAACATCATTATTAACTACTGCAGATATTAACCATCAGTAACCCCCCATCAGGCCCCTGAATATTACATTTAATGGCAAAATATAGGTAAACCAACTAGGTCCGAGTGATATAATTAAAGGCTCCATGATTACATGACATTAATAAGACTTTAGATGTTGTATGCATTCAAAGAAACTATCAGGCATCATTTTGAATTATTAAGAGGTAGAACCAGTTGGCAAGGGAGAAGATTTCGCAGCAGGAAGCCTTCTGCTTGGCATTTATAGTTTGACCAATCAAGTTGGAGCAGGCTTTGCTTGCCCGCAGGTAACCAGTCCATGTGGAGAGCAAAAGAGGTGGAACATATTGACTGTAACGCATCCGCCATCTGCTGTTTAATTTATCTGTATTCATTTGATAATAGCTGTTAATAGAGATTAGCCAAAAGTTCTTCTGGACCAAAAACAGATTCCGCAAATGGAAGACAGAGTCTTGGCCTGTATATCCACCGTCTATACCGGAAGCCCCAGAATATCTGCTATTGTCCCCAGAGGCTCATTCTTTGCCAGGCAACAGCTGATAGGCTCCATCATTGCTCAATTATTTACTGGTTGTTATACTCCAGGAATTTCAGGCAAAAACTAAAACACACACAAGGCAAATAGGAGCAAGTGGAAATAATGTAAGGTTGTAAATGAGAATACCATTGTCATGGGTGAGGTTGAGCAGCACTCCTATGACAGCCCTCATACAGTCCTCCACCTGCCTTGCCGACGTTACTGAAGCTGCAGTGGGGCAGCGTTGCACCCGACGACGACAGGGAGCTGTTGTTTAAGGCCCTGCTGTAGCGCTGGATCATATCCTCACAGTACCGCAGAGCTCTAAAACGTAATACAAAATTGTCGAGAGGAATTAAAAAGCAGAAATTACAGATGTTTTCAAGAAAACAAGCACAAGGGTGAAGGAGGGGGAGGTTCTGTCGGCTTTTGTGCATCAACTCCACTACTGCAATATTAATCAAAGTTTAATCAGTGGTTAAAGATAAGATCAAATTTTACCTATAATGCCCATTAACACAACTTGGAAATCTTTATGGGCTCCAACACTAACAATTACTTAATAATTAATTTCATCATTATTAAGGACACAGTGGAATATGACGGGTACAATAGTGAAACAAAAAGCACAAAGGTAACCTGACTGAACTGAAATAGAAAGTGCCTCATTATGTGGCTGTGTCCAGTCAATAACAGCCCCGAGCTGTATCTGGTAGTGCTCACCTGGCAGAGGAGACAATGAGCTGCGAGTCTTTGTAGGCAATCAAGTAACCCTGGTTTTCTGGGTTCTGAACTGTCACCTGTCGGCAGAGGACGAAAGGGAAATATAATCAATACCGGAGAAAGAATACTGACACGTTTGAAAACGAGTCAAGAATACAAGTGAGGGGAGACACTTGCGTGTTTGCCTCAGACTTTTGATCGATGACATTTTAAGTGAGATACAGTTGATAAGAGACAATGAGCTTTTTAAACAGACTTTCATCAGTGAAAAATAAAAGTTACCAGCCAAACCAAGGCTCTCAGTGCTCAATTACTAGATGTCCTTGAGTCTCACTCTTATAAGACTTTGGCGCAATGGAGAACCCAGTTTGACAGATTAAACCAGCAGTACTTACACTTTCAAGTACTCTCAGACACCTCTCAGCCCCCCATAAAGACGCTACGAGGTTCTCCTTGTCGTCCTCTTGGCTCAGGTTCTGCACGCACTCCTTAACTGCAGCGACACACAACACACACACACACACGACTATTACACATGCTGGCAGCCACTTGAAAGTCAACAGCTTTGACACTCAACCTTGGAAAACACATTTGCACATGTACACTGGTTTTAACATTGCATCTCACACACCTACCTTTGTCTACAATATGATCCAAACCTCCCAGTAGCCGCAGCTCTTCTTTGAACCAATCCCCAGCTCTCTTCGAGGTAAGAGAGAGCAGCGTCTCCATGGCAAGGTGGCCAGTCTACGAAAGAAACAACAACATTGCATTACATTTACTGTATCTTTGCAATTACCTCTTTATTTGGAATTATACTTTTGGAATTATACTTTTGGAACATTTAGGGAAAAGAAATCTGAGAAAGTGAATAGTTTACATCCAGAGGTTAAGCTTTTTCTTATTAGCTGCAAAGGACAACACACCGTTATGTTTTCCAGGTCGAGATGCTTATTGTGCACAGTCTCACACAACTTCCTGATCTTCTCCTTGACCTTGGCAACCTCCTTCTCTGTGAGCTGATCGTGGTGGCCTGAGTAGTCGTGGTCCATCTCCAGCAGCTTGATCATTAGCTCCAGACACGCCCTGTCCAGATCCATGTTAAGACGATCGCGACTCAGAATATACATCAGGGAAGCTGTGCACAGACCAAGATTCTGGTGGAACGACAGAAACAGACTTTAACAAAGTGGTGCAGCACATACTGAGGTCAGACATGGTGTCCATCTATGACTCTATCACACGGTAAACAACAAGAGCAGTAATTATTAAAAACCTTAAATAACATAACAGAAACAATGCTGACGTTTTTCAGGGAGACAAAGTTTAACTGGAAGAGCAGGTCACAGAAAAGAGTTTTACTGACCGGGTGTTGCGGTGCATCACTGATCATATTGAAAACCTGAGCCACTTTCCCTCTGGCTCGCAGGTGCATCCTGAAACCGGGCATGGCACACCTCGTGGCCAGGCTGATTATACTGCAGCAGTGACAGAGATGGGAGGAATAAATGAAGGATTGTACATCTGGTGGGTGAAATATTTTTCAGTCTAAAAACTATGAGGAATGATGGAATCATGTGGAGCAGCCCACTTCTAAATCCCCATCACTATTTCTGATTCCTGTCACCAACGTGGGCTGTTGTGTATTTCTACCCTGTCAAAAATGTTCATCCTGTTCTCTCTTCACAGCTAAAGCCTGCAAAACATTCCAAGGCTGGACCCCCTGCAGCGTTTTCTGAAGCCAAGGTTGTCTCTCGTGAGCAAATTCAATTTCCACAATACAAAGGCTATGTCATTCTACAGAAAAACACATTTTATCTTGGCATATTACCTCAACTTTCTCAACAATTCAACAGAGAAGAGAAAGGCAAAATATAGGTATATGTACAGTGCATTATTGTGTTTATTTGATTTGTCATTTAATTCATTTTTTGTGTTATTTTGAGATAATAAAAATCTAAACACTAATTACACCACAAGAGGATTCTTCATCATAATCTGTTCCTGTCAATGTTATATTGCATCTGAAGTCTGAAAAAAATCAAGTTAATCATAGCTTTGTATTGCAGCCTCCTGCCGCTGATAGCATGGTAAGCATTCTGTTTCCGTAAATTAGGGACAGTTAGACAAAAATTATAAAGCTCTGATCAACTAAAGCAGCTGTTCCTCCAATTGCTTTATAAATAGTTGTATCTTAAACAGCGGTGAGGAGACAAACTCTTCTAATATTCATTCAATTTGGTGAGATATTTCTTACTAGTAGAACCATCTGAAGAAAAAAAATGTCGGACACTTATGGCATCGAGTGCCCTGGTGTGAAAATGGCACAAAGAAAGCCGCACTAATTTTTACTTACCTAAGGCATCTTGTGTTGAGTGGCTGACTGCTCTTCAGTCCCGTCTCCAGGTACTCAAAGTCATCTGTGAACTCTTGGTTCTCTCCGAACTCCACCACGTCGTTGAAGTGCTTCACGTGCTGCACCACCGTGTACAGCTGGTGGAGGAGGAGGAATGGGGTTAATTACAGTTAATTGGGAAGTAGTGTATTTGTCTGGAGATATAATCAACACGCACAAACAAACATACATAACCCCACTGAGAGAAATCCTATTGTTAAATTCCTCTCTACTGGTTCCCATTAGCATCAATAGCTGACTGTGCTAATACCTGTGATCAGTCTGCTCAGCATGTGGAGTTGGGGCCCGATCAGCACTAGACTCAGTATGTTTACCAATAGCAACAGTCATGCTGTGTGTGTGCTCAGCATGACACAGGAGGGAGGACCTAATCTTAAGACAGCCCCAGTGTTTGGTAACAGCTTAGCTGAAGCCATTTTACCTCGGGGGGGGGGGATCTACGGCAAACAGATTGATCTGCGGCCGGTGAGCCCATCTGTAAATGACACTAGATGTAGGGGAGTTTAAATTAACAGCAACAGTTTTCACTGCCACCTCCAGCCCACACTGGGGTTCAAATAAACAATAGTGGGCTTGACATCATGCTTCAAATGAATCCTACGCTTTTAAAATAATAAAAGCAGCTTGTGCAAGTCTAAAATATGCAGCTTAATTCTTTGCATTATGCAAACAAATGAAGTGAAAGGTGAACACAAATAAGAATTTAAACCACAAAAGCGGTTCCTCCGCACACAACATCTAAATATACCACAATGTCCTCAAAACTCACCTCCTTGTGCTCCTTCCTGCATTTGAGCGCCGTGACAATATCCTGGTTGAGTCGCGTGGGGAGGGTCTCTGACTTAATGACTTTGGGCGGAGGTGGAGGGGCTTTGAATAGGCCGTCATCTTTATTGGAGTTGCTGTCTTTGCTGCTGCTGCTTGATAAAATGGCCTAAGGAGGAAAAGAGGCAGAGAAATGGAGCTCATACCAAAGCCACAAAATCTGTTTAATGACATGTCTGATAGATTTACCTCAGCTGAACAGTCTGTTAAGCGCACAAGTCTTTAATACGTGTTGTTAACAGATGTCAGATGCGTTCGTCTAAAGTTAACAACTTTTAAATCGTAGTTGCCAGACTGTGATGAAGTTGTCTCTAAAAACTATAATTCCATTAAATGACAACGCAGAATTAATAAGTAAACCTTGGTTCACTTGTCTGGTAAAGCGCCGGGTGAACAGAAAGAGACTAATTATAGTAATTCATACACAAGTGTTGACTAAGAGAACAATTATCCTGTATTGTGGAAAGTAGAGAATGGGGAATTCTGGAAACAAATGGTACTAGCCATGAGCATTTGCTTTACATATTGCTGGCTTTGCTCGTGTGCAAATTTAATGCATACATTTGAAAACAAACTTGTTATCCCATGCCAACAGTTAAGTTCATGACAAGATTCCCTGTGATTAGTTTGCTAAAAAGACAATACAGCTAAACATAATATATATATATATCCACAAAGAAAATAATATCTTACTGGAGCAGTTTGAGCTCGAGATAGTGGAGGCACAGGAATCTCCTCAGGTTCCGGTTGGTTCCAGTGGCGAGCGTTGTACACAGCCTTAGCAGGTGACTGAGACAAAAATTGACAAGTGAAATCACCACACTTTTTTAACCGCACCATCATAGATATATTGAATAAATTTGGAGCACTGATTTGAACATATGAGAAACTTATGGAACAGACATTTCATGTGTATAAGATAGTAATTAATGTAGATAAGGGCTAACATGGTTTGCTTATAATTAAGCAAAGAGAAACCTCCAGAAAGTTTGGGCTTTGGTTTTTGTAGTTGTTGCCGAGATATGAAACTATAAAGATGCAGTGATCGTTCTATATTTTGCTCCTCGCTTGAAAGAATAAAGATACTTTTGTTTTCTTAAGAAAAAAATAAACAGACTAAAGTAACATGTCCATATTAATCTCTATGAATCATTCTGGCATAAAACTGATGTTATTCTTGTGAATTAGTGCAACTGAACAGATAAATATTGCATAGTACACTCATGGTGATAGACTAAGACAACAGCAGCCTAAGTGTGAAGCAGAACAATCCCCAAGCACACAAAACATTTCCTGAAAACGACACATTGTGCAACTCAATTATATATCACAAAGACAATGTTTGGAGTTTTGTTGATGACAGAAGCACTAAACACACAGGATTAGGAAGACAGTCCACAAATAACCCAAAGCCACAACAAAACATGATTCAGACAAAGAGCAAATGTAGGCATTACATAATGAAGCACAAATCAAAGCAGAGTTATTTGGGTAAATATTGGACTGAACAAGCTGTAATGTTCAGATCCCCCTCAATAATAAGACCATACAGTGCGTGCTACTGAGCACACATTCACCCCTTTCATGTGAGACTGCTGTCACAGATTAATCCCTTGGCATCAGTGTTCAGAGACCCAAGTATGCAACAGTGGTTTTAGCACACATTACTGCTGACGCAGAGTTGGATTACACTAAATGACATCCAAATAAATTTAGGTTTCAGTTCAGCCGTTCTACCGCCTATTTGCTCCATTTTTCTCTGCTCTCTCCCATTATCTCTATTTTTAGACTAGCTGGGTACTCTGTTACGTAATTGTCATTTAAACATCAATAACAGACGCCGAGTTCAATCCTGGTCGGAAGGAAGGTCGTGAAGGAAGGTTAGATAACACACCTTGACCCGGTTATATTGATCGCAGACTCCTGTTAAACCTGAGTAAATCTCAATAGGTCAAGAGATTCATGCCTGCTCAATCTGAGTGAGTAATTGCTAAAAAAAAAATTCTAATGGGCAATTATTCCTCAAAGGAATTGGTGCATAATAAAGGGCAAAAATTACTTGTGACTGAAAGCAGGCAGACCATCAGAAAGTTTTTAGCATGCTCACATACCTTTTTGGGTCCACTGAAGATTTTTTTGAATCCAACATCCTTGGATTTGTCACCCTGCTTCCCTGAGCGTCCTTTCTGTCCCTCAGGTCCTCCAGGACTGGATTCATCATAGTCAAAATTATCTGTTGGGAGAAACCAAATGGGTAATCTGGGTAATCTGAAATCTCCCAGTAGAATAAAATAAACGTGTGCTACAAATCTCAATCACAGCATCGCCAATTCTGTTTTATCTCCTTTGACGTAGGCCAACTCACCTGTGTTGCTGCTGGCCTGGCTGTCCTGAGAGTCACTGGTATGAGGGCTGTCCACACTGGAGCATAGAGCGGCCAGGGCTGCAGCCGCCTTCTTGGCTTTCTTCTCTTTGGCCTGAGAGCTCTCGTCATCACTGTCACTCTCACTCAGGTCATCGAAGCCGAAGTATTTGATCTTGTAGTTACTCTTGCCTGCCATGGCGGCATCTGAGCCGTCCTCACCCTCATGGTCCTCTTTGTCCTCAAAGCCAAAGAACTCTAGCTTGGACTCAGCCTTGGTCTTCCTTGTCTTTGTCTGAGTGGGTCGGAACCTGTGAAGATACAGCAAGGGTTTTTTTCCTGCGTGTTTGTATTGTTGTTCTATTTTACTGAGACATGTGGAAGAAAGGGGGAAACTGGAGCAGGACAAGCATAACAAAACACACACATTGAAAGTAGACAAATAAAACAGGATTCAGAGGTAGGCAGCCAAAGTTTTTGGATAACAGAGAGCTGAAAGGTTTTCCAAATAAGATAACGGTTGTAAGACAACACAGGTTCTATTGTTTAGAACCCACCGTAACATAACAGATAATGGACCTATAATAAAACAAGGCCACATACATGTAGACAGCATCTTAAAAAGAAAATACATCTCTCCTGCTTAAATTCAGTCACTGGTGGGTGTAGTGGCATTGTATAAAATGATATCAATATGCCACATATAGGAGGTATAGTGTATGCATGTGTGACAGCCTCTGCCACTTACTTTAGACCAATGTTTCAGACTTAATGCTACATTTTTGACATTTCTGACCTCAAACGAACTTTTAAGATAATGTAGACAGACAGCCAGTGTCAGTTCTGTCTGTATGTTAACATTCATGACAGGTAAAACATTTCGAGCTGAACCCTACCCTCTGTAAAAAAAAAAAAAAAAGGGTTGGGATAGGAGAGGTCAGGCAGCTAAGAAGCTGTCAACACGTAGGCTGAAGAGGCACCTTCCTGTGTTATAATGGCTAAGAAAACCCTGCTTTCATCCATTCCCACAATTTTGAAGAAAATCAGCAAGCTATATATGAAGGGTTTTGAATACAACTTTGTGATGTCCATTATGCAGTCGGTTGAGACACGTAGAAATGCAAAAGATTACCTGTTAGTTTTGGGTGGTGGAGCTTCAGACTTCTTCTTCATCTGGCCCACGTCTCCGATGTCAGCAGGGGCAGCTGGAGTGACCAGTTCATCGGCACCTCGCTCAATTGAGTCCTGGATGGTGACGTTACACACGGATAGACAGGAAGGGTGCAGAACTGTATAATCCCGAACCCTCCCACCGCCTCTGCCTGGAGGCTTGGCTGCTGTTTTAGTACCACTAGTAGTACTACTTGCACCAGCAGGAAGGACACTGTTGGGTTTGACTAGGGCACTCGCAGTTTCACTGGGCTTATCGTTGTTTTCAGCAGGTTCAGAGGCTGTTTTGTTTAGCTTGTTGGGCCGCTGGTATTTCTTGGGGTTAGAGGCCCTAAGGGTGAACGGGGATGGGGGGATGTTGTCCACAGGTACTGGTGGAGGCTGTGTGGGGGGTTCCACCTCAGCACTTCTCATCTCTTCTGATGGCAGCTCATCATAAGGGGAAGACATTTGAAAGTCTCTGCCACCACCTGGTGCATCACTGGACAGTTTAAGGTAGGTGCCTACATTGGGAGAGGAAGAGATGGGCCTCTGGGATGCTGAGAATTTCTGATCAGAAGGGACTGCGTTTGAAAATGAGGCCACACATGCAGGTTTCTGGTTGCTTTCTGGTATGCTTTTGAACCGGGACTGGGCATTTTTCACAGCCTTTACTTCAAGCGTTTGCTTGCCTATGAAAGAAGAAGACATTAACAGATGGTTAAATAAAAAAAACTGGCATTGCAACTAAATGGGAGGCAGATACTATCAGCAATGAATGATGAAAAAACAGGTATGCAACAAACAGAGCAGACTATTAAGTGTGAATACATTAGCTGGGTTGACACATTGATTACATACTTGTGAACGTGGCTGCTGAGCTTGCAGAGCCCTGTGCAGAAGTCACAACAGCGGCAGCCCCGCCGCCCTGCACTGCAGTCGTCTTGGCCACATCCCCTTCATTGACTTTCAACTGGGGCAGGCTGTGAGAGGTCACGGTCTTGGACTCATCGTCGCTGTCAAACCCGAATGGGTCGTCTTCACTGTCACTGTCTTCAAGCCTGGGTCTCTTGAGAACCTCTGAGGCGTCAGATTTTAACAGAGGCCTTTTGGCTCCCAGCTGAGCCTTGTAGGTGGTGTCCCCCCATTTCGTGGTCAGCGTGGACCTCTTATTGGAGAAGACCTCTTCAAATTTAGAATTGGCCTCCCCTCCCTTGCGGTTGTATGTTTTACCGAATCTGGACGTCATGTCGGATAGTTTATGTTACATATTCCCTGTAAAAGAAGGCAGGAGATCGTCAACATATAGCTCAGCCAGCGCATATACATGTGTGTGACAGTTAAATTGAAAATAATATGAATATGCATACAGCGTCACGTTTGAACCACGTTTTAAAACGAGTGTTTTCATAATCAAAGTGGCCAAATGTGGCTCCTTAACTTGACGTTAGCTTCTGAGTCAACTCCTGTTTAGCATGGTTAGCTCAAGCAGCGTAGCTTTGCAAATAAGGGAATGATTCGTCGGATCTGCGCAACACAACAGGAAGCTAGGGCCACTTAGATTAACTTTAATAAAGTTAAACCTGGGTAGTTACGCTACTATTACACTGAGGTGGGAGGGGGGGGCTAGCTCAGCTGCGTGTGTAAACTCTTCCCCAGGCCTGCTGCAGCTTGTAAAGTTACCACAAACTTAGCCGTTAGCTTCAACACTGCTAAACTATGCTAACGCTAGCCCCGCAGAGCTGTTGGCGTCAAATCTCGGAAACTACGCCTTTTGGAAACGTGGTGTGAACGTGCGGGTGGATTTAAGGGATTATTGTTCGCGATCATCGGGGAGCGCGGAAGAGCAGAAGCGCCAACTCTTACCTTTAAACTCCGGTGACAGGCGAACAGTCCGCTTGTTTGTTAGCCAGCCGGCTAGGCCCGCCGCACGAATCAAGCGGGTAAAGTCCGTTAAACGCTGTGGAAACAACCCAAAGAAACACGCCTGTGGATCGGATATACCCCCGCAGCGACGTGTGTCACCAAAGAAACGCAGCCCACACGCACCAGTGGCCACTAAAGTCCAAACATAGCGGATAATCCGGACATTTTGCGTTTCGTAGTGCAGCCGACGGCCATTAAAATATCCCTCCCTCCTCGCTCCCTGGCAAGACCCCTGTGTAGTGCGAGTGAGGCGACCAATCAGCGGCGGGGATGGTTTCCTGTGCGCCGAGACGCCGTCAGCAAACGCGTCTCTGATTGGTCGAAAGCTGAAGCCATAATAAACGACAGGGGGCACTGGAGGATCACGGTAGTGTTTATCTCGGTCTTACATTCGAATAACTTTAACAACACACGTGACAAACATTTCATGGCTCCTGCTTTAAAAAATATGACTTGCATGATTTAATTTTTTGTATTATCATAATAGTTTAAAAGTTACAAATCTAATTCACTTCAGAGGTGTGGCCTGTGGCCTTTGCATCTTTTCTCAAAATAAACCAAACACTTAATAAGAAAAGAAATGAATGTAGATTGACTCATTCAAGGAGATCGTCAGTTGTTCCAGTAGTAGAATAGAAAACCAGCTCCACATTGACCTACTGTACAAAAAGCTGATTAATACTGTGGCAGAGAGAGGTCAACACACTGCAAATAAAGAAAACACATGCAAATAGAACAAACACGTGCAAATTAAGAAAATAACTTCATTGACACATGCCCTACAAAAAGTCATGCAAATACAGAAGCGTGCTGCAAATTGCGAAAAACTACAAAGGAAATGTTTCCAGGGGCCCAAAAAAGTGATGAACCTGACGAGTAGCAGACTTCAGTAACTTCACAAAGCCTTGAACTACAGCCAGGTTTCTTAATTTACACGTGTTTTCTTAATTTGCAGTGTGCCTTGAACTCTCTCAGCGTACGTATCTCTCACAATGTTCAGAAAATAAACCAAATAATTAATTAAAAAATAAATTAATGTCATTGTCTTTCGTGTCCATGTGTAAATGAAAGTTGATGAATGTGATCTCATTGTGTGATAGTCAATGTTTTCTGTTTACGTTGGCCTATGTCGCCTCGATTAAGATGTACAATGCAATTCAGCGTAACTCAGCGTTAACATGTTCCTTTATGTTTGTGTATTGTATAATATCTTTAGAATATAATGATAAAGTTACCACAATTCCCATCAGTGGTGTCAAAGGTGAGCAATAAGGTTTAACTTAGAGAAGAAATGTGATTCTATAAGGCTTGGTTTGACTATTGTGTGCTCACTGGACAGAATGTTGAGTTGTTCTGGAAAGCATACACATCACCAGCATTGGCACTGGTCTGGGGCCCAGATGGTGTCAAATGAATAAATGGTGTGTTATAAACATCCCGGATCTGCAGGGCAAAGTGGTCCCAACTGTATCAACACTGAAATGACAATTACTCAGGCCTGGACAGACATCACAGCATCTCCTCCACACAGCGTGTATGTCTTCATAAAGACGGGGGCGTGGGGACACTTGTGTGAAAATGGCTTGTCTCAGTGCAGAAACAGAAGGGTAGTAATTTCCCATGGGAGCCATTTGAAATGTTTTCGATGTATTTTTAATTTTTCTTCCCCCCTATCACCAAAATAAAATAGAATAATTCCCACTATGTAGGAGTCTGCATTTTAACCATGTCAAGGGGTCAGAGTTAAGTCACCCGCAGCTGTTCTCTAAAGCGCTGGAATATCATGATATCAAAGAGGAAAAAATTGTGAACTTATTATTTCAGATGGGAAACATCAAAATTAACAAATTGACCAGAGGCTTGCTCAGTCTCTCAGATCCTATGATCATGACGCAACATTTGGACAAAGATGAAATATGAAACTGATATTCCGACAATGTAAGTCAGACATAGAGCTACAGATTTCTAGCACCTGCGTGCATTCAGACCAGCAGAGGCCGTCACCCCGTGTCATCGCCCAGAGGTGGTGAGGTAATGTGGCCATGCCCTGCAGTGACTGATGGTTCAGAGCGAGTGTTTTGCACCCTGGGGATGAATGACTCAAGATTCGCTGTCATTGCCAAGTGAACTAAAGATATAGAATTTAAACTCTGTGCTTAGCTTCTGTCTGAAATATTAGCATAACAGTTGCATGGGCAAAGTAAGGCAAGAGACTGCAATACTGATACAGCACCATGAGATGGCGGAAACACTTCCAGTCACATGTCTGCCTCAGTGTGCTTGGTTTTTTTTTTAAATGCACCTTTGCCCTTTGACCGCAAATATGTGAATATATCAACTTGGTGTCCTGTTTGACATTATATTTCAAAGATGTAAAATTATTTTTAAATGTCGCGTGGATCCTTAAAATAATATGTGATTTTGATGCATGTCTATTGGCTGCCAAACATCATGGGAAAGCATTTCTCTGTAATACAGCTTCCATGTGGTGTATGGGAATGGAAAAAAGGGAGGGAGAAAGGTTGAATATACACTGGTTATTAGAGCGCTGGTCTGCATATCAAATGTAAGAACTGAAAAAGCCACACTGATGAATGAGAACATATGCCCCTTTGTGTTTTAAACATATCATGAGACTCTCTTGAAGTTCAGTTTAACCTCTGTGCTGACAGACTATTCGTTTGGGTAGGTTCCAATAAAGGAAACTCAAGTTTCTGCACAGTTTTTCCATCGCAGATTTCCCCCGTTAATGTTTTTTCGCTCAGGGATTGTCCTGTGTGTCTTGAAGCTGTTTGTTCTGTGTGGTAGTTTCTGTTGTTCTCAAGAGGTCTACTTCACCATCTCCGTCCAACATTTATGTGGCAAGCATGTTCATGGGAGCCCCACATCTGCAGCCACTACGTCGTGGTTGGGATCTCTGTTTGGCTCTCACTCCTGTCTCTGAGGTCAGCCTGCAGAGCCCCTGGCCCAATAATCACACCAGTCGCATATCCAGCCCATATGAAGTCAATAAAATCAAATTTAAACCAGATCCTGATTGGTTTTATGTCCCCCTTGTGTATGTGTGTGTGTGTGTGTGTGTGTGTGTGCACGAGCAACGGTTACGGAAACCGTGCATTCACACACACAGAAAATATTGTAACGTCAGCCCTTCACAAAATGTGTGTGCATGTGAGTTTATATGTGTATAAAGTGGATGGAGATGGAAAGAGAGAAAATGAGAAAGTGAGCATGGTGAGTGTCAAAACAAAAGGTCAACCCTTTATTTTTTTCCAGGATACAGCACAAAATCAACAACATTCTTCAGTACTTAAAAAACGAGTTTAGAAAACAACAATTATACAAATTAGATTTGCCCAGTGAGTCTATAAATTGTTTTAAAAGGACTGACTCTGCAAAAAGTCAATATATAAAAAATACACAAGAAGAAGCAGAGAGAAACAATAAGCCGATAACCAACGTCTTATGTTTGTGGCCGAACAGTAGTAGCAGTGATGAAAGCATTGAAGACTAAAATTGAAAACACACGTGGAAAACAAAGTAACAGCACTGCTTTTAGAGCGTCTGTGCAGTCCTTCCTTTCAAGGCAAAACCAGAATTTTCCTGGATGTGTGGCGCCACTGGCTTTTAGCCACAGGGAGAGGGTGTGTCAGTGAAGCCCATCTCCATTATAAGGTCCACTGGTGATAAGTGAAACTTAGCTCCAGCTCCTGTGGTGGGATCTTTTTTTCTTAATGTATTTTTGGAGGGTCAAGGGTCGATCTCCATTGGAACAACGGTGAGGATGGCGTCCTCGTTTCCACGGCGCACGACTACTCTCAAGGTTCCTTCCTTCTTGATGGCGGCACTGACATCGGTCGCTGTCGAGATCCTCTGGCCGTTGATGGAGATGATGACGTCGTGCTCTTTCAGGCCAGCGCTGGAGGAGAGAACAGGAGGAGAGTTGTGTTGTGGGTAAGCAGAAAAAGATTTTCAAGCCCTGTATTCTCATCTGACATAAGAGTCAACCCCTTGACCTGGATTCACACCAAAATGTAATGAGTCTTTCCCTGACCTATAAGGGTTTGTGGAAATCCATGCAGTTGTTTTTGTGTAATCTTGCTATTACATAGTGTTGCAATAATTACGTAGGGAAACAGTAGGTTAATAGTCAACAGATGTAACAGCTCACAAACAACACATGATGTGTTTCTAATGGTTTAATAAACAAATAGAAGTTGTACGTCTGTGATCTGTGAGCACAATCTTTGTCGATGTAACATCTGTTTACTTTCACGATGCAACGATAATGAAGGAATGAAAGCACAACAAGTTCAGGGTACTCGAGCAAATGAAAACACGCTGAACCGACGTAGAAACATACTGAAGAAAACAACCTAGTAAACGTGGAATCACATCCACATGTAAACACAGACCACCACACCTTCGCTTGTAACAACACGGCTGCAGCTCAGTTCCCTCACTACCCTCAGCTGCTCTCACACCTCCGACGCAGCAAATGGTAGGTTCTCTACAGCAGGGTCTAGATTCCCAAAGTTAATAAACCAGCATATAAAACAGGAACGAGTTTAAAGGCATGAAAGTGCAGGCTACAAAATAACGCAGGGTTTAAAAGGAACCGCAGAAATGTCATTATGCAAAGAAGCAGGGTGCGATTCGAGCGACGAGTAAACTCTGACGAGGCCTCGCAGGGGGAGACCGCTCCGGAGAGGGCTGGGTGAGCAGGAAAACCACAGAGCAGCGAGTAACCTCCCTGCATGAGGTTTAGAAGGAAACAGCTGACCTCAGCATCTCCTGAGCCCGACTGCGCTGGAGCTGTGGTGGTGGCTGATTGGAGTGGGCTGCAATTGTGGGAGGAGGGGGGATATTTTAGAAGGCCAAGAACTTCAGGCATGCCGGAGTGAGCTATGAATTTATGTGCGAGTGAGACAGTTGTGTGGGAGGCTGCGTGTGGATTTCGAGTGTGTGCGTCCATGTGCACGCTTTGCAGTTGGTGCAGAGAAATGAATTAAAGGAAAGGAAATGAAATATACTGTCTATTTACATTATGAGAGGCCACTGGGAGCCCTGTGGAGACTGATGGGGCTCTTGTGTGGCGTTAATTGCCAAAGACAATACCCCGCGGCTCAGAAAGAGCCAGAAACAACTCATATTTGCACTTCACCCTAAAAACACAAGTTTTGCAGCTAAGCGCACAAAATATCCCATCTTACACTGCAGCCGGTGTCTTTGCAATGACCTCCATAACGTAGGCTCCAGAGGTGATGTCGGGGAAGTCGCGGTGTCGAGTCTTCAGCTCTTTGGCCAGTCTAGAGGTAGAAAAGAGGACATGGGTTAAACACACTGCATGCAAATGTAACAATGCCAATTATACAGCAGTGTGTGTCACACAATCCAATGTGCATTTCAATTTATTTAACTTAATTTAATGGATATAATCACAAAAAAATCTTCATACAGAGTCATTATCGTGCACGTATAGGCCTGCATTGTCAAGTCCTGTACACAGCTTTTAATCTCCCCTTTCTATCAGGATGGGTATGTGACATCTCGGTCATTTAAGTTTTTGTATGTAAGCCTTTCTGTGATTTTGTGTTTAAGTTTATTTGTTAGTTGAATCGTATCACATGCAAAACTACGTCTGATGTTCTATTTGTGCAGCAGCAGCTCCACATATCTAAGGATTTGTTTTCTGCTTGGTTTGTGATCGCCTCCAAAGACCTTCATGTTCTGGCCTCTCCAGCAAGAAATCACAAAGCAGACATCGCTAGACTCCAGCGGTTACACAGCCTACACACACACAGACATCTTCCTGCGATTCGAACTGGGAACCCCTCTTGCTGTGAGGCGGCCGTGCTAACCGCTGCACCACCGTGTCACCCTCTAGCAAAACAAACTAAAAATCTGAATGTCACACTTTAATGTTGTCCACAGTAAAACAAAGGGAATCATTCACTACATTTCTACACATTTCAACTCACGATGGAGTGAGAGTCATCATCCTCACACCGATATATTTCTTCTTAGCCGCTGCTCTCCCTGGAGACAGAAAACAACACAATATAAATACAATCATTCATCCTCTTGCCTCCACCACGCTGGCCTCTTGGTTTTATGAAGTCATTTACTGACCTCAGAACAATTTAAATCCCCCCAGTGTGTTTTGTTTTCTGCATATGAGTGAAAGATATATTACTTTGGACCAGACTGCGGATCACTGATCGCCTCACTGATCTTAAACACGTCTCGCATTGTCGGGTGCACATGTGCACATCTACATACTCCATCTTCTTTATGTGTCATCATAGATTTGGAGAGTCTTGTTTGTTTTAGTTAGTTAATCACACTAAAAATTAAAGTGAGATGTCATGTTGGCAGCCACATATAAAATACATGTGTGTGCCGGTGCCGGGACCAAAACACACTGGGGTGTAGAGCAGGAACATAAAAGAACACATACTGGCATATTCCTCATTGTAGTTTATTTGTAATCTCATAACACTGTGAGGTAATGCTGAGCACAGCATCATAAAACTGAGAATCGACTCAAGAAAGCACAGAGAGATGCTGTGCTAGATAAAATGCTCCTTGGCTGTATGTGCATGAGATCTTCAAAATCATCAACAGCTTTAGAAGCAATGAAATGAAAACACAATGAGTCAGTGACAGCTCGTACCTCGGGACTGTCTGTCGTAGGACTCTTCCAGGAACTCACGAATTTTGTCTGAGGGAATCGCAAAGGAAATGCCGGCCGTCACTTTCAACGTGTTGATCCCGATCACCTCGCCATCCTGAAACGGCAAACTCCCACTTAGCTTCCTTGTAAAAACACGACTGTAAATTACTATGTGGATTTTAAAATGTTTTTTTATTTTCACTTACCAAATTTAACAGAGGCCCTCCAGAGTTGCCGTACTGTCAAAAAGATACACCACTTATTATTTGTGTTCGTAGGAATGAGTTGCACAATAAAAAATCCTCTTCTTTCACTTACATTGATGATGGCGTCCGTCTGAATGTACTCCATGTCTGAGTTGCGAAGGCCCAGCTCTCGGCCCCCTCGCTGGGTGGTGCTGACGATTCCTGTGGTGACGGTGTTCTGGAGGGAAAACGGGCTGCCGATGGCCACGACAAACTCCCCTGGCCTCAGGTCCGATGACCGGCCCAGCGGCAGCACGGGCAGCTTGGTCTGCAGGAGAAGAAACACAAGGGGACAGTGTTCATACAACTGGAAGCCAAAGTTATTGGGAAACAGAATGGAGTCATGAGCGTGTGCTGAGTATGAACATGTAGACGAGTGAGTAGCACGGCATGGGCCACTGGAACACGCGGCTGTGGCACAGTTGGTGGAGCGGATCGTCCACGAACCAGTAGGTCGGTGGTTTGATGGCATGAATGCGTGTGTGAATGAGTGAATGTGACTTTAATTGGTCATAAATGAAACACTTCTAAATGTATCTACTAATTCCAGAAATCGCATGTGTGTTGTTCAGGGCTCAGGGAAGTGCAGTGCATTTGATGTGATTTGGACACAAGATAAGCTCAAAATTAACTTTTATTAAACAGATGAACAACAAAAAACTGCAGATTCTCCAGTTTAAGGTTATATACTAAAAGTAAAAAAACAATATTTGGCTGTATTCTGCATGTAAAAACCATGTGTTTTGATATTAATAATCTGTTTAATATAAAGTTCAGACTGTATTGAAGTGTTGACTGATTTGTAAAGGGTCAAACTAAGTGTTGCTTCAACTGGACTGATTCTATACAGAGCTCTGAGACTCTACAGAGCTTTCAGGACACATGATCATGTGACAGTGGGAAAATAATTTCAGCAAAACCTCAAGTCTCCTCAACACAACCCACTCAACGCTGCGTGGCTGTTCTCCCACGTTAAAACAATTACTGCTTTTCCACCGCAGGGAGAAGTGACATTGACGCCAAACATCTCAACTCACATGCTAATAATCCAGATCAGAAGCTTATTTGTTGGACTCTTGCTGACAAATCACTTTAATCGCATATGTGTGCCAACAAACACAGACGCCGGGGAACTGACGGATGCACAATGACGACCTTAAGCTCTGGTTAACCCGGCTTCAGTGAGCAGTGGAAACCAGGCTGCAGAGAATTGTCTCTCCAGACAGAGAAAGGATATATTTATCCATCCGCAGTGACAGTTTCCTTTTCTGAATGGAATCATCACTGCCGGGCAGTGCCCACGCACAGCCACATCACGTTGAGTGTGTGCACAGACCCAGAGCCCAGACGGCACGGCCAGCGCTATCCTAGAGAAAGAAAGGGATCTGTGCTCCCCCTGTGTATCCATTTTGTTTACTCAGGGATATAAATAGGCGTCAGTGGAGGCTGCAAGGTAACTTAGACAGAAACACAAGCTGGCAAACGCCGACAAAAGGATCCTGGGAAATATGCAACATGCAACACCCAGACGTATAGCAGGCAAATCACAAATCATATTATTCTCAGCCATAAAACACGACACCTCGCTGCCTGTGCATGCTTGCTTACATTTTTCTCTTTTTATAGATGGCTGCAGTAGTAGGCAATAAAACCCTGATAACAGACGCCTGAATAAAAATGTAGTTTATGCAAAATTAGAAAATCTGATTGTGAGAAAACATTCAAAGCACACGTTTGATTCATTTGTCGGTTTGTTACGCGTCAACGATCTTGACCCTTGAGGTGAAGTTATAATTAGAAGATGACAAAGATAGTGATAGCCAGTAACTGAGAGAGAGAACCTTTCAACCGTACATTCCACCTTATATCTTACACACACACACATTTACTACACGCATGCACGCACACCAAGATACACACACAACTAACACAGATGTCCGAGGCCGTGCTCCTGGTGCCTGTGGGCTTGTTTGTACATTGTGGGGATGTTAAATGCAAACACACACACACACAAACGCACACAGGCTGCAGAAGTGTGTACATAAACCTGAGGAAAACATACATTTGGCAGGTGCTAACACACAAACAGGCACCTGACAGGGGAGAAGCAGTGTGTATAATCACCCCCGCTCTCCTCCCCCCTAAGAGTATAACCAGATGGAGAGAGGAAGCAAGAGGAACACACACACACACACACACACACACACACAGAGCTGAGAGAGAGGACGTCAGGTGGATGTGAGTCACACTCACACTGCTGGTCACCATGATTACCATAACAGTTAGCGATACCACCGGTGCCATGGTGACTGTTGCTATCAGCTGAAAACCTTGAATCTCCAAAGTGTCACCTATGAGGAATTGTCTAACTTCTCTGCTGTTAATGCAGCTTTTGCAGTTTATAGTTTGTAGTCTCTGTCTTGCAAACACAAAAGCAAAATGCATCAGTTAGCCGACAAGCAAGCTGAGCAAACACTGAACGTGCACAACGTTGTGAAAGACCTTCAGCTTACGCATCGCTTACTGATCACGGCTGCTCAGCATCCTGGACTCGTGACTCGTGGAAAACCATCCCGCTGTGTAAAGTTCGACTCTGCTGACCACCCAAGTGACTCACACCCTGCTATTTCAGAAGCACTGGTACTTCACCCAGTGGAGCGACAGCCACACGTGGAGGAGGGCAAGGTGAAAAGAGGGGAACAACAAACACCACAGACCACAGGAAGGGAGTTTGAGAATGCGAGATGAGTGAGTCAAACCCAGTTCTGTTTGATATTTCATCGATGCATGCAGCCCGCGCTGGACTAAAGCGGCTTCTGACCCAAATCTTTTATTTCTCTTTCTTTTTTGGGGTTTAAGATCCAAAACGGCAACAATCGGGGGAGTATCTCGGAAAAATCCTTTATAGGCAGCGGAGGAGTTCTGATGTGGTCGACGAGAATAGCCTCTAGTGACTGAAAATGAAAGCCTCTTGTTTTGTTGGGCTGGAGACCACGTCATTGCCTCACATTGTTTTGCTGGACTTCAGTATGATGCCATCGATTTCTCTCCAACGTTCCCTAAAGCAAACCATGTTTTCCAAGTTCTTGGGAGTTCAGATATGAGATGGCGTCAGATTCAAGGAGGGGCGACTACACAGCTCTGCTTGCCTTCACCAGAGAAGTAGCTGCAGGAGGAGGCTCATGCGGAGATAAGTTCCAGACTTTCTTTTTCTCAGTCGTTTGTCCCTGAGATGAGTTTTGATTTCCTTCACACAAACAGATTTGATCAAAGTTAAGTAATCATGGGCATCACGGTGAAACGACAGCAGGATGGCAGACAAGCTGCAGAGTCGCTGTATAGATCTGTTATACCTTCTTGGTGGAAGGATACGGTATGGATCGGGAAAGAACCAATTCAATTTTGGTG
This sequence comes from Verasper variegatus, assembly GCA_026259375.1. Classification (NCBI taxonomy): domain Eukaryota; kingdom Metazoa; phylum Chordata; class Actinopteri; order Pleuronectiformes; family Pleuronectidae; genus Verasper; species Verasper variegatus. The sequence goes on from CM048050.1 coordinate 17,325,866, forward strand.
TGAATCCAGATCAGGGGGCAGATGCAATCATTTTTTGGTTTTCACTTTCTTTAACATTGAGAGATTGGATGTTTTTCACCAATTTAATTTGTTAATTTGTCAATTTCTCAGAGAATAATTCATGGATCTTGATACAAATCTTGTTGTTTTGGGGACTGATTTCTATGAGTTAGTGGAGATCAAAATAAAAACCTGGATGTGGTGAATTTAATTGTGTCTTCATAAGGGTTCCAAGTGGTATTCAAGGTATTTAACACTACGCCTTGGTCGATTGGAGTTTCGCTTAAAAAACCATTACACTAACAACCATTTTATGACTAGACGACCAGGTGCAAACTTTGAGCCTCAGTCAAACTGGGACAGGCTGCGGCCTGACAGTTTCTGAGGTGTGTACTTATACACACACACACACACACACACACACACACACACACACACACACACACACACAAAGAGGGAGAAGGTTGCCTTGGCATGAACCCTCACAACCTCGCCTGTAAATTAAAACCCACACACCTGGCACTGCTTACATATACAGCCTCACCACTTCAAAATACACAGATCAGAGACGCAGAGGCTGCTTCGCTTTGGGTCAGTGTGCGTGACCCGAACTGTCTATAAGCTCAGCTTCACTCACTTAAGCTCCCTTCATATACATATACATATACTTCAAAGCAAGGGAGACATGCTTCTATGTGTTCTACCTTGTTATATATTCATATTCATACATACACTACTTTATAGGGTTTTACTGTACACGTCTGCCCTCGGGGATGTGCTAATGCAGATAAAATGGGGCAGGTCTCAGCGTGCTTATATATAATATGATGTCAGGGGATCAGAAGAGCAGGCTGAGGGGTTTGGAGACAGCGGACAGTAGGTGTGGTTGTTTGTGTGTCAGTCTGGATGCTTGTATGGTGTGTGACTCATATGTATGAATGCCTGTTTGTGCAGGTTTAGCAGACTGAAAACCATCAGATTTGTAGGGGTGAGTATTATTTATATGACTTTACGAAAAAAAGTTAGGACACATTATAAGTTGAATGCCACTCAGTAGTAGGTTGGTTACAGAACTCCATATTTTTTAATTTGTTAAATCAATCTTTAAAAGTTAAATCGTCAAGGTGTTGGAGCAAGTAAAATCTATGGAGAGTCTCTGCATTGGCCTTCGCATCTGCATAGCAAGCGGCACTTTATGTGCAAATCAGGCAACTGTGCCGGTAATTGGAGGAAATGGCGAGCCGTCTAAAGTGTGGCTACATTTCTCAAAAGTTGACAGACTGACGAAACCGTTTTTTTTCGTATTCACTCTAGGAGTTGAAATGAGATTTTCTGGTATTAGAGAGAATGCAAAGTACTGAGAAAATTACCGTTTGGTATCAGAACTGGTACAGAATCAATTAAAATGTGAACGGTACCCATACTCAGTAGAGTGCATTCCTGGGTATGATGCAGACCTTCAACAAAATGTGATGGGTGCTGAAAACAGGGGTGAAAACATAACCTCCTTGGTGAAGGTAAATATCACAGAAGTAGGTGCGAATCCAAACCACAGACAAGACATATTTTTGCTTCACCGAGCTGTTCCCTGCACTGTAGGTAACATCAACATGTTCAAATCCCACTGGCTGAGCCATATCCTCGCTGACACCAGTACGGAAACCACTATGGTTTCCATATGTTGTTGGGAAGGTTTCTGAGTCTGTGTAAGAGCAAACATATGTCTGTGAGTCCCGTGTGTATGTGCACTTTTGCATGAGAGCTCGGAGGACTCAAGGGCGTCTCAGCTCTGGCCAGACACCACAAAACTTTGAACTGCTCCCATCACAGTGATGAGAGGAGATGAGGTCTCATGTGTTCATTTGCTTCAGGAAAACTGCCCAAACACATATGAACAACACCTCTCTTTTATCTTTAGCCGTGGGTCATTCTTATTTACACTGAGCTGAAACATCACAGTAACCGCTTTACAGTTGACCTCATATTTGGCCCTGGGTGTGTTTGGATACGGTCCAACCTTGAACTTGAACATAGACACTGTGCACGCAGAGATGATAATGGCAAGAGTAAAACCTATGAGGGTCACATTATTCCCTACAGGTTTTATATGTCTAGTGTGGTTATATTGTGGTCTAGACTATTCTTTAGGAGGCTGGGGGAGCTCACTGGAATCTGCTGCAGGAACTCCGAGGGTCCCTGAATCCCACTTTAAGAACTAAAGGGTAATAGGCCCTTTTGTGTTGCACTTTCAAAAAGCCTGCACCCGGATTGTAGAGTATGACACTTGCAATAAATGAGTTAGTGAGATAATAAAAGGAGCAACTGGCTCAAAGGGCAACACCTCCACCTAGAAACAGTATTAAGTTTACTCTGGATAAACAGAGGATCACACTTTAGGTTCCAGAGACAATTCATCACAGTGAAATCTTCATGAAACCTTTTTGACTTTCTTAGTAACAAGCGAACTTTGTGTGTATTCGATTTCAGAGAAGGATTATAAAACCTCCATCAATCCATTATCTATATCACTTACCATTTTTTCCATTTTTTAAATCATTTACTTTACTTTTACATCATTGACGGGCGAGACAAAACTGTTTTGGGTTGGGATGCTCCCTGTCCAGCAGGCTTGGAAAACAATTACACAGCCAAAAAGTAGGCCAAGACAAAATGCATCAAGACCCGGTGTGTGTGCATATGTGTGTGCACACGTGCGTTGTTTGTGTGTGTGATTTCTTTGGCTCTTCTCCCACCTAACTGCCTCCTTGAGCATGGGAACCATTTTGGTTGCAGGGACAATGGATGAAAGAGAGAGGATGGGTGAGGAGATGAGGAAGATGTGATTCATTTCCCCTCGGCGTGTCTCTGAAGGACAACGTGCAGCGTCTTTCCACTTGCAATGAGCCTGTCCTCCATGTTCCTGCAGGGAGCCGTCCTAAGCCCATCTGACACACTGACACACACACACACACCCACACACACACAATGATTTGTCTGTCAGTCCTGTTCATCCATCTCTCTCTTCCTGGGGAAACATTTACTTAATGTTGCTGATGAACAGATAAACAAAACTACAGACGGCTACATGGAGGCACATTCCTCTCTTTCCTCTGAGCACATAAACACAGACACACACACACACACACACACACACACACACACACACACACACACACACACACACACACACACACACATACATCCATACTGTATTCCAATAATAGCTCCGTCCAAACCAACCCCAGGCAAATCTCCCAGAGAGAATGATTTGCGAGTCTTAATACCAGGTGACGAGTTGCAGCACACAAACAAACAGAGCTGTTGTTTTTCAGGCGACCATATGGGCAACATTGAGGCCGGATTTCTCCGCCACTCGTAAAGCTGAGTTTAGCACAAGGGTTCAGTTAATAGCTCGTTTATGGGAGTCGACTTCCAAATGTTTTCGGCTTCTTTTGTCTTTTTGGAGCAACTTGTCTTTTCACTGCCTGGGATTCAGTGAAAATTTAAACTGAACCTTTAATAAAAAACACTCCTCTTGCTTTTATGAGACATTCTTTCTAATGATGGTAGATTTAGCTACTGGAATGTGTAGTATTTTTAAAAAACAATGAGTCATTAGGGAAGAAGCAAACTAAGCTGCATTCAGTTGTGCACTGAACTCAAGATAATCTGCTGAAATTACCTTTTGAAAGGTAGATATATATACACACAGTATATTATATATGCCAAAAGCTCTTATTCCTACTACACACCCACACATACTGTGTCTATGCTTGCTGAACTATGACAGGATAATCACCGTTTAGAGGAGTGGTTCAGCAAATGTTCGGCTACACCACGAACAATTTCTCTTGTTTCTGTGCTACGAAGTGATCCCAGTGTGGCAGAATAAAACCATCCAGACCTGTGATCGCACCAAGTGACAAAATGATCTGGGATGTCATGGAAACTTTTTCTTCACAGTACGTTTGAATGTTTTGACATTTTTCCAAGACGGTATAGCTGCCTGCAAGTCTGAAGAAGTTAACCATCAGTCAAATGTCTTTCAACAAGTCAGAGAGCGTCAGAGTCGGAACGAGTCCATCCAGGTAAAAGTGAAAAACGCATCCAAATCAGGGAAAGTGTTTCCAACTTGGCCTGACCAAGAGAATTGTGTTAAAAGGACTTTTAAAGCCTAAGAACAACAAGTTCTATCTTTATTGGGCTGTTGCCACATCACACAGTGCACTCATTAGCCTATTAGCTCACACAGTACTGCAGACATATGGATCCATTTTCCAGGCCTTGACCACATCTCTCCCTCTCTCTCTCTGTCCCTGTTGCTTTCTCCCTTCCTCTCTGACTCTCTGCACAGGAACAAGTGAGTGCAGCACTTCTCCCCCCCACCCTTCCTTTCCCCTCTGAAGTTCCAGCTGCTGTATAGACAGACTAATGTATTCCCCAGAGCAGAGGGGCAAACCACAGCCCAGGGAGCAGACTGGGCCTCGCTACCAATAAAATCATTTCAACAGAGACAAGAGAAAAAAAGAGAGAAGTGAGGCGTCATTCTCAGGAGAAGTTAACTTCCTCACTCATAAACTGGTGCAATTGTTAATTGAATATCTGTGGCTGATTATGTATTAACCACAGTCGGCTACAGTATGCTCAGGGAGGGAGATGGAAATGAGAGAGGGAAGAAGGGACGGAAGATTTAAGGGCAGTGTTCAGTACCAATCAGAATATGAATTCATTAACTCACATATGGCAAATCTGGTACATTTAAAGTTTGTGAGTACAATAAATTTAGAAAATGTTTATTCTTAAACTCTTTTTGGCCTTTTTCCTTCCTTGTCACTTGCTGCTAAGGTTTACTGCTTAAGACCTGAAATGTAGGACTTAAGCTCTATCTAAATCCAACTTTCACATGACCATAAAGAGTTTTCAGTCACTGTAACTGTCCAGTCGGTTCATAGCGATCACTTCCTGAGGCCTTTTCGATGTAGCTGATGGTGAACAAGATCCACAGTCCTATAGTCTCTGTCTCTCTCAGCGACTAATAGGTGTTTCAATGAATACATGGGCGAGCAAGACTTAAGATACTGAAATTAAACACCCTGTAGCGACAGAAAGGTGTTTGGATAACTATATTTACACTTTTAAATGTAATGATAAAAGACATTTTCACTCATCCCCCGACCTTCTCATTAGAACTCACTCATCCTCTAATTCCCCTCTTTATCAACTCTCACTAGCTCTGAAGTGTGTACACACACCTACACACAGACACACAGACACACACACACACACCTGAGGAATCAACTTCACACAGCGACTTAGCCTCTTTATCAAAACAAGTATAGACACAGTGTTGAATTTGTTTTTACACCTCAGATACAGCTCGCTCTCATTTGATTCCACCAGACGGTGTCATGCAGAGGAATGCAACAACTACACTCTAAGTGAAAAGCTGGGAAATATATCTGTAACGTACATGCAAACATTTCTGCAACGACATGATGAATCCGTCATTCCAGGAATCTGACTGCACACAGCACAGGCTGAGCGTGTGATGTAAACAACTACAAGAGAGAATGAGGACCAGCCTGCCATCAACAGACGGAGCAGCTTTTTATTATAGGATGAGCAAAAACAAAGCATCTGTCACTGCTCTTTTCCACGCTCTTCCGTCACACTGTCAGCCCGAACAAAACCTCAGTGTTTCGGCCTTCTTTCAGAACCCGACGTCTTTGTAAAACACCTCGAGTTGCTGTCACGAGCATCTATTGAGCTGCGTCATCCAGCCATGAGATGAGCTCCACAATGCATCCCGCTCGCTCCCCGTCAATCGGCCCTGGCTTTGTGCCACGCATTCCTCCCTCACTGTGATTAACATGTAACGCCGTGGATCCCACTCGTACAGCAGAAACAGACAGGGACAGACCGGGACAGACAGGGACAGACCGGGACAGACAGGGACAAAGAGAAAATGTGTAGAAAACATCCTCCTCTGCAGGAAAATGTTTACCTCTGTTCTTTTAAGTATCATTTCTGTCTTTAAACAGGTGATGTGTTTCCAGCGCTCTGTAATAAGCGAGTGTCTCCACGCGCTGCTCGTGAGAAGAAGTGTGTGATGTATGTTGGTTGTTTTTGCAGCCTGTTGTGTTTGAACCCCGACAGGATCAGGACTGACAGCCAGACAGCTGCTTCTTAAAGACCTGTTGGCTGCACCTGCATTCTCACTTTACTTCACTCACGCTCGGAATAATCTCCAAGATTTAGAAACATTTTCATGCCAGACTTCAATCTCACGGCTTTCAAACTTCCCAACCGTTAAACGGGAGAATTACTGTGTGTGTCAGTGTTCTGATCTCACACCACCAGCTGATGGAAAACGTTGCCGATGGAGAACCTTTGGCTGTTCTCTCTTTCCAAGTGACTCGTAAATCTTTGCACTTGCAAAAGTTAATTTGTGAAACAAATGTTTGTCCAGTTCTATTAATCTCATCGTGGAGTCCGACTAGTTTTCTGTTATCACACGAGTCAAACAATTTCTCCGCACAAAACACAAACAGTGATTCTTCTTTTAGGTGTTTTCGGTCCAGACGACATTTTGGCTGTTCTTCATTAACAGCTCTCATATGAATGCAAATAAAGTAAAAGTGATGATATTAAGGTGGTGCCCACAAACAAATCAATGTATGGTCACTGAGAAGTGTAGAAATACTTTTGTTTCATTGGGAAACTGGGGCAGGTCAGAGGTCATGAGTTCAGTGGGCTCCTCCCTTCATATGTGACCCAGAAAAGAAAGTGTAGTAAATACCAGGTCTGAACAGGGTCAAAGAATCGAAAGGCAGAGCTGGAAGCCAACAGATGGAGAATAGAAAGTGTAGTGCAGAAGTGGAGGAGCGATTAAACCTAATGTCTTTTTTAAAGGAACAGTGTCACATCATTTGTTTTCTTTCCCTGTCTTTAAACCATGTTCAGCTAATCACCTCCTCTTGCTCCAAATTTTACGTATGGACATGACACTGTTCATTTTCTCATCTCAAGTGAATACTCCACTAAATTACCTGACTACTAGAGGGAGGGACCAAATCGAAGTGAGCAGAAAACATGTAGCTCTGTGACTGACCGGTGCATCAATCTTGATGAGGGCGATGTCCGATTTCTCGTCCACGTCTTTGATTTTTGCGTCGTAGGAGGCGCCGCTCTTCAGCTCCACTTTTACCCGGTGTTTATTGGCCACCACGTGGGCATTGGTCACAATCTGGCCATCTTCTGCCACAATGAAGCCAGAACCGCTGGCCACTGCCACCTCTCGCTTGGAATAGGTCATCCTGTGGAGTGAGGGAGACAATGGTTGGAGGGAGGAGGGAGGGGATAGAGAGTATTAGTGTTGACTCCTTCAACAGGCGTCTTCTAGGAAAACAAAGCCTATGTATGCTGCACAAGTGGTGTGGGACTGAAGTTGAAAGCGTGCGAGGCGTAAATATATAAACAGTACAGGCAGGAATGTATTCAAAGGTGAGCTGGAGAGATTAAAAGAAACATTTCAGCCTTAATATACAGAAAAACCTCGATGAAAAGCTGCTTTCAAGTCAACCCCAGAAGCAACAGAGGAGGAGGGAAGAAAGGAGAAGGTAAGGGACAGATCTGAATGAGAGAGAGATGGAGGATCAGACACTGAAAGCACTTTACAGACGGAACAGAGACGGCACAAAGACAAAGAATCAGAGACAAAGGAGAGGCAGAGATGAGAGAAACGGCGAAAAGAAAAGATGTGGGAAAAAAGGCTGAAGCTGGGAGAGAGAGGTGCGCTGCTGACTGCAGTGACCTGGGTGAATCCACAGGTGGGCTGTAAATTTAAGTGTGTTGCAGTCTGGCCCATACACACACACACACACAGATGCACAGCTCTTACTTGCGGTAGAGTTCAATGTGAACTACAGACGGAGCAATTCTCTCCACCACGTCGGCGATGAAGTTGTATTTGTGTCTTGGGCTGTCTGGATTGTCCTGACCTTGAAACGCAACACACACACACACACAGGATGTTGGATGAGTAACAACAAATAGAAAACATACTGTATGATGTAAGAGCTGTGTGAGAGTAGCGAACCTTTATCATAACACAGAGCAGGAAAAGAACAGACGACAGTTCATCTGCGGTCGAGACTGTCTAGCTCAGGTCTGACACATGCTCATTTACAAACACGGAGCCCTGGAAATAAAGAATTGAAATAAATACTTAACCTTCACCTTTACCCCATGGTCCTGAGTACAAAAACTACTCACACACACATATACTGAGATTGAAGAGTGCCAAATGAGCTGAATCACCCACCACACCATCTACCCAGCATTGGGCATGTCAGGAAACGTTGACGGATTTACCTGGTAATTAAGTCCTAGCCAGAAGACAGTTTAACCAAAGCTATGAATCAAGACTCCCCAGAGCTTTCCCTCGGAGCTTTTCATCCCTCCACTCGTAAGCCCTCATTTTGCCACGTACCTCCAACTATTCTCTCTCACAAGAAACATGTTCAGTCATTACATTCTCCTGCAGGACAGAATTTGCCGAAAGTCAAAGGCAGAAGCATAATCCCTGGGATATCAGTGATTACAGTGAAGGGTTAAGGAAAGAGAAAGAGACTTTCCGCTTGAGGTGCAGTTAAGCTAACACCAACATGGAGTCAGGGCCGTGACGGGTTCCACTAAATAATATAGAATGAAAACATCTGTCAAACCACAAGAGAGAGAGAGAGTCTGGTGTTATATGATCAACGGATAACATTCAACTGTCAAATATATCCATCTATCTATCTATCCATCTATCCATCTATCCATCTATCCATCTATCCATCTATCCATCTATCCATCTATCCATCTATCTATCAAGCTTACTAGTTTGCTAGCTATCTAAGGCTGTACTTGGCCAAATGCTAACATACTGTAGTTTACTCTTTTCACCAATTAGTTTAACATATTGAATTGGTGGCATTTAGCTAATTAACACTAAATATAAATTACATGATAGGAATCTTATTTGGACATAAACCAAGGAACCTAAAGTTGTATATTACAGCCATGCGATACGATGGCGACCTGTCCATAAACAACCATTATATATGCTATTGTACTGTATATGGTATGTATATATATATATACTCACATTCTATATGGACAATTTAACTTAGTCTCAAATTAACCTAACCCCAAAGTGCATGTCTTTGGACTGTGGGAGGAAATCACAGAAAGGCCCTGGCAAAGCTAGGATTCGAGTCGGAAACCTTTTTGCTCTGTGAGGCAACAATACTAACCACTGTTCCACTGTGCCGCCCTTGGAAGCATGAACGCCCGTTCAAAATGTCATAGCATTCGATTTAATAGTTCTTGAGGTTTCTTTTAGTCTGGGCAGAAATGGTGGCCTGGTAGAAATACATTGTCATCCCTGGAGCCATTTTATTAGAAAATTAAACCACTTTTCTCTAAATGTCCACATAGAAATTCCTTGAAATTTAAAGCTACTAATCAAATATTGAATTTTATAAATGTCAAACAAGGTTTTTATCACAGTAAGAAAGACAACTAATGGAAATGTGATGCTATAGCTTCACACCCGTGGGTTTGAAGTCGGCTCTGAGAGGATTAGAGTTGGAGCGAGCAGGCCCAGTGTCCAGAATCTATTTCTGGAGCGTTCACACAGTCTCTCGGTCTCTTCAGCTTCACCGAGGACAACGACTGCTGCCTCCTCACACAGTGGATTTTACAACCCGACACACACGATTGAAGAAATGCGATGATGGAAGTCCTATAAGCTCAGTGGTGACGATTTGACAGAAATGTGAAATAATAAATCAAAAGTTGCTCAAAGCTCAGGGACATGAGACGGCCAGACGTATAATTTTGCAGCTGAACTGAGATTAGAAAGGCTTTACCGTCGTAGAATGGTGTTGACTTACAATTCAAACTGAAAAGCAGCTGTCTTTTCATACGCCAATAAATTACTAATTCATCTTTAACTTTTAACTCCTGAGATTCAGAGTCGTGTGGAGGGGAAATTCGGATGTAAAGCTTCCTGATCAGTGTCTGATCCACGTGTCTGCAGCTGCTGAACTGTTGCCAGGGACACCTGATGGACGACTGCAGGTTCAGGTGATGTTTCTCTGTTCATCACTTTCACATCATTTGATACATGGTTTTTAAAAATCCATTTTACTGCCATATACATATAGTCTATATAATAATATATTTGAAGGAGGCCCTGTCATCGCAGAGAGGCACTGAAGAGGAAAATGAAAATGATTCACGACTATAATACTCTGAGGAAGATGATGACATTTCTGCTCTGCGGTAAATTAAACGCTGTGACCTGATGAAATTAAAATTCAACACAGATGGAGGCCATGATGACTGATGGTCGGGTAGATGACTCCTACTTAAAGACTGCAGTCGTGTTAACAATCAGTTGACAATGATCACATCTAAAACATTATTCCTGGAGTCAAATCAAGAATCCAATGAGAGGAAAACCATGAAGCTGCTCCTTTCTTCTGTCTGTTTCACACACACATGCTCAAAGCCCCCCTGCCTTCATCACCCCATATACCCATCACCCTCCCCTCCCCACACATTGACCTTCACCACAAGAATCCCCGCTCAAGATCTCAGCCTCCATTCTTCCTCAGTTTCCCCATACATAGTACCTGCTGTTTTATTGGCGGCAGCAGGAGGAAGCAGCTTTTTCTTCTTCTTGACACTGGAGACACTCGATGTGAATACAGTTAGGTCAAACTGGGTCAAACGGAAGCACCAGAGCCATGAGACACGGAAACTAAACCACTGAAGTACTGTCACAGTTATGTGTCCGCTTAAATTCGGCTCAATAAGCATCTTCAGTGACGCATCAGATGTGAATGTTAGTGCACTAAAGTGTAAGATTATGACACATTTGGTTTGGATGAGGCTCTGCTTGTCTGCAGTTAAGATCTTCTTCTCTCTGTTGTTACCTTTGTCAAGGAGGTGATGTTATGTGACCCCTGTCCATTGATTTCTTTGTTGGTTGGTTGGTTTGTTGGTTAGTTGGATGGTTTGTTGGTTGGTTGGTTGGTTGGTTGGTTTGTGAGTTAGTTGGTTGGTTTGTGGGTTGTTGGTTGGTTTGTTGGTGGTTGGTTGGTTTGTGGGTTGGTTGGTTGGTTTGTTGGTGGTTGGTTGGTTTGTGGGTTTGTTGGTTTTCAGCAGGATTATGCAAGAACTATAAAACAGATTTCCACCAAACTTGGTGTTAAGGGAATTGTATTTATAAATGTGTTCTGAACCCACTGTTCAACTGTTTGATTTGGACTCTAACTAACCTATTTGTTCCATTTCTAAAATACACAGACGCACAGTCAAGACCAGGTTTCAGGATAAATTCATAACACAATCATTTCGATGTTTGCAGAGATTTATCATGGTCCAACTTTAATGACAGCAGAGAGAGCAGAGAGGAGGTATGGACAGAAGGAAATAACATCAGGTTTGTTTGTCTCGTCAGTGTGATCGGAGAGAGGCAAGAGGACAAACAAACAAAACGTTTCTATTCTGAAGTCAGAAGAAAGATGGAATCACGGGGAAAACTGTGCACGAAAGAGGCTGCAGCAAAGGTGGTCGAGCAGAAAGAGAAATAAGCGAGAGAATCGCAGACCTGCGGAACAGGAAGGAGAATAGACGAGGAAAACAGACAGACAGACAGACAGACGTGTAGAAACGGGAGCAGGAGACTGACAGAACGACATAAAGCACAAAGATGATATTTTAATATTACGAGCGGTTTGGACAAGTTGCAGAAGAATGTGCACGTTCAGCACAATGTCACCCGCCTGAGTCACAGAGTGAATTCTGCCACATCTGCTCGCTAGAAGCTATAGATGCAAAGTTCAGTGTGAATGAAGTCTAAACAGATGGTTAGTGAATCAGCAACTTTAGTCACACACATTCCTCGTATTAGGTTCTTGTTATGCAGCCAATGAATGAGTCAAAAAAATCATCCGACATCCTGGTTATCTAGTCCATCAGATACCGTTGTCAGTATAACCCTCCAATTCTCCATCGTCACTACCAATGATGGCTTGAAAAGGCCCAAAACGTTTTAACTAAATAGGTCACAGCAATATTTGACCCAATTTTCAATGCCACAGTGAACAGCTTGAAAAATCACCATCTTTAACGTCCAGACACGAAATGACATCACGCACAGTGTACTTGCATGTGTTTTCTTAACACGGGGCCTGGTTGCAGGGCAAGTTAAAGGTGCTCGGAGAGAGGGTCGAGTTTCTTTTCGTCCCCAGAGCCAACGGCCTTAATCACATCTGATGCTGGGCTAACTTAACGAAAAGGAGAGACCCTGGATGCCACTGCAGATATGCACTATTCCCCCGATGCATCCGGCAGATCTCAGGTACCAAATGAAATGTGAACCGTTTTATTGCAGCGGTGGAAAGTTTCCCTGAGTGCCGGGGAAAATCAATAGCGCTCACCGCAGTCTTGTCTCTGGTTCAGACATGGTTAGCTGTCTAGGAATGACTTCACCATATAAGTTGCTTACACGACTGACAAACAAATGTGGCAATTCTGTCAGCACCGCCGCCGCGCCCACACCATTTTTTGATCTACACAAACCTTTCCCCAAAAATGTGGGTTGCTAATTTTGTGTTTTTTCCCCGGTGCCCTTTGCCTGTTTTAAACCGTCAGAGGAGGGACTGTGGCTTTGAGTCAGCGCCACACATTCCTTCATGTTACTGTAAAGCGTGATTTACGAGTGGCAACAGAAAGACAGGGAGGAAGAGTCGGGACGTCAGCTTCTCCTCACAGCTCTCCTGTAGAACTTCTTAGTCTTCCTTCCAGTAGTTTTCAGGTTCTCAAGCTCAGCGCTGAGGAAGAATTTTTCTTTCTCCTTTACTTTCATCATCGTCATCACATCTTCCAGCTCCCACTCCATCTCCGGCTCCTGTTTTCTCCACAGACTTCATCGTGTTGACCAAGTCGTCTCTGGCCTGACACACCTGTGAGCAGAGTCCATCTGCTCCACCACCTTCTTTCTTTCATTTTCCCAGCTGAGTTCCTTGTTGGCGATCTGTTTCTCCAGAGCATTGTTCCCAGCAGGCAGCTGCCTCTTCAGACCAGCGTGTCCTGAAGCCAGAGCAGCGTTTTCTGAAAGGATTTTAGTCATTTACACACGTTTGCTTTTAATAACTGAAAATCTAAGGTGGTTTGAAGAACTAAAATAAAAAATATATACCTTAAAGTCTCTTCTGCTAAATAAAAAAATAGATATTTTTGATGCAGCCTGATCTTCATGGGGCTTGTGATCCAGTGTAAAGAACATTTCTTTCAGTTAACAAGGGTCTACTGACAGTCGTTGGTGGCAGTTTAAGGGAATTAAAAAAACACATCTGCACTTATGCCACCCAACATGGCTCATATAATATATATAATATAATCACTTGAAACAATATTAAACTACAGATAATTATTTCTCCAGACAAATTCAAACACACACACACACACACACACACACTGAGAAAACTGAAGACAGATACAATGACTTTACCACCTGTTTCCTCACATGTGTGCAAGCGTGTGCATTTGATAGTTTTTAAGCCAAATCACACACACAACACACACACACACACACACACACACACACACACACACACACACACACACACACACACACACACACACACACACACACACACACACACACACACACACAGGTTTCTGCAGCTGTCCTTATTAGACTCTGCATCGACTTCCATTCATTCTGGACAGCCTGACCAAAACCTTATCGTTAAACTTAACCATGACCAGTTCATCCCTAACTCCAACCTTCACCTAACCACAACTCACATCTGCCCTCTAACCTTAATCATGATCTCAGAAAGGACGTTTTGCCTGATTAGAACCGAGCTTTGGTCCCAGTGAGGTGTACTGGTCCTGACAAGGTCAGTATTTATGCTGGAAAAGGTCCTAAAGAGGCAACAAAAACAAGTATAGACACACACAGTACTAATGATGATGAATGGCTCATTCATTGAACTGTACAGAACCACACTCTCACTGTGCAGCGGAGGTGAAGAACGATGTCTGCTAATGATTGAGCTTCCACTGATTAGGATGAAATGCTTTTCACATGACACTGATACGGTACAGCTCCACACGGAAACGCTCACATTTCCCGATTATTACAAATGCATCACTTCAGTGCTGTTTCGTGAAAACCAACACAACCTGTCAAAAGTTTAAGAACTGTTTTTATTGAGATTTCAGCAGCTTCAGTCTGGAGAATAACCTTAAATGGTGCAAAGGTAAAAGGTTAAAAAAGACATGGGACAACACCATACTACAGGAAGTAATGCATATTGTTCTCAGAATGAGGAGAAAGTAACAAAGAAAGACAGACTGAGAAGTCAGTGTCACGCTGGGGCTGGAGGGAAAGTAAGAGGAAGGTGTCATCATCTGGGAAACATGTCCAATGCCTTAACAAAACTGTGTAGAAATCCATTTTATCACCCAAAACTTTGGGAGAAAGTCACAGAGGACGGAGGCGTCACGTGATGGATGTGAAGCACAGTGGATCCAAAACTCCACCACAACACTCCCCTCGTGAAACTGCATTTGAATTCAATAGTTCCAGATTTTTGTTTGGATTTGCATCAAATCAAACACACTCTTAAATATCAGTCCATCCTAAAATTGCCTGAAATCAACCAAAAATAAAGAAAAACGAGATATCTCACAATGTTCCACTGAGTTTTGTGGTAATCTTTCCAGTAGGAAAACATGACCTCCTTGGCGGAGGTAACCATGGAGCTGGTTTGGGGTGAACTGGGAAGAAGAGGGGAACATTTGTGGGAACTTGAGTAAAATCAATACTTGATTTCAATGGTAGAGGGAACGGAGTGAGTTCTTCTGCTGGATGAGTTAAATTTTGGTTTAAATTTAGTTTAACCAGAAGATTCCATATTCCAATTATGTGTTCATTGTCTTTAATTTCAGAAACACTGACACGTTGAACAGTCGGGTCCAAAAGTCTGAGATCACTTTCTCTGAGACTTTTGGACCCGGCTGTTAATCTAAACAGCTGGAAAAACTGAGGTGTTCTCAAACTTTATGGTTCATTCTTATCAGACTTTAAAGATTCTTGCGTGTCCAGCTAATGTTCAGCAGACTGGCCTGGCACGGACTGCATTGAAACAATCACAGAGATTACAGCCATGTGACTGCTGCTATAATGCATGCCAGAGATTATCCACAGGCTCAAATCAAGCTTATACATCATGACTTCATTATTCAGGAAACGCTACGCTGATCAAAGTCTAATTGTAATGCAGGAACAGGAGGGACATGCATTGAATGGTGGCTCTTGTTATCCCAGACACACAGGGACTGTGTGCCACTGAATGCAGCTTCTAGTCATAATAGCATCTGTGTCAAGTTCAATCCACAGTGGTCCAGGGCAGGATTTAAGGGCTGATGTTCGAGAGCAAGTGGAGGAGAATGAAGGTGAAATGAGAAGAAACAGCAAACAGGCTATTTTGGATATTTGAACCAGAAGATGCAGAGGTTGGAACCAAGATTTAAGTTGCAGGAGAACAGACATAATGTCTCACACATAACAACCCACACATGACTGAGAGATAGATAGATAGATAGATAGATAGATAGATAGATAGATAGATAGATAGATAGATAGATAGATTGATAGGTAGAGAGATAGATAGATAGATAGATAGATAGATAGATAGATAGATAGGTAGATAGATAGATAGATTGATAGGTAGAGAGATAGATAGATAGATAGATAGATAGATAGATAGATAGATTGATAGATAGATAGAGAGATATATAGATAGATAGATAGATAGGTAGATAGATAGATAGGTAGATATATAGATAGATAGATAGATAGATAGATAGATAGATAGATAGGTAGATAGGTAGATAGATAGATAGATTGATAGGTAGAGAGATAGATAGATTGATAGGTAGAGAGATAGGTAGATAGATAGATAGATTGATAGGTAGAGAGATAGATAGATAGATAGATAGATAGATAGATAGATTGATAGATAGATAGAGAGATATATAGATAGATAGATAGATAGGTAGATAGATAGATAGGTAGATATATAGATAGATAGATAGATAGATAGATAGATAGATAGATAGGTAGATAGGTAGATAGATAGATAGATTGATAGGTAGAGAGATAGATAGATAGATAGATAGATAGATTGATAGATAGATAGAGAGATATATAGATAGATAGATAGATAGGTAGATAGATAGATAGGTAGATATATAGATAGATAGATAGATAGATAGATAGATAGATAGATAGATAGATAGATAGATAGATAGATAGATAGGTAGATAGATAGATAGATAGATAGATAGATAGATAGATAGATAGATAGGTAGATAGATAGATAGATATATAGATAGATAGATAGATAGATAGATAGATAGATAGATAGATAGATAGTTTTGGTCTCTTATTGACCCAGAATCAAAGCCACAGGACCGTTACCTTTCCCGCAGGCTCCCCGCTGGATGAACAGAACAGGTGGCTGCTGCAGCTTCTCCGCCCGGCGGCTCACCCTCTTCAGCTCGCAGATGTTCCGGTAGGACACCCCGTCGCTGCCGCACGCCGGGTCGGCAGCTTTGCACACGCACGTCCCGCTCTTGCTTCTCCTCCTCACCGTGACCGTGTACGCCACTCCGCCGGGGACGGAGCACTCCAGCCCCTCTCCGCACACCGGGTCCCCGAGCTTCCCGTTGCCGCCGCACGCCTCCCCCTCGCCGGACGCGCACACCGAGCAGCAGTGGCAGGCGTCGAGGGTCTGTCCCGCCGGGCAGTCCGCGGGGACCCGGGGACACAGGGACTTGTCGCAGCGAGCGGGACATCCGATCACATACCGGCTGGAGGATTGCGCGTCTGCGGCCGGCGCGGACGCGAAGGCTGCGATTACGCACAGCGACAGTGACCAAAACATGTTTTTAAAAAAAAGTTTCAAAAAGTTAAATACAAAGTGAGAAAGAGTTGAGAGAGCCCGCTCTGTGCTGCAGTGTTACGGGACGAGAGAGCTCAGTAGTGTGCGTCTCTTCGGCTGGAGGAACATTTAACTCTCGCTCTGCTCAGCCAATTACGCGCTTCACGTTTTTTTCCCCTGGCACCGCATCATAGAGGCGAGGATAATCACAACAAGCCCTGTGATTGGTGGGTTCTCTGCAGCGTAGTAGACGGAGGAGCTGCTCTTCACTTTGCTGATGTGACTCCAGAGGGAAAACACAAGGTCAGAGGTCAGAGGTCAAGGTCACAACCGCTGGAGCTCAATGTCAAACACAGAAAAGCTCAAAGACGTTTCAGTCACACCAGTCTGTTGATCTCTCTCTCTCTCTACATATCTATCTATTTATATTTTTAACTCATTTAACTTCCCTTAATCTTTTTTATTCCGTTCGTTTCAATCTGTTTACTTATTTTAATGAATTGTGCATTTTTTAAAAATCTAAATTGATTTCTTTTGATCTATGTCTCTTGTTTTTGTCCTTGTATCCATGGGACATTATGGAATCATCCTTACTTTTTTCCTTTACCTCTTTAATCTCCTTTAGTTTGCTAAATTGTTTTTGAGTTGTGCTTCTTGGTTTTATATTGATATATATATTAATTTGGTCTTTGCATTGCGTTTAATGTTCCTGAATAGTACCCCTGTGTATGAAATGCACTTTATCAATAAAACTCCCTTTATGCGCCACAGCCCTTTTTTTTTTTCACTATTCTCTAATGAATCACTCCTGGCATCCATACAAGCCTTTATGACTAATTAGGAGAAATCAGCGATGGGAAAAGGTTGGCTGGATTGTGGGATTGGTGGAGTTAATGTGGTGCTTTCACGTTGCCTCTATAAACAGCCAAATTTGTTCTAATTGGAAAATTGCAAAAGCAGCATAATTTATCCATTAATTATGATTTAATTCCAACTCGACGGGTTATGAGTCCCCAGCTTGCAGGGACATAAACAACATCTAATGGTGACGTCTAAATAATAATTATCCTCCCATGCAAAGGTGCATAATTCAGTTTTTTTTAATGGTTTGTGCTTCAGTGACTCAATGGAAATACCATAGAATAATGTATTTATTCCAGTATTAATGGTCTACATTACCCTGTTGGCGAACAGCACATCTCTGTTAGGTTGGGATGTCTGTGCTGAGCTGTAAAAGAGTCCAGTAAACGCTGAGGGCAATGAATCAGTGTCATAAAATGCCTCGGCACAATGTGATGGATTATGGGTGCAGGGTTGTTTTGACGGTTTAAATGCGGTGCCCGGGTGGAGGGGAGCGCTCCTCTGAGCGGCTGCGTGGGAATGAGGGGCCCAGGAGGGACGGGGCCCCCTGTGGTGCACCAGAGCTGCGGGTAACACAAACCTCTGTATCCACCAGGCAATTAGGAAGGTGGCAGAAAGGGAGGCAGGGCAGTCATGTGCTCTCTGACACAGAACTGGACCTGAGGAGGTCAGGAAACAGTACTTGAACATTTAAACCCAGAGCTCAGTCTTTCCCTCGCCAAGAAAACAGATGTTTGTCTTTTATGTTTCACTTCACACTGCTGATCTAAAAATGAATGGACGACATTGGTGTTTTCATTTATTGCACTCGTAGCATTTGTGCGACCCCTCGCAGCGGCAGCATCATCATCATTTGTGGCAACACGTAGGCGAGACACTGGTGGGAAAATCTGCAGATGAAAACAACCTCATCTCTCAGGAACACCCAGTCTCCGACCGAAGCCAGTGAGCCTGTCCAAGCGGGGATGCCACTGAGGTCTGTGTGATCTCTGCAGCGCGGGAGTCTGCAGTGATGTCTCCACTGTGAGAGAGAGTGAGCGTCCACGCCTGAAGCCACAGCGAAGCCTCAGGTCCCACAGACCAGATCGATGGACGTGTGTGTGAAGACGGGATTAAAAAGTGCTTTAGTGCTTCAAGAAGCTACAGATGGTTTTACTCTTCCTGCGGAACCATCATCCTTATCAACTCCCTGGAGTTCACACATGTGATATCTACAATATTCTGTAAATACAAAGACTGGAACCATGAACAGCTCGTTAGCTAACATATTAAAGATGCTTTATATTTTCAGTGTGGCAGCCATGACCTCAATCTGCAAAGGATACACACATACTATACCTGATTAAATCCTCTGTACTGAAGTAAGATTCTCCTCTTACCACAAGAGGGCAGATTTTGCCTTGATGGACAAATGAAGATGCTTATGGAGAGTTTTCCTTTCTTTCCCTTTTTTAATCTCCGCAGCCTCTCTGTGCTCTTTGGTGACGAATAATAAAACTACTGAATAATACACATGGAAACCTGAGCACATTTTCAGTGTTTATTTCTTTCAAGTCATCCACATAATAAATAGAAACAATTCAAACCAATTACACAAGACTGAACAGGGGTGAAGGAGCTTGGCTTTGTTGGATGAAATGGAGCAGGCACTTAAAAAAAAAAAAAAAAAGAAGGAACGATTAGTGTTTGTTATTTAGCAGAGGGAACACTATAAATAAAACCTGCCTGCTACTGGGATGATAAAACGGATCAAGAAAACACCTAAAAGCATATAAAAAATTATTCTGATGTACACAGCTCTATTCTGCAAAAACAACGCACAGACGAGCCGCAGGTCAACAAAAACTAAAAAGACAATCTGAGGAATCGTTAACATGCAATGGAAATGTCTGAGCTTGAATCTTTTGTTTGCGTGGCGTTAATACAGTTTCATAAATCCCCCCCCACACACGTCTTCCAGTGTCCGAAACATGAGTCCACAAAGTGTTTGCTGAAATACAGTTTGTGAAGATGCTGATTCAGGTTTTGAAGTGATGAATAAACTGTGAACGCTTTCAACTATTTTCTGCACAGAACTCTGCTTGTGGAATAACTGTAAAAACTGTACATTTACATGTAGTCTAATTCAGATTGAGGTCATTACCAGTCAACTATGAAACTCACAGCGGACAAACAACTGACCTTAACCCTCCACTATGTTCAAACATAAAAAGTTTAAAATCAAAACATTTGTCAACTAAAAAAAAAAAAAAAATAGTAATCGGACTAAATGAAGCTTTGAGGCTGAAACACATTTGGTCTTGCATTATCAAAACACACTGGATCATATACAGATTTTTTTTCTACTTTTTTAGCATCTAGTCCTAAATCCAGTGTTAAAATAATGAGCATGAACGGGCCGCACTGTTTAAATGAGAGGTTATGAAAAGCCAGTCCTCAGTTCGAACACTTACTTAAGATATGAGGAAACACCTTGCACCATTAAAAACTCCCTTATTAGTCTTGGAACAAAGTGGTTTACAAAAATCCTCCTCCCCACAGATACCGCTGAACGTATCACTGCACAGGTTCAAATAAAGGTCTGCAACTGAAATCTAATCCGCACAAGTGAACTAAGGTTTGTACTTTTGTTTGACGACGTCTTCTCTTGGTAAATAAATATGCCATTGTGAGACAGCAGGCAGGGCGGGCGGGCGGGCGGGCGGGCGGGCGGGGGGGGGGTTAGGTAAAGAGTGGGTCGTCTTTGGCACACAAATGCAGTTCAGTGGTGACCCAACATGTTTCTCTCGCACACTGACGGAGGAGCTTAGAAGTTTGTGATCTGCCAACAGCTTCTGTTTGAAAACCAGCACCTGCCCTTGTTTATTAGCACCTGTCGTGCACGGTTTCCTCTTCGTCCATCCAACATCAACATCCATCCAGATAAACACGTTTTAATATCCAGTTCCACTCCGGGCTCAGACCTCGCTCACTGGCAAGTCGGCATCATCCAAGTCCACAGGTTCTGGTTCAGGCATGCGGGGCTCAAAGCTGCTCCGCCGTCGCCACGGTGACTCCTCCGAGTTGGTGATGGTGGTCACAGATGGCTTGCAGGTCACTTTGCCAGACGTGTCTCCTGCAGGGACAGGCGTGCTGGCGTGTGGCTGTGACTGGGCCGTGGCAGCAGGCTCATGAAGTGCTCGCTGTCCCACGCCAGGCTGTGCGCGTGTGCCGCACGTGACAGCAGCCCCCCACTCTGGGTTGCATGGTGGCATGGCAGATATGGGCGAGCGAGGGATGGGGGGGCCCGAGGAGCTACGGTAGAAAGTGGAACGGCTGCCATGTTCCTGCAGCAGATACAGGGGAGGACAGAAGAGTGAGGGAGACAAGACAAGTAGTTGTTAGTAACAAATGTGAAATCCTGAAAAGCAGTGTTTATTTGAGAGGAGCCAAAGTGAGTTACAGACTTGGAACCAGCACCAGCATGTGGGGCCTGATGCAGCTTTAAGGATGTAGGTGCTGAAGAATGTAGCATTGCAAGAGAGTGGAGATGGTGGCTGTAGTAGCAGAAGAAGTAGAAGTAGTAGTAGTAGGACTAGTAGAGGTAGCAGTAGCAGTGGTAGTAGTGTCAGCAGGTTTTAGTTTTGGTAGTCTCAACAGGTTGCAGTGGAAGAGCAGAGTGTCTTAGGAAGCAGTGGTTGGTTGTTGATCAGTATTTCACAGCCTTTCATTGTCAGATTTCAATCTCTGAAACACAAAGCAGAGGCATGAGAAGAAAGGCGACGACACAGCAGAGGTTGTGGGAATTAAAAAGGGGGGCGTTGTGCAGTTGGTGAAATGTGGTCGAGAAAATAATCCATCAAGCCCCAAGAAACGCCAAAACAAATATCTGTCAACTAAAAGGTTCAGTATTTTGACAACTCCTGGGACTTGTGAAAATTCCATCAAGTGTAACATAAGCAGCACAAGAGTTAGTTCCCTTACACAGAAATGTGAATGTTAATTAATGTGAGACACACAAGTTAAGAGATTTGTGCTAAATCCAAAAGGTGCAAATTCATCAGATAATCACTGACAATTCCCTGCAGGTCAATTGCACACCTGATTAACTGATACGATCACACAACACTTTAAGCACACAGAAGGTGGAGGTGATCAACGTGAAAACAAGTGTTTCCTCATTATTGTTATTGTGTGTATGAGCAAGAGAGGAGAAAACATACAGGCAGCGAACAGGAGGGAGGAGGAGAGACAGGCAGGATGTCACACATCTAAGACAGGTACACAGCTGCAGCAGACTGCAGAGATAACAGAGCATGAGGGGAAGAGAAACACAAGGTGTGAAAGACACATGTACCCAGCAATAAAGAACAGAGAACACAGCTATTCACAGCTAAGTTGGTCAGGAGGTTCAAGCAGTGAGTGTGTGTTTGCTCATGGATTGTTCATCAACTCGTGTATACGGCCCCGTACACACGTGGGATTAACATGTGGTGTTTGTGACCTGATCACAAGGGGTAAGTTCTAAGTGAACGTACTCAGATCAGATAGCGATCTGATCTCACAGGACCACATTCTTTTGACAGTGTGGATGCCACATATGCAGGAAGGATGTCTTCTGACCTGCTGCAGTTTCTACAAAACAAACTTATTTTTCTCTTCTCTGTGATTGTTTGTAACCACCGACACAAGATCAACTCTGATCACCACACAATGATCGATACTTTCCTGTAATTGGTAAAACTCTTTCTTCACAGTGCAGCTGCACGAGATTCATTCAGCTCCTCTCTACCTCTCTCTTTCTTTCTTGCTCGACACACAGACACACACAGAGAGACACACCCACAAAGTGACATCGGACAGACTTATGGGTAAAAACAACATAACTTGGTCTTCGTGAACAGAAATGATGGACGTGTTAATTTGCTTAGAGGGCGGGGAAGTGAGATCCGATCACGATAAGCATGCGGGGGCCACATGTTAATACCAGGTGTGAGTGCACACACTCAGAGCTGTCCACTTGTGATCGGATCACAAAAACCACATGTTAATACCAGGTGTGTACGGGGCCTAAGATCGTCATCAATAATCATGAAAGCTGTGGAAGTGAAGCCATAAGGGAGGGAGGGAGGGAGGGAGGGAGGGAGGAAGGGACTGCAAGTTTGTCCAATAGTTACATGGTCATAATCCAACTGTCTACAGTCATTCTGTAACTGCAACAATATTATATTTTAGCATTTAAAAAGACTTGAGGTGTGCTGGATTTGAGTTACCGTGCTTGTGACAGTCATCATGTGCTAGAGAAGATAAGCACAACCTGGGTTCTGCAGTTTCTGACACAAGATACATTATTTTTTTTACCTGTTTCGCTGGAAACAATCTAAATGCAGGGGGATCAAAATTTTGAGCTGAGCTAAAAGTGACAGTTCGCCATTGGAAAAGAAAAGCAGAGGAGGAAGAGAAGTGGATCAGAGAAGCATTGAGGATGAGGGCGTGAAGGGAGGAGCGCTTGTTGGGTTATCACAGCCATATGTAGGGTGTGGTTGGGAAAAAAAAGGAGCATCAGATGTGCCGTCAGATCTGATCTGCCCTCATAATGTCTACAACCACAAAGGGTCAGCCAGTGAGTGGAAAACAGTATCAAAAAGGTAAACTTATAGTTTAAAAGGGGGGGTTTAGACGAGCTGACATACGTGCTGCTGCACTCCCCGATTCGGGACGTATACCTCTGTATACAGGGGTTCGACAGCCGTCTGGCCTGCCGCATCTGCAACAACACAGTGCAAAGCAGGATTAGAGCAGATGGGCCATCTGCCCACAGGGAGAGGAGGAGGTGGAGAGAATGTGACAAAGGAAGAAAGAATGGAAAAAAGACGAGAGAGGCACAAGAGAGGGTAAACTGAGGTGAGAGAAAAACGAGCACGAGAGAAAGAAGACACAGGAGGCAAGAAGGAGGGAACTGTAGAGAGAGTCAGCGCGGACGTGTTGAGAATGGTTCCAGTCCAACCAGAAGGAACCAGCTGCAGCCCAGGACGTATGGAACCGGTTTACTTCTCTCTTCACAGCTGCCAAGTCTACCTGCCTGACTCCAAGTATGTTGGCGGCTGACTGAACTAATTAAGCCGTCGTAAAACTAAACTTTATGGAGTCCCACTGACTTCATGAGCTGCTGGAAAGTGAAAAGTGGTGATAACAGATTGTTGTCTTGTGAGCTGATGACCTACTTAAGTTCAAATCACTAGAGTCACCCGGGTGGTTCCAGGGTTACGTCAGCTATGAACAGCAACGTCCCTGGTTCAAGTCCAGCTGGAGACATTTATTGCTTACAATTCCCGTCTCTTTCTCTCCCCTCACTTCCTGTCATCGATCAACTGCAAATTGTCTAATTAAGACAAGGCTGGTTAAAAAAAAACCCAAACTGTATTATGCCATTGGCTGGTGGGAAATAGGCTGTGCCAAACACCGAGCGTTGTTTCCTCACAGCCTGCTAGCATCTGTCCTGAGACTCTGTGCTGATCTAATAGGGAGTTAAGACTTACTACAGAATGAACCAAGAAAAATGTAACTTCATTGGACTTGTCAGACTATACAACCAACTTTATTGCTGGGTTCAATGTTGTTAAAAACACAGGGAATCTTCTGAAACCTACTGTAGCCAAACTTCTCATCTCTGTAGCTTTCAGCTGTGTGAGCTCTTGTGAGCAAGAAATTATCAATAGCTGACTTGAGTGTCAGAAAAAAAAAAAAACAGTCAGAAAAGACAGAAAAGTGATTTGAATAGTTTTAGTCAAAGTAAGATAAGTCTGAAGCTCTGCACGTTAGAAGTGACAGAAGTGATTTCCCTTTTCCACAGGTACACGTGAGGTCAGACATGAGTCGAATGGTGAGGACTTGAATCTGTACCATGGTGGCTCTGCACTCTACAGTGGTGTATGATACATACTGTGGCAGCAGACCTCCCGGGCCCCCGCTGGGCCACAATGGCCCCGGAGACAGCCTTGATCCAGCTGTGCATCTCCTCTGGACTGTCTGCCTGTTGGAGGCAAAGAAGAAGAAAATGACAGTGAGGAAACAGACAGAAGGGAATGAGACCTGTGAGGAGAGGAGATCAGAAGGAAGAGAGGTACAGTGTGTATGGGAATCGACAGTATATTGATTTTATCATAGAGAAAGATGCACCTGTATGTAAAATGTCCTTGATGTGGTGACGACTTCAAACAGATTATCCCTCATCATAATGTCACTACAACAAAAAGTGGAAAACAAGTCAAATCACATTCATCTCATTGACAGTATAATCTTTATTTAAAATCAGAAAACGTAAACACCATCCCCCTCAGACAAAAGATTTTCTTACAGCGGCAAAATGCTGGGACATAAATACCTCTGTTTGCACTCCTGGACTTTGTGAACTTCCTTCAGTGGGATCATTCTCAGAGGCTCTTTCTCCTAAAAAGAATATTGAGTAAGTAAGAAGAATAGATAATGACACTCACAGAAGCCAAAACTTGAAATGCACAGTACAATTATTACAAACGCTTCTGCTAATGTAGTGGGTACACACAGTTTTTCAAAGATTTGGGTAGAAGCAGCAGCAAAGTAAAACTCTGATGGTTGAAACTTTCTTGACCTGGCCATTTTATCCAGCAGACAGAGAGTCTGTGTCCTTGGGGCCTGTTGATAGCCAAACAGACAGATAAAGCTGTCAAATAAGGGCAGACCTTGCCAAGTACTGGGAATGGGACGTGCAGTATTGTCCTGAGGACAGTCTGTGTGTATGTGTGTGTGTGAGAGATGCCAACAGGGGAACGAGGCATGATAGGACATGTGAAATTAGGGCATTGAATTCCACACACACTGTGGATAAAACATGTTTGAAGTCGGGACTGAGTGTTTGCTGTTACTCTGCCTCAGACTGTGGGGGTGAACCCAAAACACATGCACCATCAATAAAAACATTCCTTATAGACTTCATATACTTGAATCAAAGTCGATTACCAGATCAGACTTGAAGTAACTCATTGAGTTTTCCTCCAGTAGGAAATATCGACGTTTCCAGTTCCTCATCTGGGGGGGAAAGGGAAATTATGTTCAGAACTTTTGGCAAATAATTTTCTAGCAACACAAGATCTGTCACAATTTGTTCCAATAAGGAAAAGACAAGAACCGTTTCTCGATCCTAGGTATTTTAGTCAAGAGTAAAGATTTGTTCATACTGGAATTGAGCGTTTCCTTAGGCAACCAAATTTCTTCCTCGCTATCAAGCTAAAATCTCTTGTAACATTCCTCTTGCATATCACACGGAGGGCTATTTCTGTGGATGTCTCGTGGTAATTTCAAACATGAACTCTGGAAAATGACCAGACAATAGTGTACAGAGTATGCCTTTCATATATGAAGAACGAAGCAGGAGACTCTTCCCACATGTGTTCACAACAACATAAATTTCTCTGGAGCACTCGGCCCGTCATGTGTCTGGTTTACTGCTGTATTCTCACATAGGCTCATTCAGCCTTTATATTACATAAAGAAATGGTATTGCACATCTAAGGTTCGGCTCGGTAAACGCAATTGATTTTCAGAGAAGTGAACTATAAGTCGACAGTGGCAGGTACTCACCACAGCTCCTTGTTTGACACAGTAACCTGACTTAATGACGCTGTGCTCCTGAGTCGGCCTGCTCAGGAAGTACGGCAGCTGGCTGTGAGAGCGCTGCATGGCGTCTCGATCGGCTTTGTCTGCACCATCACCGCCGTCACGCTGCAGGGTGAGGGACATCCGGGACATTGTAATTGTAAGATACAACAACATTTCAAACAAAAACAAATGCAGCTTTTCTACAGTCTGAGGGATGATTTATGTTGGGGATTCTATGACCACAAAAAACATCTCCCACATGTTAGACAGAATCTTGACTGCAGGGTAATTTAGCACAATATAGTGAATGTACATATGAATTACTATGAAAGACATGAACAAATCATTTAATAACACAAGAATTTCCCCGAGATGCTATTGGCAGCTCATACTGCTTTAAGTAACAGTTTCTGCTAATCCAAAAATAGATTTTTCGCATCATTGATTAATCAGTCAGTACATTTTTCTAATTGTCCCTAAATTATAAACAGAAAAAAGTGAAAAATGTCCATGAGATTTTCCAAGAGTCTAAAATGATTTCTTCAAATTGCTTGATTTATTTAACCAACACTCCTAAACCTAAAGCATTGATCTTGGCGATAAAATTATAGTTTTCAAAATGATATAAACTTTGCTAACTTTCATTCTTTCACACATCAGTGTGCAGTGTTCTGCCAACATTATTAAATCAACTTATTGTTAACAGCAGTTTGTCAATGTTTCCCTGTAGCTTTCAAAATGTTTTAACTTCATGCATTGTTAAATATGTAACTGGAGTAAGTTATGTCCATGCGTTGGTCATGTTTACCTGGGTCTGGGTGACGATGGGGACTCCTCCAATTATCTCTGTCTTATAAGACACTTGTTTCTTTGGTCCTGTGACTTCTGGCAAAACCTTCTGGTTCTCTGCATTCTGTTGGCCATCATGCGACTTTGGCACCTTAAGTACACACAAACTCAGTTTTTAATTAAACACACAATATGGAAAATAAAACCCTTCTATAGAAGTTGATGAGCCAAGACCACGCTTTATATCCATTTCCTATCTGGATGGTAAACACTTCATGGAGAACAATGGAAATGACCCTTCATCCAAGTAGTAAGTACAACAATACAGCATCCCGTTAGTCATACTCTAGTTTCTTGACAGTCCACTCATTCATATCTCCAGAGGAGGAAGAAATAAAAGTTTCTCAGAGCGATAAAACATGAGCCAAGAGGAACAGATGATTACAGCGGAATCAGGAGTGAACTGTACGTCCTGTGTTTATCTGTGCACACTGTGTGTATGCACGTGTATTTGTCTCACAGTGATTTTGGTGGCTTTATTGAGAGCGTCGACCCAGTCCACGAGGTCCTGCTGATCATTGGCCTGCAGGAAGAACTTCCTCATCCCGGCATTGATGACTAATAAAATCATAGAAGAAAGGAAACCGTGGGAACAAGAGGAAGAGTGAAAGCATAGTCAGGCCTCTTTTGGTCATCTTGAGTCAGACTAGGTTACAGTCTACATTACACCATCTGTTTCATTCTGTGTTAAATATGAATCACATGCATGCAACTCTACACAGACAGATTTACTGGGAAGAGGCATTGAATATCTGTGCTTTTGGCTTAGTTTGGAAAATATGAAGTGAATATTAGAGGAAGGAGAACAGATCCACTGCCACAGATTTTTCTTGAAGTGGAAAAAAACTACGCTAAGGGACACACATGCACGCACGCACACTACACAGCTATTTTATGGTAATCATATTGCCATAAATGGTATTGAACCCGGGACAAGTGTGATCACTATAGTAAACTGGTTCCCACTGTACTAGAATGTTGTCGTGAGGCAGAATGGAATTTGACGGAGCAGCAAAAACCCTGAAGGAAGAACCATAACTAATAAATACCTATGAAATGTTTCTTAAGTGTTGACATTCTCCAACCTCTTAAAGATGTTCCATGACGTGTTCGACCATCAGTGGCGACCATCGGTGGCGCAGTAGAGCAATTTCTTTAGGAGTACGTTTCTGTACTGTGTCTATGTTGATGTCTACCAGCAGGAGCACAGGGACATGCATGCATGCCACAAGCACAGAAGTGACTGGATAATTTCAAGCAATGGCAGAGAGCAGTGGTGCATAACAGCAGTTAGTAGACGTAATGTGCCCTAAAAGCTAGCAATGCAGCAGCATGACAGAAGAAGCGGAAAAACAAAAGTGACGGCTTAAAACTTTAAAAAGGCTTTTCAAAATTGTTTCGGGTTGGGAATACATCCAACTAATATGTTGTTGAGGATAGTCGATGGAAGGCGCCACACACTCCCTCACTCTTTTAATATTCATAAAGATGGGAAAGACAAAGCAGCTCATCTTTAATACAATCTGGAAACGACTAATTGCTCAGGTTCTAAATTTGTCAAAACCTAAAACTTTGATCAGGAAAACTTTTCAGGCGCAAATACAACCTGATTAAGGTTTATGAAATCTGAAAACAGAGCAACCAAATGAACAAACACCCAGGTAATCAACTGCTGTAGCCTCCTGCGTGTTGTGTGTTGGCTAAACAGACACAGTCGCTCAAAGCTGCCTGATCAATATTGACCAAGAAAATGAATCCAAATGTATCCAAATGCAGTTAATAATGATCAATTCTCATTATGGATTAATCTGTCAAAAATCTATTGATTAGCAAAAATTATGTAAATCCTGTAAATGATTATCAAAGTTGTTGCCAATTTAATTAATCAAGTACGAAACAGCGCAGCCAGACTTATGTTTCCTTTACTTTATGCTCACACCCACACACACACTTATGGGAAAGTCTGTGTGTGTGTTTTTGTTCAAGGGGTCAGATCACGGTCAATATGTGTGTGTTGTAAATCAGAGGTTACTGAACAGAACTACAACACAGATCTAATCAGGGACTGGGATGTGGAAAATCATTTTAATAGAGCATTTTATGATTGATATTTTCATTAAAATCAATCAATTAAAATCAGGGATTAAAGTGCTACAATCCTGGCCAGTATAGGAAGTAATTAGGGAAATCTGTGTTTTTTCGACGAAATAAATAAATTTTTCGTTAATCTTATTATTACAGTAAAAACGTATTTTGTAAATGCTTATAAATAATAACAGATAAGAGTTTGTGATGATCAGTGTTTTCTTACCGAAGCAGAACTCGGCTTTAGGCCTCAGCTTTGTGGCATCGCTGACCTAGAGGAGGACAAACCACTGTAACTGTTAGATTATCTGTTCAACCAAACACAGTAAACACTATTATTCTATTAATAAATAATCTTATCGTCTTAGTGCCAGAGAAGCTTCAGTGGTTATATTTGTGTACCTTAGAGATGTAGGTGAGCTTGAGAGAACCCACGCATTCAGAACCAACAGGCAGGTTCTGTGGGAGGAAAAAGAATAAAATATGCAAAAATAGAAAACTAATAATTTGTTATTCTAATAAAGGAAAAGGCTAATGTGGTAAAAGGGCAAAGTCGGTCCTGAAAAGCAAATCGATGTTATGGAGTAAGTACAGTATACTTTGGCTGCATTCCATGATAGTTAATTTCAGTGTCTTGCTGTGTTTCTGAAACTAGGGGAACCAGATTTAACATCATTAAATGTTAACATTTTTCAATCTATAAAAGGAAAGGGACTTGCTGAATTATTCAAAATTCACCCTGCACTACATCATTTATGGATACTTCATGTAACAGCACACTTACAAATACAGTATTTGCAAGCCAACACGATGTACAAACCAAGAGGAGAGTTACACTCTAACAGCTGTGGACAAAGGGTCAGAGGAGAAAATGTTGACCCTGCAAATACCATTGTTCACTTCATGCACAAATGGAGAGCACTACAGTAGTCAATGAAATAACATAATTCAATATACATCAATGTTATGATCTATTGTCAGACAAGGATGTTTTTACTGATAGTGACAGTTTTATGAATCACAACATCTAATGTAACCAGAACTGACGAAAGAAACGCACTGACAAATCTGGAACAATTTTCAATTGGAGATGTGAAGATGAACTCCCAAAAAATTAAATGCCACATATTTCAAAGGAATCTGTCACATCAGGAATCCACAAGTATCATGTTAATGCCACCTGGGGCGAACAAAGTATTACGTTGAAGTCCAATTTCTGTCCTGCCCAAACTGCGACTGAGGGTTTGAACATTCGCAAGTAGAGTTACATCTGTGAACTCATTCAAACAAATGTACAGCTTGAAAACACAGAAACACCATTAGCACTGACCTACTCCTGTGCCTGTAACATGCTCTCCCTAATTCTTGTCAACTAGAATTACATAATCCAAGTTCCCCCATCCTTGTATGACCGCCTGGCAATGGAAATACCTGTACCTACCTGTATAATGAAGACAGAAACCTGAAAGGTAGCCTGCTGTTCGCCTGAGAGATGACTGTCAACACTGACAGCTTCCATTAGCTGGAATGCAGTTGCTCATAAATCGTCAAATCAAACATTTGCCTGTGAAGTTACCTGCAGGGTTTTTCTTCCCCTGAATAAAGCTAAGAGCTAAGCTAACACAGCTCTGTGTTATTAATTACCTGCGGGTTGTCCATAAACCACACCAGGCTTCCCTGCTGTGTGTCCAGTATGAAGTAACGCCGCAGGAACTTGCCACTGCTCTCATTTTCCTCGATGTCCAGGAAGCCACAGATGCGGTTCTGTCGGTCCACGTAAGGCATCTCGCTGCCGGGACATTCCCTGGCCTGCTGGGGCCAGGAGTGGAGAGCAGCAAGGGCAAGTGGAACTGGGAAGAATCCCTGAAGGACAGAGAGAAAGGAGTGCAAAGAGAGGGGGTTAAGGAGGGTGGTGGGATGAACGAGGATTTTCTGTTGTCTTTGTGTTGAGCCTTGCAACTGTGTCCCGCTCCCTCTTTCTGTATCTACTGTATCTGTGCTCTGTCTGCCACCTGGAGCTCACTAGGCTACAGCCTGCATGGGGATCATGTGACACAAACCACAACCCCGCCTTTATCCTTTTACATCAGCCTCGCCCACTCGCTCTCTTTATCGTTGGCTCTCTCTGAGTCCCTCTTTTTTTTTTTTCTGTAACACATGCTATCCTCTGTCACTCCCTCCTCTATCTCCTCCACCCACCCTGGCTTGTCCTCTTTCTCTCCTTCTCGTGCAGGACTCCCTTCTCTCTCACTTTCTGTGCCATCTCCTCCCAACTGCGCTCTCATCCGATTTGGCAAGCCTCTGGCCGGCCCCTTGTATCCCCTCCCTCTTGCCACAGCTGAGCACCCACTGGAGCATGGTCAAAAAAAGCCACTTAGCTCAGCCATGTTGAACAGAAAGCCACACACACACACACACACAGACAAACACACAGACAGACAGACAGACAGACAGACAGACAGACAGACAGACAGACAGACAGACAGACAGACAGAATAGGCAATATTTAACCTGCTGAGGTGACACAGCCCTAAAACCTACAGCTCACTTATTGCAAACCTGTTTTCTTTAACGTGTACAAATGCAAGCATCTCAATGTCAAACGCAGTGTCGGTAGTGCAGCATTACTGTGGGCATATCGTCACATTAGCCTGTTTAAGCTGCCGTCTTCTTGGACTGGGCCTAAAATATGTGAGTGAGATGAGTCTGTGGAAAGCAAAGATAAAGACGTTCTTTCTCCATGATGTTATGAGCACTGTGTGGGTGGATGGGGGCAAAGCGGGGACAAAAGGCCTGGTTGTTGTGTGCGGACTCTGGGCTGGGAGCCTCTCAACTAGTCCCTGCATCTATCCGAGTAATCCCATTTGACACATAGGCACGAGAAAGCAGCAACGCGACTGTCTCGACACAATACAAACACTGATTGTCATGCGGGAGTGAGAGACGTCTTTGTCGAGCTTAGAGATCCCGTAAATGAGGTGCTCTGCACATGTTCATCTGCATGCATGCTTGTGCATTTCAGTAGAGCAGATTAGATATTACAGATGGTGCAAGACAAAATCCCTAGAGGGTGAACAGCAGACCATGTACACTACATAGGCTTTTCTTTCAATTACTTGCATATTGGTGGGATCTCTGTCTATTTCTTATGGGAACATTTGTATTTTAACAACAGAAAGACTGATACTGGACTTAAGAGATTGAAACAAACACTGGTATTTAAGTTCTTTAAAAATATATTGGCAATATAAGGACCACCCTGCAAGATTTTCTCTGGTTTTACAATTCTTAAGTCTGTGTTAAAATAAAAGCAACATCTTTTTGCGATTCTTTAAACTAGTCTACTGCCAAATTCAACAGGCACTGGAATTGAATTGATGCCATGCAGATTGAAGACAGATCTGTTGTGGTCTCTTATTTTTTTCCAGAGCTGTATAAAAGGACAATATTTTACACAAACACAAAAGAAAATACTTAATACTCAAAAAGGTTGTTGGGGTGGGAATAATTTATATTATTATTATGATAAAAATTGAATAATTTTTTGCTTTTCTTCTGTGAAAAAAGAAGCTCTGCCTCTGAAGAATGTCAGATAAAGCTGCATGATATAAGTTGACTTCTTTGTAGGGCAAACATTCCCCCCTGGTAAACTCACTCTTTACATACGCTGGAAGGAGTACATGGCAACCAACTGGTCACACAGGACAAGTCATAAAACAACAGTAAGCACCAGCTGGATAGCCCAGTAGAGAATTTTTGTATTTTCCTTTCATGATCTTCGACCGCTGCAACACAATCCAAAGAAACACAACAGCTGGAAACAGCAACTGTGTGTTGTTTTAATAACCACGGACCTGCTACCACCACATAGAAAACACATGGCAGATCACGAAACGTAGGTGTTGATGACAGAGTCAGATTAACTCCCAGAGGACAACACATTTTGTTACTGGACCCCTATTGATCCACACAAGACAGTGTCAACCACAGACTAACCAGTGCTCCGGAGACTACTCAAATGTTCATATTTACAAGCCTCAGGTTTCCATTACAGTAAACCCACTCACCATCTTTGAGTTGACTGCTGGTCAGACATCTCAAACCATTTGAATGTTGTCTTGGGAATAATGGTGGGCACACTACATTTTGTACACTGTCTAAGAAAAGAATTGTCAGACATATTGATGATGCAATGTGAATGTTGATCGCAGCCTTACAGTTCTTCTATGGTGGAGTAATCCAACCTTGGCTGATGAGGCAATTTGATAAAATACTACTTTGGGATCAGTCCAAAATATGTAGACCCTATGATAAGGACTAAACCTGGAACTTGTACAGATGCCCCTTTTTGTCCCCGGAGGTGATCCAGCCTTTTCAGGACCTTAACTTTTTTTTCACTGTAGTGTACATTTGGTTAAATTAAGCCCAATTAGATAAATAATCTCTTGGAGAAACAAGTGAGGGGTACTGGAGGGACGAGGAGGCAATAAAGTGAAAGGACTGGGACTGAACGGGCTCTTTACAGGTCAACGGTGGGACGGGTCATTCCAGTTCGGGCTGAAGAGAGCAACTTCAGGTCAGAGTCTGGCTCTGGGTGCAACACACGTTTGACAGACACATGCTGTGTGGGGCTCTTAAGAGTTCTAACAGCAGAACGACAGGAAGATGCAAAACCAGTCAACCTGAAACCCAATGTCTCGAGGCACTGAAACAAACAAAAACTATATTTCACATTACAACAGTAGCGTTAGCAGCATCAGTAACTGTGGCTCCCTGGCCTGAAGTTAACTGGAGGGGTGTGTGTGTGTGTGTGTGTGTGTGTGTGTGGGGGGGGGGGGGTAATGTCTCAGGTTAGCCTAGCTGTTAGCAACTAATGCTACCTCACACAACATCACATTGTATTCACCTAAAAGAGTGAAACCACCCGGCGCCTGTGTTTGAATGCACGCTAGCTAGCTAGCTGCGTCTGCCGTGTGGCTAAGTTAAGTTTCCTCACGCACGACACACGTTAACCGAGCTAACGTTAGCGCCGCGTCTCACTCCACAAGCGCAACGGGTTTTTTGTTTGACAACTTCCAACTGTCCGAAACAATAACGTAACAGTGTCAACTAGTTTGGTTCAACGCCCCCTCCCGGAGCGGCTTACCGGAGTCTCCCGGTCTGTGGCTGCAGCACTGACGGCCCGGTGGAGTCGGTGGTGTCGGTGGTGTCCTCTTGAGTCTCAGCCCATCTCTCCCCATGAAGCAGGACGACTGGCTTTTTTCACCAAGCTAGTGCTGGGTGAGGCCACGCCTACTTCCGTATATAGACACGTACGTGAACGCCGCAGTGGACGCTGGGGTCGTGCGTCCACGTCGCCGCCATATTGGAATGGGCTGAACCATTACGAGGAAACGGGGGTGGTTCCCTATAACCTGTACATGTTCCAACCAGTTTAAATAATTTGTTTCTGCGGTAAAGTGTTTATTTATCTAGGTGGGTTACAAAAAGTTTCATGTCCATTTTTTTGGGAATCTAGAAAGTTGGGCCGAAGGGAGTGGGTTTGGTTATATCTTTGTCATGGCCAAATTGATGATGATGATAATAATCATAATCATAATAATCATAAGGATAATCATCATCATAACCATAATAGTCATCTGCATCATAATGGCAACAACAATAAGAATAAGAATATTTTTTTTGTATCTGTATAGCACTTATCTATACAAGGTTCCAAAGTGCATGGCAAAAAACAAATGAATAACAATAAAAGGTGCTTAATTCAATTACATTTTTAGGCGCCAAATCATTTACTGGAAGAAAGGTCTAGAACCGGACTCAGTGTGCAGGTGACATCTGCCTCGACCGGTTGGGGTGAGCAGAGAAGAATAGTTAAGTGAGGAGAGATGAACGGAAAAGAGGGGAGAAGAGAGAGAGAGAGAGAGAGAGAGAGAGAGAGAGAGAGAGAGAGAGAGAGAGAGAGAAACCAGCAACAGTTGTGTTACCATCATATTTAAGCTCTGTCAGACTGGTTGTTAAAAGGAAAATAATAATATTCAGTGGTTCCGATTGGTGTGGTGAATACAGTTAAAAGCCGAACCTGAGGGTAAGTGTAATAATGTGATACATAATATACATAAATATGTATTTGCTCATATGTTTAATTTGCCTTATGTGAGGAGTAACATCAGATATCACCATCTTAAATGTATTCAAGTTACAATGTGTTCCAGTGCAGTCCAAGGGTAAATGTTAGCAACTGAAAAAGAGCCGAAGAGGAAGCTTAATGTGGATCATGCTTTAGAAGTGTTTTGGACATTTTGATGGTTCTTTCCCCACATAGAAATTATCACCTTTTCCAGCATCACCAACTCAAACTACATCTGCAGACTGAGTCCATACAAACAGCAGCTGAGTTCATTATACAAGGTGATCACAGGGCTCAGTGTGCGATGAACAAAGTACTTAGTTTGGATTTGGATCTATATAAGAATCAATACAAAACAGCTGCTGCTCCATTCACACTGGAACTAATGTCTTATCTTTTAGTTATGTAAACCTATTCTGTGTATCTACTAAGTTACATCAATAACATCTCTAAATAGCTATTTGAACACAACTAATTATAATAAAACTGCAGCTTTAAGCTATCGATGTGTCTTTATTATTATTCTAATGTGGTTATGGTTCTATGAAGCCTGTTTTGATTACATATTAGTCATATGTCATATATGTCATTTTTCCTTAGAAGATACAGGCCACACAAGCTGCATTCAAATACTTTCATATATATACAGTATATATATCTATATATATATACCACCTCAAATCATGAGATAATCATTTGCTATTACATCCAATACCTGAATCAGGCACCCAGTAATTGATTTAGCCTTTATACACTTTAACTAAGAAACTAAGAAAAATAAAAGAACTGGTTTAGCAGTTAATCAGATACTTGGCATGTACTATTTGAAATAGTCATCCAACCTGCAAGTCAATCTGAGGTGATGGGCGTTAACAAGCACAGTAGCACACACACACAAACACACACACACACACACACACACACACACACACACGCGCGCGCGCGATCAGACTTCTGCAGAGGAAAAGTTAGAACAGGGGAAGAGAAGCTGCTGCTTCTGTTGATGATGATGAAGAAGATGGTGATGATGAGGCTGGTGTGAGTTTCTGCGATCCCTCTGGCTGGTGTTTGGCTACAGGACAGAAGGTGGTGACCATGATGGGAGAGGAGGAGGACACCCACCCGGAGTTGAAGCACTTTCCTCTGCTGTGGCCTCTCCCCAGGCTCCGCTCTCTCAGTGACACCTCCGGGTTTCGCTCCAGGGTGTTGACCAGGCTCCGGGCAGCCCGCTCAGGTAG
The DNA here is from genome assembly GCA_026259375.1 of Verasper variegatus. NCBI lineage: Eukaryota > Metazoa > Chordata > Actinopteri > Pleuronectiformes > Pleuronectidae > Verasper > Verasper variegatus. Next base: position 17,362,660 of record CM048050.1, read on the forward strand.
GACGACCCAAAAGTCAGATTCCTGTTAGCCAAGCAGTTGCTAAGATGCCTCTGTGAAAAAAAAAAAAATTGGCACGATTTCATTTGGTGTTGCAAGTTGTACCAGTTGCTAGACAGCATCTCTACATGACTAATAAAGCAGCAGTGACTTCCTGCCCTACATAGAAAAACTTTCCCCATCTCTTAAACTCTCTTTCACTCTCTCTCCCTCTGTGTTTGTGCCTCTGTAAGTCTTAAATAATAAACACTTTGTCATGTATGTAAAAAGTTGAACATTATACATTATAATATAACATAAGATTTCCTTTCAGATCAACATAACAAATGTGAGGTTTATTGTTCACAATATGGCATATGAGTCATCACTGTTGTCTCTATATGTCACGTAATACGTTAAATGTAGCTCTCTTGTGTATAATGAAAGTGTAACAAGTAATTTTGGGGTTAACTGCACCTAGAAACTTAAATATCAGCGCTTGGAAAAAGGTAGATCATGAAGAAAAGGAAAGACACTAATGAAATCCACAATAAGTCCAATGAAAAGTTAAAAAAAATGCTGCAAAAAGTATTTATTTCTTTGTCACTCAGCAGTAAATCACATGCAGTCAATAATTAGTTATGCTTGCATGTATAAGCGTGTAGTTTAGTTTTCACTTTGACATTTGCTGTGTTCTTTGTGAAGAAGTAGTAAAACCATGACACATGAGGCCCGTGGGGAGGAGATAAAACCTGTTCACATTGTTAGACCTCGGCTTCAGTGTCAGTGGCAGAGTTTTTCTGCCTGAGGCCATTGGCTGTTGAGTTGGGCCTGACATACTTATTTATTGTCTCTGTGGTTAGAACCACTTCCCATCAGCCGTATTCAGTGTTTCACCCGAGATGTCATCCTGCAGCGGTGCCCTCCACTCAAATTACACGCCTACGCCTACTTTGACATACACTGCAGGCATGAAATGTGTTAACGTTCCCACTGGTCTGAAGCTTGAACTTCATATTTGAACTTACTAGAAACTTGACTTCATCACAAAAAGGGCTCTTGTTACATTATTAACAGTCATACACAATCTTGACATTATTTATGATTAGTATATGTGTTGTAGATTAAAAACTTAATTTGACTAAAAACACAAAAGATCATTTTCATGTTTACTGTGTTGTGATTTTGTGTAAACTGTGCAGTTTATAAAACAAACACCAGATGGAGCTAAGGCACCTTTTACACAGAGCCCTGAAAACAAAGTGCATTGAAATGGCATCTGACACATATGGTGACGTTATAGTTTTACATTGGTCCCACAGAGTGATGCTTCAGATGCATAATAATCCATCTTCAACTCAAGTTGTGATTACACAAGTCCCCTTAATCCTTGTTAGCTGTTATACTCCGTGAATCCTTTACTGAGGCTAATACACTTGTGGCAGAAGTAATTTTCCCATATACAGTATATTAAAGGTTCAGTGTGTAAAATTGAGTGACATCTAGTGGTGACGTTGCATGTTGCAGCTGAATATCCCTCACCTAACCCTCCCCTTCCAAACATGAAAGAGAACCTGTGGAAACCTTCAATTGACCTAAAACTCAAAGGGTGTTTGTCCAGTTTGGACTACGGTAAAAAAAAAAAAACATGGCAGCCTCCATAGAGAGGAGTAACATACATAAATATAAAGGGCTCATTCTTGGGCAAAGATAACAACAATTCACCAAAATCAAACACACTGGACCTTTAAATTCAAGTTCAAGGGCTTATTGAAATCAGTACCTCTGCCATATGCATGGTAAGGTACATTAGATATCACCAGTTATCACCAGTTTTTATATCAATGTTACTTGAGGACAATAGTTCCTCTTTAAAAATGAATTTGTCATCAAAATTATAAAAAGATTGAGATTACAACACAATCGCACCATATGTTGAGGAGTGATTTTAACAAAAACTGCAAGCTGAAGGAATCTTTATGAGATTTTTATTGAAAAATATTGAATATTATTAATAATATAAAGGTTATGCTGAATAGCCAAATGTGTAATATGTTAATAAAAACACACACATATATTATATATATATATATATATATATATATATATATATATATATATAATGCTATCTTATATGACAATCCTAATGTGTATTAGAACAGGAGAATGCACATGAACGTGTGTCTAAATAAGAACTCACATTCGAGTAGTGTTGGGTGTTTGTGAGAAAAATCTATTTGGAGTAATGTTCAGCTCCAGATGGAAAATAGCACGTTGTCTTCCCAAAGGTCACTGTAACGCTCCCTAATTACACAGGCAGAGAAAAGAGGAAAGATGAGAAGAGGGAGATAATAGGGAAGAAGAGAACAGAAGAGGCAACAATGGAAGGCGAGGTCAAGAAGATGAAGAAACAATAAAGGTCAAAAGGAGGAGAGAGGAGAAAGGAGACAGGTTAATGGAGACAAAGAAAATGTATGCAAACAGCAAATAGAGGAGAGGAGGCAAAAAAAAAGGATGCAGAGAGGAGGCAGATGGAGAGGCTGGAGAAAAGATGAGGACAACAGAGGAGTGTCAGTGCGCTCTGCTCCTACTGGGTACTCTCCTCGAAATAACATTAATTACACACTCTCTGAGTCTGCTACAACTACTTGTTAAATGTTCAGTAATGCAGAGAACAGCCCGTCCCTCTCCACTGCCCACACGCAGGCTCTCCTCAGACGCTGAAGCCTCAACAGCCCCAAACCGACCCAAAATGTTGGGGTTAGGCTTTTCCTCTTTCTGCTGCTGTGTCACATTTGATCACCAAAGTTTTTACAGTTAGTCCTACAGGGGGATGTCAATGTCTATACCAGTACAGACACTTCACACAGTAAAACTCAGGGCATCGAATCACCAACACAAGTGGGATTCGTCCTCTGGGGACAATGAGTGTCTGTGCAAGATTTGGTCTGAATGTATTTTACAGTGCAATGAGACCTAATAAGCCATATATCAGTTAGACAAAATAATATGATGTTCTCCACTAGACAGTAAACAACCTAATATGATCTATCAAGCTGCATAAAACTAGAAATAATATGTTCCTCATTTTCCATTAACCCTAAGAACTGTTATTAGACCATTTAATGCTATAACGATTTCAGTCTAAACTTAAGAGTTGGGCCCATTTTTACAATGTTCCTTGTGTTGTTTGATGGGTCAACAAAACTTTGGACTTTAACACGGGAGGCCACAGCTCCCACTGACAACACTGGTCTTTGTACAGTGGTGGATTTAACCCATGATTGGAGACGTTCCCTGTGACACTGACCATTACATTGTCATTGTAACCACGACAATGATGTTTCTCTTACTTTAACCAAAGCTGCTTTCAGACGTGTACTGGACTCGGCAGAAGAAGATGTCAAGAGAGTTAGTGGTGATAAGAGCTGAAGCATGTGTGTGTGTGTGTGTGTGTGTGTGTGTGTGTGTGTGTGTGTGTGTGTGTGTGTGTGTGTGTGTGTGTGTGTGTGTGTGTGTGTGTTGTCAAGAAGATCACGTGATCTCCACAGCAGAGTTAACATGTCACTTCCTGCCTCTGCCTGCTGCACCCGGCTGCTCCACCTCTCGCCTGAATAATGCAGAGGATTAGTTGGTGTTGTGAACGCGTCTGTGCAGAGAACTTCCTGCAGGGTTGTGCATGTGTAAAGAGGTGGATTGTGGGTAAACTCCATAGCCAAATGTTCATATTTTACCAGCAGGTCATCATGAAAACAGCTCAAGTCAAGTTTGTGCCAAACCGTAACCACAGCGTTTTGGTATTGTAAAATGTTTTAATAGTTTTTAATAGTGATGTGTAACATATCTGGTAGGTGCCGGTGACTGATGTCATCCTGCTGGTAGGGGGGAGGGGGTGAGCTTGTAAATTGCTTATTTGTGTTGTTCTAAAAGGCAGTTACAAACATTTGTGTTGTGTAATTCAGTGAAATGTTTGACCTGCTATGATCTCATTCTGAAGTAAGCTACACCACAATATTATTCTAAATACCAAATCAACTTGTTAACATCACATTCTTGTTCTCTATACGTGCAATTTTCTTGTACTCACGTATAATATTTCAAAACTAACAATACCTTTTCTTTGGTGTTATTCTCATGTCAAATGGTGCGAAAAGAGTTGATGAGCCAGTTGCTTTTTCTTTTCCCTTGTGGGGAGCAGTTTCATTCGGCTGCATGTGGTTACTCACTAACCTTTTTAACTTTATTAATAGTTGTGCAAACACCTCAACAGCAGATGGACAGGATGTTATCATTACACTGCAGAGTCGCTCATGATGTGTACATTCAGTAAGTGTCTGTATGTGTGTGTGTGTGTGTGCCTTATGGAAATGTAATAAAGACATGAGTTTTTAAGAGTTAAGAGATTGACAAGTGTAAGTGCGCATGTCTATCTAGAGTTATTAGGGCCAATTTATGTTCAATACCATCATTGTGAGGACATTTTGTGTGTGTGTGTGTGTGTCTGTTTTGAAGGGGACATGTAACACCAATGACATACAGATGACGTATTTACTGGGATGAGTGGCTCTTCAACCTGCCTCTCAGCTCATCTTCTATTCTGTATCTGTGAGTTCTCTATTTCTACGTCTGTGTGAGGGTAACTCAACAGTATATGTGTATTGATTTATTTAGCTTTGAGATTATTACTGATGTTCTGTTTATGATCTGCATTGTTTTTATCACGGTGTAGTCACGGTGGCGCCATGGTATTTATCTGTGTAGTTTATTTCTCCATAATATTAATTGTCTTCCTGAGTAACAATAATGCTTATGTATAAATATATATGCATATATTCTATATTCTAAAAATAAAGTAAAAATATATAATACGTTACTAATTGAGAGATTGACAGTTAGTTGTGGTTTATAATGAGCATGCAAAAGATTAAATTAGTAATATGGGATATGATCTCGTCTTTGTAAATTTAATAAATTTCATGAACAATAATGGGACAAAAGCAGTAATGTGAGGAGCTCACTACACAAGAAGAATTATGGAAAGATTGTGTGTAACATGTTTACGACGATTGAATGACATAATAATGACAATCATCTGCTGAATATAGACTGACTGGCAATAAAAATACAGGTGATGAAAAGTGCAGCAAAAAAAGGTAAACACACTAAACACACGAATCAAACTTCCTGCTGGGGTGACACGTGTCTCTTTCCTTTTCCTTCTCTTTCTCTATACATTCGTCCTCAATAACGATTCCTCTCCTCTCCTACGTCACAGTGGGACCTCAACACAGCAGGGAGATTGAAAAAGAAAATGAGACATGGAGGAGACAGACTCAGTGGCCAGAGGAATGAGAGAGAGAGGGAGATAAACATAGATTGAGAGAGAGAGGGAGAGAATGAGGAACAGAGATGGAAACAAACATTAACTTTTAATGCTCTTTATTAGGAGGGGAGTCAGGAGGAGGGAGGAAATGAGGGTGGGTGAGAGGCAGACAGTGGAGAGAGACTGAGGGAGGGAGGGAGGGAGGCAGGGCGGAGTGACGAAGGAGGGAAGTAGATAGCGAGAGAGAGAGAGAGAGAGAGAGAGAGAGAGAGAGAGAGAGAGAGAGAGAGAGAGAGAGAATGGGAGAAGGAGGAAGACTGTGAGGAAGGGAGGAGGGGGAGTCAGTGGGGGGTAGGGAGGGAGGGAGGCAGAGAGGCGGTGTGTCGGGAAGAGGCGAGGATCAACTCACACTGCTGATAACATTACCTGCAGGGTCAGATCATGGAACATGATGGTGAGCTTCCTCTTCGTATTTTACGCTTCTCTTCCCCTGTGCATGTGTCTCATTGACTATGAGTGTGTGTGTGTGTGTGTATGTGTGTGTGTGTGTGTGTGTGTGTGTGTGTGTGTGTGTGTGTGTGTGTGTGTGTGTGTTAATTCAACAGAAGGCTTGTTAGTCACACACACACACACTCAGAATCTTTCCACTTCTTCTTTTCCTCACATGTTGTCCTTATATGTAGCTTTGTCACCTGTTTGCCATTTTACATGTAAACTGTGTGTGGCCACATTACAGTGTATGTTGAAAGCTTTGAAAACAACAACAATCAGTTGAATTGATTTAGAAAAGAGGCCATGATGCTTTTAAACGTGCACATGACTCAGTGTTGGTGTGTGTGTGTGTGACAGGAGCACCTGACCATTGTTGTCAGAAGATCATTTGGCCGAGTGGCTGCCGTCTCAAAAAGCTGCAGAGGAGCCGGAGCTGTTTTTTTTCTAGTGGACCTTTGCCATGGTTTCATAATCTCAAATAAATATGGCAGTGACAACGACACACACAGTCATGCATTATGTTCAGGAACACTACTTTACAGACTCTACCCAGCTGCACCCTGTTCAATATTAATAAGATGCTAATGCTGCAAGGAGAACACTTAATAACATTAAGGTTGGCCATATCATCACTTAACCAGGCTCCTGGTGCGCCGTGAGGGCCGGTTCTGCTGATGACATTTTCACTTAAACATTGTTTGGCAATGCTTATGAGGCAATGAGGATTCTGTGCTTAACTGTAAAGGCAATTATTGGTTTCATAAGTCTGCCCACAGTTGCATTATAACATTTCTTAAAGGGCTTAGACAAAGCCACATCCACACTAATGGAGGCAACTTAATTACCAGTGTTCCTGTAGAGGAAAGAAACGTATTAAGACCAATAACTCCAGCTGGGCTTGTGTCAAAGCCATCTTGGGTCCACTGGACTGAATGACAAAGATTTGTTGTTGCATCGGTTGGTGACACACTCAGCGAGAGGAGACAGGCTCCGGCTATATCGGGCCCCTGTTATCTAATATAGTTTAATTACTGTTCGCAGAGGTGTCATAACATATCAAAGTGTTAAATAGACAAAAAAACAGTGCTCTGGAGTTTGGGCTCGTAGCTGTTGTGTTTACGCTGTTGTCTCAGGTAAGCTTTACAACAGTAAACCCACTTTAATCCGTGATCCTTTATTTGTGTGTGTTTGTGTGTGTGTTGACAGAGACGTGGGCTGCGTGCCGAATGCGTACAAAACAAATGTCTGCTGCTGTGAATTTGTGAAATGGCATTTTACAATGCAAAGCAGTATCTGTGATTGTGCACACATGCATATTCATGTTATATGATATGTGTGCGTGTGGACAATGAGAGTGAGGCTCGGCCATGAAGCCCTTTTGTGTGTTTTCTCTGCACATTGTTGAGTGTGTCGTATTATTATAGAATTGGAGATTTGCAGTCGGCCCTCGTCGGAGACAATATTGAACAGATTTGTCACGAGCACAAAACAATGGTCTGTATTTATCTAGCGTTTTTCTAATCTTGACCACCCACCCGTTCACACACACATTTATACAGTGGATCTATGTGCAGCACTTCCTCTAGCACACATCAGTCAAACACTGCCGGCACATTTGGGGTTCAGCATCTTGCCCAAGGACACTTTAACCATCTGGTTAGAGGACAACCCTCTGTACCCCCTGTGCCACAGCCGCCCCACAATGCAGTGCACAACACTTCCATTTTGTTAAGAAGTTACAGTTTTTTTCTTTAATGGACAAATCCTGTCGCTGTGACAGACTTTGAAATTTGATACCCATCCATCCAACTCTTCTTGTTTTAAAGATAAATATACTTTTGTTGATGTTATAAATCACTGAATGTCTTAATTGGCAGGGATAATAATCTTGTTGGAGAAAATTATGTATTATTTTATCTTGCTGTTCAATCTGCACGGCTATTTTCAAAGTAGTTAGCTGGACGCGGATGAAAGCAACCATCGGCAGCCAGTTGTGTAGTTAGATTAAAACAAACCACGCAGAGTCTCCATGAGAATAATAACGTCCTGAGTAACAGCCACACAACTCGACTGTGGACACTCAGAACAGCTGTTTCTCCAATTGACAGTGGCTCTCCTCGAAATCAGTGCAGATGTGGCCTTATATAGTTAGAATATGGGGGTGTAGAAATAAATGCTGGCTGGTATTTGTTTACTCTCCCAATTCCCTGTCCTCTCGTGGCCTCATATCACACACTTCTGAGGCCCGGTCGAGGCTTGTGTTTTCTTTATGTCTGTGATTCTGAGACGCGTTTACGTTTTCTCGCCACCGTGGCCTTCGGTGTGTTGATATTATTACAGAGCTCCAGAATATCAATCTTTCCTCTTGCTCTTTCTGTCCCAGTCTTCTCCTCCGCCCGTCTCTCTCTCTCTCTCTCTCTCTCTCTCTCTCTCTCTCTCTCTCTCTCTCTCTCTCTCTCATGCTCTCAGGCTGAATGTCTGGCAGGATGTCAGCTATTGATTTATACAGGCAACATTTTAGCAATGATGGCGGCTTATGGGTTGCGCCAAACAGAATACAACAAACAGGAGATCAGGTTTCAGACGAGTTGGCTGGCAGATGGGCAGAGGAAGAGAAATGACAGTAACCACTGTTGTATCAATACAACAAAAGAAAGGACTTATGTCACTTTAATAGGAATGTACATTGGGTTATAAAAGTGGAGCAATGGAACAAGCACATGCATGTAAGGAGGAGTCATTGGATATTGGTTGGACTGTAAGCAGGCTTCTTTTCACTGCGTGGATGTGGATCATGTGCAGGAACTACGTTGCTGACTATTAAGTTACGATTTCAGATGATTATCAGCAAAAGACAACGAGCGCCGCAATTATTCCAAGAGCAATTTTCTGCCTACACAGGTGAATGATAAATGTCAGCTCACGAATACCAAGAAAGTCAAAAGTAATGAGGATGAAACTGCAATAAAGAAATCAGCAAAACTCCTCAATTATCTGTTTTTTTATGACTGTGTTGGAGATTTTTGATCAAGTTCAATTGAATGTGACCAAACAACCCCACAAACTGTCAAAATGCAATATTGTGCAATTACAATATTCCTCAAATGAGTAGAAAGACAGTGGAATTCTATTCTATTCTATTGTTTTCACGTTGGATCCATAATGAGCAGCAGTTTCCCTTCGTTTTACTGCTGCTCTTTATAACCACATTATCTTGTTGACTTCTTCTGCAATGGTTTAATGGCTCCCAATCAGACTTGCAACTCCCAATTATTGCCAACCAGTAATGGATGGAAACGTGCATTAAATTGCATTTTCTGTATTTGCGTAAATATTGTGGAAACTCTTTTAAAATTTGCGTCAAATTTGGTTGCAAGGGGAATTAATATTCACACAAACAATCGATAGCGTGACAAAAGCCACGATAGACATTTTACAGGTTACTAACAATCCCAAGGATACCGCAACTTGTGCTATTCGTATGTATTTGATAGATGAAGATTTGGACCAGTGAAGCTCCAGTGAGATTCAGTAAATTTGTTCTGAGACCATTTAAGTCCAGTTCCTCTCAGTTGCAGTGTGGTTTTCTTGTTAAACAGAGTCTATTCTCCTCTGAGTCACACTTGACTGTTTTGACAGTTTGTGGTCTGAATCATGATCCTGGTGCAGCGATGTCCGGTCCCTGACTTTCTAAAAAGAAGTAGAAGGTAAAAGTTCTCACACCTAAACCACGCATTTAGGCATGTAAAGGAAATGTACACCCACACATGCACATATGCACAATAGATTGCAGAAACAGAGTTTAATAAATAAATGAAGGGGAGGAGAGAAAAGCTCTGAAAAGTAGCACTTAAACAATTATTACCTCCTTGTTCCGCTGAGGCTACTACTTAATATTTGATGACTCCTTTGCTTTCTTCTGGCCCTCCTCCTTCTCCTCTTCCTCCTCCTCTTCTCATGTCTTTTCTTTTTTTTTTATTCCGGCCAATGAAAAGGTCAGGCACCCTCAGTTGATTCTCTTGACTCTGAACAAATTCCCAAAGATCTCTAGTTTGGACCTTTGGATTTTCACACACAGATTTACAGAGAAGCACCGGATTGATCTTCATTAAATCCAGAGGGAGCTTTTCCCTGCGTTTTGCAAAATGGTCTAACGTGAATTTGTGCCCTGGCGTGTTTCAAGATGCGTTCAAACAACATAACAACATCTTTATCTGTGCATTTGTTATGGAAAAGCTTTGACTTTCTTGACCTCTCTGTCGGTTTTCTGCCTTTTGAACACATGCACACATTCACATTCACCTTTGGTCATCTCCTCATACAAGGAATGCTGAGTGCGTGGAAAACACAATTTCTCACTCTGTTAGACCTGCTGTTTAGTAATCTGAATTTTAAACTACGCAATCTTTAAAGATGTGGTGGAGGGTGTAATGAATGAAGAAATTGGGAAACATTACAGCGAGTTAATGACATTACCCCTCTGTGAATGCTGACGTCGTCAGTTTCCTCTGTTAACTTTACTAAATCCCTCCGTCCCTCTGTCCTGCACACTCTATCACCTCCTCACGGACGCTTCCTTCCTGTCTCAGTTTATTTAGTTCCATCTTTTTCACTTCAACGAAATGATGTGTCCCCGTCCAGTGACGTCACTCTCAGATGTAGAAGCTTGCAAGTGACTTATTTATTTAAATCCAATCGATGAGTTGACTGAAAGGGGGTGAATATGGTCTGGCAAGATGTCGGCTACAGGATTGGTCACCCCATTTCTCCCATGTGTTATGATTGTTTAGTGCTTTATTTTGTCTTATTGCATCAACCAAGAGAAAGATTGTGCAGTAGTGATTTCATACATGATTACACTACACTGTGACCTCTTACCATTCAATGACTTAGGGGAGGAAAGGTGGTCTCCCTTGTAAGAGCAGAGCACAGCAGTGTGAAGTTACCACTAGATGGCAGTCTTGGCTTGAAACCTCACATTGTGTGTGTGTGTGCGTTTGTCAAGCCTGGTTCTGCATGGTCTCAGCTGACACTTTGTTGACAGTGGTGACAGATAAAGCTCTCTCTCTCTCTCTCTCTCTCTCTCTCTCTCTCTCTCTCTCTCTCTCTCTCTCTCTCTCACAGATTATACTGAGTGTTGCTCTGTGGCAGCAGTGTTTAGCTTGGTTTGCCACATTTGTCAGTGTAGTGATGTGAGGTCATGTGTCTGATATTAAACAGATATTATCTCTGTGATCTTTTATCAAAGCTTTTTTACACACTGACAAAACCTGACAGATTTCGCTCCCATTTGAAAGCTGCACTTAGGCTCATCTCATCTTTTTCAGAAGAGCGTACACTGCAGAAATGGGTTAGTGTCCTGACCCGCTGCCACCAGCTACACACACTGTACATGTCCTAATATGATTGATTCATTATGGACTCTATAAGTTAAAGAATATTGTGCCACACTGGGTTTGTTGAACCAGATATCTTGGTTTGTTTGAATTAAAGTAAACAAGTCATATCAACACAATTTAAAGCTTTCATTTGAAAAGAAAGCAAAATTAAGAGTTTTTCTGGATTAACTTTTCTGACCAAATGATTATAGATGAGATTCTGCAGATAAAATAATAATGACAAATTATCGTAAGTTGCAAATCAACTTCCTTACCATACCTCTTACCTTGGCAGCCATCCTCCATCCGATATTATCTCCCCCTGCAGCTTCAACGGACAATGGGAGTGAGGTCTATTTGTGGATATCTGTGATATCCAGACGTGAGCAGGTCTCTGTCACGCACTGTTTGGTCTATGGTCTGAACACACAAGCATATCTTAATGCGTATTTGTCTTATATATATATATATTTAATATATCTAAGAGATATCTTTATTATTGTTTAGTTAATTAATGTTCAAAAGTGCAGTGAACATACAAATTTTACTTGGGACCAATAGTCAAAAGCCCCAAGTTGAATTTACTTTCATATAACACTGTCAATCATAAACTGTGTAGATGGATGACCTGACAGCTCCCCAAATCGTGCTTCTTCTTTTTTTTACTCCTTTGCATCTGTTGTCTTGTTGTTAGAAAAGTCATTGCCACGCAGACTCTGACATTTTCAGTTTTGTGTTCTCACATGACTCATTTGGACATGTTCCGGACATTGTGCTGGGGGGGGGGGGGCTGTCAGGGGAAGTTTTCTGAAGTTTTGGTTTCAGTACACCAAGCTTCCAGGACAATGTCCGGAGTTCGGTACTCGCCCGTGAAAGCCGCTTGCGAGCGTTTAAACCTTCCCGCTCCCGCAGCCCTCGCTGTCCATCAAGCGTCTCAACCTCTCCCTGGGTAAACTGTTGGAAGTGTCGGAGCTCGTCACCCTTTGACCCCGGCAGCGCCTCTAATCTGCGCGGAGGAATGAGAGGCATTCTTCAGCTGCTGCAGCAGGAGGTGGAGGAGCTGCCGGTGGGAGGGGAACTTACGACGTAGTAGCGACCCAGTCAGTCAGTGAAGTTTCCAGCGACTCGGCCATCACGGTCTGGAGCTATCCTCCCTGAGATGAGCGCACTCGGCGGAGGGGATTTACGCGGGGAAACGAGGCGGTGATCGCGGGGGTTTAGTGGCGCGCGGTCCGGCTCCGGATCATCCGAATATGGGTCAGACGGCCGTGTCGGCTGTGTCCCAGACCGCGAGCGGTGAGTGTGTGTTTCTGTGCATGCGTGCAACATGTCTCTCTCTCTCTCTCTCACACACACACACACACGCACACACACATATTCCGCTATCTTCATCCAGGAAGTCCTCTTTTTCATTTCTGTCGAAGCTTTGCGCACAAACAAAGCGCGCGGTGGTTTCCTGCCGAAGGGAAGTGAGTGAACTGTGTTTTTAAAATGAATTTCAAAGTCTCCTGACATCACCGTGCGGGTCTTTGTGAGGCTGACACAGATCCAGATCGGGAATCAGGGCAGAGGAGTCCAGGGTTGGACTCGTGTTTGTGTACTTTAGCTGTCAGTTTGACACATGAACTGAGGCTTCAGACCATGTTTGTTTACCCACAGAGTGAACAGAGGGTCATCGGAAGCCCAGGATTTACATTTCATTCACGATCAGGACCGTAATAACCGAGAATATGCCAAGTTTACTTCAGTTCAGAGTATTTCTTCAGGTTAAGTACAAATATTGTTGAAAGAAATAACGACATAACAATAATAAAAGTAAATATTCACTATCTTATTTTAGATTAAAGGTGCAGGAGTATAATCAACATGCTTGTCTTGTCCTCTCGCTATTCTGTACTAAATCATCAACTGGAAATATAAATCCACACTCCCTTCAGTGTACATCCTTCCACTACATAGCAGTTGTCTTCTCCGATTGCAGATGTCAACGTGCTTTCAATTCCTCTTCTGGTTTTTTATGCCTCTCGTGAATCTTTGTTCCATCGTATCAAACTGTCGAAACGGAAATTTTAGCTTTGTTTGATTTCCTCCCTGAGTCAATTCTCCAAGAATCACCCCACAAATTAACGTACATGCTTCTGAGATTGGTGCAAGTCTAACAATAGCCGAGTCGTAATTAAGCGGCCGCATCCTTCAGGGAAGGACCAGGTCTAGTCGAGTTTACCACTGGAGGCAATTATTAACCACGATCTGAAGTACTATTGATTAGTGCACGCAGGGGTTGTCTATCACATCTTTGATTTCACTCAATGACGACATTTGTGCTATGTCCTGGACATACACAGGATATCTTCACATCGGATGAAGGCAAAACAAGTGATGGAATACATTGAATGAAACCCTGTATACACTGAAGACTACAAGCACAATATACTGAAGAAACACTAAAACACTGATGCTGCTAGAAATGTTGAGTTTTTCTCTGTGCCCTATGATGAAATAACAGATATAATACCGACTAACCAGCCGGTTTTGTGCGTGGGATCACTGCTGCGTTTGTAATGAGGAAGGAATTGCAAGCCATGCTTCCAAAGATAAATATTTGTTTGGACAAGATATTACGGCTATGACCAAATAGCTGAAATATCACCCATTTCAAAAGTTAAGCCTTGCCACAGATGGAGCTCCAGCCATGGTTGACCCACAAACGGGAAACCAGTCCTCTAAGTCTTGATCCAAGTTACATAGCTCTATAGGCCTATGCAGCTGTAAAATACATTGAGAGTCTGTGTACACATTCCCTGAAACTATTGAAACTATCATTTCCACCATTCATCAAAAGCAGAAATCTAAACAGTCGCCAGTTGAAGGAGCTTATGAGTGAGCATTAGTCAGGATACAGAGAACTTTGAACTCGCTGATGGAGGGAGAACTTTACTTCCTTAGAGAACTACACTGGAGCTATGATAGTTCAGAGGAACAACAGAGGAAGTGATCAAGGACGGCAACTGAAAGCAAAACTGGACCGTCTTATTACTCTGTCAGCGTTTACAGTCAAACCGAGACTGTTTTGTTGCGCACTTAGGTCAACATGCATAGGAACCTGAGGCTATAATTATGATGTATGTGCTCTGAATTGCTGTATTACGGGTTACACAATGAAGATGTGCTGATCTTTGAATGCTGAATCCCCAGTTCTGAGAGCAGGGGGGGGGGGGGGGGGTGGGGGTTGACCCATGAAGCTGATATCCTGTGAGTGCTGACGTCTGATTACCGTGCGTTAAAACACTGTAAAGCTGCGATTTCCTGTTTGATTTCCTTCTGGTGTGTCGCTCTTGACCTAATCCGAGCTGCTCGGCCCTGTGAGGATCATGAGTTGAGGCTGTACTGTAGCTCTCTGTCCCACATTGGACTGAGATTTGGAAGAAATTACCCAAGTGTTAAAACTGGAGCTAATGCCCGGCGTGGCCCCTCCCTCCCTCCGCTCTGGTCCAACACCTCCTGTTGCCTTGTTTTCTTCTTCTTTCCTTCTCTACGCTCCTCTCTCCCATATTTTTCTTTTTGCCCCACCTCAGTTTCCACCTCTCCCCTTCTCGCTCTCTTTTTCCCCCCCTCTCTCTCTCTCTCTCTCTCTCACCCACTCAGTCCCTTTTCCTCCGTTCGTGATGTCTGGTTCTTCCCTCCCTGGTGACTTGCAGTGAAGGAAGGAAGCCTCTCCCTTTCCCCTCCTTCTCAACACATGTTCCTGCCATAAGGTCTGAAAAAAACCAAAAAACATGCTGGCTTTGTCACAATACACCACCACCACTTCATCCCGGGAATATCCTATCAGACAATTCATGACAATGAAAACACGAAGAAAATAACAAATGGCCTGTGTGTCATGGCGCAATATTCTCAGTTTATTGGAAAAAAATAATTGTTTAAAGTTTCCCCTCAGATTTCTGCGGTGTCTCCAGTTGTGTTTCTGATTATTCCGTCCACTTCCACAGCTGCTATCCAAATCCTGATTCAGCCTTCTAGTATGACACTGTGAGTCACTGTGAAATCCCGTGTGCAATCATGGAGTCGTGTCAGCAGTTGTTATGTGTAATAACATCCCTGGGTTAAACTGGGCTGGATTTAAGCCACATTGTTGTAATTAAAAAGCTGTAGTCAGCATTATTTTGGTAAAAGTTTATTGCTTTTCTCAGATGAATCCGTCTCGCCTGAAAAGCAGGATTACCGCTGTGATGTTTGCACTTCCTGTGTGTGGTGAATGGTTTTCAATTTAATTCACTCAGGTTTGCTTAAAGGTCAGTTATTCAAATTCATTTGTCAAATTCGGGGAAATATCTTCTTCGTGGCCCGATGTCTCTCAGTCCTGTGTGCAGCTCCAGCTCTGTGGGAAACTGAGCCTCCCAATTCCTGCCAGTCAGCAACAGGGGGCGTTCATGTTCATGCACGGGGGAAGCAAAAGAGTAAGAAGAAGAGGGGAGTTGGGGGGGGGGGGGGGGGGGGCAGTGGAAGTGAAAGGTGGTAAATCTGCCACATGTTTATGTGGTGAAATGAACACCAGGTTCATTAACTGCTGGGCACTAGCTCGGTTTAGGCAGGACCTGCAACTGCATTTACGTGATTTGATTGGCTAGTGCCCGTGAGGGAGTGTTTGTTTAAATGTGATTTGATTGGCTGGTGCCTCTACCGGAGTATTTGTTTCAATGTGATTTGATTGGCTGGTGCCTCTGCTGGAGTATTTGTTCAAATGGGATTTGATTGGCTGGTGCCTCTGCTGGAGTATTTGTTCAAATGGGATTTGATTGGCTGCTGCTTGTGCTGGAGTATTTGTTTGAATGGGATTTGATTGGCTGGTGCCTGGGTTGCTGCTTGAAAGGTTGAGCTTTTTCTAAAGTTCTACCAAAGTCAGTGTGAAGCAATGGAACCACAATGCAGTTGTGCATGATGTCACCCCATTCAAAGTGAATACGCAGAGTTTCCGTTGAAGCCTCCAAAGATCGGTGGGAAGAAACTGAAGCACTGGACTTCAACCCTGCCCTCGTGTCGTAGTTTTCATCAGCGAAACATTTAATTTATTATTTAATGTGACCAAGTGTTTGTTTACTGATAGTGGTCCATTCTGTCACTTCCTCTGCGACTCACATTAACACATTTTCAGTTCAAAACAATCCTTTTTACGTAAAAAATGCTGCTAAGTGATTTTTTTCTTTTATCTAGTGAAGATTTAATTGAACATTGAAATGAAAAAACCTTGCTTAAGGCCCCTGAAGGCACGCTTATGGTAAGTGACGGTATATGTGATTTACTGACTCATCAAATTGTTTCATTCCCTGTTTCTTAAAGTGAGCTTCTTCTCACTGAACGCACTTTAAGAAAGAAAACTATTTTTCAAGTCAACAATAATCTTTGTTTTGCTCCTCTCCTCTCTGTCTCTCCTCCCCTTTTCTCTCCTCTCCCAACTTCTAATTGGTACCATTGTCCCTATTTGGTTCCCACTAGATGTTTAATAGTCAGACTAATGGGGATGATAATCGCTTTTACTGATTTTCCCATCATTAGCTGCTGAAATGCACCTATTGTGATTTGATATCAACACAGGAACAGGAAATGTGTGTGTGTGTGTGTGTGTGTGTGTGTGTGTGTGTGTGTGTGTGTGTGAGTGTGTGTGTGAGTGTGTGTGTGTGTGTGTGTGTGTGTGTGTGTGTGTGTGTGTGTGTGTGTGAGGACTAAAATGGTGTCTGGGGAGAGCATGTTCTGGCCTGATCTGCTCTGCACTTTTCCATGTCGTGCTCTTAGTTCCCATGTTGTGTACGTACAGTCAGGATCGTCACATGACCAAAATCCAAATGGGAGCAATTATCACACTGACATGGTTCTTTTTACATCTGTATTTTATACATTGCATTCTGAAGCAAAAGGAAAACGCTGTGGTCGTTCTTTAGTCATCCTTTAATGCTTTTCATTATTTAAAGATGATGAGACATCTGCTTCTTGACATAAGATTCTTTCTTTATCTTATTGAAAATTCGGAGCCAGGGTCTGTGCAGTATTGATTGTGTTGTGTAGTCGCGGTATCGAGGTCCTGGGGACACACGTGCTCGACCAATTGCGAGTCTGTCAGCTGTCAATCAAGATGATTTCACCTTGTTTTCATCGCATCGGGGAACCATTTAAAACCAAAGTTAAGCACAAGGAAGTACATCAGTTTGATGAGAACTACCTTGAAAATGTATGACTTTTATTGGCACATGTCCTGTCTACAACATGGAGGTGGCCACCAGGGGGCGACCAGGATGCTTTGGCTTCACTTTTCGGGTGCTGTCACGAAGTCCATCTTTATATACAGTATATGGCAGAAACATTGCTATCGTTGATATATAAATCTCCATATATGATGAAATGCAGTATGTTGCTGATGCTGATGCAGCCTCTTCAGTAGAGTTGAGAAAACAAACCAACCTTTATTATGTTTCTGTCTATTGAGACAGACATGAGCTGGAATTCATTCATTTTATACATTTAATCCCTTGTGGCTGTGACATGTCAGAATGTGAGTAAGGCGTATAAGTTAACATTCCTGAGAGGCGATGAGTGAAGTCATTTAATGTCACAAACGATGCGATGCATGAACACGGAAATGATGAACGTTTGATCCCCGCAGGCCTCCGTACGTTCAGGCTCGAGTGAGTCAGCAGTGTTGTGTAGCTGAAAAAACAAAAACCTTCCTCAGTTTGAATCTGAGGAATCACACACCACCTCTCTTTCCTCTGTAAAGTTCCGGTATGGTGTGCACACACACACACACACACACACATGCACACACTAATGCGCACACTAATGCGCACACTTGCACACACACCATTCACTCACTGCAGTTTTCCAGAAGGTTCACAGCACATCTAATCTCTCAACAGGAAGAGGAGGAGTTGTGGAAGGACGGGGGTCTCGCCACCCAACACACACACACACACATGAGAACACACACTGTAAATACTGTACAGAAACAGAGTTATAAATATTCCTACTTTCATACTGAAAGCTGAGTTGTCGTGTGGGAAAGATTTACGTCTGCTAGATGGTTAATTATGAGCCCTTTTCCGTCTGGTTCTTACCCTGATTGTATATTTCTCCATGTGTGTCTTCTAGTTGATGGGTTGGAGAAATCATCATCGTTGGCCAGCTGCGACGTGGTGGTGGACAGCGCCGCCAATACCCAGAATGCCCCTGCAACGCGGCAGCAGCGAGGCAAGCTGTCGTCACTAGGGAAACTGTTCAAGCCCTGGAAGTGGAGGAAGAAGAAGACCAGTGACAAGTTCCAGGATCTTTCCAAAGGTGGGACATCTTGCGTGTGTCTTTTAATGACACTGCTGATTTGTTCTCCTCAATCGAGTGTCTGTGCAACATCATGGCTTACATTTCTGGATTTGTGCAGAACATTACGTCTGAACTGGAGCGGCGTTGCTCCCTGAAGAGCTTTAAAAGGAAAAGAGCGAACAGTTTGTGCTCGCTGATTTATTCGTGAAGTGTCGGCTGCCAGGTGTGTCTGTGGCTTCACCCGTCTGCAAGTTTCACAACTCCACGTACCTCCAGCTAGTTTCAGGCTACTGTCCACGTGTGGCCTAACTAAATGAGAAGTCGGCCTTCAAGTTCCTTTTTCTTTTTTTCTTTTCTTTCTTTGAGCCCTGAGAGTTTTTAATGTTTGTTCCTTTCTCATCACGTAGGAGCATCAAATGTTTCCCCTCGGCCGGGGGTTAGTGGAGGAGTTAAAGTATCTACGGGTCTTGTTCAGCCGTGCAGGCAGATTGGGGCAGCATCAGCAGTAATGTGGGCACTTTACTTGACTTTACCAGGCCATCTACGTTCTGACCTTCACCTGTGGTCATGAGCTTTGGGTGGTGACCAAAACAATGACATCGTGGATACAAGCAATAGAATTTAGCTTTCTCCATTAGAGATCGGATGTGGGCTCGGACATCTGGGTGGACTGCTGACGTCCTGGATGCCTTTTTAATTGGAGGTTTTCTCGGACACACACCCTGCTGGGAGGAGTCTCGGGGGTTGACCTGTAACTGCTCCGTTGTGAACTACAGCCTCTTTCTTGATTTTGATTCCAAATAATCCTTTGCTATTCAAAGAAAAACAGAGTTGAATGCTGATTATGACTTTGCCAAGTGGTCACTATGGAATGTGGAGTAACTTTATACTGATGCAATTTGAATCTTGTTTTTGAGCCCAGTTACATAAACCACGTATGTGGAAGTGAAAACAAACCGGACACTAATAGGATTTAACATTGCTCGGAGCATTTGGCATTATTTAGCTATTGTTCATTCTTATTTGTATTTGGGTACTGAACAAATCCACTGTGGGCTTTGTGTTTAGGGGCTTTCTCGCAATTATTTCCTGATAATCTTGCAAATGTCGGGTGAAAAGGTGCCTGATTGTTCCTCAGAGCCCAAGTTGATGTCCTCAAACTCCTGGTTTCATCGAAACGACAAAGTTGTTCAGTTTACTATCATATGAGCCCAGTAAAGGCAGCAAATCCACATATCTGAGGAGTTTAAATCAGCACTTTGGCTTCGGAAAAAGGATTAGTTCATTACTTTAATGGCCACAGATTATTCTTATTCTGTTCATTAACCAGTCATTTATTGACTCATCTTAAACAGAATTAACTTTAGTTCCTCATCAATGTGGTGCTGTTGTGTTTAACACAATAGGAGGAACATGGTGCAGCTGTTGTGCAACGCTTTTGCAGAGTTCCGTGTAGGTTGCTGCAGCAGATCAGGTGCAGGAAAATCAAATGGAATCCCCCTGTTGAATCACACACTGACCGTGTTCATCCCTCAGTTCTAGAGAGAAAAATCTCCACCAGACAAACGAGGGAGGAGCTGATCAAGAAAGGAGTTCTCATCGGCGACCAAGGTTTGTCTCATTGCTCGTTATTTATTTATTATGTATTTAATTCATTTGTGACATATTCCTTCCTTAAATATTGTTTTTTCATCAACTAAATATACCAAACACAGTGAAATGCAACAATTTTACAGTTACTGTTTTCTTCCTGCTCTAGAAGAAGCAAACAACAGTCAAAATCTCAACGGCCACGCCACTTCCAGCGTCATGTCAGAGGAGGTCAAAGTTGACATCGAGTCACCAGAAACGCTGCAGGAGGAAAAGGCCTCTGGGCCCGGCTGCACCGCGGAGATAACAGGTAACTGCAGAACTAACTAACCTGAGATTCTGTCACACTGTGATAAAATAAGAGTCTGAAGAAGCAAACCACTGAATTTTACTCACTGAAGATTTTCTCTTTCTCACAAGTGAAACATTGTGTAGAATAATTAGCTGTTTCTGTGGTGGAGCACGTAGCAGAAATCCTTTCTGACTCAGCCGAGGCTTCGATCTTCCAAACACAAAGTGAAACATGTGACACAGGAATATGAGACTTTTTTTTTCAGCTCTTCAGAAATTCAATTTTATATATTAAATAAACGTTGCAGCTTTTTTTAGATGTTGGTTGAATTTGCTCCTCTCAGTCGTGGAATGCGTTTGACAGCAGTTTTTCCAGCTGACACTGAGTCCTCTGTGGAATCTGACCGGGCCTAATGTGATCACATAGATATTCCCATCACAGGTATTCTCAGTCTGAGCAGATCTGCTAATGCCTCCCTCCCTCCCTCTCCCCGAGGAGCCAGGCCACTGCTCTTCCTTCTGATGCCGCTTAAGTGTTGTGCTGTTTTCATCTCAACCCTGTTAGCATTGAACTCTGAAGCATTTGTTTGTCCGTGTGTCAATAAACATGAAAGCAACAGACAAGGACCACTGTAAAAACACAGGGTGAGAACATGCATGTCCTCACACTGGAGGTTTGGAAGGTTAATGGGTTCATTCTATTTGTTAGTCTGATGGAAAGAGACTTTTCCCATCATCATTAGCTCCACGTGCATCGTTCTTTATCTTTAATGGTCTCTTCCGTCTCCCTGTGTTTGACTGCACGCCCATTTGTGCATCTTTTTGCACAGATATACATCTTTTTTTCCTTTCAATCGCTATTTTCTATTTCAGAAACTATTTAAAAAACTGAAATATCATGATTAAAGTCATAGTATCACGAGGATAAAGTTGTAATTTTAGACCACGTGTCATTGTAAAGGTGGAATATCAGAAGATCAGCCTGTCGCCTTTGTTAAAATGAGGAATGTGGAGCATCTGTTTTACTCATAAAAGTTATATGTTAGTGAGGGTTTCACAAATAACTCAATACTTATAATCTTTGGGCTCATCTGCATCACGTTATCATAAGAATCTGTAAGAAGTGTCTATCCTGAAGAAAGAACTACACAGACATCGAGGGGGAGGAGGAGGAGGAAGAGGAAATTTGTTCGTTACATCTTTAGGACATTCAAAAACACGTTTCCTCCTCCGGGGTCGACCTACTGCTTATTTCCCCCCCCAAAAATATCTTTTGTCATGCAATGCTACAACTTTTTTTCTCATTAATGTTCAGACTTTATTCTTTTAATGTTATGACTTTTTCCACATTACATTACACATTTATTCTAATAAAATTTCAACATTATTTGTATAATAATATGACTTTTTTCTTGTTCTTTACAACTATATTTTTAATTCTCAAAATCTCAGACTTTTCTTTAATTTGGACTTTAAACTCCGTCCCTTATTTTAACCTCTTAACACCGCACTTCTGCTTCCTGCTTCCCCTGCTCTGCTCAGAGAGGCGAGATACTAAACCTCTCGCCCGGGCAAACCCGGTGCGACCTCACGACCTCCAAGCTAAAAAACCGCACGGTGCCACCCTGCCTGCCTCTTCCAAACCTGCAGGCGGCACTGCAGCCACAAGCCGGCACAGGGAGGTCGCCTCTGGGACTAAAAAGACAACTAAAACCACAGGCAAGACTGGCTCCACCACTCAGACTAAAGCTAACCTGAGGGGCACTAACAACAACACTGGTCGTGTGATTGGTAAGTTCAGCTGGTCGGAGCCTGAGGCCAGTTTGCCTGTTGACGTTCTTCCCTGCCCCTGCATGGAAACTGTGCTTGTATCAGTGTGTGTGAAGGGAAAGAAGAGTGCACCTGGAAACCCCCTGCGTTGTGTTGACTGTATTCCATTGTGCGTGTCCGCCCTGTTTCTCCCTCTGGATCGAGTCTTTTTCCTCATTAGAAAATATTTCCAGTCGAGTGAGTGACTGTAGAAGTGTTGTCCTTATGATCTGTGTGTGTTTACTGGAAAGTGCTGCATGTACAGCAGCCCACAGCCCATAATACTGCACGTGATGTTCATGCAGTTGTCCTTTTCTATTTTTCTGTTGCTATAAATGTTTTTTTTATTGAATAACACCCCCAAGGCTCCTTCCACCAGCAAACAAAGACACTATACAGACACTTATAGAAGCTGCTTCACTCAGTATTACCTTAGGTATTGTGTATTTGTCTTGGGGTCAAAGATGTGATTACAGATGGTTGTATTGTGGCTCACAGCGTGTGTTCTCAGAAATCAGTGCCTAATGCTTCAAATCAGATAAACTGTGGAACGCATATGTACTTAATAATAGGGCTGAAGCTATTAACTGATGAATCAATTATATAAGTAAATTGTCAATGTGAATATTCTTGACCTGTGTGCCAGCAAATATAGCTTTTTTTGACATTTTCACAAACTTTCTGGCATTTTACAGTCTAAACAATCAAATTATTGATTTGATAAATAACAAATTATTGCTGGATAAATTAATGGGAATAACCATCAGGTCCAGCTCTGTTGTATATTCAATTTTTTTTTCCAATTTTGTATAAATATCTGCTCCTTTAATCACCTAGAAATTAAAAGTGATTATTTTCTATGGGTATAATTAAATATATTTTAACTACACAGTCTGTTGGATACTGTTGCATTATGTTTATTAGCCAATAGTCAACAACAAACTATAAACAACGTGTTTCAATATGTGGAGATATCTAATGTGATTTAAGGTGGACTGTGAGACAAAGCATTTATATAGACAGAAACACAACCACACCTACATACAGTTGTCCTCAGACTGTGGGAGGAAGCTGGAGGAAACTGGAGCAGCTGGAGGAAATAGAATTTTCTATCTTTCCTTTCTCACGTTGTCAGTTCTCCTGTTTCTTCCTCAGCTAAATCCTCCCATCCAAAGAAGACAGGAGGCACCTGCAAAAGCCGCCTCCGCCTCCGCCTCCACCCCTCGCTCTCGTGCATCTAAGGACTGCGGGTGCTGCAGCACAGGCCGAGGGAAAAGATGCAAAGACCAAGCAGAAATCATACACTCCTGTACCTCAAAAGGCCACCGTAGAGACTCCTAGTCCGCCTGGGGGGTCAAGGTCCTCGCCCCCTTCCTCAGATACGAAGCCCCTCTCATCCAAAGCCTCAGGCAGCGAGACGGAGGGAGCTGCCTCTCAGTCTGCTCCCAGTGCATCCGCTGGGGGCGAGGAGAATCACAAAGGTCTGGCTCCTGAATCTGCAGTCCAGCCTCCTCATGTCAACACAGATACAGAGGACACTTCCTTCACAGAGGGGGAGACGGAGAACTGCTCCCAGGGGGAGAAACGGGAGAGAACAGGGGGAGAGGAAGAAAAGAAGAAAGGGGAAACTGATTCTGCTGTGGAGAACAGTCCCAGGTGAAAATACAGTTGGGACATGCAAGCTCGTAACACAAACTTTGTCCTCTGCATGTCATTCCTACATGTGAAGTAGATTATATATCTGCACAGTTGCTCTAATAAAACAATACATCTGTAATTTGATTTAATTCCTCTCCCATATGTCCTGTGTTCCCTGCAGGTCAGCTGAGGGCCGAGCTGAGAGGCCACAGGGCCTGAGTGTGAAAACAGACCAGGCCGAAGTGACGGTGATCCCTGATAGGCCGAGAGACAGCCAAGCTAGTGACTCCGACTCTGACGGTCCAATCCTGTACCGGGATGAGGAGGAAGAAGACGAGGAGGATGACGAGTACACAAATAGTGAGGCATTAGTTACACCTGAACAGATTAGATCTGTGTTCAGGTTGTTTTTCGAGGCCCTAAGAAGCCTCGAGCAGCTTCACCACGTTGTGTCTCTGTTCCAGGTTCTCTGGCCAGTAAGATCCGCCGGCGAGACACGCTGAACATCAAGCTCAGGAACCGGCCCAGCATGAGGGAGCTGGAGGACAAGAACATTCTGCCCCGGAGCTCTGAGACGGAGAGACACGAGCTCCGCCAGCAGATAGGCAGCAAACTAGTCAGGTACACACACACACACACACACACACACACACACTCAGTACGCAGTTGGGTGTGAATATTCATCATAGACTTGGCTGAGATGTGAGGTCACATGTTGATTGTTTTTCGGTGTAGTTGTGGGCGATGTACCCGTACAAATGATGCACTGTAAAAATCGTTCTGCCAAGACAGAGAGGCTGCTGGGAAACAACAACAACAACAACAACAACAACAACATCAACAATTGTGGAGAAAGTTATTGTTCTAGTAAACTCTGTGTATTGTTTAAATCATCTGCTCCTCGTATGAGATCACACTTTTCTCTTTTCAGACGCCTGAGCCAAAGACCCACCACAGAGGAGCTGGAGCAGAGAAACATCCTCAAGCGTAGGTTTCTAAAACACACTATTGAGCTGAGGGGAGATGTGATATATTTATGTTACGAAGCTTAAATAGTCATATAAGCTGCTTTCAGACATGACCACCAGTTTCTGTCCAGTGGTTACAACACAGGGCATAAAAAGTCTTTTTAATGTGACATAACTCGTTTAGCATCATCATCAACACTTTCAACCTTATGTGGCTACAGTTCAAACACGAGTGGACACGTGTCTTGTCCACTCATATATTTAAAGCATCAAAAGATGTATACGTACTGTTGCTTTTACGCAGATTTGAGGTTTGCAATATGTAACATCTCTCTGGAGAGGCTGAAATGGTTTACAGTGTAAAAACACAACCTCAGCGTTTCGTAACTCCAGTCTCCAGATGTGTTCAGCGTGAAGATCTCTTCATCTACGAAGAAGCACAGAGAGAAAAAGTTCTCTACAGAAGAACTCACTGTGAATCCCAGATTCAACTCACCTGATTCATTCAGTCGCTAGAAAATAATTAATCATCATCATCTCTCCCTTTTGGTTTTGATTAAATTAAGACGCTCACGCTGCTTCACAGCCACGGACACACTTTAACACAGACCATCACATCCCCCAGTTATAAATAGAAGGAGAAGCTTGGTGTGGACACATTAGGTGTGGAAATGACTCTGCTGGTTCTCTGCATGCAGAAAAGAATGATGTGGAGGCGCAAGAAGCCAGGCAAGAGATTAAAAGGAGGCTCTCCAGAAAGGTACTGTAAACAACAACCACACACACACACACACACACACACACACACACACACACACACACACACACACATATTATGAGAGCACAGAAGAGACAGAGTCAGTCTAAATTTAGCTGCAAATTAGTTTTGCTTCATGTAATGAGTCACATTAGGAGGCAGAAATGATGCTGTGTGTGGTGAAATGGGCCATCTAGTGGACACAGATGGAATTAAAGAGTTCTCTGCACCTCCAGCTCTGGTGATAGAGGACAGGAATGGTTTAATCATTTAATACGTCGTGCAACATTAAATCAATCGCAACAAATACGACAAAGTTAGATTTATTATAACTTCAACACTGGGAAGATGGTATGAACTGACTTATCTGCCCCGTGTGTGTGTGTGTGTGTGTTTAGTTGAGTGTGAGACCCACAGTGGCCGAGCTCGTCGCCCGAAGGATCCTTTGCTTTAATGAGTATGTGGAGGTAACAGACGCCAAGGATTACGACCGGCGGGCGGACAAACCCTGGACACGGCTTACTCCTGCTGACAAGGTACGAACGTTCACAACTTATCAACCTGCTCTTAGTCGTCGATGCAAATTCTATCACATTGCAACATTAAGCTTTAATTCAGCCGGAAATTGCAGGTGAACTACAATTGGCTAACAGAAGTCGACTGGGCTCTGATGTTGAGACCTGACTCAGTTAGTGATCATTGCACAGTGTTGAAATCCTGACTTCCTGCAGGCTAGACGAGTTCCTCAAGGGCAGAAAAGGCCTTTTTATTCCCTCTGTGCACAGGGAATTTGTCATGTTGAAAACTGTAAACGTTGAATGAACACAATGTCATCATCTGCTGTAGCGTTAACATTTGTCTTTCCTGGAAATGAGCGGTTTGACCCAAAGTGAACTGGCCCAGAAAACGCAGCATACTTTAGATGTTTAGAAACACATTCCTACAGAGAGAATAGAAGTGCACGTATGTACCAGGTGAGTAATGACTCAGGTGTCCTTCTTCATTTCCTCCAAGGAGAAAGAGGCAGTGACTGTGTCAGGTCTGCCCTCTGCTGTTCAATGGCGAGAACTGCACAGCACGTAGAGATCACATGTCCCAATGTACATCCTGAATTAAGAGAGATGTGCAAAATCAGTACAAGTACAAGAGAGCAGGTTAAATGCTGTGTGAGGAGAGGGACAGGGTTTCATGATACCTTTTTAAAGAAGGATTTCTCTGACCAGTCAAATACAAGGCTCCATTTTTCAGTTGGTATTATTATTATTAAGCAAGAAATCAATACAATCATGATATATTCAAAGGTTTTAGACAAATATATATATTGTGTTAGTTCCTCATCCATTTTTAGAGACATCGCTGATTATTCGTCGTGTGTGTGTGTTTGTTCTGCCCCCCCCCCCCCCCCCAGGCTGCCATTCGGAAGGAGCTGAATGAGTTTAAGAGCCGGGAGATGGAGGTTCATGAAGACAGCAAACAGTTCACCAGGTACTCGGTCGATGGCCTCCACCATTAACTCGCACTTCATTAGTAATTTATCACTGTAAATCCTGCTGTTATCAGGGCACATTGATCAATATTTATATTATTCCGGTCGTCCCCAAAGCCATTTCCACTAACCACATTAAAGTCATGATATACACACAGGTCGACTGCAGTTTATTAGCATCAGGCATTGATCGGCAATAAAGTTCAGGTTCATTCTCTCATGTGTTATTAGAGCTGCATGACATGGTTTTTGTATTGACGTGTTGAACAGAGCAGAGAGGAAATGTCCAGCAGTAAAAACCAATACACCTTTCAGTAGAACTATTTTCATAAAGCTGCACAGTACAAGATGAGAAGTTTGGATTCGCCTTTAGTCGACAATTCTCAACATCTCTCCACAGGTTTTTGCAAATTAAAAAAACTATGAATTATTCCTCCTTTTCCTGTTTGTTTGTTTGTGCAAATCTCCTTTTATGTGTTGTTCTGCCCTTTGATTTTTTCCCGTGCATCTGTCTCATAAATCTATTAAAAATAAGGGCAAATAGAATCCAAGCACTGTTTAACATTTCGTAATGATTAACTTACATTTATTGGCCTTATCTGTCGCTGGAATGTTTCAATCAGTCGTTAATCTTTGCCAAAAACACACACGACTACGCCAGGATTCAATCTCTGAAGCCACTTATTCGAAATGGATCTGACTGTTGTTGCGAGAGATAACCGACAATTTAACCAGATTATTAAACAGTAGCAGATTCAACTTGTATTTCCCCCGTTTTGAGGAGTTTCTTTTACTTTTTAATTTGAACAGCTTCATGTTCATATTTGCATTTTGATTTAACCTTTTTTATTTTCTATTTTTAATCATTTTGTCAATAAAATATCAGAAAATGTGTGAATGTTCATTATAAATGCAGCTGGGTGATATATTAAAATATTGTTTTCTTTTTAAGTTAATGTTCCAAAACCCAAAGATATGTTCATGTTACTCTCATGACAAAGATAAGCAGAAGTTCACAGAAGCATTCAAGCGTTGAGCTGGAGCCAACAAGTGTTTAGATGTTTGATGTTTTTAAAAAGATTTACACACTTAAATTCTATAAAATTCTGTTTAATTTTAATTCATGAATGAAACCTGTGTTTTCAGATTCCATCGGCCCTAGAGTCGCTCGCTGTCAGCCGGACGTCAGCACCATGACCTCTCCCAGCAGCCTCGCGGCCCTGCAGACCCTCAGCGCACAGCTCAGTCCACTTTACTTGCCCCTGATGTATTCATATCCCCAGTGACAGCTACAGGTGTGTCTTAAGGCCCCGGCCAGCCACAGGCTCTGGTGAAACACAAACACACAAATCTATAGCTGTAGAACCATTTATTTATTGTATTTGACCAGAGCCTCCTTTTTTTTTTTATTCACTTCCGGCCTTTCAAGGTTCCCCAGATGTAAAAATGGGTGAAACTGCCCTCGTAACAATGAATGTGGCTCAAGTGTACTTTCGAGTTTTCGTACATGCTGTGGTTTGCCTTGTCATTAACTGCCAAACGGCCATATATGGACATCCTCCTGGAGCAGGAGGTGCGAGTGATTGGACGGTGGTGTGCTGTTGTCACGGATCAGATGCTCCCATGTGCCCCTCACAGCTCAGTCTGAAATACTGCAGTTCATTTGGTTTTCAGACACATCCAAAGTGTAACATTGCCACTAGGGGGCATTATATCATAAGGGTTGTGGCCTGCGAGGACGTGCAGCCGTTTGTGTAGATGAAGAATAAACTGCGAGTGTTGTATTTACGACCGCTGAGGGAACTGTGGGTTCCTGAGGCTCTCACAGCGTAGTGCAATGGAAATCACTCGGGAGTAGAGCCGCTGCTAGTCACCCGGCACTCTGCCTGATGGTCGGGTACCATCATTCATCCTGCGTTGAGTCATCAAGCTTGTAGGGGATGTACTTTTTTGTGCTTTGACTCCGGTATCTCATGTTTAAGGCCTACTCCGAGTGATTTGGTGCCAAAGAGAAAGACGGGTTTTGGTTGCACATCGGTCTCCTACTGGGTCGAACTTGTCGTGTGGACTTCGTATGATGGTTTTGTGAATATCGAGCAGGCAGGGAGGGTTTCAGCGCTGAATGTAAAATGTGACGAGGGTCGTTAACGATGATTTGTATTTGGCTGAGAACCCAAACCTATAACTTCAGCTGTCAGAAATATTGAAGGACTCATAAAAGAAGAAGAAAAGAAAAACCAACAAAACATGTCGCTCACTCATTCCCGTCATCTGAAATTCAACAAACAAACACGCTCGTCATCTTTCGTTCCAGTGCGTGTTTTGACTAGAAAGGAGATGTTTGATGAGTGAGCCACAGACGGAGCTCGCTGACGTCCAAGGACTCGCGTTCAAACAAAAGTCCTCCAGCCTCCGCGCCACTCGTCATTCCAACAACTGAAGAGGAGCGAGCTGTTCTCTCGGAGGCCGCAACGTGAGATGATGCACGGTGATGGAAAAAGATACCAACAGTATTCATTCATGTCAATATCTATGTTCTTGTATATTGATTATTTTGTACAGAATGTATATGGAGCATGTGCATACATTTAAATCAACTTTACTACCCATATGTTACAATGCAACTTCGATGTGAATGTTTTAAGCTCTGATTTTAGTCGTCTTATTTTTATTCTGTCGTCTCGTGCAGCGCAAACACAGCTGCTGTTTCTAGTCTGTCTTTATCAAACCTACTGGTTTCCCAAGCAAACCATTGATGGGACATTCTGCAGGTAAATAAATCCCATTATTTCATCCCCTGTTCAGCAGGTGCAGTTATTTCCTCAGACTGTACATTACCCTGTACAAACTAGAAAAAAGAAACAGACAGTATACAGACTGTATATAAAGATGGACGTCTCCACTTCCTCCCACTATCCAGAAATAAAAATATCCCAGATATGAGCGCTGACATTTTTGCGTATTTGGAGCCAGAGTCTGTGCAGCTTATTGATTGGAGGTCCCGCCAGTACACACATGAGTCAGTCTCAGCTGTCAATCATGATGTTTGTTCAACAGGACAGAGACCGTCTTTGAGAAAACACATTATTTGAGGTGTGCTTTGACTTTTTTGGTTTGTTCCATGTCCCATCCACTTACAAGGAGGAGGCGGGGTTTATGTCCTGTACTGCAGCCAGACTTCACTCCACTTTTTTATTTAGAGTCTATGATTCGAACGTGATCAAATTTCATCATTGGTTGAGGTGTCGAAAATAATCCAGGTGCGTTAAAGTTAAATGAGACAAAGCCGATCTGGTATCACTTTATTTTTACCCAGTGCGCTGTATTTAACACTTATAGACAGTATACAGTCAATGAGTTAATGGTTATGTAGTTGTAAACAGATATAAAGTATTTATCAGTGTATTTTTAAACTCCTTATATGAAGCATTTTATGAACAATTTTCAACAATTACCTCATCTGATACAATGTTATTAACCATTTATAGCATAGTTCATTAGAGAAATTATAACTGTTTCAAAATATATCAATAAACTTTATATTATTTGTTTACAACTAGATTATATTGTGCTACAAATGTTTAGAAATGTTAAATTGAGGCATTAAAATAAAGTGGTACCTAATGAGAAGCTTTAGAAATCTATTTTTTAATCTTAGTCCAGGCAACAGATTTGTGTTTTCTCTTTTAAAACATATTGACTTTATAATTAGAGGGGAGAGCTTTTCTGGATTATTACCACATCAATAACTCGGCAACAGTGATGCCTTAAACGTGAAATTAAGTACGGCTACTGCTACTTTGCAATTACGGAGACTTCCACCCTTTGATGGAAATGTTTACACGTGTGAACGCCTGCTGCCGTGAAGCGTCCCTCAACACTTCCTTCAAATCAAAACCCACATTTCAGACAGGAGCCATCACCAGATCTCTGCTGCTGCTGCTGCTGCTGATCGAAAGTCTTTTATAATCTGAGGTAACATGCCTCGCCCCGGGAATCGATTTATCTTCTAACAACTCCAAAGGCAGAAAGAGGCTGAAAGCAGCAAAGACCCAGGACTGGATGTGTCACACGGACTATAAACACCTTTACTGTATGTTTGACAGTAAAAATATTCCTCTTTGAACTCATATGATGTCGTATAGCCCAGAACTCTGTACTGTTACGTGCAAACTGTGTATATTGTTTTTGTATATAAAGAATCATGGAAAAAGCATCAGTTTTGTCATCTTTCTTTATAGCGCTCACTGAGATGAAGACTATTTTAAATTCCATTAGGCCAAACTGGAGTGCAAATGGTGTTTGCACTGAGGCTACAAATAACTACATCCTTTCTGTTTGTCGAGACTTTATAACTCCAGATGATGTATTTCTTCATACTCAAACAATATGTCAAAGAAGGGACTTTTCATTTATGACACATTTTTCTGTTTTCTCACATTATTGACGGCTGCGACGCTCCGAGCTGTCTTAAGAAGTCGGTTTTCAGTCAGTCCTTGAAGGCCACATTATAATTCACTATTCAAAGACACTGGGTCTGGGTGGGGTTTTGTCACTAAATCATTCAAATCAATATAACATCCTCAAACTCTCGGTTACAATTGATCCGTCTGTCTGTTGGTCAGTTTCCCCACTTCACTGAAATATGTCAACTGTAAGAGATTGCTATTGGATGCCATGTTGCCACGACAACAGAGATTCATGGTGCCCAGGGGATGAATCCTGATGACCTCAGCCATCCTCTGGACTTTTATCTAGCGACACAGTGAGGTCAGCATGTTTGTGGATTTGAGGGAAACGTCTCATCAACAGCCATGACATGCCCGTCCTCATGATGAAATATAACAACACATTTTCATCCAGCATCAGCATCTAAGTTTTTTACCTTATTTTATTTCATTGATGATGAAATTCTTACAAAACCAGTGACTTACTTTGTGTTTCGTGATATTTACCAAAATAATAATACCCGTACAGACAAAAATAAAGTTTATCAACGTGTTGACCACCCGCTGAACTGCAACACAACTAAACAGTGGATATTACCCATGATCCCCGGCAGCCTGAAGCAGAAGTGCTGCTCCTGTAAAAAAAAATATCCCCCAAGACTCTCATTAGAATTCTGCATATTTTAAAAGTTTAATCTCTAAAAACTGGAGATAAACTTTGCATTTTAATGACTTCTGTGTCTTGTTAACTGTGGCTATTACGGTTGAATTTGCAAATGCAGAACAATTCCAGTCACTCTTCTGTGTATTTCCCAAATAACACTATAATTTTGCGATAAACACGCAGGACTGAGAGATGAACCTCTTCAAACCATCGTCTGTGCCATTAAAACTTCATCTTTCCAGCTTGAGTTCCTGTCTATATTCCAGATAAATGTGACTTCAGTGAAGGCAGTTTGTTTGTGGTCGCTGAGTGCATGTCTTCTTAATTAATGTGTGTTGCAAACATCTGAACCTTTGAGCAACTGTGTATTTAGGTTCTTATGGGAGGTTTCTTCCGTCATTGACCATTAAAGTATCAGATTTCAGCCCTTTCTACTCTAGTCTGCCAGCTTTTAAAGAGGATGTGGGCGTAATGGAGTTGGGTTGGAAGAACACGACAAGGAAATGAGAACGAAAGAGGCTGAAGGAGACGAGGGTCAAGGAGAGTCAGAAGGAGGATGCAGAGGATGGTGCTGGTAGGAAATGAGCTTTGGAACGGGTCTGACGGCTCAGAGGCGATGCGGTGTGACCGCAGGGACACGCAGGTTGTAGATTAAAGTTTCTGATTGGCTTTTTACGTACTGCCCACGTGTCACGTTTGTAGCCCTTTGTTGATAATAGAGCAGAGGAGGATGGCAAGCTAACTACCCTCTGGTGGGGGAATCTGAACGATGCCCTTCTGGCCTCAGTGATCATAAACCTCCTGCACTCGTTCACACACACGGTTGTGTTTTCTGACTTACATTGACGAAAATGAAGAACGAAAATAAGTTTTACTACAACGTAACGTCACGGTCCTCCCTCAGATGAGCCATAGAGAAGCAAGATGAGCGTGAAGGGTCTAAAGTTACTGGACGACGAGTCACACCGATCCCTCTAACGCACTAACTTACTCAAACCTTAATCATATTGTTACTACTTGCCTAACCCTCACCATTAACTTAATCCTAGCTTTGACCTTTACCTTAACCCGCACCTTAATATTTACCTTAACCGAAACCCAAAACTTAACCTGAACCTGATCTTGAACTTGAACCTGAGCCTGAACCTGAACCTGAACCTGGGGGGGGGGGGGGGGTAGCCAATCCCAGCTGACACTGCGCATGTTGGACAGTTCAGTTAAACTACCAGTCCAAAAAGTTTTACTGTTTCTGCCCAGAAGTTATAGCAGCTGTAAAGCGCACACACACACACACACACACACACACACACACACACAGGCAGGGTGAGAAGGCAGTTCTGTCGCTGGCACCGCGCCTGGAGGGCTCGGTCGTAATGCAGGTCCTGTACTCCATTTGGAAAAAAGGGCTGGACATTAATCATCGGTCGATATCCTCCGAGGTTACAAAAAGTGTGATTATTTGACCGTTTATTCTGCCCCCGTCGCACTTTTCAAATCACAGTCACTCCACTTCTCTAATTGCTCGCTCTCTTGTGTGAAATGAGTGGTAATAAAAAATTCAGTCATTGCAAGGAAGGAGGAATATTCTGAGATGTGTAATTTTCTGTGCTGAGAAATTGTGAGAAAAGCTTGTTTGGTGACAAATGTGGCTGAATAGTGCATGAAGCTGCTTCTGAAACAGTTCAGATCAGACGCTCGTTGAAGTACTTTGTCACCAACATTCATTGGTTTCCATCTTCTGGTGCCATATTATATGATTACCCAGAGAGATGGAGAATGAACAAGGGCAGAAAGTGAAGAGAGGAAAAGAGGAAGTGATTGGGGGGGGGGGTGGTGTTGGAGGAGAAAAGTTAACACGGCGAGTTGGATCAAACAGGTGGGTGGCGTAAAGGGCAAAGATAATTGGATTGCTGGAGTGGACGAATCTGACGAGGCTGAATGTGCTTCCTGGACCTTTTCACCGTTTGGCTGAGTGCAGCGTGTAATCAGAGGAGTGAGCAGACGTGGACCATTAGTACCAGCGCAGAAAAGGCCAAATACACAAAACAGAGATGCCGCTGCGGTTTCCCAACAACAGAGCTTTCAAAGGGGCATGAGAAGGAACAGGATGAATTGCCGATGTCACAGGGGGCCGGTGATGATGAGTTATAGATTGACTCTGTGGGTGTTGGGCTGTGAGAAGGTCTCCGATCCTTAATGTGATGGAAGCTCGTCTTTAAAAGAGACTTAATAGTTGAACCGATACAAATGGAGCTGAAATTAATTTCTCTGTAGGTTTCAGCTCAAAGGGCTCTGGAAATGAGATAAACTGTGAAATGAAGTGAGGAAAACAGTTCAAAATGTATTTATTTCATATAAGGGAGTATTCTCAGGGACTCTCTGGGTCTATTTAAAATAAAAAAAACAGCTCATATGATTCAAACCTTGTTACCAAAGTGGGAATAAAGTGAACTCAGGGCTTCTGTTTCCTTCTCACAGTTTCTATCATGTAACACTTAGTGCTGCCACTTCAATGTTGAACACAGGCTCATCATTAACATGATCAACTGAGGTAAATGGACTGTATTTATTTTGCACTTATCCAGTTTTATGTACCAATTAAAACACTGGTTGCATTCACCTCACACATTCATACAGCGCTTCTCTACACAGAAGACACTGGAGAATCTGGGGATTGAACCAGTGGACGACCCTCCTTACCTCCTGAGCCACTCACCCTTGTTCAATCATTCTAATTTTATTTATACAACCCTATATTCACAAATCATAATTTGTCTCATAGAGATTAACAAGGTGCGACATCCTTAACCTAACCCTTCAGTTGTCATAAAACCTCAAAAGGTGTTTAGCTTGTCCAGCCTGGGCTACTGTAAACAACAAAACATGGCTGCCTCCACAGAGAGGAGCCGCTCCAGATGTAAATATAAAGTATTTAAATACAAAGGGTAAAGATCCACAATTCATACAATTTAGATGAAACACACTAGTGAAACATCACTAGGATTATTTTCAATTTCTGCCAATAGATCCCTGTGTGTGTGTGTGAGTGTGTGAGTGTGTGTGTTGGCAGGCAGCTCTCAGTATTTATAGTCACAGTGAAGGACTCCAGAGCGAATGAACTGCACAGAACAAGCTCTTTCTCTTTCTGTTCGAAACACAGACTTACATCAATACAGGAAAGACGCGTTTCACATACTGCGAAATCTCAGTGATCATTTCGGCAGCAGCACTTTGGGACCTCATCATCAGCCTTTCTATTCACTTAACACAATCAAGGTTTCCTTCTTTTCCTCCGTCTCTTGCAGCGGAGGGTTCTCTAAGTGCTTCACTCACTCACAGGGTGTTATACGTGTTCTTGAGAGCCTATAATCCAGGAATCAAAGGAACACCTACCACAGCACCTCTATTAGCATTAAAGAAGTTTAGCACGGCCCCACTGATGTAACTGGAGATTGATTGGGACTGAGCAGCAGATTTCCATTTATGTGCCCTGTGTGTCTCAGGGAGAACAAGTCAAGCAGTTTAAATGTACTTCATGTGTGCGTGTATGTGTGTGCGTGTGTGTGTGCGTGTATGTGTGTGCGTGTGTGCGTGTATGGAGACGCATCGATATCCCTCATGTTGTTTTCTCGCCTGACTTGGCTGCGCCGTCTCCACGACTCTCACAGTGAGGACAGATGGCAAGGAGTTACCCTACTAAGAAACCCTCCAGCAAACACACACACACACACACACACACACACACACACACACACAGACTTGATGCACAACACAAGAACTTCCTTGGCACCCACTGACTTGTCTCTCAATCCAACAATGACTCATGCACAGCGTCCTCTGCCACCATTTGGGTAAATCACCTGAAGTCAGCAAATCAAGCCGCAGCGCCTGCTGCTCTTTTCCAGCATCACATCTCACTGAGGCTTCTGTCCACTTCAGTCCAGACAAGAGCCTCGTCTGCCCTGCAGCCTCAAACACTCCATTACATCGCTGCTTCTCAGCTCAACCTACCATGGACATATAATCAGATATGTCAACTATGGAAGAGACTTTACACCTTTAACACACTAGTGCAATAATTTACTGAGCTGATCTGTGTGCACTGAAACATGTGGGTGGACAACAGGTCCTTGAATCTGTGAGGCCAAACACATTAAACACTTAAATATACAGCTTTGCAGTATATACATTATGTGTATATATGCAGCTGAAAGGTATTATATAAATACCATAGCTCTGGTTTGCAGGTTTTATGATTAGAAACATTTGTATTTTTATATTTACTATAAAATCTAAATATTTATTCCTAATATATATAAATTGATCAGTTGAAAGGTTGAGTTTTTAACACATATTTCCTCTATCAGTTATTGTATCTTAATTTATGGTGATGATCCATTTTTCTTTTCTTTCTTCTTTTCGTATTTAAGTTTTATATATATAATAAGTTTAAGATCTTCATTTTTGGTTCTTTATCTTGTCTCACTTATATAATTGAGCATGAAGCACAAATAACATCAGTAAACCGATATCTACTGTCAACGCATATCACAGAATCTCTTACTTATCATCTTAATGGCACAGATGGAATCTTCAGACAGGTGACACATTGAAGGACATTTTTTTTAATAGGTGGAGAGACATTAGAAATGCAAGTGGCTCCTCACTAGACTAGATGTCCCTGGAGGGTTTAACAAGTATAAATATGATGTGAATCATGTGCTGAAGCCTCCAAAACCTTCAAATCCCTTCTAGGACATTGAATTCGAGCCCTTTTCAAATATTTCCCAGGACAAATTCCCATAAACCCAATTTGAGCCACACATAAGGTTAATTACTCTTCCAGCACTGAGGCTTTTTATAATGAGGACAAGCAGGCTTTACATAAGCTCATTTAATTAACAATTAAAAGAGACGGAGGCTCAAATGTGTGAACGCGGCTGTGTTGTGTTGTGACAGTGAAAGCAGACTACACGGTCTGTTGCCTTCTCTTAATGCAGAAAAAACGTGTGAGTTGTGCAACACAGACAGAATTGTTTTCAACTCAAAGAAGGGAGCACATGTAGACAGCAGCATATAGATCTTTTTTTGTTTTTAAATCTGAACAACGTCAGGCTCTAATTTTGAATATAACGATAACGAATTTGAGGACTTAAACATTCCGGAAATTCAAGGAGCCACGAACAACCTGCGATAATCAATAAACCATCACGTGTAAATAATGACGTGAACAGGCCGACATAGAGAAAGACTGATTTTAATTAAAACATGTTTCTGTGAAGAATACACCTCTGTTGAGTGAATACAAACAGGACTTTGTACACATGTTTACTAAGACGCTCTCTGGTGAACGTTTGGAGCTTGACGCTCTTTGTTAGCTTCAACGTCCCTGAAAGACGTAGACTTGTGCAGGGCAAGAAAACAACACAGGTCTGACCCCTGAGTGACCTGTCAAGACATTTTAGAAGCACAAAAAAAAAACCAAAAATGAATGTCCAAGAAAAATAAAGACAGTCCCGCAGAAAATGTCCCCTACAAAAGACACAACATGGGGGGGGGGGAGACACTGATCTACGCATCGTCAGGCTTGTCTGCTGGAGGCCCGCATGGCTGGAGCATCTTCTCCATCAGGTTGAAGCGGACCCGCGCTTTGCTCTCGTTCTCGGCCACGGAGAAGTAGTTGAGCAGGTCGAAATGTCCCATGTAGGAGCAGTAGGAGTCCCGGTGCTGGTTCACCAGCCACTCCCACTTGCTGGTGTCGGCGTGGCCGGTGCCGATGTACTTGGACTGGAGATGCTCCAGCTGACTGTGGATGTTGTATCGGTCCGTCATTGTCGCTCAGGTTTCGGATTCACAGACGCTCTGGATGGAGGGAGAGAGAGGAAAACGTAAACATCAATGTAGCGGAAAACACGAGTGTGTAACCACATGAGCGAATATTTGGTTAAAAACTACATAAAACACAAGTCTGGTTTAATCGTTCTACAGTTTACTCGATTACTTGTTGAATGTAACCGGAGGAAAAGAACTAGCTTCATCGCTTTCTATCTAAAGTTAGCATGCTAGCAGTAAGCGTGCGGCTAACTAGCTGCTAATCCAATAAAAGTCTCCCTGACTCGACGCCTTTCGCTAAATACAATCATCTCAACGATCATTTCAGATATACAACACACGCACTCGATGATAATGTAGAGAAGAGGAGCGACGGCAGAAGTTTTAAGCAACAAACCGATCCGACCGCGATTAGCCACTAACCAGAGGAGAGGTGACTTCCGGTATTGTCCTACTGTTAAATGAACCGGTGGAGAAAAAGGACTGTAGCTTTTTGTTCCCCCTCCAATTCAGAAGGATTGAAGTTTGTTTACAAGGGTGAAAACAAACAGTTTTAAAAGAATATAAATTAATATAAGATAATAAGTGAATGTATATTATATGAAGACATTCAAGGGAAAATAAAACAACATACAATTTAATTAAATTGGCTAAAACGGGAAAGCATAAAATGATGTATCCATGTATTCTGGTAAAGTAAAATAAATAAGGATGAAAGCAAATCTTGATGAAGCTCAGTGCAATTTGTTGGGGTTGTAAATCGTGTTTAATTTAAATTTGATTTAATTTAAATTAAATCTAAATCTAAAATCTTGATTCAAATTGAACAAGCTCAATTAATCCATTTTATTCAGTTTAGCAGGAAGTCCGTCTGAAACTCTGAGGTTTCCTCCCTGGAGACATAAATAGAATTTCTCAAATGTTATCAAGAAGTGTGTCATATCTTCAGAGGTGAATATCTCACCTGCCTGGAAGAAAACTCACAGTCGTGCTGTTTCCATGTCCAAACAGGATTTCTCATTTGTAGCCTAAAGAGCTTTTCTTTCTTGAGGGAATTTGTACAATATATTTCTATAATATACTTTTATTTTCAATGGAGTTGTTTCTCTTCTTATAGCATATTAATACAGCATGTTCACCCCCCCCCCCCCCCCCTGAGCCCTATAATGACCAGAGACGTGCAACTGTTTTATTTGGTTTATCTGAGTGTAAATCAATTAAACTGCTGCATTAGCAGAGTCCCATGTGTTGAATATGTTTTTATAACTAAAGCTAATTTCCACTTTCAGTCCCCTGATGGGAACAGTTTGCACAATCTGACTTGCACAAGCTTTTCTATTTTTGGACTTCGAGTTTTTGAAGTCAATTATTTTCTTATGACTTGTGATCGTTTGTTGAGCTGAGTCAACACATTGTGGTTTCTCATTACAAACGGAAGTAGAAAGAGGGAGGCAGAGGGAAGCAGATGGCAACAACCAATCGAAATAGATCACATTCACTGGGTTAGACTGCGTTGACATCAGAAATACAATATGCCCGTCTGTGTGGCGACATCAACCCCTCATACCTAAATATAATGTGGCTGATTGTGTCCAGGAATGTTGGGAGTGTTACTGCTTTTGTTCCCTCTCGCCCACTTTGAAAGATTTACATTTGCTATTTTGTATTTTTCTAGACCTGGAGCTGTTCATAGAATGTAGATTGTTTTTTCCCATATGGCTCACAAGGAGAAAATTGCCTGAGCCTTTACAAGTTAAGACACATCAGGGAAAAAGGGACTAAATTTTCTGTAGATGTTCACGGTACTTTTTATTTGTTCTGCCTGTGATACACTGATATAAGATGAACGCTTGCTGTGGTGATGGAATTTTCTCAAATCAAAACAAAGTGGAATAAATCTGTCAGTACTATAGACTGTATATAAAGATGGACACTGTAGCCAGAGTCTGTGCAGTCGCACTCTGGGGATCGAGCCACGGTAGCAACAAGAAAGCATCCACCACGATATCAGATTATTTCATTGAGGTTTACCTTCAGGGATTATTTAACTTTGAAACATGTCCCCTGAGGACTGATATCCATTACTACTGGTTGTCTGCAAAGCTCTCAGACTCTGTAGGAAAATGTCTGATAAGAATAATATGATGGAGGATAACAAGAAAGGAAGGTTCGTTGGACAGTATCGCACTGCAATATGTAAATTTACAGGAACAGAGATTACATTTCTGCAGGTCCTGGGAGAAACCACTGGGAGTGAGGTCATGGCTGTGTCACACCTCCACTGTATCTGAGGCTGATACTGTCTCTATTTCACAGCCCAGGGGGATTGTGTGATTGTGTGATTGTGTGATTGTGCGATCAGTTTCCATTCCTTCTTGCTGGTGGTGTCTTGCAGCAGGTTCAGAGCGGCTTGCGCGGGGGGGGGGGGGGATTAAGCTGGACTGAATGTTCCAGTCCCTCGGGGTAAGAGACGCTGAATGCACAATGAGGCCAGCGGACGGTTGGGAAGATGTGGGATTTGCATTAGAATAAAGATTGAATTATATGCATGTCGTTAGTCTTGTGACAGGAGAAATGAGCTAGAAGGGTTCTCTGCTCGACAGTATGAGGCTGCATTCTGCTTCTGCTCTCACTCCCTCTCTGTGCGTTTTATCATGGTCATTATTCACCGGCCTTTTCTTGAGTTCGAGAGTTTTCATGACAAGGACTGTGTAACTCTTATTAATAACTGTGGAAAGTGTTTTTGATGAATAAGAAATGATTATGGACTCACCTGCAGTTCTAAAGAGGAAATACAAAGATTACAGAAATATTATACAGGCTCTATATTTCCCTATTAGGTCACAGAACAGACCTGATATAAATAAATCTATGAAAAATACTTCTCATATTTTTATCTTTTATTTTCCTTTGTGTTTATATTGTATATCTGACCTGTTTTATTACCTTTAGTGGAATAAAACCAGATTTTATTTTCTAATTCATAGAAGAGGGGAGTTCTATGTATGAATGGGTGCAATTTGTTGCAGATCCAAATAAAAATCAGGATAGTGAATTTAAACTGCAGTTGTAT
Organism: Verasper variegatus; assembly: GCA_026259375.1. Lineage (NCBI taxonomy): Eukaryota > Metazoa > Chordata > Actinopteri > Pleuronectiformes > Pleuronectidae > Verasper > Verasper variegatus. The sequence continues at coordinate 17,403,696 of CM048050.1, forward strand.
AAGAGGATTTTTGGGGTCTTGGCGGAGGTATGTGCTCTACTGAGCGCCATTCTAGTTTTTTAGGAAATTACAGACCTGTGTTTCTGGAAAATTATTGATTTTCATTACGGAATAATCAATTTTAAAGAATTAGTCTTCCATAAATCTGGGAGACAAGTTAAAGAAAGGAAAGTCAAAATTGAAGTAGCAAAGACTGAGATAGATTGACTTTTAAGCCCCTTTTCCACTAATCTATAAAACCCACTAATGCCCACTATCATCTGGCTTTTGTCTGAAATGGGAATGGAGACTCTCAGCAGAACCAGGTTTTATTGGAACGTGCAACAGGGATGTTTTCTTTTTATCTCTCAAAATGCATCACCGGCACGGCAGCGAGGCGAGAGAGCTTTTCAGTGGTCCGCTAATTTTGATGTAAAACAGGTATTAGACCAAACTCAATTATTCCTTCATTAAAAGTCAGGTAAACATCCAGAACTTCATCAAACCGACTTCTTAAACTACATGAAGATAGGGCGAGTGCTCCTTTCAGACCAACACAGAGAAGAATGATTTCCCGGATGTCTTCAGGTTCTCTTTCAGCTGGGTCATGAACAAGACCAATGTGTATCAGCTCAGGTTCATTGTTGCACAGTGTGTACACGTATTGAAGGAAACCCTTGGTGAAAGTGGCTCATCTTTGTGAACCACCATGGATGTTTTCTCTGTAAAACCCACCTCATGAACTGCTTCGAGGTCTGTGGAAGATGCTCACAGGCTCATAAAGTGCTCAGGGCTGCTGAGACTCAGATTTACTGCTCATTTTTCCTTGCATTTATTTGTTTTTTGTTCAAAACACAGATGCAGTTTTATCTCACTTTTGCAGAGCTACATCTAAAGGGTGTGATTATTCAACTGTGGGCTAGGCCAATGTTTTAGTGAGCCATCCTGGGAACTGCAAAGCAAAGCACAAGAGGGGAGGGAGGGTAATGAAATCAGGGCGATGGATGGGCATATAACCGGACTGGATGGCTCCTGTGCCTCACAGTCCCACTGAGTGATAGCCTAGTAAAAAAAAAAAATTGAGTAAGTGATACATTTTAAACCAACTGTGTAAGATGGAGCACATCACCCCACCGCCAGGCGTCCGAGGCAGATAGAGAGAAGACGTAAAACACCAACTGCACCCTGCAGGCCTGTTACAACAGGGGGCTGGTGGTCAGTTGACAGATAAATCGAGGCGGCTCATTGGCCGGCTGACAAACTGCTGACTTTTGCTCTGTGGCTACTTTATTGGCAGATGAAGTCATGAGGCGGACGACAGGTTTGCAGGACTCAGACATCAGTCAGAAGCATTTCCTCGGCCCGACGGCTGGTTTGCTCTCCTGGCTTTGCCTTCTGTCCGGTTACTCAGGACAATCCACGAGTTTCATTTCCCCCGTCACACCTGAGCCTCTCTCCAGCGTGCTCCTCTCGGGTTAAATGATGACAGCCGCTGAGCCATTTATCTGGGTGTGAAATAGCTTGAGGAAACGATAGCCCTGTGCTGAGTAGCTGGAGTATCAAGGCCTGGAGGACTTAAATCGGATTTGGCACGGCTCCGAGGACACAATCTCACCTTTCCTCGCTCCTCCTGTTTTTAGAATTCATAAAGGCTTGATGTGTATTTGCTGATAAAAGCTAATTAATTTCCCCGCTGATCGCATGCCGTGATCCGTCAAGAACCTGTTTACTCACAGCTTTGGTTATAAGTGCGGGGACGCTGGTAGTGGCAAAGATTACACAAGTTTCCCCGGAGCCCTCAGAGCAGAACCGCACTGTGCAGAATGAATAAACAGATACATCACATAGGCTACATTCACACTACTATGTTTTCATGTGGAAACACATCAACTCTGGTAGGGATACACCTGGCGTCCATACTACACCGGAGTTTTTGAGCTGCTAAAATTGAGAAGTTGGGAAACGCTGCTGGTTCCTTTACAGTCTGCACGCACAGAAACAGAGATGTTTGCTAACCGGGTCACTTTCAGTCGCGACGTAGCCTTCCATGATTCGTCCTGTCACACACCAGTGTACAACGCAACATGGATCATCAATTACAAGTGTTGCTGACCATGTCAATCTGCAGCTAACAACCAAAACCTTCCTGTTTACATCGCCACACGCATGTCCAGTGTACAAGTGTGGTCACATGATATGCGTTTCCAGGTGTGTTAGTGTGGACGTGGCTCCAAATTCCTCGTCTGGACAGAGATCATCTTAGTTTGAAAACGCTGTTATCGTGGTTGTTTGGATGTAGCCTTAATTTCTTTATTAATACCATGACTGCTACATATATTGGGCTGATGTACAAGTTCTGGCATTCAGTATGAACAGCACAATTCCAGGATGTACATAATGTGCATCTTTAATCAGTTATATCACACATGACCAGTGCAGCACTTCGGTAAACAAGTGCAGAATCAGTGTTCACATGCAGTGTAATCATCTCATTAATCTTATCCAATATAACCAATTAAGACAAAATAGAACATGCACATTTTAATCAAGAGCTGTCCCCTGTGTGCAAAATATCATATTAAGGTTCCAGACGGGACAACGACAGTATCACATTTCTGTATTATCATTTTTCCCCAAACAAAATGTTCTTCGGTTTTTCTCCTCGAGACCTTTGAAAAGCGAGGTCAGGTCTGGTTGAGCGAGAGACGAATCCCCGCCGAGGACAATTTGATCCTAATCATCGTGACAGGACCAATCATGCTGCCAACTCCATTAAGGTAAAGCCTGGCTTCTCGACGGTCCCTCATGACAGGACACAGTTCAAGGCATGTACGCAGACAAACATGCCACAGACATGCCTCCGCTCTTCTGACACTGTGCTGACCAGGATTTCAGGCGTGTAGGTGGTTGTTCCTTCAATTTCTCTGTTAGTTTTCCGAGCGGTTTTCAAGCGTTTCCCCACAGGGGAAGTAACCATCACACCTTCCCTTTATTGCCCATAAAGCATCTCAAGCCTCAATGGTTCAATGCCCGTTCTGTGAGGTCAGGGCAGGTGGAAGGTTTTACCCGTCTGTGCACAGGGGAGGAGTTTTTATATTAGGTCTGTGTGCATTCAGCCATAAACCTGTTTGTTGAGACATCTTTGAAGATAGATGACAGACTATTACCGAAAGTGAAGCCAAAGTGTCTCAATCGCCCCCTGGTGGCTGGCTGAAGGGAAGGGATGCTGACCAAACTAAAAAGTCAAAGTTCTATAAGATGGTTTCTGCTGTAACCTCAGTGAGAGAAAGTGAACCTGTCCCTGATGAGGACGTTGGATGTTTGATGTATAAATCATGTAAGCATATGCATGTGTACTTTTTTCATCATTATTTTTAAATAATGGTATGCATGGCAATGTATCAATTTATGCTTATTATTTATTGAACAGAGAAATCATCCATTATCATCATCCAGTAAAAAGCTCTTGGATCCTTGTGTTTGAATGTGCACACCTGATAAAAGATGTGGTCATGTTTTTGTGCATGTACAGCTCACTAGTACAGTGTGACTTACTAGGACAGTGAGCTTGTATTCTACACACACACACACACACACACACACACTGACCTGACGCAGCATTGAAAAATGAGGATCACCAACAGTCACAATAATCATATTTTCACATTAGCATCATCATTTGGGATTTAATAACAGTTCTAGGAATAGGACAAGTGATTGATGGGTATAAATCTCCAGCTCTCTGAGTGCACAGAGGAGACGAGCTGCATTTTGTCTCAGGTTCAGACTGGAAATGGGACATGTGTGCGTTTGAAAGAGGAGCCGAGCACAGTGCAGATGATACTTTATTCAGATGCAAGAAAAAAAGTCATACAGTGAGATTCAGATTTACATTTTATTCTATAGACAATGCACTGAACAGTAACATTAGACGCATCATGTTACAGCGTGTCATTCATGAAGTACAAATTATCCTCTGTACATTAGATTACAAGAAGTGCTCCTCAAGATAATAAGATAAGTATAAGTACACCGGCATCGTGGGCACAGATCAGGGACAGCATCAGATTCACTTTATATAAATCTATCTTTATGTAAAGAGTCTATTCTGTGTCACTTGCTGCACAATGTGTTTTAATGATGCAGAACACATTAATACCAAATGTCATCTTTGGTGTTGGACAGTTTGCTGCGTCCCAATTCAGGGGCTGCATCCTTCGGGGGAGTCGCCACCTCTGGTCTGGTCTACGAGGATTTTTCAAATTTGTACCACTATTGTCATATCATGTCATTCGGGGGACTGCTTTTATCCAAAGCGACTTACAATTGATGCATTCAATATCTATTAGGGGCCATTTAGGGGTTCAGTGTCTTGCCCAAGGACACTACAGCACGTAGATGGGGAAGACTGAGGATCAAACCTTCTGGTTGGAGGACGACCGCTCTAACCCTCAGCCACAGCCGCCCATTGTCCTGCTCTCACGCTGGACTCACACACGTGCACGGGGGTTAACGGTGGGGATGACCACCTAACATGACCCTTGGTGCCGAGGCGATTGTCATAGTTTCATGCTTAAGACACACAACATAGCTGGCACACATGCTTAACGTGCCACACAAACTTGTCAATCCAATGCTAAAGAGTAGCACACAGGAAATAAAATCCATCAGCAGATCAAATCCTGTTCACCAGCTGCCTCCTCCTCCGCTTTTGCGTTAACACGATTTGATTGACTGGTGCCTCCGTTGCTGCATGAAAACTTTCTGCCCCTGACGTTGCCACACACAGCAACGTGACGCAGGAGAGATAGTAGTATATGTTGCATGCAGCCTATTCGCTGACTGTAGCCGCAATCGCTGCCACATAAATCTACATAATGAAGGTGAAGAAGCACATTGTTTGGAATTCACTCGATACCCATACACATTCATTTGCCGCTGCACATGTGACACATTATCTTGACGCCAAGGGAATTTTATCCTGAAATCTATTCCATGCATAAAGATGACATTTGGGTTCTAATAAACACTTGAAATACAGCAGGTGACACATTGATGCTCCAAACAGCTTAATGCTTCAGTTATAATTGTGATAGATATTTGTATATTCGCACAATTTGGCCAGTAACAGTTTATTCTTTCATTGTAGCTGGTGGCTCGATGGAAAACAATAACAATCTTTATTTTATTTCAAAATTGAGCTGAAAGATAAAGTGGCATCATTATCTATCCTTCTTCTCCAGGCTAGTCAAAACCAATTTCCATTTTTACACACATTGTTTTCTGATGAATATTCACCCCCCTCAGTTAAAGCAGGGGAGATTCAAAGTGACAGAAATCCATATTTAAAAGCACAAAGACTTGCTGGTCCACTTTCTTGACGATTTCTCGTTGCGACATCTTTAAAAAAAAAAAAATCAACACAATACTTACAGTATTTTACATGGGAGATTAATACAATCATGTTCATATTTACAGATCAGTTAGAAAAGAAAATACTGGTGCACAGAATATCAAGTAGAGCTCCCAATGAAGGCAACTGGCAAGAAGAGCACACGGCACAACACGTAAGCACAAGCAATTTCCACAGATTACGACATACAATCCTGCTTGGCTCATTTGTTAAATTATGATGTCGTTGATCATACACATTTAGAACCATATGTCCGCACTATAGGCTCCAGCAGCACGCGGGGGGCGCTGTGCAAACAGAACCACCTGTCTTCTTTGCTGGTTTCAAGGACCCCACAGTTCAGCACAAGGATCCAGAGTGAAAAACAAGAAACAGGTTTCTCTTCTGTACATTCAGGAAGTTCAGCAGAGAGGACATTCAGCGCTCCACTGTACGACAACTTACTGCTGAGTCAAGCAACAGGGCAGTATTTACAGAGAAGGAAAGGAAAGGAAAGGAAAGGAAAGGAAAGGAAAGGAAAGGAGGGGACAGTAAACGACAACAAGGGGTTAGGGTGGTTCGAGAGGAGAGAACTGTGCACTGTCAATCCACCGCAAGAGGCCAACTCCAGCGTAGTACTGTGAATATAAATCAATGTGCGAACGCTGGAAGGCAAAAAATCCACAGACAGGGGATGAAAAGCACAGCTGGTGACATGGTAAAACCCCTCCGTCCACTAATGTCTTCATGTGGTGACAGCCTTTAAACCTTTGTCCTCTCAAATACATGTGAATGATTAAAGAAGACAAACCGGAGGAGGAAATGTGACAGGACGGGAAGGTAGAAGATAATTAATTGATTTTTCTTCTTCTTTTTTGTTTTTTATGGCCGGGACAATTAGTGATAAGGTGAAGGTTGGGATGGATTTTGAGCTCTGCAGACAGACGAGAACAACATCACGTTAGAGGCTTGTGAACGTGGCTTTTATGGATCGGTCTATACATCTCTCTGTACATGCTGTATTCTGTCTGTATGGTCTGATGGCAATGAAGAAACGATGGAGATTTTAGTGGCGTTAATGCACAATTTAGTGCAGCGATGTCTTCAATTAGGAGGTCACAGTGTTTTATGGACTCTTTATTTTCGGTTTAGTCTATTTTGAGCCACGTGTGTTATCTGTCTCAGTGAAAGCTTTGCACAGCCATGCGGTTAGTGCTGTGCTATCGAGTCTCAGTCATGTCCTGGGATTGTTTGTTGTGTATATGTGTTTCAGGAGTGTGTCTATGTGTCTGAAGTCAGAGCCCTATGGTGACCTGCGTGACCTCCGAGTTGAGATCGTCGTTGGCAGCGCCGCCACAGCAGCGAGAGTCCACCGACGACCCCTCCAAGGCTAGTCATACCTGCAGAGAGAGGAGGTACAAAAGGTGAAAGAATGTCATGATTGGCTCAAGCCCCCCTCACCCTGCCCGCGACCCTCAAAGGATTAGCGGTATAGATAATGGATAGATTATCTATATAACCCATATTGTGTACAGTATACTCAATGTAAATATGATGAGCGGTGACATGACACAATCCACAAAACAAAAGTGGTAATTTGTGGCTATAATGGGACGGTTGTGTGTCCACAATCAGGGGCCACATCCTTGGGAGGCACCATTTGAAAAAATCGATTGCGTCACACTGGTGCGACTGTGGCGTCTCATTTTGAAAGCTCCCTCAAATGCGGCCAACAAAGTGTCCTTCAGTAAACAGGTGAATTTGTCTTGGGCGAGCTTATCCCAGAATACATCAGGGACTGACGACAAAGCTATTGAGCTAGCTACGTGGGTGGCAGAGCCGCAGAAAGTGCAGCCGCTCGAAATAGTGAACGGAGAGTGGAAAAAGCTGGTGGCTGGAGGCCACACCATTTTGTTTTGGAGTACTCCGAAGCATGTGGCCCCTGAATTGAGCTTCTTGACCAGATGGCGTCTCCGCGGGTAACCTGGCAAACTCCACGGTTTAGGCTGAGCTAACTAGTTGCTGACTGTTGCTACATAGTTACTTTGAGAATGGAACAGCTTGTCAAATTAGCGCATCATTTCCTGTAAACTGATTTAAGTACTGTTAACAACACACACACACACACACACACACACACACACACACACACACACACTGACTACCTGCTGATTGGACCTTTCTCCTGTGTTTCCACTGTTGTGTTCACGCTGTGGGAGCTTGCGGCTGGTGACTCCGGTCCGGGATGAGGTCTGCATCTCTAACACAGATGGACTCGGGGTGCAGAACTCACGGAAACAACGCTTGAAGTTCTCATCCAGGTAGCCATAGAGAACCGGGTTCAGACTACTGCAGGGGGAACAAACAAGGTCACAGATTAACTGTTCGAAATATTACTTCCTAGTAATTAGTGGTGAAGAAAATACAAGTCGACATTTTTCCATAATGCTCTGTTATGTGCACGTAATCAGACTTTTACTAGTAAATAGCACCAATCATTCTGTTTCATTTCACTGATAAAACATCTCTGAAATAAATACGCTTCAGCAACTGTGCAATTACTGGATAAAAAATACAATCGTCTCAATAAGATACAGGCAATACCCAGCAGGTTGTCAACATTATTATCTCTGCAAAGGAGGTAATGTCTGTTTTTGGACAACCAGATGTATTTCTACAAAACTTAGTGGAAGGATGTGGTTCGGCTCGGGGAAGACACCATTACATTTTGGTGCAGATCTGGATCATGGGGCGGATCCAGGATTATCTTTTCACTTGGTTTATCAAAGCATGATGGGGCGTTTTTCAACATTTTTGTTGATTTCTCCGGGGATATTTAGGGAACTGATCTATGACTATGAGTGTGTGAAATTTAGGATGTTTGGATGTTTGGCTACCGGGTGCAGTACCTGTTGGTGTAGCCCAGGGCGATGCAGAAGTGCCAGGTGATAGTCTGCAGCGTGGAGCTGGGGATGTTGATGAGAGCGGTGATGATGACAAAGATATGAATTGGCGTCCAGCAGACGATGAAGACGGCGACCACCACCAGGACCATGCGTGTGATCCGACGCAGGTTCCTGTCCTTCTCCTGTGTGTGAAAAGGGTAAGTGGTTTAGTGGACGAGGATAAGTGGAAGAAGAAAATAAGCGTTGGGAGGAAAACAAGAAGAAGCACAAAGGGAATAAAAGCAGGAGAGGGAGATGTAGATAGTCATGATTGAAATAGGAGAGAGAAGAAGTGGAGACTGTGGAGGAGGACTGGAAAATTACAGATGAATTAGAGAATGCATAGGGGAGGACGACTGAAAGATTGGGTGAAAAAGGTGGGGGATAGACAGGAGAGGTATTGTGAGAGAGAAAGGCATAGAAACGAGAAAAAGAATGATGAAAGGTAAGAAAAGTGGTTGATAAAAGTGTTGTGGTAGTTGAAAAGCAGAAAAGGAACAGATCACACCCATATTCACTTTGATTTTCCATTTGTATCCACTGTACATTATATATCCACATTATGACAAAGTCGATTGTTGCAGTCGGCGCTTGCAAGAATTTCCCAGATACCGAAGGTAAATAATTGTTGTTTCTTCTTCTACTGGAAATAATCAAAATTAAGTCACAGCCTCAGGCTAATGGTGATTTTCTCCTAATTGGTTTCTTTGAAGAGAAATGAGGGCGTTGTATTTGCTTACTTAACACTTACATTCAGAAACTCCAGATTGGAAGTAATTAAAAGCCTGAGGGCATCAAATGTGCAAATCAACTGGCCACATAAACAAAAACGGACTCGGATGTTTGTTAAAGGAAAAATGATATTTTTCTTAACCTGTGAGCCGGACAGCATGCGCACACTCTTGAGCCGCAGGATCATGAGGCCGTAGCAGACGGTGATGATGAGGACGGGCATGATGAAGGCAAAGATGAAGACGCAGATCTTCAGCAGGGTGTCCCAGTACCAGGAGGGGTGGGGGAAAATCAGCTTGCAGTCCATAATATTGGAGGCTGTGCAGGATGAGGAGGAGACATACTGTACATGGTCAGAGGTTAACAGAGACACGAAGCCCCAGCACATGCACACGAGTTATTCAATATTTACTACATCTGCCAAGGTCTTTATGTTGTTTGTTTGCCAGCGGGATTACGTAAAAACCTACTGAACGGATTTTCCATGAAATCTTGATGGAAGGACGGGACACGAGCCAAGAAAGAAGCCATTAAATCTTGGCGGAGAGCTGGACAAAGGCTTTTGACATTTTCACTCGTTTCCCAGGGAATAATTCATGGCTCTTGATTAAAAACATCAGACACATTAAGGGAACTGATATCTACGAGTTTAGAAAATTTGGTGCAGCTTGATTGAATTTAAGAGAACGGTTGGGCCTTGGCGAAGGTCTGACTCCTCTGAATGATTCTATTCACTCACTGGACTCGTGTTTCTTTTTAACAAGTGCACTTGATTTGTCTGAAATGTGTTTGTTTGTTTTCTATACAAAGGTGAACCACGAACTGCCCCCCCTTGAAATGCATAGGCGTTAAATGTATAATTTCTCTAAAATGGAGAGACACTTGAACGCAATCCCTTGAAATTAAATTATTTGGTGTCCTACTTTCCTCGCGCTTGATATTTCGACCATGAAGCAGCATTGGTTGCCTGTCACTTCCCATTTCTCTCCTCTCGTTTTGTGTCGTCTCCTTTCTCTTCAAATCTCTAATAAAGGCACAAAATTTCCCCAAAGACACCGCGGTTATGGCTCACCACTAATGCACAAAGTGGTGCTTATTACGAATGTATTTGATCTGTTCGTGCAGTTTACCCTGCTTGGAGCTTTTGAATTCCATCGATTGAGATCATTTATTTGTTCCCCTTCCTTCCTCCTTCATAATAAAGTCATGTCAGTCGGGCATATAGCATTCACCACAGCTATTAAGTGCAATTACATGAAAACATTTGTGGCTTTTCTCATTTAACGGAGCCTGCTGGAGTTTATAATTGCCCTTTAAAGCTGGAATGTAAAGAGTGAACATGCTACTGTTTTGTGTCGTATTTGTTGCTGAGCATATCGTCGACCATGGATTAAAAAAAGAAATCAGTGCTTCTCACATCCCTCCTAGTTCAGTTCTATTATTCTTGATTGCTATTCTCTGCATTGTCGTCATAATGAAGGATAGAAAATGTGTATGATTATACATAATTTGCTGAAGGTTTAGACGTTTTCTTTTACAGCATCCAAACACAATCACTCCATTTACAGTGCGAGCGCTGGAGTGTTTGGACAGTGGTACACAGCAGCTAATCAAGGAAAAATGGAGCTTTTGTTTGGTTGTGCTTACAAGTGTTGGCGGTGGAGGCCATGACCATGACAGGCAACCCGATGGCCGAGGAGAGAATCCAGTTGCAGACGTTGACAATCTTGGCGTTGCGGGGCGTCCTGAAGTCCAGCGCTTTGACCGGGTGGCACACGGCGACGTAGCGGTCGATGCTCATGGTGGTGAGCGTGAAAATGGAGGTGAACATGTTGTAGTAGTCGATGGACATCACCATCTTGCACAGAATGTCCCCAAACGGCCACGTCCCCATCAGGTAGTTGACGCTTTGGAACGGTAGCGTGCTGGTGACCAAGGCGTCGGCCAGAGCCAGATTGAAGATGTAGATGTTAGTGGCTGTCTTCATTTTAGTGTATCTGCACAGAAAGAATGGATTTATTAGGAGACAATGAGAAACCTGATCGAAAAAATTCATGACAAAAAGAGGGAGAAGCTCATGGCGAAAGAAAAGAGCAGATTCAGTGAGATTGAGATGTGTATTTCATCTTGAGATTCACGTCTTCGATGAAGTGTGAGTCTCTCCTCTGATTCCAATCCTCTAGTTATATGAGGACATTCGCCACTTCCTGCAAAATGTATGCCACAAAAAAACGAAATGTCATTTTGAAGCCGTCTTCCTTCCTTCTTGAGTTCTTAGCACATAATTGACATCTATTGCACTTCTGTCCGTCCTGGGAGAGGGATCCCTCACATGTGGCTCTCTCTGAGGTTTCTACGTTCTTTTTACCCTGTTAAAAGGTTTTTTTGTAGTTTTTCCTTACTCTTGTTGAGGGTTAAGGGCAGAGGATGTCACACCATGTTAAAGCCCTATGAGACAAACTGTGATTTGTGAATATGGGCTATACAAATAAAATTTGATTTGATTTGATTTGATAATGGGAGTTTGATACCGCTGAGTTTTTCAGATAAACCGAAGGATTACGTGTCCCTTTTATGAGTTGAGAATACTCTGCTTATTTTTATGCTAAATTAACCTTTTAAAAAACCTCCCTGGATTATATGAAAAAAGCATTTTCACCGAGCTGAAAATTGGGCTGTTCATGAAAAGCTGGAAATAAAAGGCAATCATAGCAGAAGGTGCTGCATTAGCTGGGCAAAGTATCCTGGGATGCTCTGTGAATAATTTAGCTCTCTTGTGTCAGAAATAGGGACATTTGGTAACAGCAAAGTTATGGTTTATTAAGCCCTATTAGGTCAGTTTAAGGAGCTGCACACAGCGCTAAACCCCAGGAGATATCATGCAGAAATACACTGCAGAGCATATAATGTACATCTTTTTGCACTGATGTTGATGAAATGACGATTCTTCAATTCATTACTGTATTTTACATGAGCTGTACAATTCAAGGTTTTGTGTATTTCATTGTGTATCCTAATGGCTTGTTTGAAAAGCAGGCCTTCAAATCTGAAACATGAGGGGACGTTAAATAGCTTAGAATAAAAATATTCACTCAAAAACTCAATTAAATGTGCATAAAAGGGTCATGTTCACTTTCATGTATAAGTTCTTGTCTTCAAGTAGCTTTTTATTCTCTGAATGAAGCATAATCATGGGATATGGAGCATGGGCCTTTTCCAGAGAAAAACAAAAATGTCCTTCAGTGAATTAATATGGTGGAACAAGAGGTAGTTCAAAGAGAGTGGAGGACAGTGGAGTGTTTACAGAAAACAGAAGTAAGACATGGACCCATTAGCACCGAGAGAGGAGGATGGAACACAGACGATTGAACCGGCTCGACTGTTTAGAGCTCTTGTCAGGAAAGAAATATTCTGTGTTTAGTGTTTGCTGTGGGTGAAGCTGGAGCACATCAAGAGATCTCAAATGACTCATGTTGGATGTCATAAAACCCCAATAGTGTTATTTATACAATAGTCATAAATAATTAATCATATATCCAATTATGGTGAACAAATATTTGTAGGTGACACCAGTGTGCTTGTGTATAATCCAGTTTTCTATAATTGCACTTCTACGGTGGCCCACAATGGAAAAGCAATATATATATATAATAAAATCCACACATTGATTGGCTAGCACCTCCGTTGATCTCTGCGACGCAACACACGACATCACCCCATTCAAAGTGAATGAGCAGTATTTAGGTTGAAGCCACCGACATGTTCGAGTCCTCCGTTAAGGAAGGGTATTCAGTTAGTTGCAATATGCTATTTCGCCACCAGATGCCACTAAATCCTACACTCTGAGCCTTTATTACTTTATCAGTTAAAATGTTATATACATATAGACTAGCAGCAGGGGGTAAAACTGTTCACTACCTGTCTGTACCTGTATGTTCAATTAGGTTTGATTAATCCATGTGTCAGATACATTCTTGGCACTGAGCAGTTGCCAGGCAGACTCCGAGAGGAACGGCACAACAGCACAAATTCAACAAACGTGATATAACATGATAGTGAGCTTTAGAAGTGCTGCTGGTTGTATTCTTTCATTTAAATGACATATGTAAGCGTGGTATCAACTTTCTCGTCCAACTCTGCCAGAAAAATTGTGTAACTCGTCCTTTAATTTAATTTCCACACAGTGATTGTACTGTTGCTGCACTACTCCTTTCAAATACTACTTAGACACATCCCTGCTGAAACGTTATTCAATTCACCTGGACTCATAATGTGACAATGACACATTACAGCCAGTGGTCTTCACTTTATTAAGCCCAAACTGTCACTCCACCGCCGAGGCAATTTACTCCTCGTTTTGTTCGAGCTCTCTCCTCAATAATCTCAAATCCTCTTAACAACCACACATGATGGTTAGTTCATTAAATTCTGATTAACTTCAACACTGACAGCTTAGTGGTTTGTTATTTCAGGCTTTATTTGCACGGGGACCAACGAGACGCCTCAAGACGTAGTAGAAGCTGTCCCTCTGCACTGAGGACTGCGCTGGAGCGGCAGGTAATTTCCAACATCCCCTTATTGACTTTGAGACTGTCTGCAGCTCGTGTTTCTGCTGTATACGTCTGAGGCCTGTTTATGTACAGCCTGCCGCCTCGTTTAATCTACAGTAATTCAATTAGCTGTTTTATTTATTTCCCAGCTTTCATTAAATCTTTGCCCTTGAAGTTCTGTCGCACCGATCCTTCATTGTCATTATTTCTTGATTATATTATGTTGATTGTATTTATTTGTACCTATTTGTAGCATTTATCTAAACAAGGTTACAAAGTGATTTTCAAAATATTGGGGAATAAAACAGCAAAGAACAAAACATGACCAAAAAAAGAAAATATTAAAAACAAACAACATCAACAAAGATCTGACATACAAAGGCTTCCACATAATAATATAATAATAATGACTTAAAAACAGATTAAGCGCTGGCATGTCTTTAGGAAGTCCTTAGTGAGATGGGAGCTTGGGCCCCGGTGATAAAAGCCCTGTCACCTCTATCGTCCTGAACCACATGCCATTATTCGTGGAATGATCTAATGATTATAGCTTTGAGCATATGGGAGCTAGTAGCTGTGTAATTTAACTGGGGGCCAGACCGTGCTGAGCTTTAAAAGCCACTTTAAGAATCTTAATATCAATCCTAATTTGACCTGTCAGCCAATGAACGGAGGAAGAGATATGGGGAAATGCTGGATGTTGGATAAAGAGCGAGCGGCAGCCTTCTGCAGCAGCTAAAGAGACTTTTCTAAGTTAAATAGTTTACATTGTTCCAGTGTCTGTGAGTAGAAGACTCTTTGTTCTTGTTCTTTAATGGAAAATGTAATGTTATTGCTGCCTCAATGGCTTTTCAGAAGAAAATAAGGGTGTCATTATTCTTTCTAAGGGGAAGCAGCAAATGGACTGTATGCTTATGGTTCTTTTCCAGCCTTATCAACCACTCATTGTGCTTTTCAGACCAAGTTGCATTCACTTATTCACACACACACAGTACAGCGCTTCTGCACAGTGCTTTTTACTGTCACACACCATTCACACGCTATCAGCACAGTCGTCAGGTGCGATCGGGTCGGGAGTTTAGTATCTTCCCCAAGGACACTTCACAATGCAGCCTGGAGGAGCAGGTGATCAAATCACAGACCCGCTGGATAGTTGACCCCCCCTCACACCACAGCTGTCCATGTGGTAACAGGACCTTCAATCAGTAGACCAGGGTTTAAGTCCTGGGTCGTGTGTGTGTGGTCGTATTCACTTTGGCTCAGGTTAGGAAAAAGGGTTTTCGTTAAACGTCACTTGTGTAAACACTTTTTGTTTAGTGCTCAAAGAAAAGTGATTATATTAATATGTATTATAGATATTCAACCAGAACACGATCTAACAATTACCAACTGCCACGAGAGCCAAAGCCCAACCATGAAAGTTTAATGATGCTGAACAAATAAAGGTTTGTGTTGCTGCTGCAAATTAGTCATATATTTTATTAGTATTAACTAATTTCTAGGAGACAAGATGATGTTTTCCTGAAAAGAGCGACCACCAGCAGGTATTTCATCAAATTCAAAACACCTTTACGAGCTGTACCTGGAGTTATATTAATTGACAGCCACAAGATGGATATTTACTGAGGAAATTAACACATGAACACATTTATAAAGTGTAAAACGAATTGTTATGACAGCAGCAATTATTTGTTGCTCATAAAACAGATACAGATCTCCTGAGAACGGCTTCTCGTTTGGGAACAACATCTCTGATGAGAAAATAAAAGCTCTGTTTTTTGTAAGATAAGAAAACTGTGTCATTTCATGTCAGACCAAATGCAGTAATCCATCAATTAGCCACGGAGAGGCTGGGGTCAATACAAGCTCGCACTGAACCAGAGAAGAACCCAAAATAAATATTTACAGACAAACTGTCAGCGTTGATTGAAAAGATTAAAAAACATTCGGTGAAGCCACGGCCAGACCAGACAGACGCAACCATCTGCAAAGAGAAAAACTTCATTTCGCTGCTTCTGAGAATAAACAGCACTTGACGGCAGAAAATGTTTCCATCTGCTTCTAAACTGCCTGGACTTTTCCTGAACCACTGGAGCAAAGAGGCAGCAGATAAAGATGTTCAGTAATGGACCTTAAAATCATCCAAAACAGTCCTCTCTGTGAAATCGTGTATAATTCATGGCCTTCCATCAAACCATTAGCTGTGGTTTCTACCTTGGGGAGGTGGGGTGGGCAGGTGGATGGAGAGCGAGGTCTTCTCATTTCTCCTTTTGTCCTCATCAGTTTTATTTGAGAGAAAACACATTTGGTAACATCGGTAAATCATCTCTGAGACGATTCTGAAGAGAAACAGATTCCTTGACATCATCATCACGTGCTGACGGTCAAAAAGAGACCTCAGTGAGGTCCTCAAGGATGCGTTAATCAAATTGATTAATAATCAGTGGGACACATAAGAGTTTTAATTCCCTCATTTGAATACATTTCCATGAAAAGGCTCTCAAACTTATAGGACTGATGAGAATTTATTATTTTAATATTCTACAATCTACACAAATTCAAAGGTTTAAAATGTGACCTTGGGGCTCAAGTATAATTATAATAAAAGCTTTTACATCTACGTACAAAAACGTTATTGAGGGAGAAAATTACAACAACCTCTGTCCTCGGTGACTAATAAGCATCATATGTTGCTGAATATAATGTAGTTACAGAAGCAGCACTTTCAGTGGGGATTCTTCTTTTGATTAAGAAATCTTAGGTTGTCAGAGCAAGCTTCACATTACGACTCACAGTACGTTATATGTTAAGGTGGCCTATGTTAAGGCAAAGAAGACAGTTAATTCACAGTTTCAGTGTCCACCAGTCTGCTGGGGTCTGCTATGGTCCTCACGATGGAAAATGTTGTCATCCACCCATGTCCACTAGGGACTGCATGGACCACTTGCAGCCAAGCGGGACTCAGTCCACAGAACCATGAAGCTGCATCACCGCCGCTGCACAAAGAGCTGTTCACCTGTTTATTCAACGTTCAGTGACACTCAAACTCATTGTCGTGAACGCGTGTTGTCGTCAAGATCGACAACCCGGCCGCACCAAATTCCACTCCACTCTGCCCTGCCACACTTTAACTGTGACCAAAGGTCACAGCAGAACCCTCCAATAAATGCAATGATAACATTTCCCAAGTAATTGCCTCTCTGTCTTTCTTATTAAATCCAAAACTGTGGCGCTGTTATTCTGCAACACAAACCTGAACACGAAACACACAATAAGTGTTCCAGGTGTTCTCTGTCTGAGGGAAAAAACAGTCGAAGCCCAGTTGCACTACAACAAAAGACCCAGAGAGGTCCAATTACTTTCAGATGTGCAAACCACGTTTTTCCTCTGTTCCCGCCTGTGACTGATGTTAACTCATAAGTGATGCCAAGGCAAGAGAGAAAAAACACTCCACACAGCATGTTCCCGCTTCATGGAAATTGTTCACTGCTTGAAGCCACTTTAATGTGCCTGAATATTAATTAGTTGATCACTGTCTTTTTTCACATGTGAGGTTCATGCTTCACCATGGCAACAACTGCGACCATGCAGGGGAAAGTTTTGTGTTGGGCATGATTATAATAATATCCTAACAATACCCAATCACTGTGTTTCTGTCCTGCAGCGGCTCTTTCGATCGACTTTAAAAATTGGTAGGTGTGTTTGTGAGGACCTGAGGAAGCGCAGAGTCGTCTTGGAGGTGTTTTGAATGAGCGTATCTAGAGACTCCCTGTGTATTTCATATTCTGGGATGAATTTGATGATGAGGTCAATGTTGTTTTACGAGTTTGTAAAAACTCCATTAGCCCCGCGAGGCTAGTGCGGCCCCACACATCAACAGGAACATTTTGAAACAAAAAATTGAAATAAAATGAACATAAAGATGACAAAACATCTCTGAGAGCAAACACCTGTTGTAAAATTCCTTGGTTTTAATGTTTCTCCGAGCAAAAAGGAATCAGATTTAATGAGCCTTTTATTGTCTACAGGCCAGAAAATAAACATCATATATATGCGGCGGGATGTTTTCGAGCTTTCGTTCCACGTTGTTTTTTATTTTTTTTAGATAAGTTCTTTCACTCCCTCTGGGCTACGATGTCTAATGGGTTCAACACCAGCCAGCTAATATTACCTCCACCCTTCATTCTGCGGCCACAGCCCCTTGCAAAGAATTTAAAATCTCAGTGGAGAATAATAAACCTTAATCAGTTTATTTCAATTCAGTAAATGGCCCTGTAGTAACACACAGAAGCAAAGGGAAACAGATGAGCTCGTCATTGTTAGTTTTTGTTGCTTTTGATGTTTTACATCTGATATTTCTGAAACGTTAACAGATTATAAAATCTTTGCAGGAATTTAAAGCTTTGTGTACATTGCGATTGAGACTGTAGTGAATCAATCTCGTCCGTCGCCATCCCGCATTTCAACAAACGTCAAGATGGAACCTACACACTTGTGGTAACCCGTTTGGAACAGAACTATTTTCATGGCTTTAGTTACACAGCAGGCTAAACACAATTCATCACGACCCAGTGAGGCTGGACGGTGCATGTGTAGCCTCGTGCATGATTCATGGGCTGCTGCTGGGTGCAGATAAAACAGTCCTGGTAGCAGAAACAGACGCCGCTCATGTGAATAGAGATCTGTATGCCTCTGGCTCCGACATTAACACTGCCCATGCACGCTGAAGAGCATGATGTATTAGGATGTAGCTGTGTGTATGTGTGTGTGACGCTCGCCGCTGGGCTTGTGTTTCTGTCGTGAGCAGTGACAGGAAGCCGAGATTTGTATTCGTGTTTACAGCGTGTACCTGGTGTTTAAGTTCAAAATTTCTATCGAGATATTAATGTATATCATTATATGGTCCATTAGAACATTTATTCACAGGCTGTAATGACGTCAACCATGGAGTGTGGATTCTCCAGAGCACAGTCCAGATGGGTCCCTGCAGGTCGGGCAGGGTTCAGACAAAACATTTTCAGTCACGTTGACTGAGCTTTCTACTTCCTGCTTGTCCCTGTAATTGAAGGAAGAACATTGGGCTCAGGTTGAGCTGGGAGACAAAAAGCAGAATGACTGTCAGGTTGGTGTCCGGCTCATTAGTTTTCTCTCTTGTTTGCACAGAAAACTGGGCCCCGAGCGGCACTTCAACACATTAATAATAAAATACAATCAAATACTGCCAGAAAACCCTCTGTACTCTGTGATATGCAACATTTCTCACAAATCATTAACTCAACCAGATATTAAGGGGAATCATTATCACAGTGTAAACAGTATGACAAAGTTAATACTTTTCACATACATATGAGTTATGTCTGCCCTCCCATCGCTGCTGAGAAACAAACCAACACTTCCATCATTAGAGCCGCACTAGTTCAATCACGGTTCATTTATAATTTGCAGTTTACATTATCATCTGGTGCAGAACAGACCTTCAACCAATCAGAACGACGGAATGTGTGACGCTGCGCAGCGCGGCCGGACAATTCAAACAGCAGCCGTTTGTTCTTTTAGAGAAAAATATTCACTGAAGTTAATTCAATCCGGTCTCCATAGTGGATTTAACAGACCTCTTCACATCAGTGGTAGCCATCTTGGTTTTAGCAGCGCCTCTGTCAGACATCGGATCGAACCCGCCCCCGTTTTAAATAAATAAATGGCTGTGATTGGTTCAACCAGTTTCAGGATGCACTGTTGATTGGTCTAAATGGGAGCAGGCCTGGGGCAGTGGATAGATATGAGCTGTTGGTATCTCTGGTATCTGCTGTGAGGCGGCTACAGCTGCTCCCAAGAGGATCTTTCAAGTTTAATTCAATGTGATTCAGAAGGTACAAATGACTTGTAACATTAAAGCTGAAGTAATATATATTGTATTTAACAGTTCAAGTATTAAAAAGCATGATCAAATATGCACTACGACTCCTGTAATCCATTAAAAAAAATTTGTTTAAATGACTGCAGACTGGAAATGTTTTTTTTAATAATTTATTTATACATAAATTATACGAAAGATCCCAAGAAAAAAGCAAAAATAATAAAGTGATAAAAGTAACATAATAACACTGATTCATCTCATGTCCTAACTCTCTTGGAAATCCTTTCGGTAAAAGGAAGTCATTAGTCTGTCGCTGCTGGGAACGTGGGGCAGTGGATGCAGATTAAATGTTGGTAAATGGACCAACACAAATCGTTGGTGGTTGTGACTGACTGAGATGCAGCGGTTGCTCTGTCCCTGATATGAAAGCACTTAAGAGACGTATTTAAATGCATTATGTTGACATTTCAGCGGCTCGAGGAGAGCTTAAAGCAAATACAGGCTCATAATCGAAAAGGTCTCAGCTGAAAAGAGATATAATAATGGAATATTGAAAATGGAATAAGAGATATTTGTTTTAATGAACACTGATTCAAATGATCCACGTTTGTACTATGTTGCTTTAAGCTTTGGATTATCAGACCCGACGGAACCGACATGTGATGTATAACTCCCGGGCCATTTCAGTATACCTGAGCAATCTAACTGCATTGTTTTAATGAATTGAATTAAAGTAAAAGTTTAAATAAACAACAAGTGGTTTAAATTAAGTACTCTTTTAATGCTGGAGGAACTTGGTTGTCATGGTTACGATATTTAATGCATGGTTAAGGTTGTGGAACGGCCGTGTACGAGAGAAACGCGGAAGAACGACATTCCTTTGTTGGCATATGTCACTGGACTTCCTCCCTTGCTCGTGTCTTTATTGCCATGGCAACAAAACTATGGGTCACAATAATCTTCTTGTGCAGGCGACCTTTATGTTGTGTTTACAGTGACTTTTGAGTTTTTAATGCCTCTGACTTCCTGACTGCCGACCTGCTCACCTAACGAAAGTCGAGATAGAAACTGTTACCTCAGCTATTATCAACTTAATCTCAATTTATAATCATTATTTAGTATTTCAAACTATAATCTTAATCTGAACTTTACCTGGTCATGTTTGTGCCTAAACCCTGAAACTTACCTGCAGAGTTGTCAAATTCATTTGAGGACACAGACTGATTTGGCCATCCTGCTGATAACATCATGCCAGAAACCTGGAGATAAGATTTTAGGATTTATTTTGGAGGACTCATTGGCTAAAAGGCTTGAAAATGTTGAACGACGGAACAACTCCCTCTTTCCATCCGTGTTTGTGTTTCCAGAGGAGCTGTTTAGTTTGTGCAAACCAGTAACTGGAGAAATGGAATGGAGAAAACGGCGACATTACAAAGAGCTTCACACACACACAAGAGACGACAGAGAAGGGTCCTGTTGTTTTGTTTTCATTGTGTTGGATTCTGGTGTTTGAGTGGATGAAACAAATGAACGGAAAGGAGGCAGAGGCGTAAAAAAGAGAAATCCTGCGCATCTCTCTCCAAACAAGACAATTTGCTGAAAGACGTTCTTTCTCGTTTCTCTTGTTCACTCATTTTTGTTTCCCTCTAACAGCCTCTCATCCTACACTCTTGTTTGCTTTAATCTCATTCGCACACTTCCTCTTCATTAGGTAAAGTTCCTCCTTTCCTTTTAAAGTTTATTGATCGCCTTAAACATTTCTAATTCCTACAGTGTTGGAGGGAGCAGTCAAACATTTGAAATAAATAGACTAAAAGCACTTTTCTGGGAAACAATGACAATAATACAATGGACTAATAAGTCAGTAGTTGTTTTTGCTAATGTATTAGCATATTAAGAACAGTTATCATGTCAAGTGACTGGTAATGGGTTTTTCGTAAAAAGTCTGAAATAGATAGAAAGTGATCCAACACAAATATTCATAGAGATATTTAACTCTGTCTCTGAGCTGAACACACACAGATTCTGAAATAGGAAACTGGAAACAATTGGATAATAAAAGTAAAATAACCCTCAATCATTGGTTTTAAATGGGTTTTTCTCTGCGTCAGCGAGGGAGAAAGAGAACACGCACACACACACGCACACACACACGCACACACACGCACACACACACACACACACACACACACACACACACACAGACACAGAAAAGGAGAGTTCCAACTCTAAAAGTTTGGCAGAGTGTGTTTCAGCACATCAGGCAGAGATGAATGGTCACTGTTTTGACAAATGTGCCACCGTTCAAGCTGAAGGTTGTTTGCAAGAGGCTGGTGATGATTCATACAAACACACATTGTGATGAAGGATTACACACATGCAGTCTGCACAGAAAAAACACAAACAAACAATAACTCAAGCAGACATATTCCCTACATTTCACACTCAACTGAGCGTTAATCTTTCCACCTACTGCAGAGGGATGTGTTTCCGAAACGTAAACTGGAAGTAAGAGACTCTCAGTGACAAATTCACATTGTATATCGTATTTAGCCAATTTGATCCTGAATGGTTTACCCACATCAAACAGTCTTGCCAATATGCATATAGAGGGTGGGGAGCCAGTGAGGGATCATGTTTTATTCCCTGCACTTGAGAGTCTTGCAGGTTGGTCAGGATGCTTGTATTTAGGGATCTGAAGAATTGAATCTTAACCATAAACTGTAAAGATAGATGATGTGTCAGCTCTTAAAAGTGACGCAAAAACATCAGGATCGCCCCTAGTGGCTAGCTGCAGTACAGCCCCCTACCGGCCCCTTCCATGTACAAAGAGGGTCTCTGTCCTTTTCTGTAGTTCTAATCACGCTGACCGTTCTTCAAGTGTTTTTAATTTGTTATTTGACATATATCAAACAGGGGGAAATGTCTTGAGTGATTGTTGAGACTGACTTGCAATTGGTTGAGCCTGTGTATCGGTGGATTTTTTGGTTTCATCAACGGGAGGAAGTAGAGAAGCGCCATCCATCTTTCTACATAGGTCTCAGTGCCATAATGACAGCTAACAAAGCTGCAAATAGCCCCTAAGATACTAAGGCTGCCATGTTGAAACATCACATTTCCAAGTAACCAGAGAAACACAGAGTATGTGTGTGCTCGCTGATTGAAGCATTTAACCAAAACATTCATCAATACTGAGAGGAGACGTTATTGGAAACTGACTGAAGATGAGGAGCGGATCAATATGATAAGACAAACTGCGGTGGGGCATGTGTAAAATTAATCAGCAGCCACCGCTGTGTCGGTATAACACAACCTCCTTCCAACACAAACACACACCGGCTAATCACAGAGGTTGTACAAACAGTTTGATAACTGAAACAAATCGTGGACGGGCACGAACAGAAAGCTCAGACACACGCTGACACATTTATCCTCCTGCTGATTCTGTGGCGGTCGTCTTTGTGACAGTCCGAGCAATCACCACTGTGTCGTATTTGATGCAATCTTTTGTGTTGTTGTTGTTGTGATGAATAAATGACTACTTTCATTAGTTCCAGAGAGCTGTTTTTTACTGTGTACGTATTCAAAACCAAGGACAAAGTCAAGAAAAAGACTTGACAGCAGTGACGTGAAACATTTATGTTGTGTTTATATGAAACCTGATGGTTACTCAACAGTTCCTGGTCTTATTCCTCTCTCTCCTCCTCTCCTGTCCTCCCCCCCCTCCTCTCTCTCTCTCATCTCTCATCTCTTCCCCATTTTTCTGTCTGGTTCTGCCAGAGGTTTTCTTCCAGTTAATGATTGAATCTTTTCTCTCCACAGTCGCCAAAATGCTGCTCATTGTGAGAACTGTGTTTCTCTACAATTTTTAAGGTCTCAAACTTAATATGTGAAGTCCCTTGAGATATTGTGATTTGGCGCTATACAGATACAATTTAACAGCTTTTGGCGCTGTCTTGGTTTGTGGTCTTTGAATGTTTTCTGCGGGTACTCCGGTTGGCATCAGACTGACTGGAGACTCTAACGTCCCTGTAGTCTGAATGTGAATATTTGTCTCTGTATGTTGGTCCTGTGATATGCTGTCCACTTATCCTAAACTGCTGTTATTACTAATGTAGCGTAGGTTCTAAACCTGCCTGTTTAGAATTGAACCTTTCTTTCTGAAACTCTGAAAGTGACTCAGTTTGCAGAACCCTGAAGCTGCGTGCGCCACGGCTGCTGCACAAAGAGCTGTTCATCTTATTGATATGAGCACATCGCGTGTACTTCCTTGGGCCCTTAGCAATACACAAGCCAAGTGTAACAATAAGCAAAAAGGTGAATTGTTTTCGAGATATGTGAGCCGCTGAAAGAGAGATTTCTGGAATTACTGGACAGATAAAACAGGGTTTTAGGACACAGATATTAACTTCTAGTTTGTATTAAGTAGATCACAGTGACATAAATCACACACACTGCATTTACTCAGGAAGCACTGTATTATGCTGTGATCATAGGTTTGGCAGCTGCTGTCCTTTTCACTGTGATTCACTCTCGTAATGGTTTCCCATCTCCAAGAATATGACATGGAGCCAATCTGGGCCAAATCCAGATCCTCAGTGATGCTGACAATGGAAACATGAACCTAGAGATGATCAGCTTGTTACTTAGAAACGCTGTCGTCAATTTACTGAAGAGAAGAGCCTCCCTCTGCCCTCGTCCACCGTCTTTAATGCACATCCGAGTGAGGCTGTTGTATAACACAGAGAAAAGGTTTGACAGCTTCCCAACTAGTTCAGATCCACTGTTGATACTTCAATGAAGAAAGACATTTTAAACAGTGCTTGAATGAGTCACTTTGTAAATGACAGAAGAACAACAGAGCCCATCAATTACCAAGTGGAGAGGGACTTCTGTTCCCTCCTCTTTACTTTATCATCATCTTTCATCGTCTCTCCATCGTCATAAAAGATCTCCTTGAAATTAGCTTTTCTATTATCCTGGAGATCTCTCTCTTCAGTCTCTTCCAAATTCTCTAAATTCTCAACACATTCTTGAATTATTATTCCTTCTTTTTCTTTATCTCCTTTTTCTTTCTGTAATTCTTTCTTTCGTCGAGCGCAACAGAGCATCTGTCGATTCCTGACAGATGCTCAGCGCTCCGTCTCTCCAGCGGAGTCCAGTTGTGTTGGAGAGGACATTGCTCATCGACACAGGATGGTCCAATTATCTCCCTTCATGCTCTCTACTCCTTATTGTCTCCCTATGAAGTGCACAGTGTACCTTGTGTGCTGATAAACTAATTAGGAGAAAGTGCCGTACAGAATTCCTGCTTGAGCTGTCAAACTGATAATAATCCTGATCACTGAAATTCAGGCAGCTTTGTGGCAAAGCGCGCGAGTTGAACAATTAATGAGAAGAACCAGCTGATAGTTTTATGGATGCCGAGGGCAGAGGTTAGGCCCTGACTACATTTCCCTTGACTCGTCAAGGGCCAGGTCAGTTCTCCAAAGCAAACATTGTAATTGCAGCATAACATCCATAGTTTGTCGGTTAACAACAATCCTCATACGCAATAGTTGTACAGCTGTAACAAAACTGAGGTCAGGGCTGCTCTATGTGGCTGGTGATATTCTGGGTTGGCACTGGCTTTGGTCTCCTGGAGGCCTCAACGATCGCTGGGTTTACCTCCAAAGCTCTGCTCTGTTTATCTGAAACAGTCCATGTGCCATACGCTCCCACACGCTCCACGTGAACAACGCCGCAAGCAGAAGTCCCATTTATCAGGCACCATCCCGCCCATGAACAGGCACAAAAGGTTTCTTGGCTTTCGAAGTAACCAGAATAAAAAGACAAAATTTTTTAAATATATAGTCAGGTACCCGAAGGACATATACACAGTGACTTGTTTGTGTTAATGAGAGGGGAGCCATTCTCTTTCATCCTGCACATCTCATCTCCTGATTTTTAATTCTCACTAGTAACTATGGTCTCTCTAAAATTAATGATTCTTTCATTTTACAGTAAAGAGAATTTCTGTGTGTCTGCATAAGAAATGATTCTGAAGTTCAGCTGCAGCTAATACGAGGCTTCGTGGTCTAAGTTCAGGCCGTTTTCAGACATGAACTCGCCTGGGTAGCGCACACAGGAGGCAGGACAAATGCTGATAACACAGTCTAACACAGTGTGGATGTTATCCCCCATCACCGACAGTCAAATCTCGAGAAAGCAGCTGTGATTGAAAAGAGAAACATCTACACCGACCAATCAATGTTTCTTCAGCCTTGCAAAATGTTAACCTATCATTCCGATTCCTGAACATTTCCCACCTTTTTTTCATTGCTTGAAAGCACTGTGGCTGATTTTCTCTCGGGCTTTAAGCTGTGTCGATCGCTTCTGAGCGTTAACCCGGCTGCCTGGTGTCGAGAGCACATCAAAAGACTGCAGGTTAGGTGTGTGAAACTCAGCCCGAAACCCCCCGCTGGCTGTCATGTGAGGCAGCGGGAGCTCAACGAGGAATCCACAGCAGAGGAGCAATAATGAGGCTCTGAATGCATTCGCCTTGTGTTTTAAGATTCCCCCCGACTCTCCTCATAGCATCATATTTCATGTGACTGGTTTCTCACATAAACAGCAGAGACACAGATGTTTAGAAGTTACTCTGACATCAAAGAGCTGGGTCATGGAAAATGTGTCTTATGTGGAGGATCACCAGAATCACATTTGTTTTCCGCTGCTTCATGCTGCACAGCGTACGAGCGGTTTAGTGATTCCTGGTCAGCAGGTTCAGCTTCTCAACATCCTCTTCACCGAACGCATCCAGTGTTTTTCTAGCTGTATGGAGGATGGAAGCAGGGGTTTGGGGAGGTGGTGGAGTCATTTTGCACTCATCGCAATCAAAACGCCTCCCAGTGTTTCCATGGTAACAGCAAGCCCTCTGCACTGGCAGCATATTCCGAGTGGAACCCGGTGGTTTCTGTTCAACCGCGATTGATTTTTCCGATTGAGTGTGCATGGGTCTCGGCTCGTGTTTGTTTGCTCACAAGAAGTTTGCGGATGTTAAGTGCGGAGCGAGCGGACGCGGGGCAAAGAGAGTAGGCAAACGGACCGGAGAGATAAGGAGAGAGCGGGAAAAGGTTTATGGCTTTAAGGTTATCGTTACTCAGACAGTGAGGAGGAAACAACATCCCTCATCCACGGCTGTCACTATTTAATCTAGTAAAAATCCATCCAGAGACACGAGACCAAGAGACGTGCAGAGATAGAGAGAAAGTCAAAGAGTTGGATGAATGTTAATGATCCTGATGGATTGTGGTTCTCGGAGGAATGAGACGGCAGGTTTTCATTCGTCGAGTTCAAAAAAGTTGCAGGGAGCCCAAAACAACTTCACATACACACTCTTGACTTTCACACACACACACACACACACTCGATGGTTGCCTGTCAGTGTCAGGGAAAATGGCAAGAGGCCCAAAGCTCGAGAAAAGCCCTTCACCGTTTATCAACAGCTTTCAGGAAAAACGAATACAGAATACATAATACCAGCCCGAGTGGCAGCTCATACATCATAAACACTGTTGAACCTCTGCCAGTCGGCCACAGACAATTAGATCCCCTCATTCAAGTGACACTGTTTATATTTCAAATAGGGATTTGACTTCCGTCTGCCTGCTGCTCTTTCCTTTCCTTTTCCACTCCATTTAGTCGCTGTGTAAAGTGCCAGGGGGCAGATCCGTCAAGAGTCATTTGAGGTAGAAAATGTTTGACAGAGATGCACGACAAATCCTGTAAAGAGACGTGCACATTCTTCAGGTGGGCGGGGCCGCGGCGTGCGGGAGGCGGGAGATAACGTACGAATTCCAGCACATACACACCGGCATCGGCTCTCAACACCGAAAGCTCTCGAATCTCGTGGTCTTTCCACTGTTGACCTCTTCTTAGGCATCTTCATCATATATGGCAACACTTTTTCACCCGGAGATATGTGTGTTGTTTGTGCGTGGGTTGCGTGTTAGAATCCTCATCAATGTGCCCACTCTCCAGGGTTGTTCTCACATGGGCTCATTCAGACATTCTCCAGAGGTTTTACTTTGGGGCTAGCAGGAGAAACTCCGGAGCCTCACACTCGGACATTTGCGTTCCCACGTGAAACCCCCTGCGGATAATTTGCTTCCTCATTCACTTTATGGACTCTATTGCACCAATAAAGTTAACAATCACAAAGTAGGACAAGGAAAATGGACAACCCTCCACTTGATCTCCATCATCCTCCCCTTCTTAACCTTGTCATTGCCCACCGTCAATCATCAAACTCACCTGTGTTGTCCTCATTTCCCCTCCTTCTCTTTCTCTCTCTCTCTCTTTACCTGAAATATCGGAAAGCTTTCGAGTGTCAGATTTCCACGTGTAATTTAAGGCCACTAATGAAAGTAGTAATACATATATGCGATAAAAAAACAGTGGAAAAACAGAGAGATAATAACAACGTGAGTGGTTTTGAGTGGTTTTCTAAAGGCTTCAATAGATCCTGCAAACTCTATGGGGAGACTGTTCCACTTGGGGCCAGAACTTTGAAAAAGCACAAGCAACTTTAGTTTTTAATTGGACACGTGAGTCGTAGGACCTGCAAGGAAAAAACACTTCTGCTGTGTGGAGACATTTTAAATGTGACTGTGTCTGAAGGAGGTGTCCATGATGGCAGACAGCAAATTTTTCTTTTCATTTTAGTGAGACTGGAGCTTCAGAGTCTGTTGGTCCATATTTCCAGGAGACATGAGCCACTGTGTGTGTGTGTGTGTGTGTGTGTGTGTGTGTGTGTGTGTGTGTGTGTGTGTGTGTGTGTGTGTGTGTGTGGACACGGAGCTTCCTGCTGCATCATGTTTCTGACGTGGGAATAGCAGCATTGTGTCATAAGAGCGGTTTTCCAGCTTCACTCTCGCACTGTGGATGAAAAGCCTCACGTAAGGAGAGGATGGGGTCGCTCTGGCCTTTACACATATCACACAGTTTGTTGCTATATGTGCACGCTGGCTGCGCTTGTATGAAATATGGAGGAGTGCAGCAGCTTTTCTCTCCCCCTCCATCCCCTCGCTGTGCTCGCTCTCTGCGCGCTGGAGCAACTTGCTGCAAGGTTGGAGGCATTTTACGCACGAACGGCGGCTGAGCTACCAGCGGGTTCACACACACACGCACACACACACGCGCACACACACACACACACACACACACACACACACACACACACACACACACACACACCTTTATGTCCAATATGGCTCACACAGCAACAGGTTGTCAGTAATTTGTCTCTTGTATATAATAGTTTATAGCATGTAAAAAGCCTGATTGTGCACAAAGCACGTTCACACACACACACACACACACACACACACACACACACACACACACACACACACACACACACACACACACACACACACACACACACGTCAGGGTTGTGTACATTTGGGACTGGGCCACTTTCTTACCTGACGATGATGTACATGATCAGCACGTTTCCCACCAGCCCCACCACGCACACGATGGAGTACAGAGCCGTGATAACGATCGCTATGATCACCGGGTTGGCGTCGTCGTCGCCCCCCCTGCGCTCGCCGTCGCATCGCACCTCCGCGAAGCTCGTGCTGTTGTTGTTGTTCCCGCCGGTGAAGTTCCCGCACAAGCCGCCGCTGCCGTTGTAGAGCCCGGGGAGTTGGCTCCGGTAATCCGCGCCCGTGCTGTTACCTGCGCCCTCCATGGTTGGTTCCTTGAGCCCGGTGAGCGTGTTCAGGGTGAGCGGGAGATGCTGCGCGTCTTCGGCCGCCCCTCAGGTGGCCGTCGGCGGACTCGGCTGCTGGTGGTCCCCGGTGAGGAGGCGCCGGTGAAACGTGTCACTTCACCGTGTGGAAGAATGTGGCGGCGCGTGATGGGTACGGCAGCCTGCGCGAGACTCGGTTTACTGAAGGAGCGCGCGCGGCACAGCGAGTCCGCACGGGACAGAAGGACGAGTACTAATGAGTTAGTTCACTTCCTCACGTCCTTCCCTAGTTCCTTCCTCATTGGCTCCCTCCCTTCTATCCTTCACGTTCTGTCAATTTGCTCGTTTCCTTCTTTCATCCCTTTCTTTTGCACCCCCTCGCCCTCTCATCCTTCCTTACTTCCTTCTTTCATTCTTCATTCCTTCCTTCCTCTCTACCGTCCTTCTTTCCTTCCTTCCTTCCTTCCTGTCTCTTCCTTCTATTCTTCCCTTTCTCTCACTTTGGTCTTTTCCTTCTTTTATTTCTCCATCCTTTCCTTTGAACCCCACCCAAAATCCTTTCTTCCTTCTTTCCCTCCTTCCTTCCTGTCTCTTCTTTTCTATTCTACCCTTTCTCTTAATTTGCTCTTTTCCTATTGTTACCCCTCCGTCCTTCCTTTTGCACTGCATTCTATATCCATCCTTCCTTCCTTCATTCCTTCCTCTTTTCCTTCCTTGTTCCCCCTGTTTCTTTCTTCCTTGTACCATTCACCTTCTCCTCCTTAATTTCTTCTATCTCCCTTTTCCTTCCACCCTTTCTTCAGCACCTTCCTTCCTTCATCCAATTCCTTCTGTCTTTCCCTTTGTCCGCCATCCGTCCTTCCTTTCATTCTTGGTTTTTCATTGCTTTATTTCTTCATCCCCTGTTTTCTCACTTTAAATCTTTGCTTTTGCTCCACTTTATTCGTTCCTTTACTCCTCTTCCTTCCATCATTCCTCCTCTTTCTTTCCTGGTAAACTTCCACCCTCCTCACTTGTTCATTGTTTGAATTGTTAACATCATTTTTCTTCCATCGTTCCTTCTGCCCCTGCTCTTCTTTTCCTTTTCAACCTTCTGTTGTCAACTGTTTTACATCCACTTCTCTTTTCCTTCCATCTTTGCAACATTTTCTCTTCCTCCTTTGCTCATTTAATTCACCTCATTCTCATGGTCCCTCAAGGGGCAATGCCCTGGTTTAGATTATAACCACTATTTTCTACCGTATGAAAACAAAAGCATGGTGACAGTCGAGGAGAATGTGAAACCTGTGGCCAAAGACAACATCCTGGCAGCAGCAGGAGTCGAGCCTCACCCAGACAAGAGGAAAGTACAGACTGGTTAAGAGGAGTATGGGGATTATCTGTCAAGTTGTCCATGCATGTACAGAACATGTAACGCTTTAAAGAGTCTGATTCCTGTTTTCTGAGCTGTATTGTAATGAGCGAAGCAGAGCGAGGGAATGCAGCGTAGCGTAATCCAATAGGAATTGATTTTAATCATGATAATGTCCCTGCTTGTCTCATTACAGTCTCACAGAGGACACAGATTGGGCAAAGATCATTTACTAAACGTGCCAGGGGCCTGATTGGAGCAAAACTCAACACTGACATTTCTGCCGCTCAAAGTCAAGACCATAAAATTATTTAAATGTTTTACTGTCTCTTTAATCAACAAAACCAACACAATAAAATAAAGTCATCTAATAACATTCTGGGAGAATGCAGAGCTGTTCCCGAGGAGAGAGACTTTTATCCCTTTAAATCTTTAGAGACGTCAACCCCGAGGTTTCTTAAAGTTCGGTCGTGACATAACTTGTGTTCCTCCGCTGTTTGTTTTTCATATTACAAAACAAAGCCCTTCAGTCCTGATCTGATCATATCAGAGTTTGATATTTTACTGAGCAGATTAACTTCGGTGGCTAAAAATGTTTCCCTTGAACATCTTACTCGAAGAAGGTCAACTTCCCCGCTCGGCTGTGTTTTGTGCTGATAGACATATGATTCATTGGTGTTATTGCACCAAGAGGCACTACAGTCTCCATTAACATGAGCAGGGCGCAGATGGTCATCAGCGTTTCAAGGAGATGTTTGTTTTCATCACATTTGTCCTGATACAAGAGGGAATTTCACACTGAAACGACTGTAAATGATGAACTCACTTTGTTTGTGTAAGTCAAACGCTCATATGAGCCGTAGCTGATGGTTTTGGATGAATCCACTGATTGGGGTCAGGAAAGCGAGTGGCTGCAGTTATATTTGAGGAAACATAGTTCATCTACTTTGTGGTATTTGTGGGATTTTGTAGGTTATAGCAACATCTGGGAGCTGACAAACCTACAGTGTCACGGCAAATTCCAAATAGAATATATATATATGGAGAGGGCTTTTTGTCCTTCAGGTTTAGAGATGAATAATAACATTTCACAGTTTTCTCATTTTCAACAAAGTGTCCTGAAGAAAACCTGTAATCCAAATCTAAATTTACATTTAAAGTGGGAAATATCAGAGAACCTCTTGAATACCGTGAGCTGACTTGATAAAGGTCAGCGTGACACAACCTGCAGGTCCTTTCTGCTGTGCAAAGAGTGTCTTGGTTTATTGCCTTTTATGCACTAAAATGTATCACAGCAGAGCCAAAAAGCACCTTTTTTATTCTTTTTTGCCTTTCTGTGTTTAAAAAAATAGTTTTAATTTTTTTCAATAAGTGTTTTTAAAAAAAGGAGAATGAAAGGCTATTTGGTTAAAAGTGCTAAAAAGTGAGAAGTTATACAAATTAAAACGAGTTCGTTTTTTGAAAGTTTCGAGGAAATTGAAATAAAAACCTGCAGATAATATATGATGACAAATAAAACCTAAATTAAACATTGTGAAGAAAGGAGTAGGAACAAATACAGTTACCAGTATCACCTCTGGTGTTCGTTTAATGAGATTGAGATTAAGACACACTTATCTGTAAATATCTGTAAGGAATGTGGTCATGACTTTTCAGCCTTGTCTAACCTTGATGGCCTCAGTCAGATACCTGACTTGAGTTCTGACCTGCTCCCTCCTCGTTCCCACAGAGAGAGAGAGAGACGTGTTGGGGAAATTTACATGTGTTGTAATACCTTCTTTACTCCTCTTAAGTGTTACTGGAACATGCGCAGTATCTCGGGTGAAGCGGTTGGAGGCAGGGGCTTCGTCCTGTTGCCATGGTGAGGGTGATCATTGCATTTCACAGAGGAAACACCTTCCCAGCCTCCACAGGCAGTTGTTAACCCCGCAGTCACAGCATATTGGATGCGTTTCCTTCGGCGGCGACGAACATAAAATTCCCAGCACCTTCACCTGCCTGCGCAATTAGAACACACACACGAGGCGAGGAGTCAAAATGTTCTGTTTGTTAAAAGAAAGTGTGTTTGTCTTCAGAGCTGTTAAGAGGGAACACAAGGACAACTTCAGAGGCTGTGCGGACGTACGAGGAAAAGTGCAAGCATCGATATAGTGTCAAAAAAGAGACACAAGGTCAAAGTAGTAGGTGTGGTGCTAAAGGTCATGTCCTCACAGATGGCCCTCATAACTATAGATAGAGACACACACACACACACACACACACACACACACACACACACAAAGATGAATTGTTGTTCGCTCAAGCCTCTGCGCTGTCAGTGCGTCGGCTGTTTGTGATGAGCCGACAAAGACTTAACTCAAGGTGTCGTCACACTCACAGATCATCAATTCTGAATTCAAACATATTTTAAATGAAAAATGACTTTGTTTTATATTAAATGAATACCATTATAAAAAGAAACTGAAATGAAAATGTTTTTGTTTGTTAGGTTTTGGTTTTTGATTAGATTCAAACCAACAACGCGCCTCACTGCATTTGTGTGAATTTTTCATCTGGTTATGGAAACACTGGAAATTTGATGAAAAAAGCATTTGACTTAAAACTGTCCACTTGAGCTTCTGCTCCACTGAAGAGATAAAAAATTGCAGCAGATACAATCTTCAGATGTGAATGGGCTGATGTGGAGACTAATGATGCTAAAATAAATTGTTATATAAAGATAATATAAATCATAAATCATCTTATTATTCAGTTGCTATGTTCACATCTTATTTTGCCGTCTCTCCACAAACTCAGCTTTAATTTGTACTGGATTCATATGGAAACGTGCTGCCTCAGAGAAAAAGAGTCAAACAACATGTGTGAACACTTCACTCACTCCGCCTCACCTGAAAGCGGCGGTGGAGGCAGCAATGGACTGGCGACCTGTCCAGGATGCACCCCCGCCTCCCATTGTCTCCAGCTCCCCTGAGACCCTCAAAGGATAAGCGGTGGGTGGATGATAATAGGTGAATGGGTGGATTTGTATGCACCACATGATCGGAGTCAACTCTCACTTGGATATTAGAGATATTGACACAGCCAGGACCTGCAGCTGTACAATCAGGACCTCACCTCACCCGGTTAGACCTTTGACTCACCAAAGCTTCGACTGGCTTTGACTCTCATGGTTCTGTCGTGGATCCTCTTCCTCACACGCTCATATCTATTTATGCAACACAAACATGTATTCAGTCCTGCGGGCTGCACCTATTTGTATTTGACGGGAAATATATCATCTGGGGAAGTTAATGGAGCCATCATCAAGGCATCAGTCAAGGGGATGTGCACCCTGCTTGTGATGTTATCTCCTGTAAGAGGTTTTATGTATGCAGAGCAAAGGCTCATATCCAATCAGCAACTAAATCAGCACAACTGATGCTTGAATGGTGGAAGATCTTCATCTTGTGTCAGGAACAGGATCAATAGCAAGGAAGACCTGCAAGGGGAGCGGGGGGATTTTAATAATGCCATAACTCACCTTCCGCCACTTTATTTAACGACAGAGAGAAATGTCATCACTGTGATGTTCAATTCAAGCATCGTTTTAGGACTGCGAAATAAAAAAAATGATTAATACAAATAATTTACCTCTATAAAATGCTCCCAGCAGACCAGAATGTCAGCATGTCACGATTCTGCTAAAACTGAATGGAACATTTATTCACATTTTCTTTTGCTGATTTTCTGTAATTTCAGGATAAATTTGCAATAAATGTGAATGGTAGCTTGACCGCTGGCAGCGGCACAGTGAGCTCCCAATAAATGAGCAGCTGCAGTCACCTGGAGCAGTAAAATGTTTCACAAAAGTCCAGAGTTTACAATAATGTCCCAACTTTGTCATCTTGTTTCCAGTTAAATTCCATCAAAATGAAGTCGGTATTTCTGAAAGTTTTTTTTATTTTTGCACAAAACTGCAAAGGCAGGAATGTAAAGTGAGAAACGAACATGACAGTCAGGAAATATATATAAAAGACAAGGGCAATAAAAATGTTACTGATATACTCTCAAGACAGAGGGTTAGGGAAATTCCACCTCGAAAGCTTCATCATTAAAAGCTTTTATAGACATACTTACCTTTTTTTCTAAGAATGAAAAGATTATCGAATAAAAGGATGCTAACTGTTTAATATGTAAATAAAATGTATACATATAAAGGGGGTTTCCATTCATCCATCCATTGTCTCTACCACCTATCCTTGTAAGGGCCGTGGGTCCTGGAGCAAATCCCAGCTGACATTGGGTCGACTGAAACTTAAACTTGAAATACTAATTTCCTTCTTTGCAGCGAAGCCTTCATGACGGATGGTCGTGTCTACGAGCTGAGCTGCGAATGTTGTCTGTCTGTGTCTCTTTCCGTCGGGCTGCTCTCGCTCCGCCCTCCTCTCCTTCCACAGATTTATGGATTGTGGCTTTGATGGAATAAATTACACTCTTCACAGAGAGGGTGACAAAACTTTCTGACATTGATAGCCTCTGATGACAGTGTGTGTGTGTGTGTGTGTGTGTGTGTGTGTGTGTGTGTGTGTGTGTGTGTGTGTGTGTGTGTGTGTGTGTGAAGAGCATTATAAGTGAGACTTTGATAAAGGGATGAGAACGGTAAGAGGAGGGGATATATCGAATGATAAATGATGGTTCTTAGTTTGATATATTACTCAGTGGTTAAGATGTAACGTTTTCTGAACTGTGATTATTTGTTAAGATTTGTGACTTCAAATGAAACAACAATGGCATTTTGAAAAATAAAAGCACAAAAAACAAGATAAAAGTCAAATGATTGATTTAGGCGTCATGTTCCATGCTGCTGAATTATTTCTTTTAGTCTTTAAAAGATAACACACCAAACAAAAACTGAAGTAAAAAACAAATCAATGGTTCAGTATTCAAGGTATAAAAGCTGTGTCCCACCTTCCTGCATCTGGTTGCATTTGAGGACAGATTCCATCACAGTGGCTCAGCTTGGCTGTTTCCATTTCAAAGGCTCTTTCAAATGCAGCCTACATCCCCGAGCCATGAAGGATCCAATGGGTGGATCCTTGTCGGGCCAACATATCCCAGGGGTCATTGCGCTTCTGTGACAAACAGTTTTTCAAAGAGACAATGGCGGCCGCAAGCTACGAGACCAAAACGTCGGATGCTAACTCTTTTCAGGTATCAAGGATCAGCTCAGCCCAACAGCCAACAGCACACAAGTTAAAAAACAAAGTTAAAACCTTCTTGCCATGCCGTGATATTTATAATCCGCCTGCATTTCCTGTGATCGTGCACTATTTTACTGTCCGATGTAGGATACCTCCTCTGCAACGCTTCCAACAAATGTAAACAGGTTCTTAATGGTTCCTGAGAGGAAGCTGCTTGAACCGGCCCGTGTACCAGTCTTTGTCTTTCTGTTGTCAAACAAGTGGAGGATTGTCGGAGGAGCAAACCAGTTTGAGTTTGACTGACAGGGTCGTTCAGTTTGTGCGTGTTTCAGTGTGTGTGTGAGAGAGAGAGAGCGAGTGGTGCAAGGAGAAGTATAGAACCAATTGTGTGGCCTTCGAGGTTCATAGTGTGACAGTGGCCACAAATAAATCAATAGATGTGGAAACATTGAGTGTAAATTGTGAAAATATTAACATTGTTTTGTTTCAGTTTTGCATCTGTTGCCTGTTAGAAACTTCACCAACACACACACTTGCTTGTGTTGAAGATCTCCAGAGTTCAGTGCACGTCTGAAAGCAACTTTAAGGTCTAAGATTACTTAAAAACAACTGAACCGATATCCATGATATGTTTATGTTGGAGTGAGGCACAAACCAATAAAGGAAACACAAAAGATGCCGAAAAACCTTCTTTAACATGGTGAGATAGAGCTTTATCCTTGGCAGAGATTTACCTTCTCCAAGCTCCTTCTGTGGACAACTGTGGAATACATTTGCAACAAAGCTCTCTGACAGTCTTATCTCTACTGAGACAGGATGGACTCAATACATGTAATGTGACATCTTAATTTTCAGTAAAACTCAAGGTCACATCCTCTCCAGTCTCGAAACAACCGGCTGCAACACAAAGGCTGCGAACAGTAAAACAGGCTGCAGTGGTTTGAAAGCTTCCCCTGTAAATTAAACTATATACAAACTGTTGTGAGATCAGTGTCACCTTGAAGATGCTTGTTGTGAGTTATGGTTTTTCTTTTTCGTTTAACTGCACGAGTCATTGCACCAGAGCTTTCTCTCCCCCGATGAAGCTTGTTTCCTTTCATTTAGTTTTAGTAACTTATTTCTGTGTTTTCCTTTGTTGTAATTCTGAAGCGGGGTGAGCAGTTTATTTTATTTCTCCTATAAAACTGTGCAGTTTTTTAATGCTTCAAGCCAGTGGGCGGCACTTTGAATTAAGTTGGCGGTCGTTACCTCAAACAACTGCAACCAGTCAAAACTACATTAAAAAGTGAAGCAATTAAAAGCAACTGAGAGGAAATTAACTTTTCAAGAAGTTTCAGTTTTATTTAAATTGTCGCTATGGATTTCAAGCCTCTCTAAAGTGACAATTTGAATGGCGATTGATCTGTTTGAATCAGTTCAGATATCACTGTCGCCTTCAACACCAATAGTGATTGAGTTTTAAGTGCCGGACGAGCATAGTCAGCTCTGCCGCTGGCTCGTAGCCCACATCCCTCCGCCTTCCCTATTAATCCTCCTTTGTGCAACAACACAACAATCAATTCTCAGCTCTGCTCATTCTGAACTTCACATGTTCCCCCGTGTTCCCAAAACAATAAGAAGAATGAAACTGCACAACAGGCAAGTCTGAGTTTAAGCTTCTGGGAACTGACGGCAGTACTACTGAATAATTTAAAGACAAGTTTCTGGAACACAAAAAAAATAAATAAATACAGATGTGAAAAAATGTTCCGACTGAACTTCTCTTCAAACTTTTTCTGCGTCAATACGCGGCACATGTTGTTCTCAGCTCTGAGGCAGGTTTCACTTAGTGAACCTCTCTGGATATTAGAGTAGAGTCGACACAGGACTGTGTGTGCTCTCAGAGAACAACTGGAAAAGCTGTTAGAGGCTGGATTTATTAAGGGCAAACACAGAACGTGTTGCTTTGCATTGTAACATTGCTCTTATATGGTTGTCAATTCTTGGAAATTGTTTTTATTAGAAAGTATTTCTTAAAATATAGCTGCGAAAATTGAATATTGAAATGAATTCATAATAAATATGTAATCTGGAATAGCAACTTTTAAATTAAAACTTTAATTCCCAGGCAAATAACTGTTTTGCACTATGTCAATTTATCAGCTGCTTGAAGTCTGTGTGAAGTGAATAAAATGTTGATGTTAATAGTTTCACAAGCAGTCGATCACAAGCAGTAGATAATCAATTTAACACAGCTTTGTACAGCTTCTTCATTATTCAATTAGAACATGACACAACTCATATTTGATGCTTACCTGTTGCCATATTAATAACAACACACATGTTCATACAGAGCATAGACTGTGAATAAAGATGGTTGACGCATCTCCACTTCCTCCCACTGTCCAGAAACCAAGCTATTCTGAATGAGAGCTCTGTCATCTTGTGCATTTGGAGCCAAACTCCGCACAGTAGCAATCAGGGAATTGAACCTTTTCACCTTGCTCTCATAGCATCAAATCATGAGGGCATCTCTCATGTCCTGTTGATGGGTCTTCTTTGTATTCATGCCATCGCTGCGGGGAGCACTACTTTGCTTTTCAGTATTCTGTCCATCACTTCTGCCCTCTGCCTCTCATCTTTTCAGTGAAGTGAAACCAAAGGGGAAAGTGGTGGTGGTGGTCTGGGTGAGTTCCATTTACTGGTAGAGGAGACACTGAAAGGCAGATGTGAGCAGACTGTTCCCAGTTAGAGAGCAGCCATCCTCACTGCAACGAATGGGAATCAAACCATTACAAAACATCTGCAAAGATAAATAAAATGGTTAAAGTAAGTCCCGGCTTCAAGATGAAATTAAAACCATCAAGGTCACAGACAGACACAGGACAACACCCTCATAAGCTCCATCCACTATCTAGACTGAATAATACTTAAGTCTATAGACGTAAACACTTTCTGTGGTCAACAAAAAAAGAGAGGCAATGTGTAAAATACCCATCCATTACTCCATTCATCCATTTTCTATACCACTCGTCCTTGAGGGTCGCTGGGGAGCTTCAGCCAATCGCAGCTGACATTGGGCGAGAGGCGGAGAACGCCCTGGACAGGTCACCAGCGAATCACAGGGACGACAACGTGCAACACATTCAGATCAGATATCATAAATTACACAAGCAAGACGATTGTAACAGACATTGTTTGCTTTTGAATGTTTATTTGAAAGTAATAAAGACAAAGTTAAACAAAGCTCATAACTTAGCCTATTAGATATTAATCTCTATAAATATGATCACCTCATTGTAATTATCATCTGTAGCCTAACATGTTAGTTTAATATCAGAGACCTTTCCTCGTCTCTACACAAACCTGGCTCGCCACTTCCTGTGAGTCATTAGTTTTCATTCAATTCATGATTTAATTAATAACCTTAAGGAGAGTTTGCGTCTTCCTCCCTGTGTGTCTGCAGAAGGGCAAGGACGCTGTTAACTGATTCAAATAACTTATTACGAAGTCATCATTTCATTTGTGTTCATTATATTTGATTATATGTAATTCAGTTTGATGTGGGAGTTGCCGTCAGACACTGGTGGACCACAGCATCACACAGACACCAGAGGGACTTCATTATTTAGCAGAGTGGTCAGTCTAGACCAAACAAGGTTTCGTCAGAGAAATGGCAATCAGAGAAAGTCTGAATCCTCAATGAACCACTGAGTCACAGTCTGATCTGTTCATATTCTTGTACACGTCAGCTTCTCCAAAGTGATTTTCTGCTTAATCATCTATTGTCTCACAGATCCCCCCCAAAAAATACAACAGACATTTGACTAAATTTAAAAACAGCTCAAATTCAACAGCTTGAAAAAGCCATGACGCTTGTTTCAGTCTGAGGTAAATTGCCATTGGCAGACTGGCATATCCATCTGGACCAATGAGATAATGGGACTGAGCGGCTGGCAGGTAGCTTGGCATCATCTGTCCGCTCAGTGATTGATCCACAACAACATTGTGCTTGTTTTAAAAAACCTTCCAATTAAAACCCAAGCAGATGGTCTTAATTACAGACTGTAAAATAAATTGGATGATGTGTCTCCACGTCCTCCGGTTGTACAAAAATAAAGCCAAACTATACCATCTCGTGCTTTTGATGTCGTCTGTAGACGGACTCGTGATGTCGAGCTGCGTATCGAGGTCCCGCTGATACATCTGCCCAAACAATAACGAGAATAACAAGAAAGTGAATAAACTTATTACACAACATGTGGCGCTCAGTTGTATTTTTACACATTTTACTTTTATTGTTAATATTATTACAATGTCTGCTATGAAAAAGTGATGCTCTTGTGGCTGCATGTAAACAAAGATGAGGGAAATATGGAAATGATCATTTAAGTGAAATTACATTTTCAAAAATCACATATTGGTGTAATGTTAAGTGGCCACATAACCTCAGCTACATACAGTAAAAAAGAGATGAAATGAGCTTATATAGATTGTATATTTGTTCCATCTCCCCACAGGTAACACTGAGCACAAAGAGAGGAACTCAGGGCACAGTGTGTCAACACTACATTCCACTTGTTGTGTGATTGCCACTTCCCACGTCATCGAGCGATGGATGGAAACACTGAATTTCATGTTCTGTAAATTGTTTATCAAGTATCGTGGTTGAGTCATTTATAACATTGAACACTTAACAATCACACATCTTTTCCAGGAATTTATGTTTTCTAGGCTGTTGGGTTTACATTGCCGTTCTTTTCAGTTTCAGGGTCACTTCGTGTCCGCAATAAGCACTTCTCTTCCCTTCCCCTCGCATCTGCAAATTCAATTTCCTCCTGAATCATGCCTCTGTATCATTCCTTTTACCAAGGTTAAAGAATGATAATCACTCCTCCTTCCCTTGGACACGCTGTTTATAAATCTCTCATGTGAAGCCAATGTGATGCACACATTTTGATTGATTTGTGGTAAACTACAATCACAGTCTCTTCAATTCTAAAAACTGGAGAGCATCTTTGTTGAGCATCAATACTCATGTGAGCTGAAAGCCTCTGAGCGGAGGAGATAAGAGGAAATCTACTGTCGGGTGATGCACAAAATCGGCTGTGACTATGTTGATGAAGGTCTGAACTTGTATTTATCCTCTCACCCAGAAAACGATAGATTTATCTTCCATGAAACAGTTCTGTGATCCAGGTATGTAGCTGCTGTTGAAGCTTTCAAATGAGTTTCATTGTATAAAACTGAACACACATGGGGAAGAAAACCCTTCACGGTGGTGTCCAGCTGAATCACCGCTGGGGAAAATGGATGTTGTTGTACGTTTCTGGACATTTTCACCTAACACCTGCAGGGATAAAGACCCGGTCATAAAGGCGCCTCCAGGGTAATTCTTCTTGTTGTTGTAAACGTCTATAGATGTTAAAAAAACCTGTTATTTAAATGGACACAGAATAAATGTGGATTTACTGTCAGTGGGGATTTTAAGTGACCTCAGCCCTGCATTTAGAGGGTTGTGTTTGTGAGTCACTAAACTTTAAAGGAAATAGGGCAGATGATTTGACGTGCTTTTGGAAAACAAGTTCTTAACACTGAAGTGTTTCTTCCTGCAAATCTCACCTCTATGTTGATTAGTACCTCTGCCAAGGAGGACACTGAGCTAAATTAGGTATTCAATATATTCATATCAGAAGGCTGTCGTGACAAAGACTTGTAAAAGGTCAGTGGGGATACGTGTAATTAAATTATGGATAAAAAGGAAGATTTCTCATTTGTACGGATCCTGTGTTTGTTGTGTTTGGATTTGTGTCCTGTTTGGTTGTTCAACTCTGTTCTCCATTTCCTGTTTTATTTTGAAATGTTTTGCTCCCTGTGTGTCTTTTGGTTTATTTCCTGCCCTTGTGATCGTCTGCACATGTTCCTCATGTGTTTCACCTGTGTCTCATTATCCCTGGTGTTCGTAGTCTGTGTGTCTCTTTGTCTTTGCCAGTTCACCTTGTTCCATATCTGCTCTGTTATTGATTATTTGAGGTACCTTTGCCTTCCAGTGTATCGGTCTTGGCCTGAATTTAGACATTTAGTTTTTCACCTGTCATCTGCATTCGGGCCCTTTGTTGAAACTTGGGACAACTTTATCTTTTCGTCTACCATGTTTTTTCTTATATTGCTATTTGCACCATGACACCAAAGCTGTTGTTACACTATCGAGTCCATCCATCCATCACAGAATCGCTCCTTCTGGATCTGTTTGGGGCTCATGAGCTGCAGAAATGTAGAGAACTGTGGTGAGTAGAGGGTCCATTGATTTTGGTTGAGGGGCAATGTTAAGTAATTCATGAGGTCTCTGCTAAATGAGGCTGTCGAGAGGCTCCCGCTGGTCACGTGATCATTCACCCACGTCAACAAGATTTAACCTCACGTGATGAAATTGAGTGTAAAGTGCGTAAATGTGCTTTTGAGCTTTCCTTGTTTTTTCTTTACTGGGTTTGTGAAACTTGAATCTTCGTGTCATTTCTTGTGGGAGCTGTCAGACCTGATCCAACAGGAGCAGGTGGTAGATCCATCATGTGAGGGTGGAAACAGCCGAGAGGCTGTTATCAACCAGCCAGGTTGGTTCATAATTTGTTT
This sequence comes from Verasper variegatus, assembly GCA_026259375.1. Taxonomy (NCBI): domain Eukaryota; kingdom Metazoa; phylum Chordata; class Actinopteri; order Pleuronectiformes; family Pleuronectidae; genus Verasper; species Verasper variegatus. The sequence goes on from CM048050.1 coordinate 17,446,027, forward strand.
TCAGCGGTAAATCTAATCCAGGTTTTATCTATTTCAGGAAATTATCATAATTATAATGATCCATTGATTTGTTTGAACTGTGTCACGCAGATAATTTCCCTGTTTGTGTTTCCACAGAACGTATTTGAGCATGTAATTGCTTTTATTGTGAAAAGTGGATTATAAATGGAGTTTATCATTGTTATTGGAGATTTGCTGTTTCTTCACACCTTAAAGGAGACGTGTTATTCTCATATTCAGGTTCATCACTTGAATTTATTATTTTTACATGCTCTATCATGTTCATTGTTGCAGCTCCCTTTGCTGCGGAAATGGGGCTTTTTAACTTTGCAGAACTTTTACTTACACAATGAAAACAAAAAAAACTGAAAATGCAATATATCAAAAATATGTCTTTAATTATAAAACTGTCTCATATATATTTTGTCAGATTTAATGTCCGTGTCTGGTGAGAACTGGTTCCACTGTAGCTGTTGACTTAATTACCCTGTTAATGCATTTATATAACTCTAAATTACATATTGCATCTCAAAATACATTTGCTTACTCAGGGTCAACCACATCTCCTTTAAATTTCTATTGACAGGATTTGATAATCTGACATGTGCTCCTTTTTTCATCGTGTAATATTTTCTCTCGACAGAATGCAACGTGCAAACAGATGTACACATTATGATCGATGTAGGGGAGAATAGGCTTGTAGACGTACATTTCTCCACTGACCCCCTCATGGAGATAGAGTCAGACGGCTGTTTGGCAGATCTCTGGTGAATCAACAGTGACGGAGTACGACAGGCACCTTGGCTAACAAATAATCGTCATGGCAACAGGATCATTAAGTGTCCAACACCAGCAATAACATTGAAAGCCTATTGGAGTTCGCAGCGGCCGATCCTGACTCACCCTGTAGAGCAGGTCAAAGGTTTGAATCCTGTTTAATTGTTTTGTTTTTCTTTTAAAGATGAAATGAAAAAGAATGTGTTCTGTCATTTTTAACAGACGTTTTGACCACAACATTTTACATGGATATGACAAAAATGTGACTATAAACAACACAGTCACCAGTTCAACCTGGACACCAGCTCCATCTAACTACATTTCTTCAAACAAGGTCCGAACACAGCCGCAGCTTTTGCATCAAGCTTGCACCACACCAGCTTGTATTTCCACCTCCAGGACAAGGTTTCCTTTTAGTCAGTGCAGCTCGAGAGCACTAACACATAATTTGCAGTTCTCCAGAGAGGCTATAATGAGGCGTCTGCTTTTTACCTTCACTTCACATCCATGCACTTTCACCAATTACGCCGGGTTAACTTCCTGTGCTTCTGGTACCGGTGCAGTGTAGCTGTGCGCACAGATGCACGGTGCATATGAATCAGTCTGATTATACAGACAAAGACAAATGTCATTCAGTGAATTTCCTTTTTGCATGTGTCAATTTGTGATGTAAAAAAAAAAAAACCTGGGCACGTGATAGTGACGGAGAAAGGCTTTTGTTAAGCACTGAAGCAAATGACTACTTGGGTGAATGTCCATGAAGTGTTTGTGTGTGACAATAGGACAAAGTGTTGTTCTTAGAGGAGTATTACAAAGACGACAAAAGAGGAACACAAAGCGAATCCTTGTAGCGTTTACATAATATATCTTGATTACGTGTGTCGCCATGTTGTGCTTGCATTTTTTTTTTGGGAGCCAGAATCTGCGCAGTGATCGTGGTGGGGAGTTGAGTGCAGTCCCATCAGAACCAGTCTGAGCCCAAGAGAAACTATTTATCTTCTGTTTTTTATCTTTCCGAACGCAACACAAATCAAATGTTCTCCTGATTTCAGGCATGTGCAGTGTTAAAAATCATTTAAGTAGCCCGACTAATGTGACCTGACCTGACCCTGAATATTGGGTCCTGACGAGCTCATGTTACCAGAAAAATTAACACTTGAAGCCCTAAAATGATAGAATTCAGGGGAAAAAGCTATTTAACGTGTACTTTGACCTTTTTAATTTGGCCCATGTCCCATCTGCTACCATGGAGGAGGCAGGGTTTATGACCTATACTGCAGCCAGCCACCAGTTGGTACAGATGATTTTTGGGAGCTGTCATGTCGTCCATCTTTCTCTACAGCCTGTGGTTAAGAGCCCAGCAGTTCATTTTGTCTGATTAGATTTCCGCCCGTGTTTTGACTTGTTGTTGGACCAAAGCTGGAAGTTTCACGAGCTTCACCAGCTGCACGGCTGTGAATCCATTTTTCACACGTCGCAGTGGGAGAACCCCAGGTGTCAATGATACAGTAGAATGAACGATGGTCTGGTTGAGTGAATGCTGGCTCACTGTCAGACTCTCGCCGACACCGAAACACAACAGAGGCATCATTAATGTTAATATCACTCACATCTGCTTTTCCCGCTGCTGCACAAAGACCTATTTTATTCAGAATTTAATAAACCCCCAGTGTGCTGTTGTTGATTATCGTCCCACAGGGCAATGCAGGAAGGGAATGGAGGAGCCACTCAGCTGCAGAACGTACACAGAAACCCATGTGTTGTGCGGCCTGTTTGTATTAAGCATGTTAACCTTTGCAATTACTGTCACAATTAATTAATTCACTCATTCATTGTCTACCTGACTTTTGCCATTTGCACTAAGTGTCTTGACATTTCAGACCGGGCCACTCCCGTCGGCAGTAACCCCAGCACGTCTCACCCCTGCAGTCCCCTTTTGAGTTTGGATGAATGATCCTTACATGGCAGGATGACGTATAGTTATTTATTAGATTACTCATAGTGTGTGTGTGTGTGTGTGTGTGTTCAATTAATCAAACAGACTTTTTGTGCACCTCTTTCCACTCCCATCCACACACCAACCAGAACTGAGGAAACATCCTCATAAGTGTCAGGAATTTGAATTACTTACACCTGCTTTAGTCAAAGCAAATTGTCCTGAAACCACCGTTCAAGTATACCTCTATTTTTCGAAAGTATCTCTATAAAATTTTTAAGATTCTACGAAGAGTTTGAGACCTTGCTTTTCATCTGCTATTGAGCAACATTTGATCATATTTATGATGTTTTACAATTTATTGCCTTTAGTATTTTTCCATTTATTCTCTGTTTCGTATGTATTTCACATTTTAAGCCTGTACTTGGTCAACTGTAGTTGTTGTAAATGTGCTTTATAAATAAACATTTACTTTTTCAAACTAGTGTTTAGTTACTTGTGACACTCATGAATCTGACTTTAAGTAAATGATTCTACCTTGTTTAAACATCATTTGATACATTGTTATTTAAAGAATGTTATGAATATAGATAGAGTGATTCGTAGGATTAAAATATATAGAAACGTTTTCTCTTTCGACCTCAATCCACAGAAGCTGTAAACAGAGACAGGTCATATTACTGGACATCTACACAGTAACTCCTCTCCTCTACAGTTTACCGCTCTGTGAACTAAAAACCCTCCACAGAGTGAAGAGCTGATTTTAGAAGTCAACAACATCTCTTTTGAATTTGCAATGTCCTGAGCAGTTTCCTTCTTCTATAAATGAGTCTGACTCTTGGCGATACGTTTTGGAACATGTGCATTAAGTGCAACCTACACACACACACACATACACACACAGCAGCGCTAAAATCCTCCATGTCCATGCTGAGAGGACATCTGTCCTGTGGCTGATTGGACGAGACACTGAGGAGAGTTTGAAACTGTCTGATAGAAATCCTGGTTTGTATTTCTGCAAGAAGTCAATTTCTTTTTCTCACGCTTCTTAGTCTCGCTCTTATTACTTTCTATCTTCCATTCCTTTTGGTGGTAGTTCTTGCTGCGTGGACTCAGTGGGGATGGCCTTTTGTCATTCTGTTATCACCCACAATGCACTGCTGCACTCTTTGTTGCATTGTTCACATTTGATCCAGTTTCACATTGTAATTTAGGGAGCGCGCTACAGAGTTCTGTATGATGTACGTACATCCTGTCGTCATCTATGTGGGCTCCATCTACCGATACATTTAGAAGTTTGTAGACGGACATCTTACATGTTTTTTTTATATAGAAAGATAAAAAGTCTTTCCATTTAAATGGAGAAAATTAATGAACCGCTTCACTTCACATTCTGACTCAACTTCCTGCATTTGGTACAAAAGTCCAAGCTATCCCAAAGAGTGTTGTCGGACAAAAACTTTGGTCCAATTGTCTGAGGCACCTTTCACAGCTTTTTATTTTGGTTCAGACTGAACAGAAAAGTCTGGATCCAACAAAATAGGTGTGGAAAGTTTCTCAATCTTTGACACCTTGATTTCCAAACCCCGTCTTGAAATAAATGAGAGATTTTACAAATTCTTTCCTGAATGACGAGTCAACTTGTCGACTTCACTGCTCTGCAGCGACGCTTTGAGCTTGATGGGACTGTGACCCACGAGGCCTGTGTCCACATGCAGCTGTTTTTGCACTAGAAGCAGCCACGACTCTATTGTCAGAGCACTTCTCTTAATTGTTGCTAGGTTACAAAATCACAACATTGCTTGTGCTTGTTTGTCACCTGATGTCGAGGTAACTCAAAAGTCATGATTTCAGACATCGATCATGGTTCCTCTTCATTGTTCGATTGTTAATGGGTCGTCGTCGGTGAAAGACGGGATCAGTTTCTCCTACACTACTGTTGACCCACCTCCCCTTTTTGATTTTGATTGGTCGTGAGGGTGAAATGACGAATGCAGCGCTGTACCAACAGTTGAGCTGTTGTCAACTGAGCGCAGCAGGAAAACAAGCATTTGTGTGGAAAACATAAGGAGCCAGTGTAAGAGCAGCTGTCAGGGGACACATGCCCCAACAACATGGAGACTTCAGGGAGGAGAACAGATGAGGAGCCTGCAGGGTCTGGGCAGTAAAACAGTGCAATGCTTTTTCAACACTGTGGCATTTGGTCCAAATCAGAGAATGAAGCATCAGCTACAGTTGTCCGGTGGAAAAGAACATGGTGAGAGAGAGAGGGCTGAGCGAAAGGAGAGGGAGAGAGAGGGAGGGGATAATAGAAAAGTGAGAAAGACAGATGTTTCTGTGAGTGCTAACTGAGTTTTACTGGCACATATACAGCTGTGGTTTCTCAACACAGACAAACAGCAACCCTGTGGATACGTCAGTACACACACACTAGCACACGCACACTCACTGTGTTCCAGGAAAACAGCTTTTGGGAGTCTTCTGTAATCACCTATGCAGCCAAGCTGAAGAGATGTAGGTAATAAACCCAACGGATGCTGACTCATTTTATTCAAGAGCGTACACACACACACACACACACACACACACACACACACACACACACACACAGATGCACAATAATAAACACCTCCAGTCTTGCTTCTGCTATTGCTGATCTTTAATCAACACGTTTTTTGCCTGCTCACACAAAACAGTGCGGCTGAGGATGTGCAGGTGGTTCTTGTCTTTGTCAGTTTGTAAATTGATCTGCGACACTACACTTCCTCCTCCGAAGCACCACGGTCCCTGAAACAAACGACAGCAATAAGGTGCTTCATGTCAGGATTTAAGAATATTCATGTCAGCCCAATTATATGGATAGATAAGGGAGATTTGTGCAAATCAGACGTGATTTTAAAAAACAGATTCCTGTTTATGAGATGTTATATTTTCAAAAAAGGACGGATCAAAAGATATTTGGCCGACATTTCAGAGGGCAACTGGCAGCTTGCACCGTTTATATTTGTCACAAATTAAGTTGAAAAGGGCCAAAAAAGGTTGAAAAAGTAGATTTAGTGTGAGATGGAGACACACAAGAGCCCCGATCCACAGCGTGGCCTGATGCTGTGAAGGCCATATCTCCCAGTGTCTGAGTCCACTTGATGCCTCATCACATGAAGTGAATCAGGATGTGCTCCACCGTTCACAAGGACGGATGCTTTTTTTTTCATTTGACAAGAGGACTAAATATAATCGAATCGCTTCTTTCTCATTACCTCGGTATTGTGCTCTGTACTTTTCTTTCTCCAACAATTTCATCTGGGCTGGATATTTTTTGTCTCGTCTCCTTGGTCGGCTGCTTCATGTGACATTTAGAGAGGACCATCTTCTCTGTTTTTCGGAGATTACAGATACTTGAGGTCACAGTAACATTTTCGCAACAATGCCGCTGGCTGGTAGAAGCAGAAATGGCTCGACAACTGTGGGATGCATTGCAAATGTTGTTCAAACATTCCTGATCCCCAGAGGATGAATCCTGCTGCTGCCGGTGGCCCCCTGAGGCTCCACATTTAAGGTTTATGATTGAAATGTCTCGACAATAATTTGAAGGATCAAAACACAGGCATTCTCCTCCCCCCTGAGGATGAACTCTCATAACTCTGGTTATCCCCTGACTCATCTAGCGCCACCACCAGGTCAAGATTTGATTTCATCCGATGCACAAATGAAAAAAATACCTGCAGAGCTAATCCTCTTCCCATCAGCCTCAGCTGTATATAACGTTTCTGAAGGGGTTTGGTTGAATTATGACTATTATGAATTGTAAAACATGTCTGTATATGCAGGTTTCTGCAGTTTTCAACGGGTTCGATTTTAGGAGCATTTTAGGAGCTTTTTTAAGACCATAATAAATGAAATTGAAAACCCATGTCCAGTAAAACAGAGAGGAAGGAATAATCCGAGTCCCAGAATAACTTGCACTTCTCCATAATTGAAGATAAGGTGAAGTTGCCGTGTAGAGGATAATCCTCCAGACACCAGGTTATCAGTTCCATGTTGGTTTTGTTTTAGTTTGCTAATATCTATGAGACCTGCAATACACAAAGCAAATTATGCATCCCACCTAAATATTTCACAAAAAAGTGCAAGGGAAGCAGTTTTAAATGAGCATTAACACAATAAAGACCTACCCTATTGTATTTAAGAGCTAATGTGTAATATTTGTATATATTTAAGACTTTTCAAGCCGTAAAATTAAGTTATTTTATACCTTTTAAGACTCTTTATTCAATAAATTCACAAGCAACAATAAATTGCTTTTAATTGTGTTTGTCTGAACTCACTTTTAAACCCTGTGAATCTTGACTTCCCTCTAGAGCTCAATGCAATTACAGCATTGATGCAACAGTAACTCAAACTGAAATCCAGCTCCAAACTCCATGTTAAATGAGGCTGGTGCCAACATAACGTGATATTGATGGACCAGTTATCAAGTGAACACTTCAATCTGTCAGCGATTGTTTGCCACAGCAACTGTCCTTTGTTTGCTGCTTCTGGATTGTTGCTTTTTTTTTATGTTATCCAATTATACTGTTATGTCACTGTCATCTGTTTCTCTGCTGCTGGAAAACAAGATTCATATTGTTTCTTATAGGGATATGTTCATTGTTTATCATTTAATATCACAAGCTGTCTCATGGAGAATTGTCTAAATATGACATATTTTGGTCACAGGCCACAAGAAACTGATGAAACCAACAAATCCAGATATTGTTTATGCTGAGGCTCTGACTTATGATCCGGGATTTCAGAAAGTGCCTGTCTGATTTATGGCCGTGCAGCTGGCAGAGGAGGAGACAGATCTTTCAAGCATTAGTTCAGATTTACCGGCTCTTCTTATCAAATGACACCACAAAATAATACATTACTTTGGACACGACTTGACAACACGTATCACACATCGAAATATCAAAAGAAAGATGCAAAAAGAAATGACTGGTATGTGTGTTTATGTAAATGCACCATGGGACAGGACGCCTTGCTGAGCTACTGAGGAAATACATTGAGTACAGTTCAGACAAATATTTGCATTAATATTTCACTAGGAAGTTCAGTCAGTTTTTCTTCCCCTGTGGACGGAGATGCTACGGAGTCAGGTTCAGTTTAAGATACATTTTGATGTAACACGCTCAGGACTGCCGTTAATGTGTGTAGTGATTAATAAAGTGTAAGATCTGACATTATGAATAATCCATCAATGGTGCAGTTAATTAAGTCGTCAATAAATGGTTAACGGGTTTTCCAGCTAAAGGTTTTGTCATTAACTATAATAGTATTATATAATTGAGGACTGATGCATCGCATTTAGGTTGCCAGGCAACCAGCAGAAACATTAGTTTAACACCAAACGTAATTTCACTTTCAATTTTAAATATAGTTATTTAAACCTGTCAACATCAATTTAACTGAGTGATGTTGGGGGGCTTTTATTTTTGGGTGTTTATTTTCTCATCTACGTCAGAAGAAGGTATGAGACCGATATTTTAAGGAAGCAACAGAGAGGGCTTTTATTGGCCCATTTATTTATTTTGCTGTAGATAAAAAAACAGAGCTGTGTCCTCCACAGCAAGAAAAAACTAAACACTCAGCATCTTCAACCCTCTCTCTGTGTTTCTCCTTAGCTCCTCAGAAGGAGAAGAAAAAACGCCACCTGCTCCTGATCATAGAGAAAATCCTTCCATCCTCGTGTTTTGTTCTCTGAATGCAGAGAAGCCTTGTGCTTTAAAAGCTTCTCCAGAGCAGCGAGCTGTGAGACAAGTACACTGGAGTATACACGACAAAAACACCACAGTCCAGTCGCAGGAGTGTGGAAGGTCTGATATGTGGACGTGGTTGTGAATGATTGGACCTGTGGGGGCTGCTGTGCTGGATTGTTAGGCCTGATCTCCTGGTTTCAAACTTCCTCTGCAGAAGCCGTTTCCCCACGTGAAGAACTTAATTAGATTGTAAGGGTTTTGAAGAGGCTGCTGCAGCGAACACAGAAGTGGTCTCGACGGCAGCTATCTACACGGTCCTGCCTCGGCTCGGCCTCCCGGTGGATTCTCACTCTGTCACGCCGCTGACAGCCGTCGCCATGAGAGGTTTCTCTCGGCTGCTTCTCCCTGTGTCTCGTCCTCCCTCGCTCTGCGATGAGTGGGCAGATGGGGAGGATCATCCCTTCAGTTTTAATTAGTCTTTTCAGAAATGGGATGCTGTTCACGGAGACGTGCTCTGAGGTAACAGTTGAGAAGAGGCAATACATGCAAACATGTTGGAACCAAAGATTTGCCGAGCTTAGTCCCCTCCAAAGTAATCGATGGCTTGTATGGTTTTCATAAAAATAATGAAGCAAGAGGAATAGGTTTTCGGTTTCCTGTAAGGAAAAATTAATTATCACTAACCCCTCCTCCACTAACAGGGTCATATGTTCTGCCTGTACAAACAATTTGTATTGATCACAACTGGTACATTATACCAATGATGTACCAAGTAATTGAGTCCCAGCAGATACAAAATTACAGCAATGAATTCCCTTCCATCGATGAATAACTGGCTTTCACATTTTTCCATAAATCCCTCAAGGGGAGGTTGAGCGAAAAGGTTGATGGTTTGATCTTGACTCCTTCGGTCTGCCTGTAGAAATGGGCAAGATACAGAACATCAAAATGCCCCTGCTGGTCGTAGTGTGTGTGTGTGTGTGTGTGTGTGTGTGTGTGTGTGTGTGTGTGTGTGTGTGTGTGTGTGTGTGTGTGTGTGTGTGTGTGTGTGTGTGTGTGTGTGTGTGTGTGTGTGTCTTATTGTAATCTTAGTCAATGATCAGCTGTCATCACGATCCACGATGTGGCTGCAGCAGCACTCCTGGATCTGCAACGATAAAGCACAAGGACTCGGGGGGGGGTGTTACTTTGTGAAAGCCTTGTGGTTCAAAGTGCTTCTGAATGATTGATCAGAGACAAAAAATGTGTGGAGCATTTACCATCTATTTAGAGTTTAACTCAGACTTCCAGAGGGTTCAGTCTTAAATGAGACAATTTAATTCCATCTGAAAACTGCCCGGTGAAGGTAAAACATATTTATACATGTGAAGGTCTGATTGTTAACGCATGTCCTTGTACAGTGAGGACAGTCTTAACTCTGTGTGTCATGATTTTACATTTCTTTGCAGACATTTTCACACCTGAAAGTCTGAATCATGGTTCATGTCTTTATGACATTGTTGAAATTGGTGTAGTTCATTGCAACTAGACTTTCATATGACATACTTCGGTGTATGAAGAGTTCAGCTTCATAATTTAATCTGCAGGATACGAATCCAGCACAGCACCTCAGGTTGTTATGAAGTTGAGTTCTTATTAACCTGCTGAAGAGCAGGTCATTAGTTTCAGAGGTTTCCAGTGAGGACGAGGGGACCTGAGGGCAAGAAGGGGAGAAGATACGCGACAAAGACTGAAGAAGAAATGAGCGTGGGAGGAAGAGAAAAAGTAACGGACAGGAAGGGAGGAAGGACAGAGGTTGTGTACCCTGCAGTTGATGAGACAGCCACAAGTGTCGCCATGGAAACCAGCACAGTTATGAGTCATGGGTTGTAACATTGGGGTGAAGGTAGGAAGAGAAAATTATCAACGGCAACATAAAACAAGTCAGGAGGAAATGACTGTCGTGAAAATCACCAGCACAGGATTCAATTCCTGTGTTTTCTTGCTTCTGCTCCTGTTATCAAATCTTGCAAAGTGAGGCATAAATTAGCTTCACTGTTTTTTATCTTTATTTGTTTGAGTCTAATTAAGAGCGAGTTTGAAAAGAATACACACAGTTCTCACAAACTCTATCCAGACAGATAACCACAGCTCCTTTTAAGGCCTTGTCCACACTAATGCAGGATTTTATTTAGAATGGATATTTATTAAAAGGTTTCTGTCCAAACAAACTTTGTTTTAGAAAATATCTCTGTCCAGATGAGAACACAACCATTATTAGGAACGCTCAAGCACGCCAGGCCAGTAGGTGGCGATAAAATCTGTGTCAACGATTCGTAAAATACCAGAGAAGAACTCGAACTGTATAAATCTCTTATATAAATATTGGTAAAGAAGCAACTACGACTTTTACATTTCCCAAAGTTTCCAGTGTCAGTGAAATGAGCATGAAAAAATGCTGAAGGGTAAGATGTTGCCTTTACCTCTGAACATGAGATTTCTGTGAAATGTTTGAAAGGTCAGACAGGTCATCCCTGTCTGTGAGTACATCTGCATGTCCGAAGGCGCTTCAGAAGGAAAGCACCTTTCTTTTACTTTAACCAAAACTGAAATAGCTATAAATCACCATATCTGACATTTGGGGAGTTTAACGAGAGAAATGTTTAACTCAAACTATTATTTTCCAAATTTGGTCATCAGTAGCGAGCAGATGGAAACCCTCACTCACTTTGGAAATCTGCTGGTGAACATTTCCCTGTGTCTCTTGGCAGACTCAATGATTGATGAATTCAGCACAGCTCCGCAATGATGAGGATGAATTATTTAATTTAATTTTAAGGAAGGTTTGACGGAGAGAGCTACAGCGAGAGAGAGAGAGAGAGGGAGAGAGAAATAGAGAGAATGTACTTGCATATGTGTGTTTGTTTGGCTGATGCTGTGAAGAAGACACGTTTTGACATTTCACTGACACATGATGAGAGTTGACAGAACATCCTGCTGCTTTGCGGCCGTACGTTACTGACGTCAACCGAAAACTCTCCTATGATTGATACGCAAACTTTTCATAGAAGACGATGATCTAATTCTGTCTTTAACAACATGATAAATATCGTACTTCAGGTCACTGTGTCACACCCTGGACGGCTAGGGCAAGCAAACATTTTAAAGTCTCCAATTAACCTAAAACCAATCTACATGTCATTGGATTGAACCAAGCAGTTCAACCCAATTCCAATCTCCTCATGTTTCATTATCATCAGCAGCCCCTTGTGTCTCTGAATGAATTACTTGCCTGTCTGTTGTGAAGTTATGTGAATAGAAAGAATCAATTCATTTCAGGCAGGTTGGACACGACTTAGATTTTGCTCTAATGCTTGTTTTGGCTGAAAGCAGGGGGTAATACCGATGATGCTTAACTGATGTTCTAAAATATTTATAATACTGAAATGTGGCCATCGCCCAAACCCAGTCCTGCGTTTTTTAAGAGGGTAATGAGGAGCAGTTATATATTCTCGTGACTTCCTGCCATTAATAATACCTTTTGAAAGTTATGTTATTCTAATGGCTCGGCTTGGATCGACCTCTGGGATCTAATTTCTTGGAACAGGGGAGCTGCCTTCTGTTTGTGACAGAAAGAGGAAAGAGCGCTCTTCATCATCCATTTATGATTCTGGACGTAAATAACAGCACAATCCATTTAAATATACATTATATTAATTCACAGAATTATTACATGTGCTGCAGAATATTGATCAAATTAGAATGCCAAGATCAAAAATATAAAGTGAAGTGATATATCACAGCATGTCTGGCCAATTGAACAGTGAGTGAAATATAAATATTTGAATGTGAAACTAACATAAGTCAGATAGGTAATGCACTTGCTATAATAGACCATCATTGTTCCTGTGGCCTGTTGCGCTCACAACAAATCAACTTTGACAGTCGGGCCTCAGGACAGCAGCACGAAACAGATTCAGAGGGCGGCGCCGGTGAAATCATGTGAAAGGGCCATTTCAGAGCTGTCACGCCGTCTCACTGCGATAAGATCCCTACCAGGTAACAATTTAGAGTTCGAACCCGGGCTGGAGCCATTATTGCTTTTCCCCCAGCCCCCATTTGTCCGTGTTCAAGACAGAAATGCTATAAACCCATAAGAAATTGCTTTTCCATGTCGCCTAGGAAATTTGCAGGTAATAATTAAGCACAGAGGAGAACAGGTGCAACACACATTGTACCTGTCAGCCTAAGATTTGCACATTGTACCTGTCAGCCTAAGATTTGATTCACTTCTGGCCATCTTGTGACAAAATGAATGGGAGCCATTTGTAAAACAAACAATGTGGCCCAAACATTGCAAAACTAATTTTGTGGTGCGCTAGGCAAGGTGTAATCTGGATGTGAACCCAAAGTGGCCCATATAGTAAACGGTGGATATGGTCCAAATAGCACAAAACAAATTCAGACCACTTTTGAAGCGGATATGACACAATTTAAAAGGCGACTGAAATGAAACGCCTCGTTACCTTGAATAAAAATCGTGGATTTCTCTGAACATTGTTAGAAACACTTCACATAATGTACAAGTGAACAAATTTGTGTACTTCGTCATCATCTGATTAAACCGCCATTGCCCTTTTATTTTTATTTGTATTCATTTTGTAGAGTCGTACTTAGCCAAGTATAAGCACTGCTTTTTCCGAAAGTGGCTTCAAGTGCAAGCACGCAGAGCAAAGCACATACTTGAGGTTTTCGGGTGCGATTGATTTGCTGGACCTGTTAGGTTCTTGTACATGTGCAGCCGGCCCTCGTGATTTCACTGTGACACCTTCAGAAAAGCAGACAGTGTGCACGTGAAGCTCACTGCTCATCCATCCGTCTTTCAGCTTCGTTCTTCCGGGCCTCTGTCCGTATCTTGCTGGCACACGCACGCACACACACACACACATATATACAGCAGTCCCTTAGTTCCAGAAAAGCCCCAGAAGGCTGTCTAAACTTGGTTTGATTAACTACACAAACCCAATGACCAGTGAAAGATAAACCCACAGACGCATTCTGAAGCAAAGACGTCAGGGTTTTGTAGATAAAGTTCTGACTGAAGGGATACACATCTTTCTTTGCATTGCTCGTGGGCCTTGAGATTACAATGTCGGTCTGTCGGTTGATCAACCGCTCAAGTCCAGACTTTAATATCTGATATATTGCATGTTTGAGGAAAAGATTATTGGCGTGTACTTGGACATTTTAGTTTGGCCCATGTCCCATCTGCTAACATGGAGGAGGTGGGGTTTATGATCCATTGTGCAACCAGCCACCAGGGGGAAATCAAGACGGAAATCAAGACGCTTTCACTTTTGGTCAGCCGTAATGTTGTCCATCTTTATATACAGTCTATGGGACTAATTGCTGCAAAGACCCACTATAGCCCCCTTGAGGCACAAAGTAGTATTGCAGGACTGGACAAACCAGGGTAGATACTGCAACAAAACACACAGACTTCTTTGACATGATGTCAAAACAATATATTCGCATACTGTTGATAATCGTATAGTATAGGATTGTAATATTAGAAATAGTATTATTTGCATTGCTGTTAATAGACATTTACCTGATTTACTGTCTTCAATCACAACCCATTGCAGGTGCAGAATATATAGACTCAGATGCACAGAAATGTTTACTTACGCTCCGTGTTTATTCCTCAGACACGTGCTTGTTTTGTCCTATTAAGGACTCGCTGCTTCGTTTTTGAGAGCCACGATGGAGCAGAGTATTTATTTTTGTATTGCTCTCTTTTCACATGCAAATAAGTGCAATCCTCCCCACAGAGAGAACCACGGCCGATCCAAGCCTCTTCAAAACCCCATTAATGTGCCAACAGTGTCAAGGAGCATAAACATACACATGCAGGATATTCTCTCATGACCTTTCTCATCATCCTCGCATTGGAGAGTCCCAGAGCCTCATGTCTAAATATTGAATGTGTCAGATGCATAAAGATGGAGTATGACCTGACAGTAAATCAATACATTAAATATCCAGTGCAATTTCAAGCCACCGCTCACCTCTGTCCTTTCAGTTTTCATAGACAGTTGCCAACTGCAATTATTTGTAAAGCATCAAAGAGCATCTTCACATACCTGGTGCTGATGGGAAGAGAGAGAGCGAGAGAGCAGAGTTTTGGTGCCCCCCTGTGTTAATACTGGGAACACATAAGATTGCTTCATCCACTGTAAAAACAAATGGACTCTAATAAACATGCTCATCATCAACTACTTATTGTGCAACATTCATGTAGAAGGACGCTGGAATTTATATTTTGTCATCATGCAATAAACAGATGTTGCATTTTCATATTCAGATTTAGCAGAATAGCAGCTGCTTTATAGAAAATGTGTTCAGAACATGCAACATATTTAATAATTTCATTATAAAAACGATACAAAAAAAAGTAATACGATTGCCTGTAACAAAAATAATTGTGTTTGCAATCAAATCTGCTCTTTTGTGAATCTAGAGGAGTTTGTGTGAGTTTGTAGAAGATTTCTATTCTTTGTAAGTTCACTAAAAAGTTATTTTGTTATTTTCTGTATAGATTGAGAGTTTCAGTGTTTCTGGATGAATATTTTTTGGAGTGTGTGTGTGTGTGTGTGTGTGTGTGTGTGTGTGTGTGTGTGTGTGTGTGTGTGTGTGTGTGTGTGTGTGTGTGTGTGTGTACCCTCCGCGGTGCATCTCACCGAGCTGCAGCCACAGAGCAGCGGCAGCGCGCCTGCGCAGTGCATCCAGGGGCTCGGCGGCGTTCGGTGCTGAAGTGGGGCGGATGGCAGGAAAAACGGCGGCGATGGACATTACTCCGCGGGATTCCCGTTTGCGATGTCGCTGAACGGACACCGGGACGTCGCGTTTTCGCTCCCGTCGCCCTCGGACACTGACAGCCCGGCGCGAAGCGGTAAGATGCTGGTTCTTCTGCGCTAATGCTCCACACGGAATTGCTAGCTGACGTTAGCACGGCGCTAGCTGCTGCTGCCGCTGCTCCGCTGGCCGCCTCCTCCTCCTCCTCTCGCTGCGAGAGATAGCGGATCTGTCGGCTAACGCTAGCACGAAGAAAGTGGGTGGTGTTTGATTCCTGGAGGAAGACATAGAAATATATATATATTCGGTGCGACAGTCAGCACCGTGCTGCCCCCTGCTCTCCTCCCTCCCGCCCCTCCACTCCGGTGGTGTCACCTGGAGAGGGGGATCTCCCCTCCCCGGCCGGGACTCGGACCTGCAGCCGCTGGGCTCGCTGGTGGTTCGGACAGCTGCAGGAGGAACCGTGCACCCAGCAGCCGCAGCCGCAGCAGCAGCAGCAGCAGCAGCAGTTAGCCAGCCGAGCTAGTTGCACAGGGAGCAGGGTCCGGTGAGCCTGACTACTTCTTACCCGGAGACATCCAGGGGCCTTCGGGCAGCTGCAGCGGATCCTTGCGCTGCGACACCTTCCTCCAACTTCCTCCCTTTTGCACTTCACCGTGACCCGTTTCGAACCCTTTTCCTCTTGTGTCACCCGCACTAGCGTCTCCCACGGGTGGGTTGGGTCAGAGGAGCCCAGGTTATGTGGCCACTGACATCCGGGGTGACTTCCTGATTCGGCTGCATTCAGAGAAGCTCAGTGGGGGAAAGCAGCTGTCTTGTCCGCACACCTCGGATTCATATGACATCCTGCAAATGTGTCAGGCTCTAGAAGTCATGCAACAATGACACAGGTTGTTTTTACTCATCGTGTAACAGTAATAAATCCCATGTGTATTCTCAGGCAGTTGTTCCAAGCAGCTTGCGGCAGCTCCTCTGGGTTTCAGTGTCTTGTGCTTCCTCATGGAATCCACCACTGACTCCATGATGTTGGGATCTGTGGTGGGTCAGATCCCTGTTCTTCCTGTTTTTCATGGCTTTGACTGATTGTTTATAGGATTGTTCTCATGCTGCAGAATGAGTCTGATGTCGTTTGGTCTGTAATGATCCAAACATTTACACAGTGTTGTACAGGAGAGGGTGACTGTTAAGGATTTATTTTGGAGGCCGAAGCCAATATTAGGGAGCAAAAACCATTAAAAGTACCAGAATATCAGCTGATATATGTGGATTAAGAACGTCAGTGAGTCCTAAGATTTCATTATCAGCCCCTTATGACAAAGAAATACAATTTGAAAGTTGATATTTTACAGTTTAATGTAAAAAATTATCAGGAAATACAACCAAATATAAATAACTTGAATTTAGAAAGTATTTTCTAACGTAAAAGGTTAACAAAAACATATTTCCTGTATTGTTTATTCTGTAAAATAAAAGTTTTGGTATCAGCAACCGCAGGCGCTGACACCAATGTGTCTGTGAAAGGCTCAGATCAGCTGATTTTTATCGGCCAACAGATAAATCGATCACTGTTCACAGCACTGTTCGGAAAATGTTGAAACTCTAGTTGTAGTATCTTCAACATTTAAACGATCCCCAAAGACACAACGAGTTATATCCCATTCGTTCTGATTGTAACTGCAAGAGCTCCTTTGCTCGAGCATCGACTCAGCTGCATTATCCTCCATTATAATCACCAGTAGCATCATTATGATGATATAATTGTCTGTTGATGGAGAACTGTCCAAAGTGTTTTTCTGGCTCAGTTTACAGATAACGATTTACTTCCATTGTCGATAAATCAGTTGATTGTTGCCTTTATTCGTTGATGAGTGAACCATTTCTTTAACGATTAGTGAAGTATTAATTTCAGCTTCAGACAGGCAACGTAAGGATGCTGCCCCCCCCCCCCACCCCCCCAAACACTTTCACAATCCACTTCCTCCTTTTAGGAGGCCTGTTACCAAAGTTGACTGTGCTGCTGTCGTCCTCCTGGGCGAAGGCAGCCGAACATTTCGACACAAAAACATAAAACAGATGCCGGCAGATAAAGTCTGAAAACTGATATCAGCTCCAAAAACACCTGTACATGTGGAAGCTATGGATTATATGTTATATATAATGTGACGTGATAGAGTATGTGGTGTATTGAAAATCAGGTTCTACTCTCACAGTGTGTGTGTGTACGTTTGGCATTATGTAAGCGTTGGCTATGTTTCCACTGTATTATGACTATATATGGCACTTTATTACATTTTTCGACTTTCACTGTAAAACCTGTGTTTTTTTTGCTTTGTGTCTTTTTCAGATGCTGTACTTTAATTGCTCCCTCTACTCCCAAGTCCATAAATGACCCTTTCACCGACATCCGAGGAAGCCTAGGAGGCGACGTCGAGCGAAAAAACAAACGGAGCAGGGGTGAAATAAGGAAACAAGGAGAGGAAGTTATCACGCTTCGCCTCAGCTCTCGTGTCCGTGCCCCTCGGTCAGGGATGGTGAGACCACTAACTTCTCTTCTCTGTGGTGAAAAGAACCTCCCTGCTTTGCCCCGAATCTGCAGCGAGCCAAACAAGCCAGTGTGTCCGCCGAACCGACGCCCAGACAGTCCACCGCCCAGTGTCTCCGTCAACCAGCCTGCTATCGTCCAGCAACCTATTACCTCACGCCATGATTGCTCTGTCTGACCTGTTTTTACAAACTCAGTAATTCATGGTAAGTTTGACCTCTGTCTGGTTTAATTCTAACTGATAATAGTGTCCGAAGGGAAGGAGACATAATATCTCCAAGTTTGTCGCTAAAGTAATCGACCCACGTAGAAGTAAAGTTTTATAAAGAGCTGGTATATGTTTTCCTCAATGAGGTGTGCATATGTTTAAATATAATTACAAAATTAATTTCATATTATAAAACGCCGCGCAGCTAAACCATCTCAGTAAAAACATTAACTTCTGTCTTAAGCCTAATTGATCAGTTCCTGTATAATTGTAGTAAAGCCAATACTGCTTAATTGCACTGCGGATTGTTGTCACATTTTATAATAGTGAAAAAAAGTCAGCGATTTGGAGAATCAACTCGTAATATTATAAAAATAAGGTTTCAGTATTAGAGAACAAAGTCGTAATATTACGAGAATAAAGTGTCATTTTAAAGGTGGAATATCAGAAGATAAGCCTGTCGCCTGCGGAGCATCTCATTAATTTATTCTTTAGTTTGTGGCTCAAACTCTCCATTGTAACATCTAAAGTTCCAAATACTTTTGAAACGATTGTTTTTCACCTTAAAACTTTTATAAATATGTTGAAAAAGTATGAATAAGTAACAAACTTACAGTGGTAATTCGAGGAAAAGCTGCTGGAGAAGGGATTACATTATTTTTTTGTTTCTTTTCCACTTTGACTTTCTAAGTTGAAAAAAAAATAGAATCAAATCAGAGCGGAGGATATTTGTACCACAGTCCGTTCGTCTTCTATTTAGGGATTTAGGGATTTGCTGGGATCATCCTGGCGCTCGGTTGCGCTTTCATCGAATGCCATTGATCAGAAGTGATAAGTCAGGCTCACAGCTGCAAACCCGCAGTATGTGAGCCTGACTTGTGTGTTGAAGGGTTTAACACTAGAGAACCACAGTGTGTTCTTACAGTGGACATCTTGTGAATTGTTCATACTCCGTCCACAATAAACAAAAATGATACATTATGACTCTGTAATATTTATACAACATATTAAGGACACTTTAAGGAGCATATTCGCCCAAGTTACTCCAGATTCTTCCACCGTTGTTCACTACCTTGGGAAAATTACAGAACGCCAGAAGCACTGTCCTCTCTCTGATTTTAGTTGTGCAGTAGCAGACACACGTTTCCTTTGTGCTGTAAAAGTTGCATATTTGAAAGGCTGTTTTCAGACATGAACTCCGGAGAATGCCGGCACACTGGGCTCCAGATTTAGAGTTTGCCTTTCACTTCTGTAAAATTCTACCGTCACACGCATTGACAGCAATGCAAATTCTCCAGAGCATTTCGAAGCGGGGTGGCACAGCATGAAGCGGCAGAGTGTGACGTATATATTTCCATTGCGGGGAGATCATGTGTTCTTGTTTACATCACAGAGACGTCGGCCCTTATCGCCAAAAGCTCTCGATTCTCGTCTTCCCACGTTTGTGGTGAATCCTCCGGAAAAGCCCCTGCTGTATTCTCACATGGGCTCATTCGCACATTATCCAGAGTTTGTACTAGGAGGCTAGCAGGAGAAACTCTGTGGGAAGTCCGGAGCCTCCGATTCGGCCATTTGGGTTCTCTCACACAGCCCCTCCGCAGAATGTCAGGAGATTATGCGGAGTTCAGTGCGTGTCTGAAATCAGCTAAAGTGAGTTTATAGGGAACCAATCTAAATGCAGATGGTGTCATCATTCCTTGGGGATTGCTTTGTGGAATGGACATTTACTTTAACAGACATCTTATGGCCCATCGCTTGGGGAATAACCTGTTGCTGAAGCAAGCCGCAGGCCGAAAGGAACTGGCTGACTGAATGATACGGTGTGCTGCTTTTAGGTAGTTCAAATGTTTTCCTCCTAAAGAAATTTACATTATATCTAAAGTAATAAAAGTAGAAAAATGGTTTTCGGAAAACTCGCTGCTCGTATTACAGATCCTATCTGTTTATTATTTCTTCCCACTCATCTCATTGCATTTGTATTTCCACTCCGTATTTGCATGATGTGGTCAATGCGGCGTCCCTCTCTGTGTTTTTAACAAAGCCGAACCCTCGCCGTCGTTTGCATCTGGCTGCGTGTTTTTTCCACGGATGCTGCCCGGTCGCTGAATAACTGATGGCCACTCCACCGGTCAGGCAAAAACATTTGCATATCACGAAGGTCGTTTTTCAGCCTCACCTGCAATGTATCAGCAGTAAGATTGTCAGTATGCAGAGCAGAGGCAGCCAGAAAGACGAGAGCAGGCTCATCTGTTGGTTGTGAAGCGCAGTCATTCCGATTTTTTTGAGTGTTTTATGAGGAGTTTAATTTGAACCATGATGTTGCAGGTAAGTAAAGTGTTTCATCAACTGTACCTTTTGATTCCTCGACTACAAGACTGGAGTTAATTAGTTCCTTTTTTTCCCCCAGAGAATCCCTCAGTGAAATTTAGATTATCTGCCAAGTGTTAATTGGAGGTGCTCACTGAGCAGACAAACTAGTTGTGACATGGCAATCCTCTTCTCAGCCAATCTTTGTCGTGTTCAAGAATGTAACTGTTGGCTTTTGGACTCACTGGGAGAAAGCTGCTAGTCTAGTTCTCAGGGGCTCAGTATTTGTCTGCTACAAAATGTTACAGGGACTCCTCAGGAATAATTTGACCTAGCCTATTTTAATTTTATTTCTATTCATACAGTTCTCTGTAACACCAAATAAGAAGGTCAATGCATTATTTTTAAAACTTGGGTAAACCTGGTAAAAAGATTTTTCCCTGGTGAGTCATGTTCGACATCAGGAATGCTTCAGAAACTGACGCTGTTGCCCGTTTTTCCCAAAGATGTAAAAATCTAAACGGTTTTGGCAATTTTACCGAATGTCGTGTTAATGTTCAGTGAGCATCGCAACGTCTCACAGGAAAAGTTGCAGCGTCGGCATCAAGGCTCATGTCAATAATGAAGACATGAGCGCATTCACCCGGGTGTCACGTCTCCATCACTGCCGACCGGAGCCAGAGCCGAGACTCACACTCCGTGCATAAGTGAAGTCTTTATCGGAAGTTTTTCTTAGCTATCATCTAAACGAAAATGGATTTAGAGCTTTACATCGCTCGGTCAACTAAGTTCAATTTTTACCAGCAACTGTTTTCATTTTGTGTGTGTGTGTGTGTGTGTGTGTGTGTGTGTGTGTGTGTGTGTGTGTGTGTGTGTGTGTGTGTGTGTGTGTGTGTGTGTGTGTGTGTGTGTGTGTGTGTGTGTGTGTGTGTGTGTGTGTGTGTGTCAATCAAAGCCGAGTGAAACACTTGGCTCAATGCCAAGGAGCGTACGAGGGAGGGAATCCTCTCTTCTGCTGTCACACACACACACACACACACACCGTTTCTTGTATTTTCACTAATAAGATATATAGGCTGTTAAACTGGGAACTACATTTGCAGCAACGCTCTCTGTTGTATTATTGTTAATGTGGAATCTATTTAACTGTGTTTATTCTCCACCTGTATCCGTTGTGAAGCCCCGAAGTGTGAGCGGAGTGGAGATGAGAAAAAGGCAGGCGGCTCACATCGAGGCCCCCCCACAGGCCCCTGGACAGCCCCGACCCAACACCTGCTGCCTCTGCTGGTGCGGCTGCTGCAAGTGTCTCTGGTGAGAAAATATCATACTGTTCTGTACTATACAGTACTATATCATACTATGCTATACCATGCTAATATGTGCCATACTATAGTGTCTATAACGACTGACCTCAGATCAGGTTTTAGTTGCGTCACACCGCGCTTTGTGGCTGGTATAAGATCAGCTCTTGGTCTATATCATTTGTTTTTAAATTTAGTTTTCAGGTAAACCGCTTTGGAGAATTAGAGTAATCTACTTAAAATAGCTAAAACTAATATTTATTTTAAAGAAAATTGTATCATATTATTTGGCCCCTGGTCAGAGTTTGTATCTGCAGTCTGTTGTTAATTGTGGGATATTTTGTTGCCTGTGAAAACCTGATGAAATATCACATTTAAGTTCAAGTGGTAATTGTTAGTTACTGTATTGTAACTGTATAACCACTGAATGAAAAGCTCGACAACCAAGAGCCAAATGTTTGGTGATTTTTTTTTTAAGAGACAGTGACTTCAGTTCCAAAGCAATGTCTGAATTAAAGAGACATTCCTCAAGTATTATATTATTATGTTATTAGAAAGTCAGTTGAATTTATGGGTTATTTGTTTTTTCATTTTTTATTATTTTATACTTTTTCTGTACAGTTATTGTGCTAAAACGAGATAAAGCCACTGGAAACTGAAAACAGCGTTTTATCACCAAACAAAACCAGGAAAAAAAAACCCTAGTGCCTGAAACAACAAACAGTTGCTCCTGTCTTTAATCCTGTGATATTACACTGATGTCCTAGAAAATCCACTCAGGCTTTAAAGTGACACAGAGCCGGGGCCTCATCCAACCTTTCGACAGACCAACCCACATATTTACAGTTTTCAAAGTTGACAAACTGTGTTTTATACAGAAAATGACACAAAAAAAACATTTTGAACAGTCCCAACATGTATGAAAAGGCCCGTTTGCAACCCAAATACAATTCTGTCCCAAGCTTTTATCCATAACAAGGATTGATCACTATTTCTATTTTCCACTGTAATGGAACCCACGTTCTGTAGTTTAAGGGTCCTCCTTTACTGTACGTCAACACCTCCCTGTGATGTCCATCTAAAGTTGCATTTGATGAGGTTTAATGCATTGGCTCAGTTTCTTGTAAACAAAGATTTCTGTGTGGAAGGCGCACAGGACTCAACTCAGTGTCTTTAGTTCAATTACGATGGACTCACTCGTAAGCATTGGTGGCTTCAATCGATGCACTGCTCATTCACTTTGAATGGGGTGACGTCATGCATTGCTCAGTTGCTTTATTCATCAAGATGTCTGTATTATTTAGGAAATTTACAAGATCTCACATTGTTAGAGAAAGTTAAAACAACTCCCCGATTCCGATCTGACCCACACTGCACCCTTCCACTAGGTTTGGTGGAAAGACAAACCAGTGTAATGAGTAATCCCACTAACAAGTAAATTCAGATGAAAACATTACCTCCTTGATGGAGGTAATTCTCATTAGTTCCAGCTTTAATTCTGACCTTTCACGACAGTCTCAAACTAGAGTGCTCAACCAGCGCACTAATAAATTGTGTCAGTATTTGAATACTTGGAGATGGCACAGTAGGTCAGAGACTCGCACAAAGACCCGCTGCGCCATGTTGTCCCTGAGCAAGGCACCAAAACCAGCAACGGCTGCTACAGCTGCCTCACTGTGGCTGCAACCTCGCCCGGAGAGAGGAGTGAATGAAACATTGTGTTCAGGCAGTGAATGGTGAATGTGCTGCTTCTTTCACACCACTTCATCTGAAGTGGTGGCAGCTTGCAGACCGGGGCCCGTGGTGAGTGCTCTGTGACTCCGCTGTGTGTTTTTCAATCAATTGCTGGTGTCGGCGCCTCCGGAACAGCACCTGGAAAATCGTCTTCGGTCCCCTGTATGTTTATTTATTTTAGAGTGACGGCTGGGGTGGGGGGGGGGGGGGGTAACATGTTGCACAGCTGGAACCTTTGTGCGAGTTACATAAAGGTAAATCACAACATGCGCTCTGTGTCACTTTCTTTATTTGAACCATCATGCCCAGTGCAGTGGTAGAGATCTGTGAGAGTGTGTGAATCGCAGGAGATCTCGTCTGCCGCTGTGGTGAAGTTGTAGAGACTGAGGGTGAGTGTGTATGAAAGTGTTACACACTCCAGCTCCTCTTCAGCACCCTCACACAAGGCCCTTATCTGGTTGGGGTGCCTTCTATTTCCATCCACCGATCACATGCAAAACAGCTGTGAAGAACAGTCTGTATATTTAGCTGTATTGTGAGGGTGCCGGGGGGCTGTGGCTAGCTTAGCCCATTACTGCTGCACAATGGGGACTTTGACAAGAGACAGCAAGAGGAAGGAAAGATCCTCCACGGTGGGACGAAAATAGACAGCTCAGTGTGTGTTGCATTGTGGACTCAGCAAGTGTGACTGAGCTGCGATAGACAGAGAGACTACCGTGTGTGTTTCCAGAGTTTACATAAAGACCTTCACTGAAGCTTTATTGTTTCGCTGACTTTGAATATGCAGCAATGTTTACTGTAGATTATTTTTGTCGGTTCAAAGATCACACTGGAGCTTCCGAGTGCAGTTAACAGAGAGCTGGAACTTTCCAGAGGCTTTCATCGTTGATTAATGTGGCTGTTATATATTAACTTAAATGGTAAAGGATAAAGATGACAGTTATGTGCATGCAGACAATGAACAACTATCCAGTCTTAATTGAAATCATGTCTTGTCTTTAATCCAGGAATGAGGACAGGATGGAGAGGAGTGAGCGACAGACCTGCACCAAGATGGACAGTATTGAAGCTGAAGATGAACAGTAAGTCCAGTCTTGTGTGTTTTGCGAGTATTTTTGTGTCTGTGTTCCTCTTGTCAGTCTCACACTCATGCGTGTCGACATCTTTAGATGCCCCAGTCTAGAGGAGCTGCTGTCGTGGGCCCGGAGCTTCGAGATGATGCTGCGCTCAGTTGGAGGGCCGGGAGATCTTCCGGGAGTTCCTGCGCTCGGAGTACAGCGAGGACAACCTGCTCTTCTGGTTGGCCTGTGAGGAGCTGAAGAAGGAGACCAATCCCACCGTGGTGGATGAGAAGGCCAGGATTATATATGAAGACTACGTGTCCATATTATCGCCCAAAGAGGTAGCGACTGAATGTGTTAATTCTACAGAAGTGAAGCGTCGTCCGTGTTATGTGAAATTAGTGACATTTTATTGATAAATTATTGATGAACTGAATTTGTTTTGCTTCTCTCAGGTGAGTCTTGACTCACGGGTCAGAGAAGGAATAAACCAGAGTCTGGCTGAGCCCAGCAACCTGATCTACGAGGAGGCCCAGCTCCAGATCTACACCCTGATGCACCGCGACTCCTTTCCCCGTTTCCTCAACTCCTCCGTTTACAGAGACCTCCTGGCCAGCAGGAGGCGCACCTGCCTCGACCCCTAGACCCCTTCCACTCCTCCCTCATTGCCATCGTACACCAACGAGACTACTACTTAAACTTCAAATACTACTATGGTGCCAGAAGTCGGGTTTGGAAAAAATCTCTCCCTTTTTTGATTGAAAAGACTGAATGACGTCCAAGATAGCTGGTTGTGTTTTGTTTTTTTTATTTATATTTTTTAAGCAATTTATATCCAGTTGCTCACTGGAGCCAGGTCGGCCTTTGCTGGTTGGTTATTGGTCAATTCAAGACCTTTAATGCTGGCCAGTAATTGTTTCGCTCGCAGTTTGTGCTGTTTGTTTTCGGTTGACGGTGGCCAACCCACGTGGGTTGAAACGGCCGACCCGTTGGCCAGCCGTCGCTCACCTGTGGACGAGGACTCCTCAGGCGGCGGGGACAGAAAAAGAGCAAGAGAGAGAGAGAGATATGAAAAAGGACAAGCCAACTGTTCCTGTACTGTAATATTTAGACCTCATGCTTTCTACCCTCACTTCTAAAGTTCTCTCTCTTTCCTCATTCTCTTTCATGTTTTTATTGTGTTTTTTTTCTAACTCTGTCCCATTCCTCAGACATGTTTTGATTTTGTCTTGTTTTTAATTGTTTCTGTACTATCCAAACATGACACCTAGTTGTTGGTGGGAGCTGGAGAGTCGGAGTTTTCTGCCCATTTAACCAGTAGAAGCACTGGCTCTGCATGTGACTCTCTCTCTCGACAGTAGCTTGACGATGTAAGCCGCGGACTGCAACTGTTTTTGAATATTGAGATGTATGAAGACGGGGACCTGTCTCTGTCTGGTTGTTTTTGTTCAGTGAAGGGAAGTACACTTCTGCCCATTTTAAGCTTACTGCCGTTTCGTTGATGAGGAGATTTAATGGCTTCTGCAGCGGAGGCAGCAGCAAAAGCACCTGCCCATCCGTCCATCCGTCCATCCATCCATCCGTCCATCCGTCCATCCATCCATTTATCCGTCCATTCTGGCACTTTCCTTCTTTAGGATTCTTTAACTGGGAGAAGTAAGGGCTAGAATTGTGGTTGGGCAGCTACATGTGTTATTACTACTCATGAACTTTAGACAAAAAAAAAAATCTCTTCACTGAGAAAATCACAATGCCTTTTACATGTGAGGAAAAAGGCAGCACAAGCGCTGCTGGAGTTTTGCTGGAAAGCAACCACAGTTTGTCCAACGATCCCTACCTCCCGTCCTGTTTCCCCCTCCCCCCTTCCTCCCTCCAACTCAGACCATCACAGCCTGACAAGCACAGGTGCCCAATGTGGGGGTGGGAAACCCCCCACCACTGGATAAAATAAAAAAGACCCCCCACATTGACTTTACATTTTGAAATTCACGAGCAGAAGAAACGGGTTTTTCACCTGGAATTGAGTAGTTTGGAAAACGAGCAGATGCAGCAGGCACCGATGTGAATTTAAAAAAAGGGTCCTCGAGCCCCGACCTTTGTCTGTAAGGCTTTAGAAGCTTTCGGTAATATGACATGTCGTCGAAGTTGAACGTCCAATATCTCAGAGCAGATACGAGAACCAGGTGCCAAACATGATGTCAAAGATGCTGTGAGGGGATATCAGGTGTGACAGGCTGTTAGGGTCTCGCTCTTTGCAGTGCGCGTCTGATTGTCCAGCACATGAAGTGAATGGTTCTCCTTCAGTTCGCTGCTGCCCATGTAAGACACCTCTGATTTGTTGTTTTTTTTAACCAGAGCTAATGAAAAAGGTTGGCGTAACAATGCTAACATGCTAGCCTTTTTTCTTTTCTTCAGGAGGCTAACTAGGTGTCAGCATGCTGTAGGCAAGCAGTTAGCATGCTTGTGCTAGCCATGCTAATCGTCCATCTCACTGCCAGCCCTCACACACACACTCCGGTTTGTCATTTCTAATCCGACTTTGACAGCATGCGATGATAACGGCTAATGTGTGTGTGTGTGTGTGTGTGTGTGTGTGTGTGTGGAAAAGTTACACACTTAACAGGAGAGAAAAAAATAGACAAAAAAGTACTTTAAGGGGGTCTTGCCAAATGTCCCATTAACATTTTTATTCTATAAAAGGACATTTCGTTTTTTGACGATGTGAACATTTGAACATGAACTTTGTTTCTGGCCTGTGGACGTGCAGTGGAAAGTGCATGAGTGCAGTATATGCTATTTTTTTAAATTAACTGGGGTCTCCAAGTGTTTTCCTCACGCCACGCGATGGATAACCGTCTCAGTTCAGTGGTTAGTGCAGTCTTAATAAAGTGTCAATTGAACAGTGCCACTCCTCACTGATAAATGTAGGCATCCATGTTGCCACCACCTGTAACTACCTGAAGTTCACGTGCCAAGTTTGATCTAAATTCAATTCAACCGTAGACAGCAGGATGTCGATTGAAGACGGTTGAAGTGCAATTGGATGTTTAGTAGTTTAACGATAATAGATCATTGTCTATTTGAAGCTGTGTCCTACTATGTTAGATTGGTTTTGAATCATCTAATAAATTCTATCGTTAACACCTTTTTCTGTATCCTGATACTGGGAGAGCTTTAATTCCACAGATTCACGGAGAATTCAAAACTGTTTCTGCCTTTAGTTAGCAGGAACAGATATTTCACTTTTTTAAAAAAACATGAGAAATATACATCCTTTTTATGGAGTTTAGAGTCAATGGAATTATGGGAATTTTAGTTTTTCTCTATTTATTCCCATACTCATGCTATTGATGAAACTGCCAGTTCAAAACCAAGCTAACATATAGACAAAAAAAAATGTACTGTCGCAAAGTTTTAGTTATAAATCTGCCAAATTGACACTGTAAAATCAAGAAGTCTAAAACCAATAATCACAACAGTTTTTTGCGATGTTCTTTATTGAAAATATAAAATATTTAACCTTTGGCAATACTCACATTTCACTCTACATTAATATCCATAAGGGCTCGATTGAAACTGCTTAGCTGCTTTACTGAAGAGCTGTGCATGCATGCGCCCAGTCGATCGGAAGCAGAGGAAGACGGACTCGAGAACCAATTCTGAATCGAAAAGGATCAAATTTTACATTTAGTCCCTGGAAACATGAACATTTTCGAGGTTTGTAATTTGGATTTCCGGGTCAGTAGAAAGCGCTCTCGCAGACAGATTTCTCCTCTGCACAGTTCAGCTATGTTTTCTTGTCGCTGAGTCTATACAGTGATTAACATGAGAATGTTCCACCAAGAACCAGATAATGAACTCATGGTGCAATTAAACCAAGTTTACATTTATAAATTGTGAGATGTGTGTACCTTAATAAAATACTCATAACAGCAGAGAGGTCAGCAGGTTTAAGATGGACACCGTCCCTGCCCAGTGCGAACGGACATGTTCACGAGAACCGGGAGAGTTTTAGAGGGAGGACGGACGCAGCAGGAAACCCAGCTTTCCCTGCTCACATCCGTCCCTCTTAATTTATTGTGACTTTTACACGGTCAGGGGGGTGGGTGGGTGGGGTGGGGGAAGTCCACGTTGTTTATTTTTAATAACTGAATTTCAAATGTGGATTTTACAAGCAATGATGATGATGTGAAGTGACGTGTCATCGCTGGGTTTTAGAGGTTTTGTCTTTAAATTTCCACGGGTTCCAATCGAGTGGAAACGTTCAAAAAGCAAAACTAAAAAAAAGAAATAATAAGATTGAGAGCTGAAGTGTCCTGATGGGATGGAAGAGGTTTGCGAAGCTTTGGCCTTACTGACACGTTTTTATTTTTTTTCCTTTGTATAAAAAACAAAAAAAAACAACAAACGTCTCTGTAGGCTTTTCACTACCTCTCATGTTGGTTAATTTATTTCACATCTAGTTGTCAATGTACAAGTTGTTTTTACATCTACTTGAAGCCTAACACTGTAAACAAAAATGTGCACAGAAAAATGACTATGTATATGACCAGAGGGGTTAAAGAGAGCGTGGCCTATTCAACGTTATTTTTATTTTTTTTGGTTTGTATGTATGTTTGTTTTTAATTGTGTTGAGCTGAAATAGATTTTGCATCTCTATAAAGTATTCAGGAATCCACTGTCTAAGGGCTAATCCCATTTTTGCCTATGCAAATCTGTTACTGTGGGTGAGTTGGGAAAGGGCGAGCTACCGCACCTTTCACCTGTTTTAGATGGACCATGGTTTACATTGCCCGTTGCTGATATTCTTCAATCTTACTCAGCAAAAATGTACGCTTATTTTTGTTTCTATATAAATATTATATAAATATATATAAAACAAGTAATATACAGAGAAAATAGTATATGCCTTCGTGATGATAAAAAAAAAAAAAAGGAAACCTTGCTGAATACAAATAAATGTGTTGTCTGACATTATGTGGCTGTGTGCTGGAGTCTTGGTAAGATGATGTAGATGAGTGAAAAGTCGACCGTCTACAACACGAGTAGCTGATCCTGTGCAGTGTCTCCTCACTGGGCGGTGAAAGACTTTATTTATTCAAGGAGCAAACACTTCATGACTGTGTCTGTGACAAACGTTGTTCTCCAGCCCCAGCCTGTGGTCTCAATAAGGTATCCGGGTCACCCAGTACTTGTCCATGTCATTTCTCACTGTAACATTTTGGTCATTTAAAAAGCAAGACTATGTAACTTCTGCTAAAGGAAGCTGGTGACCAAGACCAAACCAGACCGGCTGCAACGCCGAAACCGCCGAGTGTATCGACAAAGGCGGCGTTTGACTATTTGACTGCTCGTGATTTTCTTCTGTAAGAGTTGTGGACTCTGTTGTTTCTTCATGCAAAAGTTACATGGTCTCACTTTGAAGGGCTGAGTCGAGCGAACCTGGAAACAAGCAGAGATATTATTGGTATCTGCCTTTTGACATGTGCACTGTCCATAGTTACGTTTTATAACCAGTAATTCATTCATAAAATAAAAAAAAAATACCACTTACCATGAAATAATTAACTTTTTTGTTTATTTTTCCATGGTTATCTTTTTGTCACTGGACACTGCACAGCTGTTGTGAACTTTAAATAAGAAACAGACGGAAACACGTCATCAGCAAACAGCAGCAGCTTTGTTCCCTGTTCTTCTTCTTGTGTTTGTAGCCACGTCCAGACTATCACTGTGTGAATACAGTAGCGTTGATGCCCAACACATCAGCAGAAGTGGGGGTTTTCATGGTTTTTTTTGTATTAAATATTCCATAAATGCCAAATGTAAGAAGAGGCAAAAAGTTGCTAGAGGACCGTTCATTCAGCTATTTTTTTATTCATTATTTTTACAGAAAATTTAGCTCCTGACTTGAAATAGAAGCAAGAACACGAGAGTTGACGTTGTACATATTTTTCCCCACAATCCCTCACAGCGTGTGTATATCGTGGACAAGGGCAGACGGGTTTATCCACCGACGTTGGTTTGAGGCTCGGCCTGAGTTTGTGTGTTGGATCGGTGCCTCTTTAGGCTTCACATCAGACCTCAATTTCTCTTTCCGTCTCGCCGTGTGTCTCGCTTTCTCTCTCTCTCTGTCTCTCTGGGGCTCTCACTTCCTCCGTCTGGAACATCACACTCGCGACACTGTTAATTCAAGTCGCCCCCACTTTACAGCAAAAATCGCACCGATGTTCGATCCTCCAACGTGAACACCGACGCCCTCACGCCGTCTCTCTTTCGTACCTCTTCCTGGAGGTGTTGTGTGCTACTTTGGGAAAGAGATCATGTTTGTGCAGGTACTGGTTGAAGTTGGCTTTCAACAGTTTTTTAGGCAATCACTTTTCTCTTTATTGATTTCGATGCCTAAGCCTCTTTGGTTGTGTCACGCCTTTGTAGATAGATCACAAGTCATTGAGAGAAGAACCGCAGGTGAAAATAAAAAGTTTTACTGTCACTTTAGGCAACAAAAAAAAAAAAGGTGACGTTTTTTTCTATTCAGCATGCTTTTTGCTAAATAAATGAAATAATTCAGTTATTTGCTATAAACGATACTGTATGAGTATGTATTCAAGTACTGCAGTATGCAGACTATTAAAAATATCAAACTCTTTTGAGAGGTTCATATTTTTCTTCTAGTACGTTTCACTAATATTGAAGGTTATGGATACTTCTTGTTTCGAGTGTCTCATGTTTTATCAGAAGGACTGAAGGACCCTCTTTGTATTTACAAATGTAGATGGTTGGTTATTTCCACGTGCATGAATTGCAGAGCAACTTTTATCAGGACAGTTCTAGTGCGCTGGGCTTTTTCTTCAAGGATTTTGTCAAGCTCAGCTTTTCACTGTTTTGACGCCTGAGAAACCGATTTATTTCCATCAAGGCAGGTTTAATTTCCCGCTAGTGGCCACTAATGGTCCAAAGGCGTCGTTGGGGGACATTGACTCCTCTCGCAGAACCTTATGTTGAAATATAAGGCAGATGTGACTTCTAAGTGTTCAGGTTTAAGACGCTGAGATGAAAAAACATCAGCTGAGCCAGGAAGAGCGAAACTCCTGTGCGACTTCCTCCAACATCTCAGAGCGCTGTGTCCTTGCATGGGCTGTTCTGCCCGCTAGGATCTGAGCGCCCTTTATCGTGACTTTGAATTTTATCAAAGAAAACGGCTCATCGGTCCTTGCGTCCAAATCTCCAGAGGATGCAGGAATTCTCTTAATTGTAGCATTGAAAGGACTTTTTATTATCTCATCAGTCCAACCTTGATGAAACGCCATCCCGTGTTGTAGCATAGCACAGGACGGGGCTCGACTCATCTGGCCTCGTCTTGCAGGGCTGAGAATCTGTACTTCAAGACAGAGCCGATACAAAGTTAACACCACTGAGCCAATGGGAATTTGTGCATTTTGTGAGAAACATTCAGTTATATTGGGAATTGTCTGCATGAGAGCACGAAACAGATGTGACTTATCGTTTTCCCTGAGGACAGCAGAATTCAAGATTATAAAGATGATTGTCTACTCTGTGATACTGTGGTTTAGATGAGGAGGAGAAGAGTTTGACGTTTTGGAAAACACGTACATTCACTTTTGTTTGATGCCGCTCTCGTATCTGTACTCTATGAAGCTAGGACCAGCGAACTCAGACTAGCAATCCTGGCATGGTCCACCTTTTAAAGCCAACTTATTTAGTCCTGTTAAATGCATATAAAACCCAAAACGTGTACAAAAGAGATGCAACAATTCATGTTGTGGGATCAGACTTTCTAACCGTCTGCTAGCTTCAGCTTCATGAATAACAGAGGTGGTGTCGATTTTAAGGGAATGAACGTATTTGCCAAATGTCTATTCCTTCAAAACACATTTTAAATGAATAATTGAGCTGAATACAATTTTAACAACACAGGGAAAAGAAGGTTGTGTTTACCTGACACACTGATCAATGCAACTGTCGGTCGGTGGATGTAATGTGCCAAACATTTTAATCAATGAAGGGGTCAGAGGAATTGTTGGAATATAAGATCAAATGTTCTGAAAATGTTCCTCATGAAACACATTTTGTTATTTGTCATGTCACGTTGTCGCTGCCATACGTTTATGTGATTTCTCTGAATCGACCACGTTCAAAATAATCGACTTCACAGACCTTTTGTAAACATTTCGCATTGTCACTGATGTGGACTCGCAAACCGTGTCAGATCCAACTGTGTAAGAAAAGAAGCTGTTCACTGTTTTTTTATAGTGTTTTAATTTATTTCAACTAAAGGTTTCATTTCTTGTTTTACTTTGATTTGATCTCAAACGACAAATGTTTTAATTTCACAGCGAGTTCAATTGTTCTACATCTTGTTCTACGGCTCAGTCTCTGTCTTTGTTTACACGATGACATCCTGCATTACGAGAAAACTCCAAACTACAGTAACTGCCCTTGAATATCTGTAATTTAAATAGTGCTGCTAGAGAAAGAAATCTAAATGTAACAACTTACAATAAATAATTAATAGATTTTTGCCAAATGTTGATTGTGTCTTTCTTTGACTGGAGGTTTTCCACATTTCCTGTGTTTTTATCAACTAACAATTTACCAATGACCTTGTTTACCAGGTATTTCATAGACATTCATGATTCCCAGAGGATGACTACTGCTTATTTTAAACCACCTGACTTTTCTTTTTCCTCCAATCAACTAAAATCTCAACATTTACTTGATTGATTGCTGAAATATTTTGTACAAACCTCACAGCTTCTTTTAAAATGGACAAATCTATGTTCATATTTAAAAAGAGCATGAATTAGTATATTTTCCAGTAAAAACAAGTGACAGGAAGGAATCGTACCACCGCACAGGTGAGGTGACCAGAGGTAGGAAGAGGCGGCATCATTTAAAAACGTCTTTAATTCATCAACAGGAGCCAAGATCATGTTTTCAGACTTGTTTACATTCAGACAACAGGGTGAGAACCACATGCTGAGGACAGGAGAGGAGGCAGGTTTGTGTGCATGGGTGCTCTCTAATACAATCCTCTGTATGTGTGTGTGTCTGTGTGTGTGTGTGTGTAACTTTTAATACAGTCCTCTCTGTATACGAGCACAAGTTTGGGCACTCGTGTGTTTGTGTGTGTGTGTGTGTGTGTGTGTGTGTGTTCTCTTTCTCTCTCCCTCAGACAGTCTTTTGATCCGTTGCCTCCGGAGCTGTCGAGGCAGATGCAGAATCTTCCTGGGTCTCGTCCAATCCCTGGCCGCAGCCTCGGTCACCTGACTGCGTGCCTTCTTTCACTGCGACGGCGGCGTTGGAAAAGCTCAAGTCTATACTCTCGTATTGTTCTGACGTCCACTGAGAAAGACGGAGAGACAGAGGTAGAGAGAGGAGGCAGAGCAGAGACACATTAGAGAGAGAATCTTTGTCTATATCCTAAACTGTTGTTGCGCCATTTTGCATCCCAAAACAAATAAAAAGGCTTGTGATGCAAAATGGATGAACGCATCAAAACCAATGACTGTATATAAAGCTGGAGGACATGACAGCTTCCAAAAGTGAAGCAAAAACATTAGGATGGCCCCCTGGTGGCTGGCTGCAATGTTGGTCATAAACCCAGCATCATCCATGTTAACAGATGGGACATGGAGAGGTCAGGGAGTCAACAAAACCAGGTATGAGAAAAGATGCTCCATATAAACACCCAGTGACTAAATTAGCTGCAGCGAGGGAACAGGAAAAGACGGTGTACAACGTTCTGTTCAGAATTTAAATGGGAGGACCACTTTCTGTGAGGAGGGACTGGGAGTGAAGAGGCTGTTTCCCACCTGTGTGGCCCTGCTGCTGGACCTGTGCGAGGGCCCGAGGGCGATGTTGACGCTGGACGAGGACTGCGTGTCAGTGGTGTTGCCGCCTTCAGCAGCAGAAAGTCCGGAGATCACCAGGCCGCTGGAGAAACTCTGCTTCCCAAACAGCAGGCTGAGGGTTGACGAAGACGAGGAGACCTGGAGGAAGAATAGACAATGATTCTGTGAGATGATAGTTTGTGTTTCCTATCAGCTATGAAAATGTTTCCTGGATGATTGTTTTATAAAATCAGGAGAGAAACAGCAGTTCTCTTCGCTCTTGGTTGTCAGTGTTGAAGTCTGAGTTCCATGTGTTGAGAGTGTGAAGTTCATACCTGGCTGGAGCGCTGCTGATGCTGCGCCGCCTGGAGCTGCGAGCTGATCCCCCCTGCTCCCGAGAGACGAGGGACCTGGTCGCAGAGAGAGGTCATCTTATTGCTTTATTCTCCCAGTAAAGACACATTCAACTTAACATTGTGTGTGTGTGTGTGTGTGTGTGCGTGTGTGTCTGTGTGTCTACCTGGGAGAATATAGAGGCTATGGACGTGTTGAAAGACAGCTGACTGTTGGACAGACGTTGGACAAGCCCGTGGGTGGAGCCTGAGTCCAGGATGGGCCCTGATTGGCTGGTGACAGGGGGACGTTGACTCTGAGGCTGAACTGACCGACTGCGGTATTCCCTTCTGGCTGCAGACACACACACACAGAAATACACACTTTAATCATCAAAGCAGAGCTGAAAACTATTTGATTAAAAAAGAATCTGCAAATGTTTCGATCATCGATTCATTGTTCTGGAAAAAAATTCTGCTTCTCAAATTAAAAACACACTCCACAGGAGATGAAAATCTTAAAAAGCTGAGTATATATCTTTGATTGAATATAAAAGTTGTCAAATGTCAGTTCAAACTATGTCTATCTGAGGGTTGCAAACACGTGTACCTGTGTTGTGGTGTCTGTGGCTGTGTGTCGTCCTGGCTCTGTGCTGGTAGAGGCTCAGGCTGTTGGATGTGACGGAGGAGGGGCGGTTTTGGCTCAGCGAGGAAGAGCCGCCGGCGCCGCAGTCCACATCCTCCATGTTCACGCCGCTGTTGCAGCTGGTCAGGTTGTCCTTACGCACCCTGCAGAACACACACACACACAGCTCTGATTTATTTATTCATATCCACATCAGTGCAAGGGACACACACTGGCAAAGGGCCATGAAAAATAGAGCAGGCCTTGAGAATTCCAGCTGGACACACACACACACACACACACACACACACACACACACACACACACACACACACACACACACACACACAGATAGAGGGAGAGAGGTGTTATGTAACTTCAGGAGCATATGTGACACACACTTGAGCACTCTTCCTCCTAAATTAGTTAAATGTGCCCCGGCTGAGGGGGAGTGCTCGTCTCCTTGGCTACTTAGTGAAATTAAGACACCTTTAACTCAAGGCCGATGAAACAGGATTAACAATCGAATCTAATCTGCAAGAAAAACTCGGCCGCTAAGAAGCTTAAGTGGGAAACACACCGTCACATACACACATTAGCTCACCTGCAGAGGTTAATGCAGAGCCTATACAATAAGTGATGCTGTAATGTGTAACGGAGGGATTGAAAAACAAAAGGGAGGAAGTCTGCAGCAGTGGAAAGTGGAAGGATTTGGCAACGTTCCCACGCCGCACTCCCGCCGCCCTTGTATATGTATTTAAAACTACATTAACTAGGTCGAGACGTCTCCCAGCAGCACCAACGTCCAGCAAGTGGATGTGTGTAAGTCCACAGAGAAGCACTCACTCAAGAGGCAGCCGTAGCTCTACGCTGCGGGTTGAACCTCGTCCAGAGTGATTTACTCAAAATACCAGGAGAGACGGCTCAGAAAACCGAAAGGCTGCTTCGTCAGCTTGACTTTTCCTTCCTTCTGAGCAGTTATCTGGTACAGAACTAGAGGAGCACTCAGAGGAGCACATAACTCCACCAAGGCCCAAAAGTCCCATTAAATCTTTGATGTTTTTCCCCAAAGATCTCGGTATTGTGTCTTTGGAAATTGACAAAAATGTGGAAAAACAACCACATGTCGCAATGAAATAATTCCTGGATCCGCTCACTAAATCAGATCAGTAATAAAATTGAATGTCTTCTCCCCTCACCCATAAAACATCCTTCCACCAAGTTTCTTGGAAATCCATCCAACTGACAGACAAACAAATGCATTGGAAACACAACCTCCCTCACAGAGATAATAATCATTTGTTATTCTGGCTCAGACCAAAGCTTTAAAAACATATAGATTAAATTGATTCTCGCCCTTCCAGTAATCCTTTTTATTTAATCCCTGAACTGCAAATAAATCGAGTGGATTTCTTCTGAAGCCACGTTAACATTTTCACTCTGTCAGTCCCTGAAGACTGTAGAAACAACCCTGAGCTGAAACTGAGGCTTGGATGATTGTAAGGAGCATGTGAGTGTTTTACTTTAAGAGTGCGCTCTAAATAAATCAAACCAAGCCTCTTACCCACGCATTCTGGGAACTGAACTCGTGACCTTTCGGTTACTCTCCGTCTTTTTACCCAACAGACTGAACCAGATTGTTTTTTTAAACATGAGAGAGTGTTGGTTTTTGTTTTTCTATATTTATCATATGATGAATGTTTAGTTAAGTTTATAAAAAGACAGATTTTTAAAGGGGGTTGAACCTGAAGCAGGAAGTAAAAACTGACCGTAACCATTTAGAGCAGAGCCAGGAACGAATGGCATCCAGACTCAAAGCCCCTCCTCCGATGCTGCGGAGCGTACGGTGTGTCCCTGCGTATGATGTCGTCAGTGGTGACACATACCTAAAGAAATATAAATATATATGTCAGACACAAGGAAAGGGACAACAGGGGGAACCACGCTCTTCCCATATCTGTGACTGGCGCCTACATGGGATATCCCAGCGGCTGGTCGCAGGACGAGTTGACCATGTTCCTCAGCGCCTGCTTCGAGTTCTGTATGCTGCCGCGTTCCGGGTTCCGGTTCCGCAAAAACACCAACTCTTGCTGCTGACCCGCCCACAGACCTCGCACACACTCCTTATTGATCTGCAGAGAGAAGAGATGAGCTCAATCAGACGCTCGTACAGCAGGAAACGCTCAGAGACTCACTTTTACAAGGACATTTTTGTTTTTATCATCCTTGCCTGGTCTCTGCAACAACTGCG
Source organism: Verasper variegatus (assembly GCA_026259375.1). Classification (NCBI taxonomy): domain Eukaryota; kingdom Metazoa; phylum Chordata; class Actinopteri; order Pleuronectiformes; family Pleuronectidae; genus Verasper; species Verasper variegatus. Next base: position 17,483,524 of record CM048050.1, read on the forward strand.
GAGCATGAAAATCACAATTCTGTGAAAGCCACTGAATTGGAAATTGTAGGAGGTGATAAATACCCTGGAGCTGAACAGCACTTCATCATGTGCTCGGCTTCAGAAAGCATCTGAACGCCTGATTTCAGGAGTGTGTTCACTTTCCTGATCAGGTTTGATTGATTATTCAGGTTTGATTTATTAATGATTAAAACTGTGCCCACTTCTAAACACAAGCGTTACTTTCATTACTGAACGGTGTCAAAAGTGCACATTAGAACTCAGCCATACAGGAAGAAGCCCTTTTACCTTGATGACCTTGAAGCTGAGGTGGCGTTTGTACAGCATGATGATCTTGTACTCGTCCGTGCCGTCATCGATCATGTGTCTGAGCGTGAGCAGCGTGTCGCGGCTGGACAGCACCGCCTTGCGCCAGGCGGGGTCGCTCTCGTGGCAGATGACCAGGCTGCTGCGGTAGTTCGTGATGGCTTCGTACAAGATGGACACCTCCTCGGTCTCCTCCAGGCAGGTGAAGTGATCCTGAAGGGGGAAGAAGGGCATGATGGGAGTACGGTAGAATGTAAGAAGACTTTAGAAAAAGATCTATTAATAACTTTAAATAATACAAGACTATAGAGTAGAATTAGGAGCTATTCGAGAAACCGCAGTGAACTTTACCTGATGCAGTTTGAGGCTCATTCTGACGGCGGGAGCCACCACCTTCTGCAGGAGGTCAAGGTCGGTGAAAACCCACTCGTCTTTGGTGGCGATGCGGAAGTCGCCTTTAAACAGGGTGTTGAACCCGTACAGGAAGGACTCCAGACTTTGATGTGAAAGGAGTGTGAGAGAGAGAGAGAGAGAGAGAGAGACATTAACCACAAAGGCAGGACGCCATTTAAGTGCAGTGACAGTATCTGACTTTATGTTATGGGTGTTTAAAGATTTAGATGTTGACGCCCCCTTCTGGTGCATATATCTAACTGCACTAAAGTATCTACTGTATTTCAGCTGAGCTCACTCCTTTCTCTTTAAGCACTTTTGTACAACTATAACTATTCTTTACAGTTATATGAATAACGTGTTTTAATTTTTTTTTCTTGGGGAATTAACTGTAATTTTTCATGTTTAATTAATCAGTTAATCCGTGAAGCTTGAAAATCACAAATTTCTCTCAGGGAGGTATTTTTTTGTGATCTATAGATCCACGATGTGCGTTTCTCTACCTGTTGGACATGTTGTGTGATGCGGTGCCGAGGGATCTCCTCCCCAGGACGGAGAGAGCGTACGACAGCGTCACCAGAGGAGAGTCTTCATCGCAGTCCACAGGCTGGACACAAACACAGAGACACAGAGACAAGAGAAACGTGAAGATAAGTAGAGATTCTGCTCATTGGGTCATTTTGATGACGTTTTTCACGATTTTCTGACATTTTATGGACTAAATGATTAAAGTTAATCAAAAAAGATAATACTTCACAATTGCAGCCATTACAAACAGCATTAAAATCACATGATGAAGTCCCGTACCGTCTCCATCTTCCCGGCACAGTGCTGGATCCACTCCAGGTAGACGTTGCAGAAGCTCGCGCGCGTCACCCCCTGCAGGCAGTGCACGTAGTCTTCATCGATCTTCACGCTGAAGACCTGAGGGTCCCGCTCTATGTGGTGCCACTTGGTGTAGGACTGCAGCGCCTCCTGGATGCTGGCGTCCTTGAGCCAGGTGGAGAGTTTGGGGGAGTGGACCAGGTAGTAGATGATACTCTGAGAGGAGGAGGAGGAGGAGGAGGGAACATCAGATAAACGTAAAAAGCAGCTGCAGTTTGAGCGTCTGGATTCAGTAGTGGAAAGCTGCCATTTCTAATTATGATTAATGCAAAAGATATTTGTTTATCTGCCAATGAAGCTCTTTAACCTTTTGGGAGGCGAGTATTTAAGAGTGTGTTCAGACAAGTGGCACTGGAGAGAGGGAAACTGGATACGTCTGAAGCTGATGCATAATTAAAGCTGCACAAGGTTCTCCCGACGCCAGTGATAAAATCTGAGCTTTAACACTAAACACAGCCGATCAAAACAAGGACAGTGCGGTTTGAAAACACATAGGTAGCAGCTCTGTGAGGGCATTGGTAGATATGTCGATTGGCACTTCTGTATTTTCAGGACATAACACCAGAAGCTGAACATTTGAACCTGCTGGTGGCGCTAGAGTCATCTGGGTATCACTGAATGTCACACGCCATTTGGTTTTCATCATCTGGGGAACATGAATGTCTCAAATTTGATGATGAACCTGCAGTAGTTTTTTTTGGATATCTCAGATGAAACTGAAGAACTGATTGACAGCTTTAAAAAAAAGTAATTTAAAGTGGTGAATTTCAACTTTTTTCATGGCGTGAGCTAAGTTTCACTGTGTTACCTTAGTGTATCTCCTGTTCTGCCACTAACATGTGTCCAACCTGGAATCATAGACTGTTCATAAAGATGCACATGTAGTTTTGTTCACGTACTCTCCTCTCCTGTGTTGTGTTTCAGTTTGAGGTACCTTCAGGTAGTAGGTGATGAGCAGCTTTCGGAGGTCGTACACCTGCAGCATGGTGGCGGCGTTGTTCTCGCTGATGCTGTAACCCTCCAGCAGGTACTTGGTGGCCATCACCTCCCAGGCCAGCCAGCGCAGGTTGAAGGCAGCGTTACATGACAGCATGTGAGGCAGGTGGCCCGGCTCGCAGCAGCAGCACGAGTCGTCCTCCTCCACGCCCTCCGTGATGGCCTCCACCTCCCGCTGCTGGCAGTATGTACCTGGGATGGCGAGAGAAGGAGGCAACCAAGTTTATTTTGTCATCAGTTCATAGAGGGAGGGGGGAAATGGAAGATGGGTATAAAGGTAGTGTGATCAAACTGTACCTCTGAACTCCAGACCCCTCAGCTGGAAAGTGACCAAGCCGTTGCCGATCTCGATCAGGTGGACCAGGGCGTTGAGGTAGTCAGACGCCAGAATGAAACAGTCTCCGGCGCTGTAGTTGCCCCATCGGCCCAACATGAGGTCACCGCAAAGTGACTCCTGCAGTGAGCGTGTCAGATACTCATAAAATATGGAGTTTAGGTTGTTGTCATCGCAGCCTGCAGGAGAGGGACGGGGACGGGGGGGGGGGGGGGGGGGGGGGGGGGGAGTGAACGGTAAGACAGATGGACAGGTGACGAGGATGTGGATCCTTCCTATGCTCATCTTAAACTACTAAAAGTTCATTTGAACCTTTTGTGCTAAAAAACGTGGATTAATTCAAAATACTGACAAAACAAATGCAGCCTGTAGTTGATTTAATTTTAAAAAGAGAACAAACCTGTCTCTTTATCCACTTGGGACACTAGTCTGCTGTTGGAGTTGTCGATACGCTTTGTGCTGCAAGAAATGGGAAACAAAGAAACATTCAGACTGTTGAACCTAAGCAGAATCTTGTCAGAGTCTTTCTCGTGTGAAATAGGTTAAATAAAACGCTGCAAAATCAGCTTTGAGTCAAATCAAAAGCTACTTTCAAATGAGAATCACGCAAACTGGCTTCAATGCAGTGCCCCCACGTCCCTTTTGCCATTTGGCCCCAAAAGATGTCCTTTTCAATATGTTATGGTGCATCTTGTTCAGAGGCCTCAGAGGATCATGACAGATCACACTGGTTGTAAATGAACGGCCACACAGGGATCAGGAAATAATTTAAGATGAAGAACCTGAATAAAACATCTGCTTTTCTGCACCACAGTGCTTTCAATCTAATACTTTAATTAGATTAGTTTAAATAGCAACATGGTCTAAATATAATCACTGGAGTCTGCACGATAAAGCTGCAGGAGTATTTTTGAACTGAAGTGCACACAGTCTCCCACATCAATAAGTAAGAGGGAACAGAGGGGTTAGGGAGGGGGAGAGGGAGAGAGAGAGAGAGAGAGAGAGAGAGAGAGAGAGAGAGAGATGTGTGTTTCTGGTCATCCGCCCATCTCATCTCAAACAGTCATTAAACGACAAATCTATATACAAACGTTGATTGATGAATTTATACATTTTAAGAAAGTCCACAATTCAGTCACAAGGTGTTAAATATTGATTCTGATGACAAACATCCACCAACAAGTCTATTTTCAAATCCATCTGTTTGGTGAGGAGGTAATAACAACATTTAAGTAGCTTCCAATCATCGAGGAGGTGGATAAAACGAGGCAAACCGCTGCATGGCTTCACGTGAAGTTCGACTTTGGTGAACTTTGAGTCTAGAGTCTAGACAAAGCTCTCTGTTTCGGCCTTACTTGTAGTTTCGCTCCCAGAACTTGATTGGCCGAGGATATGAGGAAATGAAGATGGCGCTGCCCAGAAAGGGAGCCAGGGGGGTGTAGAAGATGGTGGTGAGCAGCGTCTGGAGCAGCAGCATGGCGGAGTCTGAACACACACGCGCCAGTCAAGGAAAGAAAAGCAGGTACTGACACACTTACACACACACACACACACACACACACTCCCACATATTAGATCAGGATACGAGGCACTGCAAACGGCTGAGCGAAGGCATGGAAAGCGCTGCCCCAGGCGATCTGCCAGGGAGCGATGTAAACCAGGATGAAGTGGAGCTTCAGCAGCAGCTCACGCATCTGGAGAGAAACACAAATACTCAGCCTGAGTGACAACTCTGAATAATGTCAGAGTGAAAACAGCAAGAACATCAAACGGGCTTGTTGATGAACAGATGAAGAGGAGACGCTGAAGACGAAGATGTCAACGTGGAAAGACAACGAGATGGAAAGAGATTTTTGTCATAAACGTTGTGTGAACACGTCTGACACAGACTTTCTCCTGCTGCCTTCTTCATGTGGGAAAAGGCAAAGTGCGGAGAATCTCCTGAGCCAATTGTGCAGACATTTTGCAAAACGGCATATAAGATTATTAATTCCACTAAGTATGTGAGTAGCAAATACAAACAAAACACAAAAGTAAATGTTTCCCTGCAGTAACAACAAATACATTAAAACAGCACATATCTATGGTGTAACCTGGCTGTGTGTGTTTCTGCATGTGTCCACAGTCTCTCTCTCACCTTGTGGAAAACGATGGACATGATGAAGAAGTCCAGCAGGAAGCTCTCGGAGGCGCGCGGACAGTCGAAGTGGAAAAAGACGAGCGTGAAGAGCAGAGTGAGGAACTGGAAGCTGGGGTCGCAGAAGGACGAACGCAGGAGTTTGAGTCCGGCCACCGTCGTCAGGAGAACGTCACAGCTGGAGGTTAGAGATCAGACCACAGGTTCAGCTGCTGGCTCACCACACACTCACTCTGACGATGCTGCGTGTTTGTGTCTGCACGCGTCCACTCACTGGATTCCCAGCTTCTTGCGGTGACTGAGGGCGAAGCAGTCGTTAGTGAGGGCGCTCAGCACGATGGCGGGGTACACCACGTACTTCTCAAAGCACAGGAGCCCCACGTACAGTCGCTCAAACCACATCAACACGGCATCCTCTGCAACACAAGAGAGAAGAACGTTTTTAGCGCAGATCCAGAATGACTGTGTTGAGGAGTTCACGCTTGAAAACGTCTTGACTGACCTCTGGGTTCAAACTGGTGGTACTCCTTCGTCTTGAGGACCGGGTGGGAGATCCACAGCCAAGGATGATGCTTCCTCAGCTGGGGGATGAGGTAGTGGGTGACGAACCCCACCGTCCCCGCCAGAGCGTAAAGCACGATGGTCACGAAGGGCTGGATACAAGAAGGGGTGTGAGTAAACCGTAAAAAAGGCAGCGTAAAGAAAGACAGGACGGAAGATATTCTCACCTTGAGAGACAGAAACACAGTACTGGCAGTTATGGCGAAGGTCAGGATGTAGGCAACGGAGCACACGACCACGTCCGACAGCAGAATCTCCTTCTGCGGGGCACAAGAGGGAGGAAGAACTGCAATTATTAATAATCCAACCTCAATGAAAACTCATTTTGTTTGTCAGACTCATTTAGGTGTGTGATTATTTTTGTTTAATCCGTCTGAGCCTTCAAAGACGCAGCAGCTTGAGAAGAGTTAGCAGTTTCAGATTACACATTAATACTGTACATTAATAAGAGGCGGCGGGAGGCCTGTTTTCTCTGAAGCATAATTCCCTGTAATCGTTCACATTGATCGACAGCAAACTCGAGCTTAGGTCTGAACAGCTCAGGTGCACAGTGTGAGTGTAGGTTCAGATTTTACAGGGATAATTACTGTGAGGCAACATGAGCAGATATGGTTATACCCCAGACACATCTCCTGATGAAACCAATACTGGTTTGATCCCTTTATATTGATCCGTAGCTACCATAGAGTTCTGCAGCTTCTCTGGCAGCGGGTCTTTGATGTCGGTAGATTCCTCCTCCTCTTCCTCACTCTCCACCAGAGCGGGCATCACCTTCGACTTGATCAGAGATCTGCAATTAAAAAAATAAGAGTCTTATCTATGGAAAAAAACAACTCGTTAAAAACCATTAGCAACAAAAAGTTTGAATATTTTGATGAACTTATTTCCTTCAAAGAATGTTTGAATTTAGCATTTGCGAGAAAAATTATAACATTTCACATGATTTTTCATTTTCTAATCGCGTGAAATGAAAAAGGAAAGTTATTTTCACTCTAAAATCTCATTATATTTTAATAATTAAACAATATCACAAGATAGTATGAAGCTGTCAATGAATTGAAAATTTGCCTTCATTTCCTCATGAGGATGAATTCATCTCTAATCTTCTTCGCAGGACTAGTATGAAGTGAAAGGTCATGCAAACACACAAACAAACAAACAAACAAACACACAAACAAACAAACACACACACACACACACACACTTACATTAGTACGGAGGGGTCGCTGCTCTGCCGGCTGAGGTGATAGGAGAAGACGACCAAAAGGCCACAGAAAGCAGAGAACAGAGCTGGAGTGTGCTGCTCATCCCAAGGCTCCTGTAACCACACACACACGCTAACATTTTAAAACTACTTCTTTTAGACCATTTTATAAGCTTCTTCGCCCACAATCTTCTATTGATGGATGAACAATAACACATCCCTGACTGCACGCCATATATAACTGCGAGTCCTCTTTTATTCCTGTAACCAGGAGGACGACGAACATGAACACAGATTCACTGCAGACCTCTGAAAACAAAAAAAAAGAGGAAAAGGCCCTTTTCTTGTTTCCTTTTGTCTTCTGTAGCTTTTGTTCATTTCTACCTTCAGTGCTCCGAAGCAGAAGCCGTAGAGCAGAGCCACAGCGGCCACACTGCGCAGGATGCTGTAGATCGCAGAGATGAGACTCGTAGCAGCTGAGACACACAAATCAGAGTGAGGATGAAAATACCTGCAGTCGTGTTACACAATGAGGCTGAGACATGTGCTGCGGTGATGACACTGAGAAGAGTCACCTTTAAAGGACCTGATAACTTCTCAGGAAGCTTTTTTTTTAATGTGTTCATACAAAAACACAACATCTTCTGGCAAATTAAGCACATTTTTGTAGTTTTAAAATCAGGATGTGGATTCAAGACGGAGATTCGAAAAAAGCTTTACGAACCTGTCCCTCCAAAGAAATGCATGTCAATCTGCTCCAGCAGGTAGATGGTGAAGGTGTTGATCTGAGGGAAGAGGCCGACCAGGAAGGTGATTGGGAAGCAGTAGGTAAAACCTGTTCAGTGCATAAAACAAAAGACATTTGCATAAAGGACACTTAGTAATAAATACAATGAATAATATACAGCAACAAATACAAGAGGTGCTGTGCAGCAGCAGCAGCTGCAGGGCTGTCTGGTGTCTTCCTCCCTACCCACTAGCAGGTCTCGTAAGAAGCGCAGTGCGTCATGGCACACGATGGTGACCCCGTACAGGCTGGACACGGGCAGGTCCTTCCTCCTCAGCAGCTGCTCCAGCAGCCAGATCAGAGCACAGAAAATACAGAAGTAGGCCGCTCGGCTGTAGGCCACCAGCTGGTTGTGGCCCTGGAGAGACACACACACACACACACACACACACACAAATTAGGATGTTAGGACAGTCAGTCTGATTGCCAGCTCAGGCATATGAGACAACAAACACAGACACAAACGTGGGAAATATTAGGTTGAATGCGTCTTGAAATCGAAAGTGTTTTCACAGTAAGAAGAGATCTCAGATCTGCTGATGGTGCATTGATCAAAACACCTAATTCATAAGGACAAGTGAACTCAGTGAAGAGTAACAGGAGTCACAACTTGAAACTGACCAAACAGGATGTAATGGAAATATTGATATTGTGATTAAGTAATAAACTCACATGTGTCGGTGAAGCTGCGTCTGGTTGAACACTCTGCAAAACAAAAGAGCCAAAGTTAAGGACCTGGCAGGTCTGAGGTCAGTTTTTCTTGTCATCTTCATTAGATCACAGTGGCACAGTCACAGTCGAGCTCACATATCTTTCAGTTGTGTTTCCATCCAGTGTTGTCTGTACCTGTCTGTAGAGACTTTTGTATTATTTATATTTACCTTCAGTAAGGAATACTGGCAGCTGGCGATGACCAGGCAAAACTGGAAGACCCAGAAGTCTTTGAAGCAGCCGTGGTTGAGAAGCACGAAACCGAGGAAGGAAACCAGGACGGCCATGAAGATGGCGACGAGATTCTCTAGAACATCCTGGTTTCTAGACAAAAATAAAACATAAGGTTATTGAACTTATTGTTCTGTAGGTGATTAAACTGAAAAGAAAAAGGACAGATTGATTAATCGGAGATAACACACACACAAATTGTGTTACCAATGGAGTGGATGGTGCAATAATATGTTCAGAAGGCTTTTCCAACTGTTTTAAATTGAAAAAGACACAATAAAACCCCAGTGAGTGTGGTTCATAACAGTTTGTTTGGGATAGAAGATAATTCAAACCACTAACAATGTGAAATAATGAGGAAGTTTTGTTAATTAATTCACAGAGAAAACAGTTTTTCTCGACTACCTCCTGACAAACGGTGACAGCGGTGAGAGAGGTGAGTCAGGTGGTTTGTGTGTTACCTGTCCAAAAGAGCGACCAGTGTGAGTCTGTCGTATAAAATGTTCATCCACTTCCCAGGAAACAGCTCAAGTTTGTAATAAATCTTCCTGGTCGGTTTCTCCTGAGTGGAAGTCTCTGATGACTCATCCAAAGAGTCCTCTTCCTGCACACGTGCACGCACGCATGCACACACACACACACACACACACACACACACACACACACACACACACACACACACACACACACACACACACACACACACACACACACACACACAAAGAGGAACAAATAATTTATACACACACATACCCGCATGAATTCAGCTCCACTAATACAGGAAAGAAAGAGTCTGATGTTTTACTGTAGATCTTCATTTTCATATCTATATTTCTAATGTGCAATAGTTAAAAACACACGGTCAGGATCATTATAAGTGCAAACACACACACACACACACACACACACACACACACACACACAGTGTGTAAGTGGTGCATTAATGATTCAGCAGTGACTCTTTGTTGCTTCAGCTTTAACAACGGATCCAGCTATACCAACACTGCTGGTCTGTATCCAGCTCTTATCTTACAGACACAGTTTCAAAAAGCAGCAAACACACAGTAAATAATGGATGTTGTTGGTCTGCAGAATAAAAGAGAAGAAAAAGTGAGAGTAGACAAACACCTGGAAGATCTCAGGGTGCGTCCTCCGTGGCCGAAGCCTGTGTGCAGGGATGATGCGTCTCTGGAAGGGACAGTCGGTGTGAGCTCCCGCCAGGCCGTCCTGACACTCCGAGTTAGAGGACGTGGACAGCAGGTCACTGAAGACACACAAACAGAGGTAACAGGATGAAGTGAGTCGAGAAGATGAAGACAGGGAGGAAAGGAAAGGAAAGAAAAGATCTGTACCACATGTTGCCAGTGATGAGCTCGGCTCCCAGCGGCAGGTTGAGGGCTCTCTCTGCGTACAGCTTACGGGGCCTGTCTCCTGAAACAAGCACATACACACAAAAGTCCCATTTGTATAAGTTATGCGCAGTAACTTGTATGTTGGGGTTTATATAACATTACAGACAGACACCGGAGAGTGAACAATGACTGCACAACCGAACAGCTGAACATCTTGGAGCCGTTCCAGAAAAATGTATTTTAATCTGCAGGCTTTCTGAGCCATTTCAAAAGGGACGGCATCAGCTGCTGGCACTGCCTCCCACACAAACTGTGTATTTGTGCAAAAGATCAAAATATTATCAGACGATCCGAGCACAATGACTGGGTTCATTTACAGCACCTCATTGTTCTTTCTCACGACATGTGACTCATCTCGGTTTGTTTGTCTCCTGCAGAAAAAAAATCACATCACAATTCCCAGGAACCGAAGGGGAAGTTGTAATGTTGTTACTTTTGCTGCTTACTGTGCACTGTGTGGAAGGTGTAGGCGTCCTCTTTGTTGGTTGCCTCTGGTCTGCAGATGACCTGCAGCATGGAGCTCTCTGACTGAGACGTTTGTGAGGGCAGGGAGTCATAGTCCGGATCCTTCTCTCTGTCTGTCTGTGGACTGGAGACAGAAAACAGAATCAGATGAGATCTACGATGCTGCATGCTCCAATCTAAAAAGTTTTTAAAAGTACTAGAATTCTGCTATTTTCACTGGTATAATTCTGCAGGTATACGAACCTGTCAGGAGAGACTATTGGGATGTGTGTGGGGGGTGCAGCCTGCAGTGTGTCAGTAGCCAGGCTGGTGGGGGGTTTGGGCCTCTCTGATTTGTTTTCCGTGCTGGTCTCCGCTATCGTATCGTCTTGTCTGGAGCTCGAACTCAGATTCTCTGCAAACAGACCAAGTGAAAATGTTTTTTTAAGGATATAAGCAGAGATTACTCATATTTCTAAGCTTGCTCTCCTAAGTTCACACGTACTGTCCTTTCAATAAAGTTGAACTACCCCAAAAATATCTCAAAAAGAAAGCGTTCTGCCTCAGGAGCTGACCGACATAAAAGTAGAGTAAAAAATGCAAGTTATATTCATTGAATGGCCTGAAACAAAAGTCCATCTTATTGCTGCTCCACTGCTTCTGAAAAAAACCCATTAATTCACCTTTAAATAGAACTTGTGTAATTTCCAATTAAAAGTCTACAAGCCACCTAGCTGCCATTACAAGCTGTGCTGCCCTGATCAAAGTGGTTTGCAACAGCTATGTCACAATGTTAAAGAAAGAGTAAAAAAAGATTCCTGGATCCCCCCCACTGCTCCGGATCCACATTAAAATTTAATAGGTTCTCCACAAAATCCCCTCCACAAAAATGAATGGCAACCGGTTGTGTAGTTTTAGCGTCACATTGCTGATTGGATCATGCAACATGGGAAACAGCTGCAGTTCCCACACCAGTGGCGACTTTGCACTTTGTCTTAAAATCTGCTTTAACCTTTACAAACCCGACACACCCATACTCCACCCAGTTGTTTCCACTGCTGCTGCCTGATGTGACCACTTGTCATGACTGAGTGGTTGTGTACAGACTGTCTTTGTGACAGCTCCCTGTCGCCTGTGTGGGTGTTCACCTTTCACACAGGTAGATAGAGGAGCTGGAGGTAAAGGAACAAACCATCTCATTGTGATTCACCTTCCTTCGCAGCTTCCACTTCCTGCTTGTGTTCCAGCGCCTCGTCCTGCTCCTCCTGTGAGCTGGCCCCGCACCCTCGGGTGCTGAGGGACCCCAACAAGGAAACAAACTCCAAGAAGTTGGACTCATTGGGAATCTGGCCCTCCTTAGCTTCCAGATCTGACTTGGAACTGGTCATGGTGGTCTGATAGAGACATAAATGTTTTTATGTATGCATGGACAGATGGACAGAGATAACTAGAAGAAAGGTACAGAAAGAGAAGAAGATAAACTGCCAACATACTGTGTTGTGTGAGCGGTCTGAAAGCAGCACGGCATCTTTCCCACTGTCCATGCTCAGCCCTCGAATGTGAGTCCTCCCACCGGGCCCATAGCGGCCCACAGCCGGCGGCAACCGCAAGAACCCTTGTGAATCCACGTTAGCATCCAGAGGGTCTGTGTCATCCCGGTGGGAGTGGACATCGATACCCTGAAGAGCTGTTATCGTTTGTCAGCTGCGGGCTCGGCAAGCTGTCCGTCGTCACCTGCAGGCTGAGGTGCTCCTGGTCTGGGTCTGGACATTCCAGCGTGCTCGACTCGGAGCTGGTTGTCTCTTTGCAAAGGTGGAACTCTTCACTTTGACTCGTCGTCTGCTGCTGTTTCAGGGTGGGGTCGTCCTCTGAGCCCGTCGCTTCCTCTCCCTCGTCCCCCTCCTGCCTCTCTTCCTCGGGGGAGTCGAAGGTGATGACAGGGATCTTGATGTGACATTCTCCCTGCATCCTTCTGAGCCTGGAGGACAAACAGAGACATGTGACAAACACTGTCCCTTAGTGTCCCAACGCCTCAGTGAGGTGCCACTGGATCAGTCATGTCTTACTCATGCTGAGCAAATATCAATCGATCCCACAGAGATCACAAAGCTTCTGAGGATACCAAAACAATATCTGATAGAATTTAGGAGAAATGTGTAAAACAAAATTAATGCACAAGACTTTGAAATATTTCAATTTAATGGAATAATGCAATTCTCAATATTTCACAATCCATCCATATATTATCCATACCACTTATAGATAATACCCAGGGACTGACATATATAGACAGACAAACATTCACACTCACATCCACACAGACAATTACAACTCCGGCCAAATCGGGTTTCAAACCAGTAAACGCAACAACATGCGGCCCAATACTGCACTATTGGTTGATTTACAGTAAATGACTAAATACCCTGACTAAGGAGAAATTTATGGGATGGTGGTGAAAGGTGCTTCATTGAGAACTCTAAAGAGAAAACCCAAACTGCGTCTTACCTGAGCGTTCTCCAGAATGCTCTGCTTGACTCTCTCCTCCAGCTGCGCAGCAGTCTGAGCGTCACAGCTCATGGTGATGATGATCTTGACTGTGTCGCTGTCGTCCAGGCGGGTGGACGTAGGCCCGGGGCCGGAGGTGTCCACGAGCACCACCTCGATCTCATCAGAACAGTACGTCTCCTCCAATAGCTCATCCTGACGGACAACACGGGAGAGGGACAGAGTTTTACCAAGGATTAGGAGAGTAATCACATTACGTCAGATACAGTCACCATTTTTTGGAAGCGTGAGAGTCACATGTGTACATCAAATTAAAATCTAACCAACACATCAATTTACATCAGCTTCTTCATCTGCAAAATCTACCTGTACAGGAGTTTCAGGGACTTCAGAGGAAATCATCCTGACTGTCCTTGGGAGTCTCCAGTGAGTTATTGTTGTCATCCGAGGGGTCTTTTTGTCCATCGCTCTCCTCCTCGCTCTCTTCTTCACTCCCCTTCGAGGGAGGCAGACCTTCATCAGCTGTTTCCCTCTCCGCAGTCTCTTTATCTTCACTGTCTTTCTCCTCTATTCTCTCCTGCTCCAGCACCTTTTCTGCTGTTCGCTCCTGCTCTGATCGCTCTCTGTCGCTCTCCATCAAAGTGCCCTGAACGTCCACTCCTTCTTTCGCAGCTGCGTTTTCAGGCAACTCCTCATCCATTTTCCCCATCGTCCCGCTGGCAGATAAAGGCCGCATGTCTTCTCTCTCCGTCCGGGACGGGGGCCTCTGCTGGGCCTGCAGCAGTGGGGCAGCCTGGTCGGGGTTGGGGCTGGAGAGGTCGTCTGGAGAAGGCTCTGGGCTTGGATGCAGTCCGGCCTCCTCTGGCTTCCCCTCTGCAGTACTCTCACCCTGTTCTGAAATGAAGTAATAACAGATTTAGACGTGTAAGATTATTAATGACATTGCTCTAATCCTAGAAGTCTTGTCTTTGAAGTGTGTATTTGGCTGCAGTGACAACACAACCCACTATATTTTGCACAGCAGTATTTGTCGGTAGCAGATAAAAAACGATACCAAAATGCACCACAGTGATCATGTCCCCTTTTCTGATCAACTGATTGTGCTCTGAATATTCACCAGTGCATTAGGTCATACATTTACTGGAAGTAGTCAGGGTCTTTTTGGCTGCGTGCAACTAATTGGCTAGTGTTGTTCCGCGCATTTATATATATAGTGATGGTGTGTTTGCAGAAAAGGAAGTTGTCCATCAACAACAGTGCATTAGAGAAGAGGAACTGTGATGAAACAATGTATTTACTTCTCACTGATCAGTGTCAGTGTCATTTTAAGCAGTACACAGATATTAGATTTTAGACAGTGATAAAAAAAGAATTACCTCATGCATTATTCATTTGCAGCATATTTCTGCAGGTCATAAATCCTCCAAACTGTCACGCTGATTTCATAACGTCAACAGGAAATGTAAGCGTGTGTGAGTGTGAAACTCTATCTGCTGAACACTATTCTTCAAAAATGTAGTCCCTCTGTTATTGGTCTGATGATGGTGGTAAAGAGCGCTGTCTAATGCCTCTGTTTGGGTTCAGATCAGGGGTCAGTTTCCCAGAGCTGTTTTACACTGTTCTGTACTGTTTATAGTCTTAGACTGGCCGAGTGCAAGTTCAACAACAAATAACAACAGACTCGTTTTATGCTTCAGAAGTTAACAACAGTGTTAATAATCTGTTGGAAATACGCTGATTCATTTGTCGGAGGAAACTGACCTGAGTGGTCATTTAGCAGAACTACTGAGCCAGCCACATTAAGAAGCCACAGCATCTTAACTCCCCTGCAGATCTGCACTGTGGTCTGGTTTTATGCCACAGTGAGTTTGCGTATTGCACATTTTGCTGAGTTATCCCAGTGAAATTCTTATGTACAGTAAATGTTCTTCCAAGAAAGTTTCCCTCTGGGGTTCAGCCACGATAAAAAGTCTGATTTCAACAATTAAATTTGTGCAAAGAGTGAATTTAGCGGTCTCTCTGAAAGCTGACTATTGGTTAAATATAAGCTAAAATCACAGTATGTATTTTTTGTGAAACCAGCCCCTGGTGACAGAGAAGGCCAAAGTTTGTGGCCATACTTATCAAGCATCTATGACACTTTTATCCCTCTATGAAAGCATCTGCATTTGTTATGTTTGTCTACTCATTTATTCAGGTTACTCATCTGAATCTTATTCAAACTGAGAGAAAGATCATTGTCACCTTCCACGGTCTTCACCTCGTCTGACTTTGAACAGTCCTGCGTGGAGGAGAATTCACAAACACGTGGTTAAAATGAGATCATTAGGTTTTTCTGTACTGTATGTTCATAAAGGGCATAGGGTTAGGGTTAGGGCGTCTGTCACTCACCACACCGATCAGTCCTGGGTCGGTTTCTGTCTGTTTCACCGTCACCTGGATCACCGGACTGGTACGCTTACGAGCCAACATTGTCATGGCAACACTGTCGGGAACTGTGCTGCTCTTCCTGTTGGGCAAAGACAAGAGACGAGAGAAAGAGACAGAATGATGGCGAGTCTACGGAAGTGCATTCATCACATTCTCGGTCGCTCATGTTTGGATGAATAAACAACAGTAAAATACATGTGTCTAGACTCACTGTTTCATCTCTGCACAAGCACTTCAAATAAGATAAAGGAATAAATAGAAACAGTTTCTTTTTCAGCGATGGAATTTCCCTTTTTTTGTCTCTGTGCAGCTCTAGTGTGTCAGAGCGGAGTGGCCGACACTGACCTTCCCCTCATTAGCCTCCTCATTGACTTTGAAATGAAGTGGCAAGAGACAGTTTCCTAAGATACAGTTGTTTAAGGTTGCAATCAGATCTCAAAGACAGAGAGGACTGAGAAAAAGAAGACATACAAAGGGAGAACGTGACATTAACATGATAATAAGAGGATGTCAAGTACAGTATTTGAGTTAGTATTTGAGGCATTATTCTGAAAGGAGGTCTCAGGCTTAAATGTACAATTTCATGCAAATAATTGAGTTCTATTCAGCCCTCTGGCCTAGATGTTGTACTGGCAGGGGAGACGCTTAAGAATCAATGAGCAAGATCCTAATTTGTTGAAAGTAAATATCCAGAATTTCTCTGTAATATATTAAAAAACGTGAAACTGCATCTCTAGTCTTGACAAGGACGACAGATTGAGCTTCTTTAGACTTTTCCCTGAGTTTCAGGATTACATGTGTGGGGGTTCACCTGATGCTGGCGGGCAAGCAGGAGTCCGAGGCGTTGCTCTTCTTCTCCTGGGCCTTGCTGAGGTCGGAGAGGCTGCTGCGGACCACCGCCTCGCCCTCGTCAAACATCAGGTGCAGCCGGTAGTTGGCCATCTTGATGAGGACGAAGAAGACGGTGATGGAGGTGCAGTAGATGCTCAGTGCCATGGTGGTGGGAGGCAGGGCCTGCAGCAAGGAAAGAGGAGAGGAGAGGAGAGGAGAGGAGAGGAGCTTTATAATATTCAAATCAACGTCTGTTTGATTCAGTGCTTCAAGCTGCATCACTCTGCTCCTGATGGAACTGTCTCTTCTGTAATTGTATGTAAGTGAAATTCTGCAAAAGCCAAAGCTTTCTCACTCACACAGCCGCGCTGTTTCCTCGAGTATATTACAGGCTCTGTGAACCACAAGACCTAATTTGATTACTTAGCAGATTAATGACGTTTATTGATCCCCAGGGGAGGGATGGCCCATAGCAAGGAACAGGAGGATGAAAGACAGAGCATCTGCATCATGCTGGTACACACTGGTCTGGATTCAGTTCCTGAACAAATTTACTATATTTATTGTCCTGCTGCACTATTTACACAGTATTTATATAATTTAACCACGTAGAGAATCAAAAGGCTTTTGAATGGAAGAAGGACAAGTACGAGGTTCTTGTCAACAACTGCAAAAGACAAGGCTGGAAGGCAAGATGCTGTGGAGGTGGGATGCAGGTATGGATGAACATGAATCTTTCTAACTGTCACTGGGTGTATACATTTATAAATTTGTTGTGGTTTTACAATTTGCAGGAATGTATTGACTGCCTCTCTGGCGTTTTCAAAGTTGCCCGGTAGTGCTATTTCTAATCCGTTGTATCCCCATGTCTGTAATCTACAAAGGGAAATAACTAACAAATCTCAGATAGAAGCTCCTAATTATGAGCTTCCATCATAATATATCAGTGTATATTATCACTGCTGGCAGCCAATTTTGCACCCATTCCAAAGGCTGTGTTATAAATGACGTAAATAAGTCCATCCATGTCAGGGATGTACACGGCTGCTGTTGTTGCCATGTTTCAAGAGTTAGATGAGACCTGAGAAGTCTTATTAGTTTCTCATTTAAGATGAATGTGTTTGACCTGCAACTCCTCCCTTTATCCCTGTCGCTTCATGACACAGTGAGCACAGGGTGCACATAGGTCCGTGAAGATGTCCCTCAAAAGAGGACTTAAATAAGAGGTATTATTCAGATGGGTGCAGGAAGATACAAATCCAGGAGTGGTTATATGATTTTGAAGCACACGTTTTCCCCTCCATATCGCCGTGTGTCTATTAACAAATCCCACGTAGGAGCTCCACAATCAGGCCATCGTGTCATGAAGTGTGGTGGCCGGTGTTGCACCCATTTCAAAGGCCGTGACACGAACACGTTAGTGAGCCACAGTTTCCTCCGCCTCATCCAAGGGCAGCCATGCGTTCCGACACTGCACGAGGGGAGAAACACTGCGACAGCGCCGTTTTCTCCAGCCTCTCTCCCCCTCAGGATGCGAGCAGACAATGGGGGATGGCACAGAGAGAGGAGCAGGGAGCTGCGTGTTCGTCCAAAGGAAGAAACACCGTCGCATGAAAAAACAACATCACCTACGCGCACCGTGCGCACCTCACACCCCCTCCGCGGCCTCGGACGTCATGTTCCCCCTGATTTGAAGACTCACCAGATGCAGAGACAGGGGCAGCATCAGGAGGAATATCCACAGATAGAGGTGGCACGAGTTGTTGAATTTGTTCTGGTCCGGCTCGTGGTACCAGCCCCCGGTCAGAGATGCCCAGACTCCCTGGCGCAGGGTCTGCACGACCTGGGAGCCCATCTCTGCTGCTCCCCTCTCCTCCTCCTCTCCGCTCAGGCTCAGGCTGGAGGGACGGATGATGATGCTGGTGCTGATGCTGCTGCTCGGCTACAATGAGATGGTCTCCTCTAACGCATGCCACAGTCGCTACGCCTCCATGTTGGGCTGATGCAGCGCGACTCCCGAGCCCTCTCTCTCTCGCCTCATCGGTCTCCCTCGGTGCTGTCTGCCTTCCTCCAGCCCAAAGTGAATCCGTCCATCGCTGCTGCTGCTGCTGCTGCTGCTACCGCCGCGGTCCTCATCTTGTCCTGCTCGTCTCTCTCCCTCTCCTCCTTCCTGGCTCCCTGCACAGATGCGCAGCTCTGAACGCCTCCCCCTTGCACCCCCCCCTGTCTTCCCCCACCTCCACCCCCATCCATCCATCCTCTTCTTTTATGTGATTCCCACCTTCAGCGTTTCTCTGCGCACACACGTTTGGCAGTAGAATCAAGACATTGTGCACATAAGACCTATGTGCAAGTGTTGAATATGACAGATGTATTAAGTAATGTGCAGAAAGGCCTTTTTCCTTTGTGTTTAAATGTTTTACTGTATTTGAATTTGTTGAGTATTTACTGCAAAACATTGCCACGATAGTCGTTTTTATTTTTTTAATTGATTTTTTAGCTCATGAAATAAAAGCAGTGCATTAAAGGTTCAGTGTGTAGGATTTAGTGACATCTAGAGGGGAAGTTGCACATTGCAGCTGAATATCCCTCCCCTCACCCTCCCCTTGCAAACATGAAAGAGAACCCGTAGAAACCTTCAGTTATCATACAAATTCAAACGATGTATATTTTGTTCAGTCTGGAGCACTATAAAAAAACATGGTGGCCTCCGTAGAGAAGACCCTCTCCCGATGTAAATATAAAATATTTAAATATTTAAATATAAACAGCCCATTCTAGGGTAAAGAAAACAACAATTCATACAATTTAGATGTTATTTTTTTATGAATGCAAGAGGCAAGGATCTCTAATGAATCCCAAATGGAAGCTACTCACTCACAGATCTTATGCAATTACATATTCACACAATTATGAATTAACTGATTCTTGCTCTAGTAGTTGTAGTAGTATTTATATGTTTGTTGGCTATAAATACATTCAATAAAATATGTTACTCTAGTAATATTTTCTGCAGTACTGTTATACCAATATAGTTGTAGTAGTATATATTTGTTGGCTGTAAATACATTCAGTCAAATGTCTTACTCTAGTAATATTTGATTGAGCATTGTTATACTACATAGTTGTAATAGTATTTATATGTTAGTTGGCTAGAAATACTTTCAATCAAATGTCTCCTACACATGGCTGTTGTTTTGAAAGAAGTAATGTAGTGTGTGTGTGTGTGTGTGTGTGTGTGTGTGTGTGTGTGTGTGTGTGTGTGTGTGTGTGTGTGTGTGTGGACTCGTCACACACTCAAACAAACACACACACACACCCTCACACTCACATTCCTCCAGTGGCTCCTCCCTGCACCGCCCCCACCCCCACAAACACCCGACCCCTCTGACAGCGCCGGTCACGTGTCGCCGAGCCGTCCAATCAGGCAGCAGCAGCGCCAGCCCGGAGCGCAGCGGACTCGTCCCGCAGCAGACCATCCTCTGCTGGGTCCGATCCTCCGAGAGACGGGGGGGTTGTTTTGATTCAGGTTGACGGAATTAGTTTTCTCCACTCGCGGTTTTTTTTGTTTTTGTATCCCCGCTTTGTCGCGTTGAAATCCAGCATGTTCGCTTGGCTCTGTGAGCTCTCACCCCCCCGGAGGTTCCACACTTCAGCGGCGGAGACACAAACCTGTTGCAGCCGAGCTGAGGGGCAACTTTTTCAGCTGCCGCAGTAGTCAACGGGCTGTCCGATGCTAAGCTAACCCACTAGCCACAAGTCTGGGTTTGTCTTCAGTTAAAAGTTTACAAACGATTAAGGGAACTTCCCACTTCGGGATTCGCTTATCAGACGAGGTTTCCGGGGAGCTTTGACAGAGTGAGCTGCCCCCCTCGGAGGCTCACTTTTCCTGGGTCAGTGCGGTGCAGGTGCACCTCCTGCGGCACCTGCGATAACAGTAACGTAGCCCCATCCGCAGAGAGCTAACTTTAGCCTGTTTCGCGTTAGCCTGACGCACATGAACACTTTGTTGTTAAACTCTGTTTCTCTCGTCGCTGACATAATTTGAGTTTGAAGACGTCGCGTGGCGGGTTCCAGTGTTTTATGGCCGTTCAGCCGCAGGTGGTGACATTAGCTGAAAACTCTCCCGGCTAACCGTAGCCAGCAGCCCCGCTAGCTAGGGATTGACCCTCACACTTTTCCCGGAGTGGCGACGTGGATGCAGGCTTGTAGACGCGGTCTCCCACAGGACTTTGGACACGGTGTGACTCTGCCGCCGGCTGCGCTGGGACTTCCCCGCTCCTCTCAGCCTCGTACATGTGACAACGTGCGGATTTCAAGAAGTTACCTCTTAACCTTTTAAAGTTTTCACTTTCATTTTTTTTTTTTTTGTTCTAAAAGCTCTGCACCCTATGGTGCCGCTACGGCCACCGAGAAATGGATGTCTCGCAGGCCGCTTTCCCAAACGGTGAAGGGCGGCCGGGCGGCGAGGAGACCGGGGAGCATGCCTGGACAGATTCCCCCACAGTCCGGGCGTGGGCTCACTCTGCCCCGCTCTGCTCGACCCGGTCCCTGTGGACGGCCGCGTACGACTACGAGGGAAGCGGCGAGGACGAGCTCAGCCTCCGGCGAGGGGACGTGGTGGAGGTCCTGTCTAAGGATGCAGCGATCTCCGGGGACGAGGGGTGGTGGACGGGTAAAATCAACCACCGGGTCGGGATCTTCCCCTCGAACTATGTCACATATCAACCCGCTATTTACCGTCTCCCTGGTACGGGTGGCTCGGAGGGGACAGAGGAGCGAGTCCCGAGCTCGCCCTTCCAGATTCCATTCAGTGAACTGGTACTAGAGGAGATCATTGGCGTGGGTGGATTTGGCAAAGTTTACCGGGGCACATGGAACGACCAGGAGGTTGCCGTGAAGGCGGCTCGGCAGGACCCGGACGAGGACATAACCGCCACCTCCTGCAGTGTTAAACAGGAGGCCAAGCTTTTCTCCATGTTGCAGCATCCCAACATTATCAAACTGGAGGGAGTGTGTCTGGAGGAGCCGAACCTGTGTCTGGTTATGGAGTACGCCCGAGGCGGGACACTGAACCGGGTGCTGACCGGAAGGCGCATCCCTCCACACATCCTGGTCAACTGGGCCGTGCAGATCGCACGCGGGATGCACTATCTCCACGAGGAGGCCGTGGTACCCATAATCCACCGTGACCTGAAGTCGAGCAACAGTAAGCAGTAATTCAAGTGTGTGTGTGTGTGTGTGTGTGTGTGTGTGTGTGTGTGTGTGTGTGTGTGTGTGTGTGTGTGTGTGTGTGTGTGTGTGTGTGTGTGTGTGTGTTTACGAGCTGGAGAAATGCAGATGAGCAACTTGTGGAGAAAGCCCTGATGGGGTTGCACCTGTTGCACATGATCCTCTTTTACTCTGTTACTCTTTTATTAACTTTACAGCCTCTTTTAATTAAGTCTCATGCACCACAATCCCTCAGTTCAAGCTAGCAACTCCACTTGTCATCCTGACTCACATATAGTGATTGTTTATTGCAGTATTATGGATTATTCTTTTAGTTTATTGGGGAAACAAGTTTTGTTTTATTACAGCCTATACAGAAGCTGCACGAACCTCATAATTCACATATATTTCCCAACACTGCAGGTAGAGCAGTGTCCTCTACTCAGGTTGGATTTAGACAGTGTAGTTTGCAGTTGCATGCAGTGGTGGGGGATGCCATCAAGAGGATGTGAAATAAAGTCTGAGTTTGCTCAGCTGGGCTGCCTCCCCCCTTCCCCCCCTGCTCTCACCCACAAGTCCTTTAACACACACACACACACACACACACACACACACACACACACCTTCCCAGCCCCTTCTTCGCCCCAAGCTGAAATGTTGTTCAAATAAAGTCAGTGATTTACCAAACACATAATCAAACATGCTGCCCACACTGTCAGGCCAACCAGAGCCAACACCAGAGGTCATAGGGAGGAAAAGAAGTCAGACAGAAAACCTATCTATGAATGATAAAATGCACTTGAGGTTTTCCTATGATTAATGACTATGGAATAATGCTTTAGTCAGCAGGGAATATATATACATGTATAGTTACACAACTGCTACAGTTGTTCAGGTTTAGCGATGCAAATTGGACTTTTGGAAATGTGCAAGTCTAACTTCTGTGTGTCTCGACAACTCTGCAGGGTCGTGTAGTTGAACTTGGTTTAGTGGTGAAAGCTAATGATTGCGTTAGTTCCTCTGCGGACTGGTAACTGACAACAGGCCAGCAATGTTCAGTTTCCCTGGACTGAATAATGAATGGACCGGCATCGTTGAGAGAAAAAGTCTTCAGTCGTATACCTAACACAGGCTACCCCCTTTCCACTTAGGTGTGTTTATGTGTGTAATATGACTCCAAACACCATTTATCCCTTTTGTGAGCAGTCTTATCAACCTGGGGCCATGTGGGGAGCAGCTCTCGCACACCGATGTCTGTTTATCTCCAGCTGTGAGAGTCAATGTGTGAATGTGGAGACAAAACATGTGAAATGTACACAGACCCGACCCTCCGTCCCCAGATGAAGACATTTCATTGGATTTGAAAAGGATTTAGGGGGTCCGCTGTGGATTGACCATTCATTTACATGTTTATGTACAATTACATTTATATGCTGCAAACTAGCTGGCTAAATTTGTTTCAAACCACACTTTTAAGATGTACCGCATTGTATGTGTACGATGCCCAATGGTAACACCATGTCCTGAGCAGTTTGAAGAGCCCAACCCTGAAAGTAGTGTCTGATTTAAGAGGAAGATTTGTGTTAATTAAAGGGCAGATGGAGAGAAGGGATTTAACTGCTGTTTAGACTGTTTGAGCTAATCGGATGTTTGGTGAACATACACAAACAAACTCCCCCGAACAGACGCGGTGCTGCTAAAACAAGTGGATGTGTTTGTCCTGCCACTTCACTGTGACCAAGAGACAGAATAAGCTTTTAACAAAGAGGGGGTATTCAAACCTAGGAGAGACCCTTCACAATGTGCAAAACTGGCAAGTCTTCTGAGCAAATTTAATAAATAATCTCCTCCACTGCAACCACTAAGCAGAAAACATGGGCAAAAACAAACAACATTACTGTTAGTCGTTGTATGTAGCTCATAGTAACAGGGTCAGAAGTCTGACCATCTGTGGTCAATATATGGTCTTATCTAAATGAAGAGAGTATGAAAGAAGCTGCATGTGTTTGCTTTGAACCAGGGCAGTGAGTTCACAAAAGACTCTCTCCTACACACAAATGGCACCCTGTGGTGTGTTGGGTTGTTCTCCCAGTGAAAACCTAGAATAATGCCGGGTACAGAAGTTGGTGCATCTGCTGGTTCTGGCCTGTTGTCTGTTTGTCTTGGCGTGCGTGCGATGGTCAGTTTGAAATGATAATGGGAGAGAGAATTATCCACACGGGGGGTAAAAAAAGAAAATGGATATATTGTGATAAGTGGTTGTTAATCAGCAATCTGTTGCTTTTTCAAATATTTACTGAGCACAGTGTCACTGGTTGTATCACTTCTGTTTTTTTTGTAGTTCATATTGTCAAGTTGTGTTTTCCCCCTCAGGATGAACCAGGAAATAGACAGGTACACATAAGCAGAGAGGCAGAAAAATCACCCAAACTCCTCCACCTTAACTCAACTCCTCAGCCTGTCATTTATCAACTTTCAGTGTACACATGCTCCACGCAGACAAACATACAGCTATTTGATCAATGATTAGCCTGTAAAGTAATATGTTGGAAGTCAGCAAGATTTGTCCTCTCTCTTTTGTGTTTTTCAACCTAATCTGTAAAATCCCAGCCTGCAGGGAGGAATGTTGCTAATGAGGGATAAAAGCTTAACATACGTTTGCACAATGGACTGGTCAAGCAGCGGTTGCTAGGCTACTGTGGCCAGAAGAATGGCTAGGACTCGGAGGGTCTCAAAGCCCTCGTTTTGTTTTGTTCCGTTCATATTTAATCTCCCAGAGAGCAGCAGTACTCTTTTATTGCCGCAAACTGAGGGGGTTTTCTTCTTACTTCGTTATTTTTCTCCTTACTTACCTTGCTTCGCTTGTTCCTTTCTGCTCCCCCCTTGCTCCTTATTATTTTTCATGTCTACTTTTTGGCCGGCTCCATTTTCAGACTTTAAAGGGTAATGTTGCGGTTACTTTTTCTTTTTTAATGATAATCTAGAAACTCCCAGAGCAGAACAAATCCTACAAAGTACTTATGCTGCTCATAAATTACTTTCAGTGTAGCTGCAGCCTGATAGTGTGTTTGAAAGCTGGACAGATAGTAAAACTGACTGTAGTAATGCTGTAGTAAGTTTCTCTGCACATATCCATTAGTTTAAGATCAACATAGGCAATATACATACATATATTAATATTATAAATGCTCCATGTCCATGTTCCCCTGTTCATAATGATAAAAGATGTCACTTGCATCACGTCAGCATGACAAAGTGTTTTTGAATGACTTCTATTTTCCTGGGCAATGATCCCCAAGTTATATCAGGCTCGAGAGACAATACTTGTTTGATAAATTTATAGTTGGAGAGATTTGCTGTGGATAATGGTGCTTGAGGAGATTTGTTTTCTCGCCGTCTCTCCTCTGTCGCAGTCATATTCATTCCACCCCCTCTTTGACCCTTCACTCATTCCCATTTCACAGCTTTGATTTAAACCCCAGGAGCGGTAGTATTCATAAAGCTGCAGATAAGAGCTAGAAATCACACTGAAACCTGGCCCCGAGCCAGCGCGGCGCATAACCCACATTAACTTCGGAGTTTCACATCTTTGTGCTAGAGATAGTATGCCAGGAATGTGCGCTTGAACGCAACTGAAACTGATGGACTTCTGTTTGGAGCGTGTGCAACAGCATTCTCCCATCAATCTTAGGCTATTGTTAGACTTCATCATACTGTCCCTGTGGAGCCCTCCCTCTTCCTGTCTGTTCTTCCACACACCCATCAACCTTTTTATGCCACTGAACCAATATAAATACAAATGAGCAAGAAGAATAAGAGGGGGCAACATGTGTCGAATTCAAAGTTTAGGAAGAGAATGACACACCAATGAATGACACTGTTATAACCCAGTAGTTATTCCAACTCAGGAAAAGTGCAGATAACAATTGAACTTTTAGTTCAACTATATAATGAATATTCAAATGAGAGGGTCGTGTGATAAATCACTGTCTTGTCAAGCTGTCACATTAGTATTCTTAAAGATTTCAGGCAAAAGTAAGAATTAGAGCTACAACAGTTGCTGGTTTTTCATTAGCAAATAACAATTGAAGCAATTTTTCAAGCAAAATGCCATAAAACCAACAAAAAAAATACCATAAAAATACAAATATTTCCTGCTTTTCATCTGATTTATATAATTAGAGTTTGCATTGTTGAAAAGATAGAATAAGACATTTAAAGACCCTGAAATTTATGCTTTTAAATGATGAAGAAAGTAATCGGCAAATAATTAGCTGGCGTCAACCCTTGTCTTTGTCATAATCAACTGATGAAACAGGCTCATGAAACTACAACATTGTTTTGGTCAGTTACAAATGCACTTCCTTTAAGTTGCTTAAATCTGCAAAATGTATATAATATAATATATTCCTATAATAATTCTGCATAAGTTCAGTTGTGGTTTAATTTAAACCTTCTCAGTCATTACTTTGCTCTTATTGCACTTTCAAAATGGATTTGGGGGAAAGAAGTTGGATTGTGCCTCTCATACTTTTTCTGTCCTGATACCCAAGTTAATAGAATACACAGATACTGACTGATAATAGTACAGATTTGCATCAATCTTCCATTTAAATTTGCTTCCTCCAGGTATGACAATACTAAACAGCCTTAGTTCTCGAGTCTGTTTCTGTTGTATTGTGGTGTGTCGTTTCCCTGTGAACCACTCTGTGGGAACTCCTCTTAAAGCCCATTTTTCATTACTAGGTCATAACGAGTTCGCCCCAGGAGAGAAAGCAGTGCAGCTCGATGCAACTCAGAACAAGTATCTCTCAAGAGGATCCCTCTTTCCCCCTCCGTTTAATTTTTTTGTTGTCTTGCTCCACTCCTGGGATAAGTAGACTCTGAAGAGGAAAAGTTACCAAAGTTTACTAGGTGTTGCAGGGCAACTCTTTCCCCCGGCTTCCCACAAATACCCCTGGTGACACACAGACAGTTACTGCCTGTCTTTTCTCTGAGGAGAGAATGGGCAGAGGGGAGAGAGGAGGAGTGGAGATGCTTTCACTGTGTTTTTTATGACCTCTCCCTGACTGCACCTATTGTTGCGGGGCAGGGTGAAAAGGAAAAGGGCCCACAGCTGAGAAGCGCTGCCTTCCGAATCAACCAATCCCCCCGTAGCTCCCGAGCTACATTGATAGTTACTAGTGCAGCAGAAGGTACTCGCTGTACACCTCAAACTTTAATTATCGTGTGATTTAACCTAGTTATGGTTTAGTCTGAGTTTTAACAGACACAAACCAGAGGAAGAAGAGGACAGACAGGGAGAAAGTAGCCCGGAGAGACATGACCATGATAGATGGATTTAGCCTGCCATTAGCCCTGATCCTTTTCCCATCAACCAGAATGCCTGGGGGCACTCTCATTTCAACCGGGAGAGACAGACTATAGTCGGGGAATGTTTAGCAGCCTGGTTTCTGCTTACTACAGGAAGCCCTCATTCGTCTGTTGGCACAATTATGAAAATACTGCCAGGTCAAGTTAGGAGGCTCCACTCTGAATTTTTATAGTAACCGTGTTGCATCAGCGCTTTGTCACAGCCTAGATTGAAGAAGATAATGCTGGAAATCCCTCTATTAGATCAGTATACCGTATTAGATTTAGTTTTTAAAGGTTGTATGAGATATTTGGCAGCACAAGAGCACCATTTCAGGAGAACTATTGCTCCAGAGAGAAAGATATTATTGAAAAATAAACTTGTGCTTGCAAGTTTCAACACTTGCTGAAGTACTTAACACAAAAATGATAAGTTCTGTCTAAAACCCTAGTTTAGGACTATTTCAACGTGCTGTATCTTCCAAAACCTATCAACATTATCATTTGTATCTTTTTGTGGAATTTCTGCTGTAATTCAGGTTTACAGAATAGGGAGTAATGAGTCTCTAACGTTACCCTGAAAGTGTTGTTTTTTCTTTATACCTGGAGGGGGAGAGAGCAATGGGAAGAAGCGTGGGACCTGCTTTGAAGGCAGCAGCTCTGCTTCTGATCTTCCCTCTGTTCCACCATGAAAGATGGGTCTGCCTGAAGATCCACTGTTGGAAAGGGGAATTAAATGGGGACTGGACAGAGGGTGGGGTCTGCCCTGGAGGCATGTCCTTCTCCAGTTGCATCGCACTGTTGTCCTGCTTGAAAACATTTTTTTTTTTTAAAAGAGGAAGAAATATAGTGAGAAAAAGCAGCAGAAGCACGAGAAACAACTTAAAGTCTGAGTTATAACCTTTTTAGAGCGAGACAGCAGATTGTAAATGAGAGTACCTGAACCAAACAGGTTACATAACACCACTTGTTGCTTCTGCAGCTGGCAAATGTAGTAGTCCAACAGTAATGATAATATAAAGACAGGCTTGCACACACAGCTGTGTCTTATTGCATTTGTTAACTATAGTTTACTGTAAACAGGGTCTTTATAGCTGACACAAGCCTTGGCCCACTTCCTAAATATTAGAGAACATGGGGCTACTATATTTATATTTACCATCCTTTGGGTGTAGGTGTGAAGAAACAGATGGAGAGAAGTTGGGAGACTCGCACATGAAAATGACCCAAATATGTAATCAAATTCAAGGATGTCAGTGTCCATACGTTTACTGTAACCTTAGAGGGGTTTTTTTTGCATGTGTGGTTCTTAAAATTCCCTGACATGGCCTGTTTATGCTGGATTAAAATCACCAGATACATAAATAATAATTAGGTTACCGTTACTCCACCTTCTTTTGTCAAACACATCCTATCCTAACACGACTTAAGCTTGTCTGGAGGAGACAAACACTAGTGAAGATTGACTAGTCGCAGCCTGATTTTGTACATCAGCTCAGCTGTACTAACTTTATATACTTCATCCCAACACAAGCTCTGGATTTATCTTTCCAGTACAGGGATGGGGTGCGGCCTGGGGCTTAGGACGACTCTAAAGAGCAAAACCAGAGCATCTTTCTCTGCTCATTTAATTCAATTCAACATTTTGTTGAAAGAATATGTTGCTGTATTTTCCTTAAATCTGATATAGTGAACTTGACTAGATAAATATGGATTTAAGCACATATAGGCAGAGTTGCAATGTTTTTAGTTAAATTTAATTCCAACATGCAGCTTTTTTCTCTAGGTCGGGCTAAAGTCTTAACAAGATAAACAAATTTTATCGGGGCTTGATTAACAAAATGTGACATAACATTTGGAAAAAGGAGACAATCCGCACACCTCAAAGCATCTAGGTGTTCAGATCTTTACAAACGTTCAGTGTTACACCTCTGATTGTTCAATGCACAAGAAATATATGGATATGTAATTGACTTTTCTTATATTACTATTGATTCAATTTATTTTGCGCTAATTGTTGATGTTGTTTTATCTCACAGCCCTTTTGTGAGGCCTGCGTTGTGTGTGTGCTTGGAAAGAGTTATGCCAATGAATGGGAAAACTTAGACTGACAGAATCACATGTGAATCAGCAGTGGCTATGTCGTGTGTTTGTGTTACTACTGTGGCTGCGAGAGTTTCCAGACAAAATGGCTGACTGGGGTGTACAAGTGTTTTTTTTGTCGCATAACGTCAGCATGGAGTCATGTAGACTGGGAGCTAGGTCTTTTATCAGGAAATTTCTAGAGGGCTGACACTGAAGTACCATGGAGCTACAAAGAAAATATTTGGCATGATATTCTATAGGCCAATCAACACAGATGGGTTTATCCCATAACCACTGTTCTCCTTGGTTGTGTAACAGAGCCATCATTATAAACCTACAGAGCCTGCTGGGAGGAATCTATGGAATCACTGAGAGAGGACTTGACAACAGGAAGTAGGAGTATATCATTGGTCTAGTGAAACCTGTTTGTAATGGAATTCCTATTGTTGCAGCATGGGTAGAGGATCCCCTCTGTGCCCGAGGCTAAAACCAATACCCTTGTTATTAGTGGAGACCCATAGGAGTCACACTATGATTAAAATACAGCTTGAAATCATTTGATGGGATTACAACAAAAAAGTACACATCTGATGGTTTCTAAACCTTTTTCTTACCTCACAATCTTCATCTTTCTGTACATCTGATTCAGCCTGTGACACATTTGTTGTGTAATTGAGCACAATGCGTTTTTAACAGTATGCATAATGCAAGTAAACAATTCCACGTGTGTCTCAGATGGTTATTAAATTAGTATAACTCATGTGCATGTTGCTGCGATTGATAATTGCGTAAAAAAGGTTTGTGTGCTTGTGTGTGTGTGTGTGTGTGTGTGTGTGTTTTGTTTGGATTTATTTTGGTACCACTGTGGACGTGCAAGTCCAAGGACAATGTGTGATAACGACAACACACACACACACACACACACAGTTCAGCTCCTTCTTTCAATCATCACTTGCACACATAACACAGCCTCCATTGAGAGCTGTAATAAAATAATCATAAGTGAAACAGTAGGTGAAGAAACTATGTGTCTTTATCATTACATCCTTTTTTTCCCATGGGAATATTGTCAGAGTGTACATGTCAACAATGCACTCAGCCTTTTGTTTTTTAATCCTAACTGTTACAGCTCAGCGTCGCTGTCAAACAACCTGGAACAGCTTCTCAGGCTGTATTTTCTCTGCAGGATTCCTGTAGGAACAACACAGCTGATGGGGGGACATGTTCAAACGCAGTGCGAGGACTGCATGCAAATAATGAAATGGGACAGTTTGTAATGTGAGGAGATCTTGGCAGAGGCGAAAGCATGTCGAAAATAATACCGCGTGTATGAAAGGATCAAAGCGTCTGTTTTGGCGTTTGATGCACCGGAAAAGGCTGCTTCGTGTCGTAGACAGTAAACAAGAGCATTTTGGAGCTTGTGTGCCGGCTCATAGAGATTAGCATGAAAAGTTGCTACTGTTACTACTCTGCAAAAGGCTTCAGAAAGCTAAATGTTCTCATGTCCTGATGTTGATCCCTATGTCATCATATAAAGATAAGCAGAAACCATGACTTACTTTCTTTAGTTGAGTTTTTTTGTTCATTATGTCTGCCAAGGAGGTTTTCTCTCCTGTCCGTTTGTGTGATAGGGTGTTTCAATTTGACATTTTCACCAATTTCTAAGAGAAACCTTTGAGAATCTCGAGGAATAAAAACAGGCTTGTTTAGGGGACTGATATCTGTGATGGTGTGCAATCTATTTGTGGTTTCAAATATAAATCCAGTGGTTTCATAAGGGGATGTTTGTGCCTTGGCAGAGGTTTTTTAATTAAATTTTTATTGGCTCTTACTTTTATTTCTTTATTTTTCAGTTTGTTTTCGTATAGTTTAGTTCTGCCGAAGTGGTCAACGGAAAATGTATCAGTAACTACTATAACAATCAATAGCGAACGCTCCCTAGTTCCAGCTTCCAAGGTAAAAATGTATGTGCATGTGAGATATTTAGGTTATATAATTCCTTGACTTTACACTTCACGTGGTAGTGTCTTCACTGTGGGGACTCTCAGGACAGGTGTAGTGTTACTGAGAGGTTTGGAGGGTTCCGGCCATCGTTAATGTGCTTAACAGTTTTAGGACCTGAGGACAGGTGCTTTGTGGCCCTGTCAGCCTTCTGTTTCTTCAGTAATAAATTACCTGCATACTGCTGTTGGCCCTGTTGAATATCAACTATCATCTCCTCACCTGCGCGGTTGTCTTTTTCTCTGTCTCCCACTCTTTGTGTTTCCCTTTCTCTTTCACTCGTCTTTCTCCTTTCTCTTCCTCCCCCCTCTCGTCTGTCTCTTTCATCCCAATCTTGTCTTTCCACTCGTCCTTTTCTCTCAATCCTTCATCACACGTAATGACCTTCCCCTCACGTATGTTTATTCATCTTGCAACAATTTCAAATCCCAGTCTTTTATGATCCAACTCTAATGTTTCCCTTCCCTGTTTTCTCTCTTTTCAGTTTTATTACTTGAAACTATCGAGAATGACGATATCGGGAGGAAGACCTTGAAGATCACAGATTTTGGTCTGGCCAGGGAGTGGCACAAAACCACAAAAATGTCAGCTGCAGGCACCTACTCCTGGATGGCCCCCGAGGTCATCAAGTCATCTCTGTTCTCCAAAGGCAGTGACGTCTGGGGGTACAACATAAAACTCACACACGTACCCAAGAAACATCTACTTCTCTTATTTGTTTGGCATTTTTCCTCATTGCATTGTTAAATATTCCTTTCCAACAGTTATGGAGTCTTGCTGTGGGAGCTGTTAACGGGGGAGGTACCGTACCGAGGGATAGACGGCCTGGCTGTAGCTTACGGCGTGGCAGTCAACAAGTTAACTCTGCCAATCCCCTCCACCTGCCCCGAACCCTTCGCCAAGCTCATGGAAGGTAACATAGAAATACAATGTAAATGTAGATTTATTTGACAACATTTTAGACGTTTCTTCATGGTAGTTATTTTACGTGATGTTGTTTTTCCATGTGCACAGCAATTTTCAGTCATACTGATTTTATGTGGATAATATTATCGCTTAGAGAATCTTAATTTTACTGTAATGTCACGTTACTAGCAATTGATATAAGTACTATGCAAAGTAGTTTATTTTAGGCAAGTACTAGTAGTTTTCTTACATATGCAATATGTGTGTCCAGAGTGTTGGGACCAGGACCCCCATGTACGTCCCTCCTTCTCCTGCATCCTGGAGCAGCTGTCGGCCATCGAGGAGGCAGTGATGGCCACCATGCCTCAGGACTCCTTTCACAGCATGCAGGACGACTGGCGTGTGGAGATCCAGGAGATGTTCGATGAACTCAGGACCAAAGAAAAGGTTTGGGAGTGATACACAAATCACACGTACATTACACCATATACACTCAGTATAGGAGCCAGCAAGTGGTTGAATGTATAAAATGTGTCCGTTATATCCTCCTTCCTCTTTTCTGTTTCACAATGAGAGTTGGAAACAACGTTGCTGAACAGTGTGTGTTTCTGGCCTCTTGTCCTCCCTGTACCACTCTGAATACATGTGAACTCATGCAGTTCACATGTTGCTGAAGTTGCTGCTCTGTCAATCTCTCCTGGATCACTCGGGACAGCTTTTTCAGACTTATACGTTTAATTGGCTACTTTCAGTGGACACGCTAATCGTGCATTTAACACAACGAGTCATTAATGCCGACGTGCTTTAGTGTACTTCCCCTTGTTAAGACCTTAATCTGCTTCCTGTACAAGTCTCCTGTCGCTGACTTACAAAGGAGGGTTAATTAGTGCTTTGAGAAACAGCGGGATCAGCAGCACACAGACCTGGGTCAATGCATGTTGGACTGAGTGACATGAAATCTGAAATCCCTTCAGGTGGTGGTGTTGTTTTAAGAGATTCAATTTTTGCCTTGTGTGTTATTTGTATTTGTTGTATTATGGATGTATGTATTTAGCTTTGTTCTAGTTTACAATCATTCAGATAAATTTCTTAAACACTCAAATTACATAATCTACATCCCCTCAATAAATCATAATCTCGAGGTTTTCTCTTTATATAAAGCTTTCATAAATCAAGTGGGGAAAAAAATTCCCACAGCAAATTGTAGAATTAGCCAGTACCTCAGCAGATTTCCTGTTAACCTCCCACAGTAATCTGTGTCTAGGTGGGTGGCTGAAGGGGCTTGACGGTAAAGCAGCTTTATGGAAGTCATCCAGTAAGGATTATTATTGCTCAGCTAAGAGCAATTAAAGTGAAAACAGAGGGAATGAAGAAAGAATAAGCTATGGGAGGAGACAAGCCGGTTTTGTTGTGTAACACAGCCTGAAATAACACAACCTTGTACAGTTCTAATATGTAACGTGCAGCCAACACACGCAGAGCTTTTCTCGCGTCATGCATGAGATATAAGATGTTTTTCTACCACTGTCTTAAAATCAAATGGTGTCAAACATGACCACGTCAGACATTTGGAGGAATGCTCTTCGTGAAAAGGGCAAACCCAACTAGCAACAGATTTGTCATAGAAAAAAAACTATAATTTCTCTGTCTAGGCCTGTCGGTGTGTCAGTGAACAACAGAGGTGTGTCTGCCCATTCATACTGAATATTTGTCTTCATCCTCCAGGAGCTCCGTTCCCGGGAAGAGGAGCTGACGCGAGCTGCCCTTCAGCAGAAGTCTCAGGAGGAGCTGCTGAAGCGTCGGGAGCAGCAGCTGGCCGAGAGGGAGATCAACGTGCTGGAGAGGGAGCTCAACATCCTCATATTCCAGCTCAACAAAGACAAGCCCAACGTGAAGAAGAGGAAGGGCAAATTCAAACGCTCCCGCCTCAAACTGAAGGATGGAAACCGCATCAGCCTGCCCTCAGGTCAGGGAACAGACTGAATCTATGTCTTGTGTTTGCGTTTTACAATTTTGGAAATTACAAACATTACAGACAGATGACAAGAAATATCATTTTTATATAAACTGTGTTGCCCGGTCTTTATGTCCATGTTACATTTTGCAGACTTCCAGCATAAGATCACCGTTCAGGCGTCACCTTCAATGGACAAGAGGCGGAGCCTTCATAGCACCAGCTCCTCCCCTCCCAGCAGTCCCACGCTCATCCCTCGGCTACGAGCCATTCAGCGTAAGTTTACTGTGTTTTCTTTCTCAGGACGTCTGATCATCTCCTCTGACTCTGCATCGGTATTCTTGGCTTAGCCTGTATTTTCGAACCTGTGTAGAAAAATAAAAATGATTCTGAAGAACGCAAATCAAATCACAGAGAATACCATGGGAGCTGCGGACATGAAGGCACAGCGTCGTTCAACAAAGACAAGAGCTGTGAGAACAAAAGCTCCGGAGGCACAAGCAAGTCAGCCAGTTGTTTGAACAGTTTGATAATATTGTTAGTCACGCACCAACGCCCCTGCAATAACTGGAACAAATTCCTCTTGGGCATGTGTAGATTGTGACTTTCAGACAGGGGGCACGGGCTGTTGCTTGGTGTTACTGGATTTGTTATGCAGGCCGGAATGGAGATATGGATCAATTCCATGCAGAAAAAAGCAAATGTATGCACTTACTATGCTGAACATCCTGAAAAGCACACAGATACAATCCACACATTGGTTGAGCTCTAAAAATGACAGATGCTTCCAGAAACATGCTTCTCCGCCATCAGCCAACAAGGGGTTTTATTTTGAGCTGCTGTAGCGGACGAAACACAAGTCTTCCATTTTAAGAACTGAACTAAATGTTTTGTTTTCGCTGAAGGAAACAGAATAATGCTCATGTTGGTGGGAGGTAACTTGTATGTTTCCTTTCTCAGTGACGTCTTACATGCCGAGGGACAGATTGTATGTTTACCAACAGGATGTTGATCTGACCAGCGAGCTCACAGTCTTCTCTGAGCTCGGGAGCAAAGGCAAGCGATTGTTACCCACATGCAGGGTGGGCGTGGACTTTCTGTGGCTAACAGATCGTGGTGTTTGGCTAACTGTGACAACTGGAGGGGTTTGTTGCCTAACAGGTTTCCATCAGTGGGGATTGTACGTGTTGGTTGGGTTTCCTCATGTGTGAAATATAACATGACTTTGTTGTTTTCTGCTGTTTCAAATTGTCTTACAGGTTTCTGATGAGGTTCATGCCACAGACATGGGCACCTCTGCCATTCATATTTTAATCGTCTAATATCATTTTGCTTGAATTCAATAATTGGCCTTTTTTAAAATATACTTGTTCCTAGTTATGGCAGTTTTGGTCGTGGTTTGTTGCTCCAACATGTTTTGTGGATTCTACCTTCCCCCCTTTTTCTTCTTCATAACAACTTTACCAAAACTAACCCATGTGTGTCAGAAGCTTTTATAACAATGGCTGTTTGGGTTTTGTATGTGCAGACATTATTATACATCTTGTATGAAAAGGTTAAACATGCTGTTCAGATCAGGCATTAACTTCTGTCTCAGGTGATCCGGTCACAAGCAGACAGCTCTAATGACATGTGTGAATAAGTTAATATCCAAGTCAGTTGCTCAGGATGTTTTCTGGAACTTTCTCAGACCCCCTTATGAAATGTCTGGAAAATGAGCCAAGATGAAAATACAGCAGGAACATTTTCCCGTTGTCGTGAGCACTTCTGACCCAGACAAGCTCTTACTGTGTTCTTCGTATGTGACTCATTTTTCATGAGTTCATGTCTGAAAACAGCTTTGGAGACGCATTCGAGATCCACTCGATCAGACCACATTCATTTAGCAGTGTAAATACAAATTCACAAACATTGACTGCAACATTTTTATTTGTTTAACTGTTTCAAGAAGGTCAAGTTTTGCTTCCTGGCTACAAACCACAGCACGTTTTGTCTTTGCAAACAGACATGATGCACATGTTCATTTGCAAATAGAGCAGGGGAGCGAGTCCAATCACATCTGGTCACTTGAGACACGTGTGGAGACTCATTCTAATGCCATGTGTGAACTGAGGTGCTTGGAGCTGTCTGCCTGTGATCAGATCACCCAAGCAGCATGTTAATGATGCCAGGTCTGAACAGGTTTCCCTAAACCCCTCTGAATAAAACGTAGCTATTATAATTAAAAGCTTAATGGATATAAATCCTCACCTTTTCATAGATAACCCTCATAAGTCACGTGATTATTTAGAGGTTTGACGGCATATTTGGACAAACTACATAGAAATAATAACCTACCATTCACACCAAGATTCCTACTGAGATTTTCCAGATGAGATAGTAACCTTTAGATTTCCTGCCAGCCTGCTGCAGTTGTTTGAGTCTGTGGTCACACTTCTGCTCTCTGTGTCCCAGTCACTCAGGATGAGAGTAACCGTACATGGGGCCGCAGCACCCTCTTCAGGCCAGAGGAGTTTGATGACGTGAAGAAGGGAATCAAGAAGAAAGGAAGAACCTGGGGCCCCAGTTCAATACAGAGCAAAGAAAGGCCTGCTGCTGCTGAGAGGTGGACTTTACACACACACACACACACACACACACACACACACACACACACACACACACACACACACACACACACACACACACAACATGTTGGCCACAATTTGGTTTCTGTACCAAAACAACAAATCCACTTCCCCACATCGAGCGGTTTTATACAGTAATAAACAGCATATATAAATACACTACAAATATATATTTTATTTTATTCTACAGTTGAAAATAATTTAAATTCCAATTCATTGCATTTAGTTCATTTCTGTTGTAGTTGTCTACTGAATCCCTAACAACCACAAGATGATGATGTTGCTTAAACCAACAAACCAACTTCACAACATCTGCTCAAATCTTTCCCAACACAATTTTCTGCCTAACCCTGAGCTCCGTTAACCTTTATCCCCAAACCAAGTCTCAACTATGAGAAATGTCCCAAATATACTCACTGCATTTGTTTTGAATTGAAAGTGGTCCTCGCAAAGATAGCAACACACAGAGACGATCAATGTCATGTTTTCCTGTCGGCCTCCTCTGAACCTGCTCGTGGTTTTCAGAGTGCGTCCTCTGTCAGACGGCAGTAACCCCTGGTCCACCAGCCTGGTGAAGTCCCAGAAGTCTGTCCCTCTCGCTGCCCTGTTTGCAGAACAAGGTGAGAGTGTGTTTGTTTGATATTTGAGTGACGTTTGTGTAGTAAGGCCAGTGATAACAACTTGTAATAATGTTTTGTTCAATCAGTTTTTTTTGAGTACTTGTAACTTGTATGATTTAAGTTTCCCTTCAGGTTTGTCACTCAAACACAATGAAGTTATTTGTTGACAAACTGCAGATTGCTGATAAAAATCAGCTGATATTCACAGACACGTCAGTATCTGCGTTGTTGTTTGCTGATATGCAATATAAAAGAGTTTGTCATTGTCTATAATTCCTTCTTCTGCGTTATCAGCAGGAGCCAGTAAAGATGAGGCCTTCACCCAGGATAGTTCCGACAGCAGCTCCAAACCAAAGCAGCTCAAGTTCCCCAACCAGGTGTACATCGATCTACCTCTGTGGAGGGACGAGCAGCAGCCTCAGAGCCCCGGGGGCCATTGTGGGCCTGGAGACAATGGGGTCGGGGCAGCCGGTCAGAGTGGCCCTGCAGAAACCCCAGATGACCCCTATACCACCACATCCACCTCGTCTACTTCCACCACCCCGCAGCTCACCCCGACCAACAGTCTGAAGCGGACGTCAACTCGCCGCAAGACTGACTCTGTGTTGTACGGCTGCGGCTCCCTGCTGGCGTCAGTCGTGCTTGGCTATGACATCAGGGAGGCTCTCAAAAACTCAGCCCCTGGTGAGGATTGTGAGCCCCAACGCGAGGAGAAAGAGAAGAAGAAGAAGGAGGGCCTGTTTCAGCGTGCGACACGGTTCCGACGCAGCACCTCACCGCCAAGCGGTCGCGTCCGCAAAGACGAGGTGACGCCAAACCACACCTGCACCCAACCTGTTAATCTCATCTCCATGTCGGCCATTATGGAATGCAACTCCACCAAGTGTCTCCTGCAGTCTGAGGTGGATGTATCGGATTCGAGCCCTGGAAAGGTTGAGCTTGTGACCGTTAATAATCACACAGATCCATTAACAACCAGCCCAGTAGCTACAGACGGACAGACTGACAGGACTGCGGCTAAAACACAGACGCCAGTGCAAACCCAAAGTCCGCCTCCAGATCCGAACAACCACAACACAGGGACACGGCTACGCAGAAAGAAATACAACAACCACAACAGTGAGTAATACACAACAGGGGGGTAATGAGTAAGCAAGTGAATACGGCTTTAAAATACTTGCTGTATGTGTTAAAAATATATCTCCTCTGTCTGTTTCCAGCCAATGGTCCACCCTCTCTGCCTCCTCCCACCCCACAGAAGAAGCAGGAGAAAAAGAAGGAGGGAGCTCCGGAGAAGCCCTCCGGCAGGGAGTTGTTCTCCAGGCAGCGACCGGTCTCTTTCCGGGCCAAACCCCACGCCTGGGCCCTGCTGCGAGGACGCAACAAGAGCTACTCCCTGGGCCACTACTCCGGAGAGAAGGCAGTAAAAAACCTAAACATGGTGCTGTCGTCGGAGGTGGGGGTGGGCTGCTCCCTGCTGGACATGGACACAGAGGGCCAGAAACGAGACTGCACCGTGCCGCTCTGCCGCATTCAGAGTTCCCCGGCACGGCCCTCCGTCTTCGAGCTGGAGAAGGAGTTCCTCTCTTAGAAGAAGTGATCTGCCGTGGGCGTAGTTCCAGAACATGCAGAATTTTGGCCTTGAACTCCTGGAGGGTTTAGAACCAGGCTGCCTTTTAAAAAAAACAAAAAAAAACATTCTATAACTTAGAACCAAGCTTTGTCTTAGGTCTAGAACATAGGGATGTCAGTGTTCCAGAGCGCAACTAAGTCTTAGGCTGTGTCTCAATTTAGTGGGTCGCATCCTTTGGAGGATTCAGTCTATGGAGACCATGCCCAGGCTGAACTGAAATGTCTGATCTCTGGAGGATTTCTTATCTGCGTCCCCAGCTCCACTCGCTCTTAGCGTTGCATCGTTAGCTACTTTGAGTTGCTGCAGTTCAGCCACCAGCTTGTTAGACAACCTAAGTCGCTCCGCTGTGATTCGATAGATCTTCAAATGCAG
Source organism: Verasper variegatus (assembly GCA_026259375.1). Taxonomy (NCBI): domain Eukaryota; kingdom Metazoa; phylum Chordata; class Actinopteri; order Pleuronectiformes; family Pleuronectidae; genus Verasper; species Verasper variegatus. The sequence continues at coordinate 17,522,452 of CM048050.1, forward strand.
CTTCCGAAGGACGCGGCCCCTGAATTAAGACACGGCTTGAGACATCTAGAGAACATCTGTGTCACAGGAGTTCTAGACTGTGCACCCTTATCTCAGTGGGAGAAAGGCCTTACAAACCGCTGTGTCTCATTCAACATCACACACACACAAACACACACATTTAGTGCTGAAACCTGAGCGGTACGATCCAGAGCTGGACCAGCAGCTTGACTGCCACCTTCATTAGCTCATTTCTCTCTCCTCCTTCGTCTTCCTCTCTCGTTCTGTCGGTGCAGCTAAACGTTGACCGCCGCTGCAGCTTTTTTGCAACACAGTACCCTCACCTTTTTATTTATATATATATTTTTATAGGTAATTTAATATGAAAAGACTTGACCTTACCTTAGCAACCAGCAGGATGTACATTCCATGTCAGTTTCAAAGTTGTGCGATCACGCTTTTTAGATACTGTTTTTTTTTTTTTTTTGTGTTGGACTTGAGAATATTGCATGCGTGTACCCTTAAAATGTTGAACAAAAAAAAAATCATGCCTTGTTTGTAAATATTTCTTTTTATCCATTATCAGCCTAATGCTGACAGTTGTTTTTTTTATTGCATATATGCTGTTGTGTGAGTAACGTGCTGGAGCGTAGCAGGGATGTTTCCTCCCCGAAGGTTTTAGAGAAGCAGGGAGGAAAAACACTGGAAGTCCTTCAAAGCCGATTTGGAATTTTTCCACTTAAAAGTTGGATTCAATTTTTCAATGACACGTTGTGGTCATGTGTAGCTAATATTGACTTTTGTAAGAGTATTTATAGAAAGGTTTCTTTGGTTAATATTTCATATACACACTTTGCATCAGGGCGGCTGGCAGAGGCTACGATGACATGTCAGCCATGAATGTTGATGTCAGGAAAAAGCTGCGGCGAAATTACAGAATTTCTAATGTGATCCCTGCAGTGACAGCTGATTGGCTGGAGCTGCGATGACACAGCATGATATCCTCTTGAAGCTGTGGCTGGATTAGCACAGAGCCCGGGAGTGGTCACACTGAAGACCATGTTGACTTTGATGCACAACTCGGCAGAACTTGTACTGTAAACACAGTAAAATGTGCCTTCAAGTACTGAAGAATGTCTCAATCTAAAATTCACGTCCTCTCCTTTATGATCATGTGAACACAGTATTTTAATTTATGCAAACAAGTCGTTAAATTTAACTTCATCACTCGGCATTTACGATGACACCCCCATCGCCGTTATTCGTTAATCACACCGTGAACGTTTACCTGGTTTGACATAAAGCTGAATCAGGTTGTTTTATGTAACATTAGAGAAACAGTGTCCCAAAGTAAGAAAATGTATTATTTTAGTCAAGCTCAGGAAAGTCTGGAGATGGATTTAAAAGATGAGATTTCAGAATTCAGTTGAGGACATTTTAACTTTTCATTATCGTACTGTAAACTTAGAGCCTGTTTGTTTGGCTCACCAGAAGTTGTTTTTCCAGACCTCGGTGAATTTGATGATATGACGTTCTTACTATGCAGAATATTTACTGTACCTTCTTCCATGGTCACTCCCGGGCTCTCGCTCTTTTAAGAGTTTGAACAAATGAACCCATCCTCAAATGGGTGACGATTCTACCCCCCCCCCCCCTCAGCTTTTTATCTCTGCCTCACTCGTCTGTTAAGAAAACGTGTTCTACCTTTTGAAGGAACGAAACAAGGGCTCATTAACATGAAGACATGAATTCCTGAATGGTGTAAATATAACTGTGATTCCTGATGTGTGTGTATATCACTGTGGCATCTTATGATGATGTAGAATGTGAAGTTTCTGTACTTTGTGACAACAGACTTTAAAAACCAGGTCCATCACTGTAAAGGCCTTACGAATAATCAGGTGCAGTTTACAAGTCGAGATATCTGGATTTTACCCACTTATCTTTTTAAATAATGAAGGGTATCTGTAAAAACCATAATGCACTGGTACTGTACATTCCCCTTTTGAAATACTGTGTTTCACTCTGGAGCTGAAGTCTGCAGTTTGTCGTCCAGTCGGAAACTCTGGTCGGCTGGTGGCGAACACACAGGGTTTTGTCTGTTACAGTCAAAAATCCCCAAACAAGCCCAAACAAGAAAACATTCCACTGCTGTTGACAAACCGCAGCGATATTATCTGTGAAAGCAGAAATCCATACGGTGCATTCAGGGTTTCTGGCTACGGGACCAAATTCCACTGTTCCAGCGCTGAGGCCTCTGTGTCTTCACGACCAAAACCACGAAATGAACTAGCTGCTAGTGCGGAGTTCTTGCAAAGAAAAGTTCTCCGCATGAAAACGTCACACTCGACCTCAGAGGTGCAGAGACCCATCATCACCGTCTGATCAAATCATGTGACTTCCTGTTAAAATGCAACACTTCCTGTCAAGTCGCTGAACGCGTGTTTCGGTGAACCATTCTTATCACTACAGTATTGGCTGTTTCATGCCTGATTGATCAAGAGTATCAAGTTTGTCAACATTTTGAATAAAGTCTAAATCAATGCTATTCTGGGGCGTGAGGTTTTTCTTTTGCTGCTGAGAAGAGACGAGCGAGCGTGAAGAGTAACTCTGGGTTTTTATTTGTCAAGCAGCACATACAACAAGCACATTCGGCATTAAATTTCACATCCACAGACTCTTTCACAGTGAAGTGAACGTTCTTCAACTTTTAAGAAAGTGCTCGGCTAAAACTAAAAAACGAGATATTTGTAAAGTTCAAACATTGTCTGTAAAGATGGACGACATGACAGAAGGGAAGCCAAAGCGTCTCGATTGCAGTGAAGGTCAGAAATAGAACTTGGACCAAACAAATTAATTCTAATTCAAGTCAAATGTTGTTTTCTTAAAGATGGTTTCTGTCATTTCATTTAATTACAAATTTATGTCCAATTGCAAATTTTACTGGTAAACGTCATGGTTGATAGCTGGGACTGACCCCCCCCCCCCCCCCCCCCCAGTATTTGTGATTTGGGCTTCATTTCAGAATAGGGGAAACGTGTCTTCCATCTTTATTTACTTACTTTATTTATTTTGAATGTATCTATGGGCTTGAATATACCTCAGCTCCATAGTGACAACAGAGACAAAGATAATGGTTCTTCTCAGGACCAGGTCCGATCCGTTCACAGGAAACAAATAAAAATGTAAAAACAATGATGATGACGAAAATAAATAGGCTTAAACATTAGTTGACATTTAACTGGACGTCCACTCACTGGTGAGGAAAAGGCTGGTGATAGGATCTTCACCTTTAACCTCCACAGCTCGGACCTTTAAAGCTTTGAGTGATAAAGTGCAGCACTTTCATTTCACAGATTTTTGGGGCTGCAGCCATCGAGGTAGCGCCGGATGGTTGAACCTGGCGGATGACGAGTCTGCTCGTCCACCGTGTCGCTCGTCTGCAGGAAGAGGAAAGACGAGACAAAGGGGGAGAAGGAGACAGAGGTAGGAGAAGATTAATGAGAAGCACAAAAGGAAAAAGTGTTGCACTATTCTCCACGTCCGTGTGCGCAGATCTAAAAATAGTGGAGAGGGTGGGGTGAGCAGAGGTAATTATAGTCATTGTGGAGAAGAGATTTCTCCTGCAGGAGTTTCATTCTCCCTCCCTCCCTCTGTCCAAACCGCCGCCGGCCTTTGTTACATGACAGCTGATACTTGACTTCTCATTGGTTGGTCTTTTGTTACACCTGAGACAGGTCACCTTTCACTTTCTAACGATACTGTCCAACTCGTCTGAGACACACACACACACTCACACACAGACACACACACACACAGACACACATCACACACACACGAAACTTGGTGAAAGGATGGGACCTGGGCTAAGAAAGACGCAATTAAACGTTGGCACAGATCTTTAACTTTAACTTTGTGAGATCGGATGTTTTTTGACATTTTCACCAGTTTCCCAGACAATAATTAATTCATTCAACTAATTCAGCCATATTTAGAGGACTGATTTCTATGAGTGCAGAATTGAAGGGGCCTTGGTGGAGGTGCATCTTACTGAGAGAAGTTCTCTTCAAGCCTCTCTTCATCTTACATCTCTGACCTTTCTGTTCCCTATTGACTTGTTCATGGAGATTCTGGGGCAGAGGCTGTTGTCTGTCCCAGAGAAGTCAGGACCCCGAGGCTCTGCAACGATCTGCCTGAGGGACTCAGGTCATCGGCTGTCTAAAACATTTTCTGAGACTTTTATCTGAGAGTCTTTATTGCACATATTCTTACATATTATTTTTATTTGTATTAACTTCCTATTTTTGTTTGACCAAATCTTTTGTGTGTTTATATTTGGTTCGCAGCAACAAAACCCAATTTCTCCAAAATATCAAAAAATGATTTCCTATTCTATTCTAAAATTGTCTTTCTGTGTGTGTGTGTGTGTGTGTGTGTGTGTGTGTGTGTGTGTGTGTGTGTGTTGTGTGTGTGTGTGTGTGTGTGTGTCTTCGTACCTGTGTGCACTCAGAGCACAGTGACACATTTCAGGGAGCTCCGGTCGCTGCTCTTGCCCTGGAAGGGGAGCTCGACCTGGGCCTGGACGCAGTACTTTGTTTTGTGCTTCAGCTCCTTCAGGGTCAGTTTTTTGGAACAGCAGTCCATCTCAAACACCTCCTGCAGAGAGACAGACAGGGAACATGTCCACATTAAACATTTAGTGATGATGTACCGTCGATTGTTTGCTTGTTTTCTATCACGTACACATTGTGTGTGTGTGTGTGTGTGTGTACCTCCTCTCCACTGGCGTGTATGAGGTAGATGTTGTAGAACAGACTGCTGTGCATCTTCTGGACCAGCGGTCGGGGGGGCTTCACACGGACCACAATCCCTCGCTCGGTGACACTCAGCCGCAGGAAGGGCCGGCTGATTTTAGCTGCAGACAGAAGGATCATGATTAATAATTTAAATGAAACACAAAATCAAAGAGAAGGAAGAGTGACAAACAGAAAAAATGTTACTTTATCTGTGCTTTTGTTTTAACCTTGGAAAACAGTAAATCGACTTTACTGTACAAATAATCTAGTAAATTATTCTTCCTTGTTAAATAAATAGTTGTTTAATAGTTAACAAAAAAAGTAGATTCAGTGATATATTCAATATATAATAGAAAAAAATGAAGCCTGAAATCATAGGACAAGGTGTCATGGAGGAAGAGGAGGAACAATAAGAAGAAGAGGAGGAGGAGAGAAGAAGAAGTGAATGAGGAGGAGGAGCAGCAGCAGCAAGAGGAGGAGAAGAAGAGGGAGGAGGAGGTGTCAACACTCACTGTCCCAGCGGGGGCTGAATCTGGGGGAGAGGGCCCAGGGTGATTTGTTGGAGGGCAGAGAGGAGGCGTGAACTCTGGCGTAGTACCACTCCCTGGGGTCAGAGGTCACGTTACTGAGGTCACACTCAGGCTTCTGCATCCCCTGACAACCGTCCACGTCCAACCACTCAGGCTCCCCGTAACTGAGAGGAGGGGGGGGGGGGGGTTAAAGGTCAGAGGGGACATTGACAGCCACTAGGTGTTGCACTGGAGTGTGGTGTGTGTGTGTGTGTGTGTGTGTGTGTGTGTGTGTGTGTGTGTGTGTGTGTGTGTGTGTGTGTGTGTGTGTGTGTGTGTGTGTGGTCTCACATCTTCCACTGGATGTAGTACTGCAGCGAGGTCTTGTTGGTGGGCGGAGTCCAGTGCAGAATGTTCTGATAGTCCACAGAGTCAAACCTCACCTGAGCAGGTGGAGCGAGCATCACTGCAAAACAGGAAGTGATCGATTATTGACGGTGGTGGTTTATGAGCAGATCCAATCACCAATCACTGACACGAGGAAAATCCAAACAAGCTTTTAAAGTAATAAATATAGTTTTCATTATACAGCAGAGCAAAGCTGGTCAAATACAAATGAGGGAAGATATTGTTTACAGCCGTTACACAGAATAAATGACCACGGACCAAAACTGACAAAATTTAAAGTAAATATAGAAAAAAAAGACCATATACTTTAGGCTAATATAAACATAAATGCAGAAATACACAATTACTAAATATAAATGTAGTTTTTTGAAGGTTACTTATGTATTTCAGCCTTTATTCATCCATTCATTTGTCTATATTTGTATTATTTGTATTTGTAAAAGCACATAAATGTTAAATTAAACTGTTCCGTCCACATTAGGATACACACAGTTTATAAAGATGAGTGATGTTTCATAAAGAAAAAGAATAATCTTCCTTTTATCTTTCTGGTCGGAACAAGGGCTTTTCATTCTTAGAAAGATTTTGAGCCTCATCAGTGTGAACTATTGTTCCTTTAAATGTTACAGCACGTTACACACATTACTCTCATCACATCATGGCCTACAGTAAGTTAGGTTTCTCCTCCTCTTCTTCACTTTAATCACAAGTTTAAAATCTTCCTGTGGTAAATGTCCTGTGATATTGGAACAGAACTGAAGTTTCACCTTGTGCAGCGACGCAGATTCCCAGGTTCCCCAGCAACACGGCACCGAGCAGCAGACGAGTCATGATGTCGATGATGGTAAACACACTCACACACAAACACACGCTACCTGAGCCACACTTGACTGATGCTGCCACCGGCTCCTCTGCCTTTAACCAGGCTCCAACTTCCCCCTTTTGTGTTTATTACATTACCAACACAACCTACACACTGGGGCCGCGTTACGTCCACTAACGCTCATTATACATGTTCCTTTTTACAGAAGTGCCATTGACCCATGACAGCTTTCGTCACAGGGGGGTCACTTTACACATTTTCCAGTCTGTGCTGCGATAGTGTGCATGTCTACGTACAGACTCATGATGCGTTCACTGACTCAACAGTTACAGACTTCAACGTCACAAACATGACAACAACCGAGACAAGATGTGACTATTCCTCAACACGTTATTTTGATTATTTCTTTAGGTTGAATTCCACTAATGCAACATTAACTAGAGTATGAACATTTTCCCTTTTCATGCATGTTTCTAAATATCTTATTTAAATTCCAAGCTCTTGTTCAGAGACCTTCGTCAAAACATGAACCAGTTTCTTGGTTTCTGACCAAAATATAGTTTAATTAGAAAATGATTTATTAATGCTTTGGATTTGTTTCCTCATTGAGCCTCAATTTGTTTTGTTTCTTGTTCCTCTTCACATTACTGTGCGGCTTCAGGTTCATGTTTATATTAATTGGTTTCCGTAACCGGACATAACCATCTGCTGTTCAAACTCTTCACTGGAAATGTCAGCAGTTACAGGAAATGTGTTTCATAATGACTGGTAACAAGGCCTCAAACCAGAAGGTCGGCCGTTAGATCCCGGACTTCCGGACTTCCCCTCCTGCATGCCGAGGTATCCTGAGGCCAGACACTTAACCCTGAATTACCCCTCATAGAAAAAGTGCAGCCCATAGATGCATTGAATGGGTGAATGTACAAACTGTCCAGTAAAGCACTGGTCATGGTCATGAAGGAAAGCGCTGTATGAACACAGTTTACACACGTTATTTAACATCGTATCCACCTATTGTCCCCGTCTCTGCTTTATTTCATCATCTTTATTCTAATTATCTCATTAATGGGTTAATAGTTCCAGTAGCAAGCGACTTTATATTCATTTTGATTCAGGATATTAACCTAAATCCTGACTGTGCAAATTCAAACTCCTGTTACCTCATTACAGTTGAAATGCACTTCATCAAGGATGTGTCGTTTCTCGGACGGCGAGCATCAGCGGAGGAGAAACACCGAATAGTGAAGTGTGTTATCAACTGTTACTGGTAACAATAAGGTCTCTCACACTCACACTCACACACACACACACACACAGGTGGTCTCCCTCGTCGCTCAGATTACTGGTTTCAGAGGAAATAGCTAAAATGTCACACATGTGCTTCTTCCCTTAAATAGTGACAATGTGATTTAAATAGTCCGTCAGTCCTGCCATAATAACCCAGTTCTAAATTGGCTGCTATCAACACTGAAATACCAACTTCCCTTCCTTCTCATTACAGACAGTAACTCCATGAACAGACCATTAATAACTCCAGCTGCAGGATGAACTTCCGCTGACACGCTTCACCAGAGCAGGACACAAACAGAAAAAAGTCAGAAATACACAGAATTAGATTTTATTGAAGTAATGTAATGCGAAAAATAAAAATGACAGTAAAGTGGAAGCTTGATATTCTTAAAATAAAACAATTAGGTCACAGAATCCAGGAGAAAAAGGCGTTTGACTGGATTGGGTTGCCTGCTTTTTTTAAATCCAAACAAAATAAACTCAAACATTGTTTCACACAGACAACCACTCACACTGTTCAGTAGAATCGTCTCAAAATCTTACACACACACACACACACCTTTTTTCCTGTTACATAATCGTCATTATTCAGCCACATTTTGCATTTACAGCGAGTGGGAATTGGACATGTTTAAAGAGGCAGTAACGTTTTAGAGTTGTATTCATCAAGCAGAGCGATGAAATGATTAGACAGCTAAAATCATCCCTAAACTAATTTCTTGTATCTTCAGCAACAAGAAGAATAAAGTTCTCCTGTGCCAGATGATCTCTGCATCATCAGTCTGGGTCTCACACAGCCAGACCTCCATTATCTCCACAGCGCCGTGTCAGGCTCCACCCGTAATCATACAGGAAAAAAGCAAAGCCTGGAGTGTTTGCATTGCTTTAAACCAAATCACATTAGTCTCGGGCAAGTCCAGGTCCATGGTTCAGTGACGTTTTACCCCATTGAAACATGGAGGTGCACAGATAATGCAGCTCATTTAATTATATATATATTATAAAAAAAATTATATTTGTTTTATTTAAACACAACTTTAGTACTTTAATAAGTTATAGTGTATTATTGGTTTTTGGTTTAATTTGTCGAATTTTTCTAATCGAAGAATAAAAATAAGAATAAATAAATGTGTTTATCCGGATCAACACCAAATTAGGACTTTTTCTTCCTTAGGTCGTGTTCGACCCTTTCACTAAATTTCATGGAAAGTGTTTTTTATCGTTATCCTGCTGACGAACAAACAAAGGCCAAAGAAAAGAAAACTTACTTTGCTGAAGTAATAAAATCTATTTGTGGCAGCGAGAACATCCTCATTTGTAAGTGTGATGTTTACAGAACTGAGCATTAACACAAACGTGTTGTAGGAACAAAACAAAACAAAGTGTATAAATCACTGAGATAAGAATGAAGCCAAACAGCTGAGTAATGTTACACAACATCACTTGGGTCTTACAAAATGAAACATTAAACTGGAACTTTAAGGTGCATCTTAATCATAGGAAAATAAAAGCATCTGAATCGTATCGAAAAAAAGTGCAAAATAAGCAAATACATTTAGAGGATGTATCACTCCACAGTGAAAACAGGCTTTAGACTCTGCCAGTGATGTAAATGTGAATGATTATGCTCATGCAACTGATGTGAATAGATACAGTATATATATATCATGGTTATGAAACCGTTAATGAAGGTGATTTTGTTTGCCGTTTTATCTTAAAAAGGAGATATAGTGACTTTCATGAATTAAAAGCATTTTTCTTTTTGCCCTGGCAACACAACAGGAAATAGATGCAAAGTCTCACCTTTAAAAAAAAATGTATTGATTCAATGGATTTAATGTCAAAGAGCCTCGGCGTTTTATAAAGTAAACGTTGTTCACTTGTGGTGAGAACAGACGCATCATTGATCAGGTTTTTGGCCGTCACATGACAATGGCACATAACGTGAGAGCGTTGGAGCAACTGGTCACTTTCAGACAGCGACTCTGCTCCAGTAGGAACAGTTCTAACATAGTGCAATAACTACTAAATATTTCTGCTCAGTAAGTTTTCTCAGGTTGTTTATTCCACCACGTGGGCAGAATAAATTATGTGGAACAAAGATCTACAACCTCAGTCTGCATTGGAAATTAAGATTTGAGAAGTAAAGTTAAACATCCCTCCAAAGAGTTTGATGAAAATCGATTGAGTACCAACCCTAGCTTTAATGCATCATTTATCTAACTCCCACATCCCATAATGAATACGATACTTCCTCACTAACTCGTACAATTGGACAGGCACACGTTTTTGAAGAGCAGAAAAGTGAATCACAGGCTCAGAGCTGAAACACGAATATCTGAGCAGTGTGATCATAATCATAATTGTGTACAGATTTGGTATCGGTCATTACTGAGGCTAAATACAAAGGAAATGTTTTACTGATTTTCAAAAGGACGGTTCCGTTTCATCTTTGATGAGACCATAGACTGAACCTCCTGAAATGTGTAACCATAACTCCCCTGGGAGCTGCTTTCTCAGCTGGACTAAACTGTCGGATCATTACAGGCAAGAGACACATTTGACCATCCCATTTAACATGTTCGGAGGTTACCGGCATCAGCTTCAGGAACGGTAGGCCTGCAGCAGCTCGCCGGACCCCATCTTAACCAACACTGGACGCTTCTCGTAGCCAGACTCACTGTCGTTCTGGGGCTCATTTTCATCCAGGATGCTGCCTCTCATGTACCCCTGTCCTTCATCACTCTGGTGCCCCACCTCATCAAGCACTTCTTCAGCGTTTGTCACGCCGGTGCGCAGCCGTAGCACAGGAGAGCCAGTGGGGAGAGCAACGGGGGTGAACTCGGGCTGCTCTTCGTTGGACAGTAGAGGTGTGGGAGAGGACGGCTCCACTCTTACCATAGAGACCGGCTCCGGATCCGGCATGGTGTCCTGACTGAAACTGCGGATTGCCTTCACGACACAAAAGAGGAAAAGTTGAACAGCTGCTTCAGAATAATACAAATTCAAATGAGGCTCATCATATAAAACCTGATGTGGTAGAAAGAACATACCATAGCATTTGGAGGCGCAGTCATTGGGTTGGTCACCTTTTTGTAAACCATGAAGAGCAAGAGAGCGAGAACACAGACGCCCAACACGCTGACGATGATGTAGATAATGTTATCTAGAAAAAACAAATTGGAAGAATGAAGACATTTGAAGACAGACAACAGGACGACAGTTACAAGAATGAATTTGTCTCAGCTGCCTTTGCATTTAAATGAATTACTGTTACTTTAATTTATTGAGACCCTAAATATTTCTATGTTTTAATGCTTTTTTGCAAGTCTGACCTGCAGGTCCACAGAGAGAATACAGGTCTCAGGCTGAGAGCAGTACGCAGTCTGGAGGAATATTCCAGATAATGTTTTTCAACTTTTTGAAAAAGTTCCACCTAAGTGGCCAACAAACACCGCATTTTGTACACAGCTGTAAGTTTTACATTTTTGAGACAAATCTTGGTGATAAAATTCGTTCATAACATTACAAATCCACACAGTCATGTTTGGACCCCTGAGAAAATATTACTCAACTGTTCTTGCCAGGTGGCTTTGCTACCATCGGCATGGCGCAGTACAACTGCGTGGGTTTAACGGCCATTTTCTCCAGCTCTCCCGTGATGCTCACACAGTGCTTCTCCTGCTCCGCCTCCACCAGGAGCTTCTCCTCACACACACTCGTCACACAGTTGAAATTATGCTGCCACTGCTGCTGTCGAACAACAGGTACGTGATGACATATCAGAGCTGTTTACTTCCACTAATAAATATTATCACGTAATAACACTTTTTCCAATGTGCGACTGTTCATTCTGACCTGGCCGACGATCACAACGGCGTAGCTAAACTCAGGAAGCGTTGGTTTGCTGTGGCTTTTCTTCTTTCTCAGTTTTGAACCTGGGCTGTTGGGCTTCATGGGGTAGTGCCACAGCCAGGGATGCGTGAAGTGCAACATGACATTGCCGTCTGGTTCTGACGTGACGGTAACTGGTGGGAGGTCCACAGAACCTGGGAACCAACATCATCACGTTTAGAATAACAGCAGCGAACATGTTACTGCCTGAGTTCCATCGTTTTGTCATTATATGGGACACAGTGATGTTTAGATTCTGTTTGTTTTCAAGCCTCAATGATATTTCTTTATCATAAGGGTTTGATAACAACATCTTAGGTATCATTGCTAACTTTTTTTTAATATACATTTATTTATCTGCATCAGAAATGTTTTACTTGCAAATATCAGAATCTACATTGTCCCCCCCCCCCCCAAAATCCAAGCTCAAACTTTTATACCGGTTTCTAAATCTCAAGAAGCACCATCACAATTATCTTGTGTTGTTTGTCTGCAGCAGAGCAACGACAAGAAAGAACCCTCAACCTTAGTGTTCTGTGAATTCATCAGCGGGGAGATGTGGGAATGCCGACATCACTACTCACATTTCTGAGTTGAAATAGAATCCATGAAGTAGCTGTAAGTGAGGCCTTCACTAGAGGCGGACATATTCTGACCAATGACGGCAGTTACGAACACAACATAGTTGTTGTCGGGATCAGAGAACTCTGACACATTGGCCCAGAGATCCGGAGGGTCCACCCACAGCACAGAGGGCGAGCTGGAGAGAAAGATGAACAACGTTCAGGATGCTGAAACATCAAGTCGGTCACAGAACGTCTTTGTTACAAGTTGAAGGTGTGAAGTTTGTAAGATGACGATGTTAACCAGGCAGGAAGGCTTATATGAAACAATACTACTGCTTAATGCATTATGGGATATGTAGCATTCTGACCAACATTAAGGACTAAAAATAATAATATAGTCACTTGTCTGCAGTAGTTTTAAAAACAGCTAATTCAAGGCCTGCAACACGTGTTAATAAATGCTTTATAAAGCAATGATATCTGGTTCTATTATCTATTATGTTCCCAGAAACAATTTTAAACATGAACCTGAAAAGGATTTGTGGAATCACTTCAGAATTGTAGGTGACGATAACAATTCAAGCTCTAATCAAGCACTAGTGTCAAGAGCAAAGTACATCTCTGATTTATCCACCTCCTCCTTAGCTACAACATAAACTGTTCTCCAGGAGTATGATGTTGAACACTAGTTGACTTACTCACTCAAGGATTAATACATCATGTGGATTCTTTAAAAGACAGACAATGCGGTGCAGCCTCAATTCTCATGAGGTCATGTTTATTAATGCGGTTCACACATTTTAAAGCACTGATCATCCACAAAAAGATCTACTATAAAATGGCAAACACATATATTTCGCAGGTAATTAATAGAAAACAGAAGAACTTGACTATAACTGACCCAAAAGATTTACAGATTTCGACTTTGAATCTGAGCCCTGGCAAGAATTGTCCGTAGCTCCACCTCAGGGTGTTTTGCAGATTGCGGCATTGCAGGGTCAGGTTGGTCGGCGGCTCCACTGTGGGGACAGAGACAGAGATGTCAGCCCTCACACATTTTGAGGCATTCAAACTTTTTTTTTTTTTTTTTTAAAGACCAGCACCAAAATCAGAAATACAATCAGAAGGCCCTTAGATGAGGAGACACCCGCTCGGTACAGAAAAGCTTTTACAGACTCGGCTCTTCTTGTCAATGGGCCTGTGCATTAAATGCAGGAAGGCTTGTTCAATTCCCAAATCTCCCCACTAGAGGGCACTGCATGCCTAGACTGATATAGAATGCACTGGTGTTCGTCCCCTTGAGCTGATCCTCGCATCCTGACACCCAACATCAGGTCACTTTAACCTAAGTTGAGTTCTACAGATACTGGTCATTTTATCGTACTAGTCTGTACCCGCTTACACAAGTCTGTTGTTTCCCTTTGCTTACAGGAAGCTGCTGCATTTCTGACTGTTGCAGTGATTGTGTCAACACCCCAGAGATTCCTGCACTTGACTTTTTCTTCTTGGAGCATCAAAGCTGATGGAGACAGACAGGCCTCGCACATTAAGCTTAAAGGTGTAAAACTGCTCTTTGTCCGGTTGTGTCATTTTTAAACTTCAATAAAAAGACAACAGAGCGGCTGCAGCTCCACGTTCTGGTTATTCACTGAACACACCTTCAAGTTCATGACATGAAATAAAAACAGAAACAAAAAAGGTATCCCACGCATTTTAGTTTCACTTCCTTTTGCGAACTAACATCTAAGTGCGTGCACGTGATAATACACATCCACACACTGCGTCGTGAGAAGTGTGAAACAGATGGGTACACACGTTTACTGTAAAGAGGTGATAACCACAATAGTGAAGCTGGTTTCTGAGGGCTGACACCATGGGAGCTCGAGACACGCACACACACACACACACACACACTTAACCACAACATTTACATTTTACCGTGTTGATTAGATATTTTGGAAGCCCAATGTAAAATATATATTTTTTTTTTCATTATTAAATTAAATCTGTGAAAGATTTTATAAATAAGATTTAACAGCAAGTACATGTTGCAGATGTCATAGTTGTCTGGAGAAAATAATGCACGACTTCACCAGCACCAAAACAATATTTAATTAACAGATTTCAAAGCAAATTTACAGTTTTACATTTAAAATCCCAATTGGAGGAGGAAATAACTACGATCAACCAGATGTGAAAAAGTCAGCAAGTCGGTTTCAGGTCGAACCCCCAGCTGCGGGTCACAAAGCAAAACAGTGAGCGCGCTGAAGAGTTTGATTGGCTCAGGATGTGAACGACACTAAATGAGGACCGAAAAAGCGGTTGAGAGATTTGTGCCTTCAAAAACGAATCGTGGTTCAGAAGCAGGAAGAGAAACAGATGCTATCTGACATAAAAACAAGGTCGTTGGTGATGTATGTAAAACTCTAAAACTTGTGCTGCTGCAAAAACACTTTCGTTTTAATCAACTCATTTGAACCAAACATAAAAAAGTAATCCCCACAATGTGCTGTATAGATTCACAGTACAATATCGGCCATAAAAATCTGTTTTCACAGAATTATTTTAAGAATTACTGCTGATATTATCATGATCATTACATTGAAAATGTTACTTAAGTTACACTTGTATTGTCTTCCTCTATGTAAGTACTAATAAGTAAGTACTAGTAAGTGTATAAGCAAAGTAAAAGTACATTTGATCAAGAAAACCTATTTTAAAATATACTTAACATGCTGAACAATTTCATATATTACATCATTAGATTAGTAATGTAATGTAATGCATGAATGTAAAAGCAGGATTTTACTGTTGTAGTTTGTTGAGTTGGAGCTCGGAAGTTAATGATTCTCTCGCTTATGGATTCATCCGCTGATTATATTTATTTTATTACACACACACACACACACTTAATTTCTTTTTAAATGTTCAGTATCTTGTTTGTTCTTTTCCTATTAACACTTTGATGGTAAATCTACTCACACAAAAGTGAAAGTATCAGTTTTAGGAAAACCCCAGTAGCTTCATGAATTGTGGTAGAATATAATACACAGTGACTCATCACAATTATGTAGTGTGTCAGGGGATTACTGCACAACAGCAAGATTCAAATAACCCAGTACTTTAACGTCCACAACACAACAAGATTACAAAAATATAAATAAAACAAGATTATATGAAACTGTAAAAATACACATCTAAAGTTTGAGAAAAGCCACGGAGGAAAATATCAAAACCACACACACGTGATGTTTAGTGTAGAAGGGGAACACAAATGTGCCCACGAGACTTCTGCATAAGAAGTAACACAACTCGAGAACAACGCACACAATCACGATTCATAGAGGCCACAATAACCCTGATCTCTTATCTAGCATGAGACAGAACAACTGAGCGTGTCTGAGCTGAAGGAAGACAGGCACTGAAACACAAGCCGGCTGAGATGGATAAAAGTCAGTAGAGTGCAGTAAAAGGTAGAAGAGGACTTCTAATCAGCCGATTTGAACATTTCACATGCGGACAGATCCACACTGACCTTCAGCATCAGCTTTGGGATCGAGACCGCGTCGACCTCAGACCAAATCAGCAGCAAAAACAAAAGTGGCCCCTTCCGGATGTCTTTTTCAATTCCGCTCACAAATTTCACTTCATGTGCCGAGAAAACGGCACATGACCTCTGCTGTGCTGAAGAAACACGGACTGCGTCGCCTCGAATCCAGTAGGACATTATCGACTGAATTTATCACAGTGGTTTTAAACCAAATCACATGACGTATTTAGCATGGGCCACACTAACATAAAATAAAGAGGAGAAG
The DNA here is from genome assembly GCA_026259375.1 of Verasper variegatus. Classification (NCBI taxonomy): domain Eukaryota; kingdom Metazoa; phylum Chordata; class Actinopteri; order Pleuronectiformes; family Pleuronectidae; genus Verasper; species Verasper variegatus. Next base: position 17,538,532 of record CM048050.1, read on the forward strand.
TGGGAGATTTGAACAACAGGATGCACACGTACAGGGTTCCTGCAAATCCATGCAAGTTGGACTTCTAAACTTGAGACAAAGTGGAAGCTGGAGGTGGAGACGAGGGGAGAACAAGGAAATGCCAAGTTTCTTGGTGGGATCGCTCGGCAATCTCACTCTGCAGAGGCTGAGAAGCTTCCTGCAGGAAATACAGTGTCTCACACTCATTGTCTCATGCTGCTTTCATCGGTGCTGATCATTTTCACCCCCCCATTTGCACTTCCCCATAAACAGCCGGTTCTGACGACCCCACCCCACCCCAGGGACCATGAGCACAATTCTGCTGCCCTCACACCAGCGAGCCATGAAAACCTTTTCAGACACAATCACATCTGACACGGCAGGAGTCCCGCTACAATCCTCCCTCCTTCAAAACTGTTTGCTCCGTCTGTCGGACCAGGATGTTACCAGGATGGATTACCATAAAAGTCAGTGACATATTGGAAGGAACTCATTCAATTTTTAGTGCCGATCCAGGGGGGTAGAATAAGGAGTTAGTATTTTCATTTGAGAACCAATATCTATGAAAAGGTAAAATTATGTTTGGATCTGTATCGTGATCTGGATTTTGTGAATCAAAATAAGTGTTTTTACCACTTTACTAAAACAAAAATCTGATGCAATACATGTATTACAGTGATAAAGTGACCAATCATTCTTAGCTGAGGTCTGAGGGCCCTTCTAGTTAATGAATAGAATCCCCAAGATTAATAAATAATAATAAGCCTGGTAAATTGTGAGATTTCTCCAGATATGATGGATGATATTTTTTATTTTCCTTTTTAACCGACTGCCATACAACACATGTGAGAACAGGGCTACAAAATCTGGTCAGAGAATTTTGTATTGTCTTGATATCCTGTTGGCTGCTGCACAAGCTCCTCAGTCTCAGCAGTTTCTTCTGATCTAGGTAGTTAAATCCTAGAATATGTATTTCCAAAGTACTGCTGTGAAAGGTTTTGTGTAATTCCACGTGGTTTACAAAATGTGACCTTATCTTCTCTCAAGCAAAACCGGACGAGTACATGCTGTGAATCGCACAACTGGACGGTCTTGAGTAATACCGAAAACTACAAAGAGGAAATAAAGAAAAACTGAAGTCTTCCAACCATCAGTCACATGCAGGCTTAGTAGTTCATTTCTAACAATCAAATAAACACAAACACCAACAATTAATTAATAATAAACTCAAAGAAAGCTGGCAAAGAACTAAGAAATACTGTTCTTTGTGGCTGTTCTGGGTCCTGTTATGGTCATTTAAATTAAATCCTAATAAGAAGACGTCACAGCTGCTTTCAGACATGCACTGAACTCCACGATCTCTGGACTCCAGAAGGGGTGTTATGTGCGAGCACAAACGTCCGAGTGCGTTGCTCTGGACTTTCACCTGAGTTTCTCCACCTGGGCCCCTGGGAAAAAGTCGCAGAAAGTCCAGAAGAGCTGACAGCAGGAGACGCCGTAGTATTCACCGCTCAGCATTCTGTGTTGTTGCGAACGCGTCAGAGTGGAGAATCCCCCACTGCACCATCATGCGTAAAGGTCAAACTCTGGAGGAAGTTCAGATCCAATTCTGCGGACAATCTGAAAACGGCTTTCAGAAACTTCGTCAACACGGCGACTCGGGAGGATCTCCTGCCGTTTTCTCACACGGGCTCATTCGGACATTCTCCGGAGTTTAACTAGGGGCCGGGCGACTCTCATTTTTCAACATTTGAGTTTTCACATGCAGGTCCTCCGGAGAATGTCAGGAGGATTCTCCGGAGTTCAGTGCCTGTCTCGTCCGATAAGTCATTCAAGTTCACCCAAAAATGAAAACTCCACTCATGATCCCCTCACCACTGTGATGGAGGTGTGGGTCAATCCACACGTGTTTGAATCCACAGAACACTCGTAGGGTGTACGAGCGCTAACGTGGCTCCAGGCAGGAGGATCTCAACGGACATTTAGGCCGAAGACCTTGGTGTAAATACCACCGAGTCCAATAGTCCAACAGGGCTCACGACACCACAGGACTTGTTTTATCCCGTTGTTGTTGTTTTTTACTTTTGAAGGCGTGGACAGAAGACATTTACTTCAAATTTACTTCAGTTGCATTGGATTTGGCTTCAATGAGGTAATGAGTACATTTTTATTTTGGGGTGAAACTATCCCTTTAAACCGTGACTTTAACACTGGGAGCTGAAGCCTTTAAAAGCAGAACCACCACATCCTGGTACATTGTCATGTAAAAGAAGTCAGTGTTAATAAGGTAAACAAAGGAAAACACCCTCCAGCTGTTAGCATCAGGCCGCTAGCTGCTAGCTTACAGGAATTCAGTGGCGTTTCCCTGTCATGAGGATGAGGAGGAGGAGGAAGAGCAGCTCCTCGTCAGTGGCCTCAGACAACAGATCACTTCACAGATCATTTGTCACACGTGCTCTTCTTCAACTGTCACAGACGCGTTAGCTTGTGCGTAAAGAAACGGAAACGGGGGAACTCACCGAGACACCACGCAGCAGCAATCCAGAGGAAAAGGGGGAAAACGGGATGAAACTTGACCAGAATCATCCTCAGTTCGAAACCCGGCGCGCGCGCTTTTCCTTCGCGTTCACGTGAAACGGTGACCAACGACTTAATGGAACAAAGGTTCCATGGAGACGGACAAACAACGGGAGCTGAAGGGAAACGGCTCGAGACTCCGAGGGAGACCATGAGCCAAGTGCTGCCTTCACTGACCCTCGGAAATCCCAGGGCTTCTTTGTCTTCTTCGGAGGTGTCGCCCAACGGCAGCTTGCAGCAAAGGTGCCGCATTAGCCACCTGCTGGAGGGACCTAACTCCTGCAGCGTCCCGAGTGTCACATTGTGTAATAATAATACATCATAATTAAAATCATAATCACAATCACAATAGTCAAGAAGAAGACAAAAATATTATTATTGATACTATTATTATTCAGGGGAGTCCTGCTAGCCTATACACTCAGATAATAACTTTTGTATGATTATCATATTTATGATAATGATAATTACTATCATTATTATTATTGTTGTTGTTGTTGTTAAATAGAAAATGGGGAAAAATCATTAACATAACAAAACAAAATCTGGGTAAAACAGACATTGTTTAGGATTAGACTGATTGATAACTTTACTGGTAAATCAATTATTTAAAAAAAAGGTGTAATCCTGTTATTCTGGTAAATGTATCTTCCAATCTACAGAATGTGTTTATATATATTTTTACCAAAATCCAAATAATCTCATGGCCATGAACAGGAAACACACATTGTATTGCACAATAATAGGAAGTGGTCCTCGATAGGTGTCATAATTTTCAAATAGAACTTAAGTCAAACTGATTATCTGTGGCATCCTGACTGTTTCTGGTCTTTTCTGTTTGTATATATCATCTGAGGCTTTAAATCAGACCGTGACTCTACGGCTTCCTCTGTGGGATACTTCCTCCATCCTGACGTCAGCTGGACGTGATGTGGGATTGTTTTTCCTCCCCATCCCAGTCTCAGTCTAACGCATTCAGAAGATCGGCTCTTCAGCAGCGGCCTGAGGTGAGTTCCACAAACTGGGAATCTTACTAACACCGAGCACCACTTAGCTTTACCGTAACACCTAATATGTTTGTGTCCTGTAGTTAACTCCTATTGACAGAAAGCCAGGTCTGGTGCTTGTGCTCATATTACATTTCATAGCCGGTGCGTTCCTGATTCTGTGTTATGCAATAGAAACGTTCTCACAAATCTGTTCAGATGAAAAACAGGACCATGTGTCACAGTCAGCAACTTGAACTGCTCCTGATGGATTCTTTATCTCACTGTAGGATGTCCCGTGTTGTGCTGTCCTTGGCCTCGGACGAGTTTTCTCCTGAAACTACATGAGACGAGAAGTGGTGAGTGCTTTAAATTTCCTGGAATTTCAGAGTTTTAACGAGGCAAACTTCCCCCATGACCCACAAAAACTATTCTGTAGCCATAGCTGAGGGTTGAGTCACTTGAAGGCCAAGTGTGTGATTCACAGCAAGACCAGATATGTGGTCAGACACTCCTTCATTTTTATGTTTCTGAGTGGAAAGTCTGAACGTTTTTTCGCAGCGAGAGAGAGAGAGAGAGAGAGAGAGATGCTTCTGTCCCGAAGGACTGCGACTCACATTTCTGGACATAAGCAGAGGTGGAGTGAGCCGTTCCGAGGCCAGAGAGGAAAAACAAACCGAGGAACACTGGACCCGGACGCTCACTCTTTCTGTCCATCTTCACACATTTCCCTGAAGCTGGACTGTGGAAAGAATGTGTGACAGTAATACTAGAATTTAAAACTTGTATTATTCAGAGAGGACAATTTAACATTAAGGTATATTCAATTTTACTACTTTAAATGCTGGTGGGAGGTTTAGTGTATTCTTACTTGTAAGGTAATATTCTATTTTTTCAATAATCATCCCCTTGGATCCATTAAGTCTTGTTTTTTGATGATATTTTGTATTATTAATCATAATCTGAAACTCGTAACTGAAGTTATCAAAGAAAAAAGTGGAGCTTAAACGTAACACTTGCTTCAGAGAATGTAAACCGTCAACTCAAGTTGTACAAGTAGCTTACAAATATCTCAAAATTGTACTTGTACACAATTTGTTTTGAGAAAAGAAACCAAAATATGAATTGTTAATTCTCCTTTTCTCTTTATGCTGCTCGAATACATTTGCTTCATGTCTTCCCCTCTAAAGGAAACCTCTGCTGTGTCTCTGTACAGTCGAGTGTTTGAGGATAAGTTCATTAGCTCTGGGTAGCGTGACTGAATATGGAGAGAAAACAATATTTTCATGTGGGAAAAACTTTTCCAACTGAGACTGGGAGGAAATCACCACTATACCACATATCGCTCGCATGCAGCACAATCCACTTATCTGCAGATATTGGAACACACATTTGAACTATTCAAATAATAGCTTTGGAAATCTTCCATGTAGCCCATTAGAAAAAACAAACCAGCAAAGTGTTGCAATATGGCTTCTCAAGAAACTGATCGTTCTTACTGTAAACACACGTCTTTAAAAACGGGTCACAAAGACACAGTTTATTTTCTTTAAAACGCTAAATCATTAAAGACGAAGCTGCAACATGAGCTGTTGATTTAATAATAACTTTGTATTTGTTGGGGACTCTTATTTACAGATAATATAAGATAATATTGATAATATTGCTGTGGCTCAGTTTTGTGTTGGAGGATCGATGGCAGAGACAATCGTAAGAGATTAATTGATTTTTAGTTTTTTCACCGAATTTATTCACTTCTTTTAATTAATAGTTTAATTAATGAGTGGTTCATCGAGCATTTCTTCAAACGCTAACTCGTTTGAGAAGAAAGAAAGCAACACACAGAAGGGAAACGAACCCTGAAGGATCCTTGAACCTCTTGGGGTCACTGGGAGGTCAGAAGGTACAATTTCAAGTCGGATGTTCGGCCAACATTGTTCAAAGCCACAAAAATTCTAGCAGAGATTCCGAAGATACAAAAAATAAATCAGAGCGTAATCATGCACAAGACGTACGTTTCCATTTCATGGAGAGCAATGAAATCCACTTCATTCATTCAAATATTTTACCCGGTGTTAACAGAGTATGGAATTTGGACTTTAAACCAAAATAGGAGGGAAATAGAGACGCTAAACATTCTGTAGATGATTATTCACGTCTGTTACATGTCAGTCAGGACTAAAGGAAGAATGTGTCCTGACTTCAGAAACAGACAGAGAGTCGAGTTTCTGCTCTGGTATTATGGCCAAACCAGAAAAGCTACCCTTGACCTTTGTTGAGAGCCAAGATTGGAGAACAATGTTTTTCTTTGGAATCTCAAATGAATCTCACTTATAATTTTTTTAATATGCGTGTGTATCTGTGTGTGTGTGTATCTGTGTGTGTATCTGTGTGTGTGGGGGGGGGGGGATTCAATGTGGGCTTGCAGTGGAAATCAGTGTAGAGTGGGAAGAACACACCCATCATCCCTTCTCTTCACGTCGTGGTTAGAAAGCACTTAATGTGTGAGAGACACACAGGAGACGGCCCTCACTCACATTTCACCCCAACATCCAACAGCAACAGTCTCCAGAGTGAAAGCTGACGTGAACCCAGAGAGGGCTGCTTTTCAGTTATTTCACCCCCGTTATGCTGGATTTAAAGCGGCGGCTGGACTTTTACCACAAAAATGTCACAAATATTATTAGATGTCAAGCAAGCGATGGGCGACGACACGCAGGAAAGATGGAACAAATTCACAGCCGCTCCCTCGGGGGCCCCAGGGAAAGGTTGCTGCTGTAAATCGTGTGGTGAATAACATGTAGCTGAGACGGGGTGATGAAAAGTGTGTGTCCAAAAGAGAGAATTACAACAGTCACTCCTGGAATCCAGTGAACTGAGGCGGAGGAGAAATTCACATCCATCATTTAAAGGGGAAACATCACTTATTGTGCACATAAAGTCTTTTTACAGGCTGTGGGCAGAATCACTGTATATTTATATGTAAACTGTGAATCCATTCATGGCTCTGCAGGAAGCTGTAAAAAAGACATCAGATCTGGATCAGACTCTTGTTCCCTGCAAACATTATTTTGCATTTGAGTTCGACGTGTGATTAGACTCCACTTCTGCAGAGATGAAACAATAAGTTTGGAGAAAATGCTCCAGACTCCAGAATCCCAACAGTTTTTTCCAGATCATGTGATTGTCATGCTCGTAAATGTGGGACAACATCTAAAACGTGGGTGTAAACTCAGTTTTGAAATAACAGACAGTGACGGTGCAGGTGTACCTCCAAAATAAAAGATTCAACCTTTCAAAACCCAAGTTTTATTTCACCAGTGACGAGGTTTTCCTCTTCAGTAAAATGCAGTGCGGTGAAAGTCCAGGTGTTTGACAGCTCTGTGTTTGATATGTCTTTTCTCCAGGCTCAGGTTTACACAGCACTCTTCATGAGCACCAGTCAACATGCGATCTGAGCCTCTCCTCCTGCAGCAGTGATGGCAGCCCTCAGCCCTCCTGCTCCTCTCCTCTGTGTGCTGCTGTGTATGTCTCTGGCCCTGCAGCGCTCCGACCTGCGTCTGGCTTACGTGACCCACAACAGCTTCTTCTACTACTCCTGCAGCCAGGACCCGCAGCCCTGCAGCGTCTCCTCACTGACTGACTGCAGATGCAAGGACATCCAGCTCTCCACGCTGCACCACCCACAGTCCCACTCCTCTCCTGTTTTCCGGATGAGACGTTTGACCGTCTGGTTCACGTCGCCATCGAACACGGCACGTCTGCTCAACAACTCGGAGGTGAGGCACCTGACTCTGATCCACTGTGGTGCCGGGGGATCCGGTGGGATGTCCCCTGCTCCCCTGGAGGGACATTTCGCTGTGCAGCATCTGGAGAGGCTGACGGTGGTGAACCTGCAGCAGCTTCACCACCTTCCAGGTGCAAACAGAGCCACAAGCACAGACTCGAACAGTGACACAGACGGAGACAACAGTGCTTATCTGGACTCAAATAGATACAACCGGGACAGAGACACGTTCCTGGACCTGATCGCAGACATGAGGAGAGATTCCCTGGATCCGTCCACACCCCAGATCCAAGACATCTTCCTGGGCAGGGAGCTGGGAGCAGCGTATCATGAACAGGCCAGACTGGGGATCGTCCACAGCTCCGTGCTGGAGTGGGGGGCAGTGGTCAAAGCCTACACGGTCCAGACGCACATAGACAGTGACGGTGAGCTGCCATTCCCTGACCTCCACCTGCCAAAATTACCAGCGGCATCCGTCATATACGTCAGCTTTGTATACTGACACCAGGCCTCTGTCTGAGAGGTGCTGCTGGGAACCACCAGCAGGAAGAAGAGACTGTTACAGACCAGGAATCAAGAGCTGTCCTCGTTTACATCAAATATTTTAATTCTGTCCACACTTCAGATTTACAATTCAAAAATAATGAATTTATCCTCTTGCAATCGGAAGTGAAGCTGGGAAACATAGAAATCTGCGCCATTAAACTTTCTGAGAGAGGAAACAAAGTGACACCAGCAGAAACTGTTTTTCAAATCATCCTTTTGTTTAGTTTAAAAGTTCTGTAATGGTAAAATTCCCAGGACAGAAATTGAGATTTGTTTTTCTTCTTCCGAAAGCTTTAATCATAGTTTTTCCCTGAGTGAGAAATGTGCACAGCTGTTTATCAGCATGTAAGAACAAACCATGTCAACTAACGAGAGAGCCTCTGAGGGACGGGGACAGTCTGCCAGCCTCCTCCAGCTGGAGGGTCCTTTGTTTCCAAATGATGTTTACACTGAATTGATGGAACAATCCCCAAAACAAGTGTTTACCAGTCAAGCATTTGTCCTTTTTATTCCCTTGTTTTTCCTCAGCGTTGTGTCCCCAAAACAAGACTCCGATCCAGTTGCAGAATTCACACTGAATATAAGGTCAGAGGTTTTTTCTTTTGCCTGCGAGAATTCAATCTTCTTATTTGAAGATTAATACAATCTGAGCTGTTTATCCTAAACCCTCCCGAAGGAGAAATAATGAGACTTGATAAATCCAAGAGAAATTATTCTTCAGTTTGAATTTGGTCACTGAGACAAATGTTATATATTGTGCATGTTATTGTGCCTCAAATTAGTCTTTTGGATCTTAATTTCTATCTCAAGAATCTCATTGTTTGAGACAAATAAAGTTTAGTGGACGAACACAGAATTAGGAACATTTTAAGATTTTAAATATGAGTACGGCTATTTCTCTTGAGCTAAATAATAACTCAAGAATAAGATTAGTTTCAAACATGAGGGTAAAAGATTCATTTAAAAATGTTAAACCGTCAGTGATCAACAGCGATAAACAGAGGGAATAACGTGTAATCCTCAGTTGATCAAAGATGGACGGAGGTCATTTGGACATCAGTGCATCGTGACTCCCTCCCAGCTCTGACCAGCTGATCCTGACCTCTGACCTTTGACCTCTGGGTCCCTGTCATAAAGGTTTCCTCATTATACAAATGTTATTCTAAAGAAGCCTGTCACTCGTGTCGTGTTTGAACATTGAACCACACGGTGGCAGCAGATACATCCGAATCAAAGCGACTGACTCAAACTGAGGTGAAGGAGACTGAGGTATTTTTCTGTCATGTTTTTAAAATGATCTACATTCTGCAAACTTCTACATACGTGACACTCAGCACTTTAAAAGCGTGTGAGGAATGTGTTTTAACGACAGAGGTACATTGTTAAGTGTCACCTGATATTTATTTGTGTAAAAGAAAATATATTAGTGTCTTTGGCTGCACTTGTTTTAAAACAGAAATAAATGATTTACTGACCTTTATGTCTCCTGGATTTAATAATATTGTCAGAACTTGATTTGTCAAATGGATCAGAAACGTACAACATGAATGATTAAATAATAGAAAACTGTGGCAAAAAGATCCTTAATATTTTTGAAAGCTTGGACACATAATCCAGGTCAGTCTGGTGGTGGAGGCTAATTTGGCCATTTTAATATTTATATTTTTACTTTATTTTTTCTTTTCAATGGATATGTCATGAGGATGGAGGATATTAATCAGGTTAAACCCACATGTATCTAAGATTGTAATCCATCAACGACTAGGCTCCAGCTGGATGCGAGCAGCCCTTTTTACGCACGTTTTACGCACGATGAGTGTGAGCTGACACCTGCTGCAAAGAGCCGCTAATTTGCATGATAAACGTGTCGTTTTCACGCACTGTGAAAACAAACTGATGCCGCCTGTTGATCCCGCACCTGAGAGGGTCAGGGCCCGCTAACCGGGGATGGCACCCGGAGACACCCCCGGTTGTGCGGCCAGACCGGGCGGGTTTGGACCCACGTAAAGGTTGATGAGAAGAACCGTGACCCGCTCATTTGAAGACAAACTCCCTCCAGTGCGAATAAATCAGTGCCATGTCCAGTCCAGATCTATTGAGTGTAAAGAGGTGGAGGGTTGAAGTGGATTGATTTCAGGTGGTCTCTCCTCCATGTGGCTCGGTAACCACGCTGCCGCCGTCTCCTCACCGGCAGTTACGCACTAAAGCATTTTTATAATCAGACGTTATTGTTCGCCGCCTCCTTGTGGGAGATGCGCCCGTGTTCATTTTTTAAAAGGGCAAATCAGCCATAATTCAGTTTATAAACTGCGGCGCGCGGGGGAGAACTGCCGGGATGAATATTCATTAGAGTCCGCCCGAACTGCCACGCTCGTGATTCATTAGGCATATGTAAATATCACTCACTTTAATTGCCCCTAAACTGACTCAACATAATGTTGTCATTAGCAAATTATTACTTATTTGTGATACTAATGGTACGGTATGGCGCACAGTGCTGCAGCGCCACATATATGATTGCAATTACAGCTCTTTTTATTCACAGGGTGGCTGCGTGATAGATCTGCAGTGTGTGTGTGTGTGTGTGTGTGTTGAGTCCAGGCTTACATAAACAATTTAGTGTGTTTTACTTTGTCTATTTACTGGAAATTATCTGTATGTGTGTGTGTGTGAGTGTGTGTGTGTTATAATTCCACAGGTTTAATAAAGCCTTTTATTCCTATGTTGTACTTTTAGATGCTGCATACTGGTTTTAATTGATGTTTTACTTTTTAAGTATTGTTGCTTATTGGTGCTTGTGTCTCCTAATCTGATTTGAACACTTTTACTTACTCATGTGTTTTTATGATATATATTTGTAAGGTGTCCGTTGTGAAATAGGATTATTATTCTTACTATTAATTCTAGAGATTTACTTTATTATAGAAATGCAGCTGAACTTTTGCCACAAGAAACACTAACCATCCTGCTGGGTAAACAAAATAAAAAGTAGCATCATTTTATATATTTTCATATATAATTGTGTGTAAAACTAAGACAGCCAATCAAAATACTTCACTCTGTGCACAACTGTCCATTAATGACTTCTACTCACTGTCTGCATTTAAATTATTCACACATTGATGTTCAGATGAAGTCTTTTGAAAGTGCAGTTCAATTAATTTTAACTGGAACCTGCAGTAAAAACAAACCTCGTGAATTAAAGTGACGAATGTTTTAAATGTGCAAAGAAATTTGTTTTGATCGTTTTGTATTTACAGTTCAATTCGTACTATATCCTCAAAGTTTTAAGGTTTTCTTGTTAAAACTGTTGATTAAGTAGAGAACATATGGACAAAAAATTAAATCCAGAGTTCTTTCCCCCCTATATGAATTAAGTATTTCATTCTGATATTGCTGATCTGAAATAGTCATATTTAAATATTTATCTTTAAGGATGAAGAAATTCCTGAGTTTCATGTTAATATAAAGAAACTCTCCAGGGATTAATTATAATTGTGTGGATTTACAGATACGAGATTTATTTATAAGAACGTTTAGCTTCAGAAATCCGAGCCCTGCATCAGATTCCTGACATTTACCTAAATCCTCCGGCTCTAAACTCCTTCATGACTCACACTGAAACCAGAGTCTCATTTTTCAAAGTAAACTATTGTTCTTTCCTTTTCTTTTTTTTTTCCCCAAATCCCTCCCCTGCTCGTCTCAGGCTGCACAACACGACTCGGGTGTTGGAGTTGTTTTATAGAGGCAGCAGCAGTTTGAAACAACAACCATGACAGAACAGGCCCACAAAACAGAGGGAGAGAGAGAAGGGGAGGCAGAGACAAATAATGGTGTGTGTGCGTGTGTGTGTGTGTGTGTGTGTGTGTGTGTGCGCATCTGTGAGAGAGTGAGTGTGAGGGAGCTAATAAAGTAACGTGATGGATGATCTCCTTTCTCCCAGAGGGACCAGCACCATGTAAATTGGCCCACACAATGCATTATGGATAAGGCAGTTGAGATTATAGCTTGTTAATGTGTCCTCCCTCTCCCCTCCCTCCTTGCATCTTTTCTCTCACTCTCTCTCTCTCTCCATCCCTCTGCTTCGGCTCAGGCGGTGACATGGTCACCTCATTGTCGGGGCGCATGGGTCTTTTAGGTGCAGATGGAGAGGGAGAGGAGCAGTCGCCTGCTGCAGTGACCTGCCAGGTTTAGTGTGTGTGTGTGTCTGTGTGCTCATCTTTCTCAGATTGTGGGGACAAAATGTTGGTCACACACTCATTATCAGGACTCAGCTTCCATTTGGGGACAGAAGTTTGGTTTATTAGGGTTAGGTTAGGTTAGGGTTAGAGTTAGGGTTAGGTATTTAGTCGTGATGTTAAGGTTAGGGTAAGGAAGGGGCTGGCAATTGCATTATGGCAATGAGTGCCCTCACTCAGATAGAATGTGTGTGTGTGTGTGGGGGGGGGGGGGGCTAAATCTGCTTACCCACTCATATTATGGTGACTTGACTTCCTTGTGGAGACAAAAAACAGGTCCCCATAACGTATATCATTACATTTTTAAGTGAAGACATGTATCCAGGTTAGGTCAGGGTTAGGGTTAGGGTCACACTGGGACGGGTTAGGGTCAGACAAGTTGGTTCAGGTTAGAGTAGGTCTCCAGGAAATCAATGCAAGTCACTGTAATGTCCTCTGAAGTCATGTTCCGGGTCAGAACCAGGTGAAGGGTTAAGTGAAGAGTTGGGGTTTGGCTTTTTGTTCTAATGGTTAGGAAGTTAGGATAAAGGGTGTCCCCACAAAGGCAGAAATATCAGCATGTGTGTGTTTGTGTATATGTGTGACACAGAGCCAGGCAGCCGGCAGAGACTGGTCCGTCGGCAGGGGCCAGGGCTGTGGACATATGTCTCCTCCCTCCCTCAACCCCCTCACCCCCCTCTGCAGTCTTCCTAAGAGGATGCCAAACCCCCCCCTGCAAACCTCCCTCCCTCCACCTTGCAGGCCTTTCCAGAGACCTGTCGGGCCATCTGTTGCAGCAGGACCAGAGGAGCTGGTGTAGAGGCAATGCTACTGCAGCATGGCTATGTGGCTGGCCTGGTGTGTGTGTGTGTGTGTGTGTGTGCGTGCGAGGGAGACAGAGCTTTAGTGGCGTTGGAGCATGTGTTGGTTGCAGAGAGTGTGTCCCTGGGCAGAAGATCCCTCTCAACAAAGCTGAACTTTGTATTTCAGGGGGATTTTCCACATTTCAGTTTGGTCGTGATGCCGTTAAAAAACAAGTCTGTGCCATGAAAACAGCTCCTTATTTCTTTTATTTACTTATTGCTGAATTTACAAGCAACTAGAGGTGGACTCAGAGAGCAGACACCTCCCCCGAGGCCCAACAGTCCCCTTTGATATCAAATTTAAATTCACAAGATTCAGAATTAAGAGGTGAAATGCTGTGGAAAATGATGTAATGTAAAACGTGTGGAATATGAACTCATCTGGCGAACATCGTTAGGTCCTTTTAGTCGTCTAATAAAAAAAGAGTCCAAGGGCCTCGAGGAAAATGGCCGAATGATCCCAGTGAGAGCTCGACACCTGCACACACTCAGCTCACCAGAACAGCTGCGGTGATACACTGGGATGTCTGTTCTGCATTTTAGAGACCTGCTCAGTGAGACCTCAGTTATCTGTAGTATACAGGAACATGCTAATCTTGCCATTAATCAGATTCTGTCCATTCGCAGACCTTCGGATTGTTGATTGCTTTATTTAGAAATAAGATAAATTGATCAAGAACTCAGACGCTATAATTCATTTTTCTGTCACTATTTGTGAGTAATTTTCTGTCCGTTAAATTTTCATCACGTTTTCTGAATCTGCATCGATGTCTTCAAACTGTTTCCTTTGACCGAGTGTGTAAAATCCAAAGAAATTCAATTCCCTTCGATGAAAAGAGCAGAGAAATCAACATGTATCAGCAACTTGACTATTTAATCAACAATTAATTGATAAATTTTCTGTCAGTTGACCAATAAATGAATCAGCTAATTGTTGACGTCAGAGTAGAGTCTCATTGTAATAAGGCGGGTTTCACTCATGTTCCCAGCTACTTACATTCTATACGGGCAATCTAATGTGTATGTGTCTGTGTGTGTGTGTGTGTGTGTGTGTGTGTGTGTGTGTGTGTGTGTGTGTGTGTGTGTGTGTGTGTGTGTGTGGACCCTCCGCCGCTGTGTGCGTGGGTGGTTGCCTCCACCCATTACAACGGGTCATCTCTCCCTCATGGAGAGTTTTCACGGCTGTGGAGCGGATTAGCAGGGAGACAGTCGGAGCGAGAGCAATAGAGAGAGGAGGAGAGATTACCGGGCAGGGAGGAAGGAGGGAGGAGAGAATGACAAAAAGAGAGCATTAGCATCTACACTCCAGCATTTGTTGGTGGTGTGTAGCTGACACTCATCCGGAGTGCGCGGGTGTACAGTGACTACAAATGAAGGAACAAGTGAAGGCGGGCATCTCACGAGTGGCCTGTTAACAGAGGCCTGAGGAGACGAGGTCTAAGGGACAGAGAGGACGATGTTGGGTCAAAGGGAGACAACACCAACACAGTTATAATTACACATGAACCTCAGAAACACAATAGAGAATACGAATGTTTTCTAATCTTTTCTAAACTTCTAGTTAATTCTGCACAATCGCGACCAAAACCATGTGAATTATGTTCTTTTATAACATCTATCGACCATGTTTAGTTTGACTCAAGGTCCAAAACTAAAGGAAAACAGTAAGTTTTATCATACTTATATAAAACCAATGTTCAGCTTTTTAAACTTTTGATTTTTTCTGATGTTATTGGTGACTTTTTAATTCAACAACCAAAATTAAGCTCCAGTTGACTTATTTGCTGAGTTGAGAAATTAATTATCCATATTGCTGAATTTTTGGTCGTTCGCTGGTTGGTTAATTGGTTGGTTATTTGTATGGTTGGTTGGTTGATTGTTTGGTTGGTTGGTTAGAGGGCTGATTGTTTGATTGGTTGGTTGGCTGATTGTTTGATTGGTTGGTTGGTTGATTGTTTGGTTGGTTGGTTAGATGGCTGATACTTTGATTGGTTGGTTGGTTTATTGGTTAGTTGGCTGATTGTTTGATTATTGCTTTGTTGGTCAGCTGGTCTGCTTTTGTTTTGTTTTGTGCCATTGTAGAAATGACGATGTTACAGTATAACACTGAACTGTTGTTGCTGTGTTGAAGTTTCAGTGAATTAACCCATAGTTACAACTTTTTCTTCATTGCAGACTACACTGTCTGGTAACTTGTTTTTTTAATTGCATGAGTATATTGTGTTCATTATATCAAGTCAACATTCAGTGGTGTCTTCCTCTAAAGTTAAACACCTGTCAACCTCCCACATCACACACTGTAAACAAACAGGTGACAAAAGCAAGTGTCTCAAAGTGTCATTGTGTTTCATCTCGTATTCATAACGTATTACTGCTACAACGGTCGGAGACGGTGTAACGAGAATATACGACTTTCTTTATGAACCGTTTACTTCACAGTTTAGTGGCTTTGTGAATGGAGCCTGAAGGTGATTAAGACTTTAAGTGAACCAAACATTAAACCAGACAAACTTTCTCATTTACAATTAGAGTTTGAACTATGGTCTTAACTGCTGCCTCTCTCGCCCCCGCTCTCTCTCTCTCTCTCTCTCTCTCTCTCACGCACACACACACACACACACACACACACACAAACAAGAAGCACCGGCCGCCAGTTGGTCTTAAAGAGGCAAATTCCTCTGCAGCGTTTTCTCGACATCGTAAAGCGTCTGCCGTTAAAGCAATGTTTTTTCAATCCGTCTGCTCTCCCTGACACTTCCAGATAATGTTGGCGTTCGGTTGATTTGGGGGAATTTGCACGCCATATGCTGCTGTGTCAAACACCTACGTTTAAGCAGGCTCTGGCTCTGCATTCCCTAATAGCAGCATCATTGGCGCTTGTTTATCTAATGCGCCTGTTAATGTTATTTATTGTGAGTTTGCCCGCTACCCGGTTCCTCCATGCATGCTAAGGAGACAGACATAAGATATGCAAATGCTAACGTCGGCCCAACTTCACGGCAGTAAAACAAAGCATTTGCATTTGATGTAGCACATAATAAACCGGTTATTAGCATTTTAAATGCGTCAAACAAACTTGAAAAATGTGGCCTGTGCTGGTGTGGTGTTTTATATTGCTGCATGCAGAGCAAAAACATGCACATACACGCGCCACACGTGCCTTCACACACGTACAGGAGAGTGTGCACGAGCAGACACATAAATATGAAGCTGCTGCACACGGAAGCAAACTGATGTCACAAGGCCCAGAGTCACTGGACAGATGATGTGTTTGATGAAGTTGTTTCCTCACTCACTCTGTCTCTTTCTCTCTCTCGCGCCCATAAACCTTCTCTCAGAGCATTGGAATATGCAGATGATTCATTTCCGCGACGATCAATCCTTCCAGCCGCAGAGACAAAGCTCTGGTTTCAGCTTTGAGAAAAAGAATGTGAGTTAACAGTAACTGCGCTGCTGTCTCTGTGCCGCAGGGCCTGGACGACCACATTGTTAAAAGGCGAGTATGTGAGTGCAGGGAAGAAATGAATCGACACAACAATGACAGAGACAATCATGAACTTTACAAGCATCACAAGTATGGGTTTCAGTGAGTTCCATGAGACGTTTTCAGACATGAACCCTGGAGCTTGTGTGTTTCACAAATGAAGAACACAGCAGGACGTGGTCCAGGTCAGACGTGTTCACAACAACAGGAACATTTCCCAAACATTCAGGAGAGGGGGGGGGAGTGTGGCGCCTGGGTAGAGCAGCAGGAGACAGGACATGATGTCCAACCAAGTCTATTACCATCCCTGCAATTTCTTTGAGGATCTCAGCATCGGAATTTATCGGCAAAAGTTTTAAATTTTGTTGTCTTTTCACATTTTTTGTCTTCTACTGTGTATGGCACATGAGATATTCATCCTGAGATATTTGTATTCTTCCAGTTTCTGGTCCGTCGGATGTTAGATTCATCAATACTCACCCACTTGCGCTAAACATTTCCTGTTGTATTCACACGTGGGCTCATTTTCTCACACATTTTCTGAATATGTTACCAGGGGACCGGCAGGAAAACATCCACAGCAAGTGACTGAAACATTTTTGTTCTCATGAATAGCCCTTCTGGAAAGTTTCAGGAAAATGTCACTAGTTTGTATGAAGACAGACTTATTGATGGTTCCACCAGAAGTTTATCTAAATGCATCATCTTCCTAATGTTGGTGTGATTAAGTAGATTGAATTGTTTTCTTATGTTACTGTATTTGAATGGAAATGTACTTTACAATGCCTCTTCTCTTCTCCTCTCTTCTCTTCTCTTCTCTTCTCTTCTCCTCTCTTCTCCTCTCCTCTCTTCTCTTCTCTCTCAGGAGGAGAGCTGTCTGAATTGTTTTTTCATTAGCAGTTAATGATGTGATAATCTCTCTAACAGGCCTCATTCTCTGCAGCCTCACATGCACTAATGAAGTGTGTGTGTATTTTTCTGTGTGTGTCTGAAGTTCCACATTCTTACAGTGATAGTGGTTTGTATGAGGGTGCTGTGGATGTGCATGGTTACAACCCAGAGTGTGTGATTATCGTGTTGCATTGAGATTTAGATGGATTGACACTTGTCAGTGACACACACACCCATACACCCACACACACACACACACACACACACACAAGCGTGCATGTGCCAGACCCGATCCAAACGTACACACCCTCACCCCACCACACCAGCCTAAATCCGACATGTTAATCTCTCTCCCTCGCTCCCTCTTTCTCTCAAACACACAAACATACTTGCTTTCATTCGCCGCTTGCAGAGACCCCGGCTTCATTTTCTGGGCATGTGCACCCATTGCGAGGGGGAGAAGCGGACACAAAGTGACACAGGGAGCAGAATGGGGAGGCGAGTCTGGAGCTGCGGCCTGAAAGGAGGCGATGGGAGGTGTCCGATTGTCCTGCGCTGAAAGGGACAGTTAAAAGGAGAACCTTGTTGCAAAAGCTGGTGGGCTGGACTGGAGGCTGGTTAAGTGCTGGTGGTGTGTGTAACTGTGTGTGTGTGTCTGTGTGTGTGTGTGTGTCTTTGTGTGCCTGTGTCTGTGTCAGTCTAATGAGGAGGAGGAGGATGACTGATGACCGGGGTGAAGATGATACTGGATGTGATGATTATAAAGGTTAAAGTGAAAGTACGATCATGAGAAGTTTGATGTGGCTCTCAGATCTGTCTGTTAAATGTAAAAATGCATCCAGCAGTCATTTAGCTTAGCTTAGCATAAAAACAGGAACTAGGGAACAAAATCTTCCAACTTCAAAAATCATAAACCAGTTTCTATTCAAACTTATTGTCTCTCCTTAAGTTAAAAGTAAGTACTTACTATTACTAAGAAATGTGTGTGTGGGAATACCTGGAAGAGATTATTGGCCAAAGAGGACAGCAAGTAGATCTCCATGTCGCCAGAAGACCAATAATGGCGACAACCGGACTTGACACTGACTCTAACAAGCTGCATCCACGGATCAAGAAGCAGCTTCTGCCGCTGGACAAACATATTTCTGCCTTTATTGATGGGACTGCGTGAGAGAGAGAGAGAGGGAGAGAGAGAGAGAGAGAGAGAGAGAGAGAGAGAGAGAGAGAGAGAGAGAGAGAGAGAGGGAGAGAGAGAGAGAGAGAGAGAGAGAGAGAGAGAGAGAGAGAGAGAGAGATCTTGATTTGAGATCGCTTGCGTTCATAAAACAAGAATTCAAAATAAAATTGTGATTTTTTTTCCCACATCAGTAAATTTCCCTCTTCTCAGAAAAACAATCAGGAGATTCGCACCTTGTGCGTCGGGATGAAAAATGCACGACAGAAAACTTCATTGCTTCTGTTTGACAAAACTCATCATCAACATGCTCCAGAAAGCTTTGAGCTGCCAAATTTGAATGTGATTGTGTTCAGACAGAGAGAAATGAGAACATGAAGGTATGTTTCTTCATTACTGAAATGTTAATTTGACTTGTTTTGGGCTAATTAACGCCAATGTCTACAAGAATAAAACAGCCCCACAAATATTAATTAGGACCTCAATATTCATGTTGGCGGAGATGGCTGTGGGGTCTGTAATTAACGAGCTTTTAATCGTTTGATCGTCTCCTTAATTAAAGGCTTGCTGCAATTTGAAGGTTTGTTTACTTTTCTCAAAACAAGAATGAGAAAGACAGAAATGTTATTGATATAAAATCCACGTCAAGTCAAATAAGAAGGAAAAAAATCAGGCTTTTTAAAAGTTGCAGCGAATCGTTTACTTTTCAAATGTTTCACTTATCTTAAAAAGAGGAATCTCGGAAACACTTTTGATGGAGGCCAGAGGGTTTTTACTCGACTTCCATCTGCCGTTTGAATGCGTCAGTCTTTTTCAAAACCTCTTTTTTGTGAAACTTCAAACTGCAGCTTGATGATGTATTTGATGCTGAAATAAAAGGAAATAGATCAACAGTAATGCAGTCATTTGGTGTAATATACAGCACCTAGTGCTCCGGTAAAACTTTCTGGATTTTATTCTTTCGGTGTAATAAAAAATTAAACTCACATTGATAGGAAGTCCCAGAAATGAGGAGGATTATTTTTTTATAATTCAAAAAAGTTTATACAGTAAACATTTTAACTTTAACATCAAGTAGACACATTAAAAAAACATTTTCCACAATTCCCAAAACATTTAAAATTGAAAACATTTCATTTTTGGTTGATATAGACATTATCTAAACTTCTTCCTGCCAGTGCCCCGAGAAAAAAACTCATGTCCAGATGTGAGAAGACAAAAAGATGTCCGCAGAATTCACTATGAGCAAGTTGGCATGATGTCTATTATGTGACAAAAATGCAAAACTGGAATAATTAAAAAGAAAACAGGATGTAAAAGAGGAACCATACATGAAGAAGACGTCAACTTGGAAACACAACGAGATTTGAGAGGTTTCGGTGATATGGGCAGACGTCACGTAAACATGAACATTTTACCTCAGTGTAGTTCACATCAGTAACCAGGTTTGATGAAGTCTGAACATCATGAGCCAAGTTCATAATATAAATTGTGTTTTGGTCTTAACATACCATTTCTCTGTCTGCTTCACACATGGACTGAATCTAATCTTATTTTCTGCAGATTCCACACGCCAATCATTTCCACCAGTATGCCTGAAGGCAACAGATAATGTTTTTTACACTTCAATGGCTTCGGGCTGTGACCTTGACCTTGACCTTGTGTCTCCCTGTGAGTGTCTATTGTCTCCTGTCAAGCATCGTGCTCCTTTCAGCTCAGAGTCGTTCGGCCGACACTGTCTGTGTCAGTGATAGTGGGAACAGACCCTGCAGCCGACTACTGTCATCACATGCTGCTCCAGGGATGCCTCCTTTCACTGTTTACTGCCCCGAGATCATTAAAGGGGATCTGGTGACCCGGCCCACCCAGGAGAGAGACCCAGAGAGGGGACTCTGATTTAAATCTTAGTATGGACGATTTTAAATCCTGTTATTCTGTAATCCGGACTGAGAGAAAAAATTCAAATAAGATTGCTTAGAAACTTTCCAGAGTATAATATCAACAATTAACAAAAGCCTACAATACCAAAGCCTTTTTACCAAACAAGTCAGAGAGCGTGTTGTTAGCCTCGTCGCTGAAGTGTCAGGAGCACAGCAGCATCGTAAAAGAGCAGAGTAACTTCTGCAGGTACATGATTACCTGTTGTCCACTGTGGTCAACCACTTACCCAACCCCCAGACTGATGTTACTCCCCTGAATGTTTGTCTGCTGCTCAGACGTGTTGGAAATCAGCTGCCTGCTGCGGCCAAAGAACGACACCGAAAACACAAAACTCACCATGGAGCTCAGTGAAGCTGTAGATCCAGGAGAACATTGAATTAAAAAAATACATTAAATTATATTAGTAACTTTAATTCTTTACAACAATTTGAAATTACACAGTGTTTGATTTGGATTCTGAAGATTCCGGGTGTGTGCAAGTTGAGTGTGGATTTTAGGAGTTAGTCTGGTTCCTCATTGGCCCCTGAGTGAACTTTTTATGATGCAATTGTCTGGGACAGTGGATTTTATTGGGCAATCGTGCATCAATATTAAGTCTTAATATCTGATTCACTCAAATTAAGAAGCTGAAACTCAACAAGTCTCCAAGTCATAGTTTAGTTCACTTTGTGATGTGATAACAAACTAATCTAGCTTTGCTTACAACACACAAAGACCTTGTTTCCCAAACAACCCTTCGCTCAAGAAAATCTCCATTTCCCTGTATAACCAAGCATTAATCAAATTCACAGTATATAGCCTGGACCAATTGGCCCTCAGAGCGTATACCTCCACCAATCCTACACACGATCGCCTATAGATCTTATGGTAGAAATATAAAAGAAAAAAGGAAGTGGTCTGATAAAGGATTTATTTGTAATAGAACATAATTAAAGAAATAGAAAAAAAGATTCCTGAAAAATATTAAATCAAATTGCAGGCACCATCCCTCCAGCAGGTTTGGTGCAAACAACCTGCAATATATATAAAATATGAGTCTCTAAAGATTAAAAGTATGTGTTTGAGAGTTATTTAAAATAATATGGACCAAATCATCCAATAACAATAATTGAATGACAATCATTTCAGCACCAATGGGAGTTGTTTTGACCTGATGTTACAATACTGTATATTACTGCTGGATCATGTTCCCAAACCAAAAATGTGTTTATTTTGACCCTTTGTTCGAAACAACTAACTCAAGTTTCACCTTAACACTGTCTCGAATTCCTTCTTGTACAAAACAAATGTGCATATCAATCACTGGATCAATTCCCTGTGATTTTTTTAAGTGTGTAACTGTTCTTTTGCTGCCCAGAAAAAAGAAAAGGATCTGAGAGGGCTACTTAAGATAAAGAAGAGGTGGTGGCAAGAGAAGAAGCAAGCGGAGCCAGAAACTGGAGAGAAGAAGGGTTAGAGAGGCAGAGAGCGAGAGAGCAGGAGAGAGGGTGAGAGATAAAAAAAGATACGAACAGAGGAATGAAAGGAGAGCGGAGAGCTTACGCAGTGAAAAGAGCACATTAGGGGCGACCTGCTGCGACAGTAGTGTGGGGAACGGTGAATAACTGCCTCCATTTAGACCAGTGTCCTGGTGGTGTGAAGCTAGGGGCCTCCGATGGACACACACACACACACACACACACACGCACGCATGCTGAAAAACACCAAAATACATAAATAAAGCAAAAGAAATCACACACACAAATGCACAATTTGATGCTTGACACACACTCATGCTCACACACACACACACACACTTACTCATGCTCTCACACACACACACACACCTCCTCTGAGCTCTCCTCTGTCCCTCTCATTCACACATTTCTCCACATTGGCCGGATTAGGAACACTTTCTCTTGGGTGTGCGAGGCTGCCCCGCACACAAAGAAACACTTGGGGACAGGATTAGTAGGCTTACAGCGGATTCACATATGTCCAGTTCAAGCAATTGGTATTCAAAGCTTTACACTTTCAAATGCCACCAAGAGAGAGCAAAGCCGACCAGCGCTTTTCTTTGCATTGGCAGCACCTTTATGAGAAGGGATCTTTTGCTGAGCCAACAATGAGGCCGTGAATACACATTTTTACTGTTCTACCAGGGGGATCTCATTGGAGGAGGATAGAGCACCGAGCAGAGTTTGAGACAGTTTGAAGTGCTGGCTGGCTGGAGGGCTGGACGGAGAGCTGGGTGGGTGGGTGGGTGTACCGATGGACGGGTGGAGCGACGGACAGACAGATGGATGGATGGAGGGACGCCGAGGTGGTTGGTCAAAGGATGAGTGCTTCAGCTACATCCACATGTTATTGTTGGAGGCCCGTTCCTCCACTCCACCTCCACAAAACAGATCTGGAGTAGACTCTTCAGAGTGGAGAGAGCACTCTCAGCAGCTCAGTATACACAATACTGACTCAATTGAGTGTCTCAACTTATAGAGGCCAGACTGTTTGACTGAATCATCAATAAAATATGTTTTTATCATGAATACATGTTTCTGAATTCATGCCAATATTTATAAATCTATCCACTGTATCATTTTGGAAACACAGCATATAGGTCTACTTTAATTTTTATAGTTTACAATTATCTTGAAATGGCCTCTTGAGAGTCGAGTATTTTGAATTGTATAAACGTGTGTGTTTGTCAATTTTTTATCAAGTCATCATTAGAATTTTGGTGTTATGAATCTTATTTTTAAGGTATAATAATAATAATAATATATTCCTATTTTATTTTATACAAATATTAAGTGTTAAAACGTACGATTTTTTATAATCATGATAATAATCATAATCCCCTCAGTATCAAGTGATGGGAAGTTTTACGAGGGTCCAGACATGAGGTATCTGGGTAAACTCTGACTCCCACACGCTGCCATATGGCCAGCAGAGTGCCGAGAGCCGGCGCGGGCATGGTACCTCTGTCCCAGCGGAGGCCCTGAGCCCCCGCTGCAGCAGGAGCCGCTGAATGGGAAAGTAATTTCCCTTCATTCCTCCTCATCCCCTCAGGCAACCACCGGCCGAAGCTCCTCTGGTGACAGGCTGGACGGTCCGATACAAAGAGCCGCAGATCAATATGTTTTCTACATGTGAGAGCAGAACAAGTTCACAATTAATATCATTGATTCTGTGCGTAAAACTCGCAGTGCGCATGCAGGTCACCAAAACGCACAACATGGAGTTTTGGGGATTGCTTAACCCTAACCCAGTTTTCACTTGATTCTGTATTAAATAGAAAACTGGAGGAGACTAGTAGATAATTGTACATCGTGTGGGAATTTTAGAAAATTGAGATAAACGAAGGGACTTTTTTTGGGGGGGGGAATGACAAGTTTGTCCAAGGAAGAGCAAGAAGAGGAGAGAAGAGAGGAGAATAGAAGAGGAGAGGAGATGATGAGAAGCTGTGCCCCCCCGACAGAGTCCTGACAATGGCAGTGAATGGTTGCGCACCGCAGTCACCGGGACAGTCAAAGCACACCGCCCCCTTTCTAGCGGGCACGTCATCCTCCTAACTAAGCGTTATGAATAGGAAAGGCGCTTTTGTCCGGCCGCACGTATAAATAGCCTCTATCGGTATCCTCCTCACCGCAGAGATACAGACGCACAGAGGGAGAGAGACGCCGAGAAGTTGTCTCTCCTGCGATAACACGGACCGAAGCGTGGCACCGACGGGATACAGACCACACCAGGTGACCAGGAGACTCCAGGAAGAGAGAGAGTTAAAGGAGAGAGTGAAAGTGGAAGAGAGAGTGAGAGAGGGAGAGAGAGGGAGGAAGCCAGCAGCGACCTCCTACCCAACAACCTCGGAAGAGAACCCATAAAATGAATTCAGACTCCAGCCCCAGCAGCAGAGCCTCTTCCCCGGACATGGACCGCATGTTTCTCCGAGAACTCCACCCACTCCACCACCTCCACCACCACCACGTCGGCTCCTCAGTGTCCTCCTCCACGCAGAAGATTTCCGAGCACCTGCGCTCCGGAGACCCCAACTCAGTGTCCTGTGGAGAGCAGCAGCAGCAGTAGCAGCAGCAGCAGCAGCAGCAGCAACAAGTACAAGCTGAAGAAGCAAGTCACCGAGGAGGAGATGTTCGAACTGCGGCTCAAGATCAACGGGCGGGAGCGCAAGCGCATGCACGACCTCAACCTGGCCATGGACGGCCTGCGAGAGGTGATGCCCTACGCGCACGGGCCCTCGGTGCGGAAGTTGTCCAAGATCGCCACGCTGCTTCTCGCCAGGAACTACATCCTGATGCTCAACAGCTCCCTGGACGAGATGAAGCGGCTGGTGGGGGAGATTTACGGCGGGCAGCACTCGGCCTTCCACTGCGGCACCGGGCCCGGTGGACACTCCGGGGGCCCGGCCGCTGCAGCCGCCGCCGCTGCCGCCGCCGCCGCCGCGCACCATGTGCACCCTCTCCTCGGGGGCGCGCTGTCTTCCTCCGCGTCTTCCTCCCTGTCGGGCGGGCTCCCGGGGCTCACGTCCATCCGTGCGCCACACGCCCTGATGAAGGGCGCCCCGGCTGCGCCCCAGGCCCTGCAGCTGGGCCCCGGCTTCCAGCACTGGGCCGGGCTGCCGTGTCCCTGCACCATCTGCCAGGTGCCCCCTCCCACGCACATCCCCATCACCTCCACCGGCCTCACGAGACTCACGGGGGAGGGAAAGGACGGGATGAAATGATGCGGGGTGTGTGACGCACAGTCTGCTGGTGTTTGTAAATAGAGAGTCAGGGCATGATGGGGTTTGGCCCCACTGCTGCATGCTGTTGTGTAAAGTCTGTTTTCTTGTTTGGCGTATGAGAAAGAATGTTATTTTCTACCTTGTAACAAGGACCCATGTAAAGACTGATGGTTTTGCCAGTTTAAGGTAAAAAGAAAAAGTTCTGTGTCATGCAACGAGCTGCCACGACCCTCCTGTGTTTGTCTCACAGCACAATGTGAAAGTGACGGAGGCTGCATGAACATGTGGATTTGTTTTATATTTCTTTGTATCAGGCGTCATTTTGTGAAAACGAAGAATACTCTCTGTGCCTTGTACCAAGGATTTTAAACTTGAGTTCTCCATGAAAAAACAACGACATTTATGTGATTCTGCCACAATTTGTTTTAAAAATCTAAGTTTTAGATTCATCTGTTATTGTTTTTGTCATCGTGTGATTTACAGTTTTTTCAGTTGATCTGTTTTTCATTTTGCATGCTCGTCCCAGCATGGTTGTTTTTTGCTGAACTGAATTTGTTATGCCCAGAGACCCCGTGTCTTTATTTTTGTACATTGTTGATGATGAACTGATGAAATATTTATTATCGCCCAGCGTCCCTGGATGAAATTTCAATAAAACTGAAATTATCGATCATATCCACTGTCCCTTCTTTGCTCTTGGTTCATTAAACACTTTATTAAATCTGATTTACACTTCTTGAAGTCTAGTTTGGAATTTGACTTAGACTATTAATTATTACAGGCGACCATTTATTTACTTATTTTTACATGGGTGTACATTGATAGTTTATATTCACACAATAAAAACTAAGTATTTTTTCAGATTAAAGTAAATTCATCCCTCTAAATCTGTTCCTTATATTAGTACGTACATATTTCTCTCTCGTATATATCTTCTATATATTTAAATCTATATTTTAAAATACTTTTTGGAGTAATACTTCAAACTCAAGCACGGCCTTGATGTGTTAACAGACTTCACATATTTCCTCTGGTCACTTATTCGCCTTTTTTCCTATTAGAAATAAACGAAGACCATAAAATAAAAAGACCAACAGTGGAATTTATTATGAAATATGAAATAGGTTGAATATATTGATCATAGAAAATAAAATGGGATTGGAGGAGAACTTTCTACCGTAAATTGAATTGTCTAATTCCACGAAATCATTATTATTACTAGTGTTATAGACTATTATGAGTATATAAGAGTACAGCGGCACTCTAAAGAAATGAATATCATTTAAACCCAAATCTAAAATAATTGAGAAAAGCCTGAAGCTATTGGTCAATTTTCTGCAACTAACATGCTTATATACTGATGTAGTCTCATACAGTTATTATCTTATCATGTTTGTATATAGACTATATGGGACTATATATATATATATATATATATATATATATATATATATATATATATATATATTCTTATTAGTAAAGCAGCATTTTAGTGATTGATATCAACAATGTAAATACAAATTAAAAAATAATTG
The DNA here is from genome assembly GCA_026259375.1 of Verasper variegatus. Lineage (NCBI taxonomy): Eukaryota > Metazoa > Chordata > Actinopteri > Pleuronectiformes > Pleuronectidae > Verasper > Verasper variegatus. Next base: position 17,565,250 of record CM048050.1, read on the forward strand.
AGAAAAGCATGAAGCTATAGGTCAATTTCCTATAATATATAACATATATACTCAATTGATAAAGTATCATTATGTGTGTGTTTATAGACTGTGTGGGGATATATAAGTGTAGCAGGACTTCAGTGATTGAAATTAATATAATGTAAATAAAATAATTTTAATAATTGACAGAAGGCTACAGTCATATATATATATAAGTAGATTTTCTGCAACTGCAAACCAATTTACCACTTTAGGACAATTTCAAACGGACATTTTTCTCCTTATTTTACGCACCAACAGGTTCGATGCTGCACAGAGTTACACGAGCATATGACGAGTTACAGACATGGTCAGACCAGCATTTATTCGACATTTCCGAGCAGGCCGAGCGTCATGTTAAGGAAACAGGCAGAGATGAGGATGAAATGAGGGGCTGCAGCAGATTTAATGGAGCCCAGTTGAATTGTTCCCTGGAAAAAGAAAGTGCTCCGCTTTGGGGGCGCGCAGAACAGTTTGTCCGCCGCGTCCCTCGGGTGTTTCCCCGTCTCATCTCTGCAGCGACAGAATGTATGTTTGTGCAGATTACAAGTTAATTGTTCATGGGGGACCGAGAGGAGAAAATCACATCACAGAGAGGAGTCGGGATTACAGGCTCCTAAATGCAGAAGATTATACATTCAGGCCCCCCCCCCCCCCCCCCCCCCCACACACACACACACACACCACCACCAGCACCAGCACCACCACCACCACCAGCACCACCCCTCCCAGGCCCTCGCCACATGCAAATGAGTGCACGGATTAAAATCAAATGGAGAAAAGACAGAAAGAGAAAAGCAGGAGAAGCCTCTTTTGTAACTTATTCCGAGGGAGGAAAACACAAGTTCTGTGGTAAAGTTTAGAAACGAGTGAAAGAGTTCATTTTACATTTCTTCTTTTTGTCTTTAGGAATGAGCGTGAGCCTGTCTGTCCCTCGCAGGCTGCCAGATGGGATGTAAATAGCTGGGTAGCTGCAATGGCCTTTTAACCACACAACACTGAGGAGGATGTTGTCAAGGGAAGCTGGCGGTTTGCGAGTTAATAGTCATGAGTTGGGGTAATTACTTAAGGTTTATTATGCTCTGGTTTCAAAGGAAATGGACTCTTCAATGGGCCGAGAAATACTTCTTAATTCTGGCTAATTGGGAGCCGAGCAAAGCAGAGACAACTGCTGCCGCTGCTGCTGCTGCTGCTGCTGGCATCGAGCTCTGTTACATTCATGGAGGGAGATCATTTGTGAGTAAGCCACAGAAAAAAAAAAAAAACACATGTAAATAGCACAAACAAGACAAATGCAAATCATGGCAAGTTGCACGTTAAAGAGATGAATGTAAATCACTGGCCATTGCTGGACGTGTACATCTTGCATTGAGCTCTCATGTGTTGGAGATGGTCTTATGGTAACAGGAGCTGGAGAGTAAATATGAGAAAGTAATACTTGCAAACATTAAAGAGATTTTGAGTTTATTTTCACAATAGCATGGCTTAAAATGATCCTCATTAACGCCTCTATACATGACAATCCCACTGACTGAGAAGGACAAACAAGTTTTAGGGAGGACATGATAATGTTGTGTCAAAAACAAAATATGTTCAAAATGAAATTATTAAACAAGAAAACTCAAAAAGAGGCAGAGCTGTAAACACCTAAAAAAAGCAGAGATATTTGATGTTTGCATTATTTCAAGCGTATCGTTGTTGTCAATCTATCTTTCAACTCAACCTTGAATCCTGTGAATCCTGTGAATAGAGAAAAGGAGGCTCAGTGTAAACACAAACATGTGGTGGATCTAGTTAATCTCCCTCTGACTTTACATCATCATCCAAGGGCCCGAAAAATGACACGATGCAAAGTAGGTGAAAGAGAACAAAACTAAAAGAACAAACTAGACCTAAACTGAAAAAAAGGTCAAAACAACAGTGACAACAGAAACATGTTAATCCATTAGTCCTGTGTTATTTTGTTTTGCAGGCTGCTCGGTGATGGCTGAATGGACTCGTGGCCATCGGCTCCTCTTTTCACGAAGCTTGACGAACGACTGCTCCTTTACAGAGCACACACCTGTTACTGGGAGCCACTCGAAGTTTGACACCACTTTGTCAAGCCCCTCCACACACACACACACACACACACACACACACACACACACACACACACACACACACACACACACACACTAACAGACCTCGTTCTGTGGCCCCTGTGACCGAGCGGCCTTTTTTTTTAAAAACACAACCTCCAAAATCTGCAATCCTTATAAAGTTGTTTTAATTAAAACACAGTAACAGACGCCCGTCCAGCTCCGTCACTGACATGAAGCTTCGCAAAGCTGCAAATACAAGGCTCTTTAGTCTGATGTGTACAAACAGTCGCAGCATTGAAGCCTTTTATAACTGCAGAGTTTGCGTAAACATGTCATTTGGCAATCGCAGATGTCGTGCATTCAGTGAGAAGAGTCGTGCCCCTGCCTGTGTGTGTGTGTGTGTGTGTGTGTGTGAAGTGGTCTGCTGGTTTGTTGACTCGCTCAGTCAGTGATCTGCTGCAGGGCCGGTGCCTGAGGGCAGCAATTGAAAATAAATTTCGGTTGAATAAGGGGCAGCGGCCGCATCAGTCGAGCTGCTGCTAGAACAAAAGCAGTTGAGGGGATAAGTTATTGACCGGGCTGACAGCCTGAACGAGGCTGATTATAACCGCCTGGTCATGCTCTGTGTGTGTGTGTGTGTGTGTGTGTGTAGTAGTCATAGTCAGTGAAGCAGGTGCAGGGGCCATTCCCTCTCGGAGTCTACCTCTCTTTATCGCTCTCTCTCTCTCTGTGTGTGTGCCCTCAGGGAAGCCTCGGGGCCCTCTGCCCTCCCGTCCTCAGCTGATTCCACAGACTAATGTTTAACCCATACTGCCAAAACAGAAAGCATATTTCCATCATAAGAGCGCTCTGCCATCGCCATTAGCCACTGGGCTCATTTGCATGTTAATTGTGCAGTTAGAGAGGTGCTGTTGACACTTTCCTTTGTCCACGCCGGGTCGCGGGAAGTGAGAGGATGGGGCTGCCGAACGACGTCCATGTGCGTTATTGTTTCAGGCTGCTTGTATCATCTGTTATTATGAGGCAGTGGAAATGGAGGAAGTTAATTTAATCTGCTGTTATCCCACGACGCAAGATTCAAATAAAGCTCTGATCTGCAAGAACAAAATAAAGTCTGCTATTTTTCACACATCCTAATAATATGTTAAAAATAAGAAAAAGTGGTGGAGAATAACGAATAATTACCTCAAGTGAGTTCAAGTCCGAGTTGCCTTACTTGAGTATTTTAATTCTCTGCCTCGACTCTACTACATTTTAGAAGTAACTATGTTCCCCCCATATTTTTCTAACCACTGTAGTTACTTACCTTTGCAGATGTATTGTGAATTACTCACCTCTACACCATTTATCAGCTGTAGTTACTTTGAAGTTTCAGGTTTTAAACGCAAACCATGTGATTCATTGTAAAAGATGACACAACCTGAAGCAGCACTGAAAAAACAATACATCAAATATTTCCCCACTATAACAGACACGTTAATGCAGCATATGAATTATTAATCCAGTAAGATGATTAGTAAATTAGTATTTTTACAAAAATGTCAAATGTTTGTAAATCTTTCATTCTTGTGAAAACCTCACCTCTGGTAATTTAAAGTATTTTATGTATTATATGCATTTTAAAATGTTTATTATTATTATTCATGAGTAGTACTCTCCCGTTTGATACTTTGATAGTCATTTGCTAATAATACCTTAAAAATATATTTAATAACATCTTCCTTCAGTGTTATTAATTATGAGCCTGTAAGATAAAGACAAGACAACACACAGACAAAACTGACACGCTGTGTTTACACACGTTCAAAACATGCACGAGAAAAAACATACACGTGAACACACACACACTCTCGCTTTGAATTGTCCGCACGCAAGCCAATTTTGGTGTGAATTTTGTGCAATAAAGACAGATTCAGCCAGACAGTGTGCCCCAGTGTGTGTGTGTGTGTGTGTGTGTGTGTGTGTGTGTGTGTGTATGTGTGTGTCGGCAGTAATATCCTCCTACAGTGACTGACAGATGGCGTTCAGTGTTTGGCCGTAAATGTGCTCTCTGAGTGTTTGTCTGTGTGCCAGTCGCCTGCAGTTTGGAGACTCCCCGCGAGAGTCTAACTGTCCTGACACTGCTCAAAACCAACTGTCCTTCATTGTCAACCATGGATGAACCAGAGTGCGTGTGTGTGTGTGTGTGTGCCTGTTGATATATATATTTATATAGATGTATATATGTGTGTGGCTGGCTGTGTGCGGTGGCCTTCTGGAGAGAGTCGAGCAGGCCAGGGGAGCAGATGTTAAAGGGAGAAATATATCTCCCTAAATCTCTGGCCGCCACATGCTTTAAATCTGCCACGAGGACCGGATCCCTCAGCTCGGTGACGCAGGCAAAACAGAGCAGGAAGACAATAAAGTTTCTTAAATATTAGAGATGGCGAGCGGATTGTGTGAGCGTGCCAGCCTCGGGCCTGGCACAGTGCTGGGTCACAGTCCCCTCTCAGCAGGAGGAGTCGGGCGACAAAGTGAAACATGGTCGCGAGGAGAGCGAGCCGCGACTGAAGCCAAGAACAGACAACACTAAATAGAGAGATCAGACCACGTCTTTGTACGGTCCGATCCAAAAGTGAAATACGTTTGATAGTATTTCTTGTGTGGAAACAAAAACAAACAAAAAAAAAAGTTTTGAATGAGGACCAAGTTTTTTTTTTAGCTTTGAAGGCAACATGACGTCCTTTAAATGATTTAAGTGGTTTAAGTCACTTTGCTGTTGTTTGCAGTGAATTCACTTTCACTGTGGTTACATTCACACTGATGATAAACTGATGATGTGTCATAACAGAGAAGAAAGTTGTATTTATTTACATCACGTCATCCTGCAGTGTATTAGTATCATAGAATCAGATGTGTTATGACTTTTTTATGACTCCACAGTGGCAACACCTAGTGGACGGATGTATTATGTTTTCGGGTCCGTCCGTCTATACGTCCCATTCTTGTGAACAAGATATCTCAAGAACGCTTTGAGTGAATTTCTTAAAATTTGGCGTAAACATTCAGTTGCACTCAAAGATAAACTGATTCAATTTTGGTGGATTTGACGGATTCATTTATAAGAATTGGATGGTCAAAGGTCAAAGGTGAAGGTCACAGTGTCTCATATAAATAAATAAAAATGTACAAAGACTGAAGCTGCACTTTAAATGGAGGGTTACAATTGTAGGTCGGTATTTCTAGTTGAATATGTTATAAACACTTTACAACTCACGAAAACGATAGATGCATGTGTTTATTTGTGATATTCAGGATTAGATGGATGGATTTAAAATAAAAAAGGTTTTTGGTGACTGGAAACAAACAGTTGACAGTGACTACATATAGGTATAACTACATATTTCCTTTAAGTTCCAAATAGTCTCACATATTAAGCAAAAGGGAGAATGTTGAAGTGATTATTTTCCCTTGTAACTGAGACGGTGGATTAAAAATCGGGCCTTGGGGAATATCATCAACAGCTCTGTTAGCAGCAGTGAAAAAAAGCGACATTACACCCCTCCAACTTGAGGTACGTGGCTTGGCATGAGCCCACGGCTACACCCTGCAGCTACTCTAACCTTTATCATCCATCGGTTGGCAGCCGAAGTAACGTATATATTACACCTCTTCGCTCTCCCTCACTCTGTCCAGATGTCACTTCACTTCCACTGGCCAGATTGATCTGATGGAAACATCTCTGAAACAAAGAAACTCAGTCACCTCTAAGCTTCCTCAGGGGATTCAAACCTTTTCATTACATTTCCTCTGGTTTGTCTCTGAGCATGTGATCTGGCAGCGCTCTTAAACCAGGCGTTAGTCCGCTACCTAACCCTTCCCGTGAGCTGGCGGTGATGTTAAAGCAGACATTAGCCTCCTCCCTCTGGCCTGGATTCAGCTGGCACGACCGGACCTCATTGATGGCGCTGCCAGGCGGACTCCGTCACAGTTGGTGATTTTGATCAATATCAACGTTAACAACACCCAGACAGCTTGTTGGAGAACAAACAAACATGTAATAATGCATCAACATGTTCCGACGCTCTGGACGGGGTGGTTAATGGTGGAGAGAGCAAAGACAGAGACACGCATTTATTTCACCTCAGAGAACTCTGTGTGTGTGTGTGTGTGTGTGTGTGTGTGTGTGCTACATGTATCTCCATAATCTTAATAAACACAGTCTCACTTTACTTTATGTCACTTCATGTTATTGTCTCTCTGAGGGAAGCTTCACATTTTAGTATCCATTAAAAACACACCGGGAGACGTTTAATATTATACATGAATGCATAAAATACAAATAAGCTAACACACACAAACAACAAACAACACAGACCCAACACAAAAACCTAATGATAAACATTTATTATCACACGTTCGTTCTCAGTTTCCAATATTTACTCATTTACTCTCTAGCATGTTGAACAGAGAGCATTCAACTTAGGCATTTTCTCATCAGTTAAACTACGTTGACTTCAGGAAATCAAGAAATTCTGTTTAATGAAGTGGATTTAAAGGAACTAGTGCAGTATCCTGGACTGGGCTGTTTGTTTGGCCTGTGGTGATACTGGTTTTCTCTGTGAAACTATAAAATTGAGCTGCAGTGTTTGAGCCACGGGAAAGTAAAGATGGGCTGCAAGAGTCCTGAAGCTGCATCACCACTGCCGCACAAAGAGCTGTTCACATGTAGAGACGCTCGACTCTGTACGCATAACCCAAAATGGAGAATCCAGCCGCCGCTGCTACAGAGCGCTGGTCTTATGTTTATTCAATTTATATTGATATTCAACGTCCAAATCACAAAACAAGACTTTAGGTTTAACAAAATTGTTTCCGCACAAATATCTGATATCACCATGATGGTCAGTGCACACCAGCACCAGCGCTTGGCACGTCTCGGCGGCGTGAGATGGAATTACACGAGGAAAACACAGTTCTAATTATATACAGGCATTATCATGGGTGTGAAACCAGAAGTGACAGCAGCAGTGGGCAGCCCGGCACACACACACTCTCTCTCTCTCACACACACACACACACACACACACACACACACACACACACCATCACAAACATTGTCTGTATGGGTCAGAGTCATCATATGGACAAATCACAACTGCTCTGGCTCAGTAATGTCTGGCAGATGTTAACGCTTTGTATTAAATGACTCCCCCGAGACCTCACCCAATCAGACAGGACGTAGTGATATGCCGGGGGGATGTGTGTGTGTGTGTGTGTGTGTGTGTGTGTGTGTGTGTGTGTGTGTGCGCATAAGGTAAAAACAGGCCTGAAAATCATACGTGTTCCTAAAGCTTTATTTATATTTCAGTTTAGTTTGATTTTCAGCGACACAAATTAAAGCTATTAAAAATTGTGTCAAAAATGTGTGTGTGTGTGAGAGAGAGAGAGAGAGAGAGAGAGAGAGAGAGAGAGAGAGAGAGAGAGAGAGGAACCCTTCTGCCACCACAGAGTCATTTCATGCTTGACTACAGGACGACTAGATTTCTATCACAGCAAAGTTCCACACAATAAAACCATCAACTCAAACAAGACAGGACACAAAGACATTTACAGATCTAGCCTTTAAGCATCCAGTATCAGTCTGACTCCTGTTACAGGCGTCTAGAAATCTGTACGTTTTACATTTTTGGTGACAAAACAAAATAGGCCAGTGTACACTGTGGTGATCTTACTTCATATCAATGTGTGTACTCAGAATCAGTTGTTGCAACAGATGAAGTCGACTGATGAAGAGTGAAAATAAACAGTAGAGAAAATACAATAAAGAAAGAAGTAAGGAAGAATCACAACTCCACTGCAGAGATGAACACACAGACACCGGCGTCAGCTCTTATCACCACAAACTGTCTTGACATCTCCGTCGGTGTCTTCTGCGTGTGTGTCACCGCTTAGAGACATACACACAAACATTTCCTTGCTGTTAGAGAAAAAGTGAAGGTGTCAATGTGCAGCCATGTTTCTCTGCGCTACATGATGTCATAAAAGCAGCAGCGCTCTGATTTGCTGTAGTCAAAATGTCAGCAGCAGCAGATGTTGTGCTAATAGCCACTGGATGCTACACCGCAACCTAGCAGCTGGTAACCATGACACTAACTTCCACCGGGGAGAAATGCCAATATCCTCCACCCTGTTGCAGTCAAGCATATAGCACACCACGCTCCATCACAGTTTCTCCAAGAGTTCCAGGGACTTTGAGCCATAATTTCTACTGAGAAAGAAATCTCTGTCTGCATTGGGAACGGATCCAATCGGCGTTCACTCTCCGATAAAATGACTCTGTCGCTGACGTGGGTTTTAGGCTCCGATCGGCAGTGATGGAACGAGATTCTGGAGTGAACGCTCTCTAATTTACAGAGACAGCGAGGTGAAAGAGCGCCTCAGTTCTCAGTGTATTCATGACGTCCAACATGGAAACAATGATGGGAAAGGAGTTGTTCCCCTTTTTAGTGGGTTTAATCTGGTTTGTTTGTGTGAAAGAGGAATAAGAGAGAGAGAGATGGAGCAAATAGACCAAGAGCAATGTCACTTTCTGAAGCCCCACCAAGAGCTGTCACTCACTCTCACCCACCCTCTGTGGAGTCTCCCCACCTCTCTCTGCCTGTCCGTCAAACAGGAAGAGCGCATTTTCTCCCCTGCATCTGTTATCATCTCCCCTTCTCCTCAAGTGCTGGGGGGTCGGTGAGGGGGCCGTCCGCGGGCTGGTCATCCCGTTAGAGGCCCATTACCGGTCCCCTGGCTCTCTGCTGGGGCCCACTGGAGAGAAATCCATATCAATACCTGACTGTCATGCCTCCAGCCGCTCGACACAGCCAGGCTGCCTGCCTGGCACAGTCAGCACTGCATGGGCCTCCCGTCGAGACACAGCGAGGATGGGCTTTCAGTGCGAGTGTGGCACTTGAGTGTGGACCTCCTGTCAGTCCTCCTGTTGCACGGATGGACCTGAGCAGACAATGCAGGGTTTGAAAAGGCACACTTCCTCGTCCTGTTGCTGTCCTTAATACCATCAGTTGTGTCTTTGGATCACATCTGGCCTGCAGAGTTTACAGCAAGCTGAGAGGGGGGTGCAGAGGAGAGGAGAAAGGGACATGTGTGGAAACAAACAATTATCAATGGGCTAATGTCTGGATTACTGACACTGTAACCACCTCCTTTCTCTCTACATATACCCATTTACTTTTGCTGTTGTTTACCGTTGTTATATACTCTACACTTTGTTGTTTCCCGCTGTAGTTGTCATATGCAACAATTATTGACAGATGACAGACTAGAGATAACAAAAAATTGTGAAATGCCGATAACTTAACTTCTCATTTCTGGCAAAATCACATAATTACCTTCACTCATGTCTGTTTATTTGTTTGTCTATTTGTCTGTGTGTCTGTGTGTCTGTTTGTTTGTTTGTGGGCAGGATTACAGAGAAACTACCATTCAGATTTCCAGAGAAATGAGAGAAGGATGGGACATCGGCCAAGAAAGATGCTGATCACTTTCTTTAACTTTGCAAGATTGTTTCTGACATTTTTTTTTAATCTATTTCCAGTTCATAATACATTGGTGTTAAAGAAGAAACAGACATGTTTAGGGATTTATGAGTTTGAATTTGATTTGGATCCACATAAAAACTGATGGGCCTTGGTGGATTTATGTGCCATTCTAGTTTACTTCTATTTATTTAGTTTAGCTCTAGGGATTTTAATCAGATCTTATGATCTTTGTCAACAAGAGAACATGCTTTAGGTGCTTATTATTCATGTTGACCTTAAAATGCTCCAGAACTGCCGCTAAATGGACGGTGAGCGGAGATTAACAATAGCCATTTTTACATTTAAACCTGTTTACAAGCGAGAACACGAATTCTCATCGAATAATATTGGCTTTTTCAGTTTTTCCACATAATGTGATGAGGTAAAACACGATGAGGAAAAGATGCTGAGGAAACCTTAAGGAGAAATATTCCCCCCGGCACCATATCGTGTGACGTAAGGCAATGAAATAAAGGAGAGAAAATGCAGAGAGACCTGCTCACATTTCTTCAAATGAATGTTACCTTGATGAATGATATCCACATAAGAGTCACATGTCTCCAAATCTAGCCAACGAGACCAATCAGAGCCTGTCTTCCCTCTAATCTGTCACATTCAGTAGAAAGTTTAAAACAAACATGTCGTGTGCGTCCATCTGTCTTGATGTTAGCAGAGAATAGAGGTCTGTTTCCTCATTAGCAGCTTATTAACAGCCCCGGCCCAGCAGAGAGCACTCTCCCTGGAGGACGGCGGCCCCGTGGGGGGGGGGGAGCACATTCGAATGGCAGAGAGAGCTTTGTTTCTGGGTCTGGCCTCCCAGACCGGCCCCCTGTCCGGGCCTGCCCAGGGGATGCTATGTTATGCGTGGAGGGGATAAGGAGAGCCAGAGGAGAGGGACGGAGAGAGGAGGAGAAGGAAGGATGGAGAGGGGAGGTGATGGAGAGGAAGAGTCGAGTGGAGGTCATCCGTCAAACCTGCTGTCAATTTTACCACCTCCTGTGGAGGAGGACATTAAATAGTGTCGACATACAACCAGACCAAAACAATTTAGAGTCAAACTGAAATGTATCTGTTCTAATAGATCAGCATTGTTTTTAAAATGTTTGTGCACTGAGCACCAAGTAAAATGTCAAAAATCGGAAATCAATCAAAAAGAACTTTATAAACTTATGAACTAAAAAACATGATCTAAAAATAATATATAAAAATAATATGAAATTGTCACATCTAACCAGCTTTAAGCAGCTGAAATTAAGGCCACGACTTCTCGCTATTTGAGACATTTGTCCCTTTACGTTAAACATGAAACTCTTCGTCCTGATCGTGCTGTTGATACAGTGGAGGACAGGACGCTAGGCTAACTAGCTCTTTAAAAAGCACAGATGTCTCAAAGTCACCGTGAAACAGCAATAGAGCATCTTTATCGTCAGTGAAACAGAATATGTGGGCGATTCGTTACGAGAAGGATTTAAACCAAATGGTGGATGTGAGATAGAGTTTTTACCAAATGAAATCCAAGCACACACCTCTTACTGTACCATGATATTGCTCTGCTAAACATAGCTAATGGTCATGTGTGGTCTTTTTATGTTGGACGGTTTTAACCAGTCACCCAATCTTATTATAATGGAGTTAATGTGTCATTAAAACAAAGAAAAATTTTAAAAAGAGAGAGATTATGATGTGTAATTATTCTTCCGTGTATAAATAGATGCATTTGGCTGTAAATCACAGTGACCAGTAACAGAGTAAACATGACATCCCACCACTGGAAGCTGACAGCTCGAGTTCCCAAATTTAAGACAAACACAGCCATGCGTTCATATTTACTTACACAAGAAGAGGATTTAAATTAGTTTGATTTCCATGGACCTGACTCACGCCCTGAGGTCTTTACCTCGACAGCAGCGACTCCTCTGCACTTCTCTGAGCTGCGATTGGTCCCCGGACTTGAATAACACATCTGTTCAGTGTGTGTTGGTGCCAGCACAGACATGTGTTGACCAGAGCTGGACCCTGCAGGTCTCAAGGTATTTGTTGGGTATGAGACGGCGATGAGGGCGACAAGGGAGCAAGTCTCTGATGATCACAACCATGCAGCTCCCATCTGTCCAGCGTGGCAACATGTGCTGTACATGTAAGAACACTTGTGAATACATACAGTACCACAACAAACACATGCAGACAAAGACACACCGGAGCAAATAAGTTCAGGGACACACACACACACACACGTGTGGCCAGCTTCCCAAGAAACACACACTTTAACAAGGAAAACACCGTATTCCACTAGTTAAGTGTCTAATTATACAGTCGTCCTCGTATTTACACAATTGTAGAAGTGAAAGGCAGATGACACAAGTTGGCAGTTCCTCACTGTGCTTTACTGGGCTCTGTGAGGCAGCTGGTTAGCAGAGGGCCTGAGTAGGAGGAGGGAGCCAGCAACAGCTGTTGGGAGGGAATGTGAGTAGTTAAACAACAAGTCCTCCAGGGGCCCGACGTTTGAGATGATCACCTGAAGCTTTATATTCCTGCACGATGAAGAAAATAAAAGGAGGACGAGAGTTGTGGGAGAAACTAAACTGTTTCTAAAACACAGAGTCCTCCAAATTGTATTAAATTAATACGTCCTCTGCTACTGCCCTGTCCGACCACACGTTGATATGGGGACTAAGTCCAATGACAACGACAGAAGAAGTTTAACCACAAGTTCCATAAAAAGAAATGACCAAAGTCCTCAACACAATTATTTTAATGCCGTTCAAAATGCGAAAAACGGTGTATTTTGTCATTTCATTTGACTTCCTGCGTAGAAGCTAATTCCTCATGTGACAATGATCGTCATTCGTCTCTGTCATTTCAAACTGTTACAGATAACGTGTTGAAAAAGACAATTCAGTTTTATCAATCAACCATCAGTCAATCAAATTTTATTTGTACATCCCATTTGCACAAATCACAATTTGTCTCATAGGGCTTAACAATAGGGAAAAACTACCCCCCCCCCCCCCAAAAAAAAATTCGTAAAAACCTCAGAGAGAGTCACATGTGAAGGATCCCTCTCCCAGGATGGACAGAAGTGCAATAGATGCTACGTGTAACTGAACACTTAACAGAATAACATACATCCAAATCCCTCTGGAGACGTTGTCACTCTCATGTCTCCTTATTTCCTCCTCTCCTCCAATTCCTACATTAGAGGCCTTTGTCTTTTTAATGTAAACATCTGTCTTTGGGACTCTTACTGAAACATATGATTCTGTTGTTATTGTCCAACACAACATAGTTTGAGTTCAATCCAACTTTTTGCTCCTGCTCTCTACCGATTGTCCATTCCTGCTACTCTTCCTCCTTCCTCCTCCTCCTCCTCCTCCTCCCCCTCTCCTCTGCAGGCCACCCTTCCCTTCCCAGCCTGCCTTGCGGTCCCGGAGGCGCCAGCCGCACCCTGTCCCTTGCAGTCTCCCGCCGTCCTGCTGAAGACCGTGAAATCAGCATGATTAATAATTATAATTATTGGCAAACGTGCCAGCTGCTCTGTGGCAATGGGCACCTCTGATTTATGGTTCTGTAAATGCAAACAGTCATTGTCCATATTCAGAGAAGAAAGGAGGGAAGGCAGGAGGGGAGACGGGGAGTTTTGGACGCCTGCCCTCGAAATATGATTTTATCTTCGGAAGTCAGCGGCCCTGTCCTGCAGGCATTGTCCCGTGTCCCTCCCTCCTCGCTTCCAACCATTCGTCTCTTGTTCTGCCCATACTCCTCACCTAGTCTGTGCTCCATGGAGCATTGCTTTTTGATCTCAGTGTGCTTCAAAGGCGTCTGGGGCCACAGGGTTTCGAGCATTGTGCAGGCAGACTGCTTCTTTATGGACGGCCGATCGTTAGCATTGTATTACCGTGGTCTTAGCCCTTAGTGTTGAGGTGTACGTCTGCAATGGCGCAGGGACAGAGGACAATTAATGATTCAGAAGAAAAGTAAATCTGGCCGTCGAAGATGAATCATCAATTATCTCGGAGTAATCCAATTTTATCTGATCTGATGATAAACTGGAATAAAACCAGGAGTCTGTCACAAAGTCGACAGCAGTTTCCCTTCCTTATTTGTGTTTCCCTTTGTGTGTGTGTGTGTGTGTGTGTGTGTGTGTGTGTGTGTGTGTTGTGACTGATGGAGCTGCGCAGTCTGTTCCTCGGGCTCTGGGGGTCTGCTGATGTGTCTATCACTGACAGAACGAGACTATGGATTACCTCGCTCATTAATCACCATCACTGTGGCAGCGTGCGCGCACCCCCTCGCACAGACTTGTGTAACACATACAGTACATTCACCGACGCAAACTCACACAACTATCACTTCATGCAAACACACACACACACACACACACACACTTACACACACACACTTACACACACATAAATCTCTCCACACATAGACAGAACAGTTGTGACAGCTACTGGCCACCAACCTGTCCGCAGCCTAATCTCATTAGGGTCCTTCTGGCATCTGGGCCGGTTCTGCTGAGGGATGGTCTATGATGGAGTGAAGAAGACAGGGCCATTCAAGCGTATAATAGATGTCTAAATCATCCGGCCTCAGCCAGCGGGTTCTCTTCCTCTGTGATGGTCTGGAAGCATGCAGAGGAAACTCTAAAACTATCTAAAACACATCAGAGGAAACAGATTTCGTAAACATTGAATCTGTAAAGTTTTATTTGAAGATGGTTTAACAAGGCCGCAACCACAACCACCGCAAGTGCATGTAGCAGTGGTTGGTGGTGGCACAGTGGCACTGATCACACCTGTCTGCCACTCTCCAGTCTGCTGCAGGCCTGTCCTGTCCTGTCTGCTCCTGGAGTGCAGTGCTGTACCTGTCAGTGTTGTGCAGATGGGCTACAGCTCCCCCAGGTACCTGGGCTAAATACCCGTCATTAATCACCACATAAAGCCTCCCCCAGCGGGAGATGCCCCAGGTTAGACCACATCAAAAAATAAATTGGCTGAAAAATGGCTCTGGATGAAAGCTCCGTCCCAGGAGAGGAAGAGGAAGAGGAAGAGGAGACGGGAGGAAAAATGTGAAAGCAGCCTCCTCCAGCCCGCTAAGTGATCTGTCAGCCAGCTAAGCGACATCATCATTCACTTGGCCCCTATCACGTTCCCGCTGGTGCTGACAATCTCGGCTGTTTGCTTTCAGATTTGTACACATTCATCTTCTTTATTTGCCAAAGTGGCGGAAGGCTGAGTTTAACACTTGGAGTGTGGCGGCCTGTAGGTCCATCAGGCTTTAAATAAACACTCCTGAAACATAGGAAGCCAAAAAGATGCAGAAAGACAGAAAATGGAAATAAGACAAAAAGTTCCTGCATTTTTTAAAACCCCAATCTCACTGGTCAGCATTGGGTCCTTTGCTTTATCTTTTTTTCTGTTCTTGTCCAACATCTGTATATCTTTTGACAATCAAAACAATGCAACTCTACAGCAACTCCTCTAAAATAACCCATAATAATCTTCCCACCTGACCCACTTTCAGGTCATGACCCAATCTCAGAACAACATTGCTTTAGGGCTCACACTGATTTCGGGGGCCAATACCAACTGAAAACCTAAATTGGGACACTGGCCTCTGCTACACGGGGTCGTATCAGCGAAAGAACGAGCTGTCATCTGTCAGCACTTAATCAATCAATCAATCCAAATGTACCCTCGTAATATCTTTCTTCCATGAATCATGTGAAACAATGGGAAATAATCAAGCAACAGAGATACGTAAAATAAAGGAGTAGCTGAAATAAAGTGGATGAAATCAAAGATAAGGTCAAGGACATGCTGCCCTCCAGTGGCCCAGACCTGTCCACCTCGGAGTGACGTGTCTGCGGCTGTCCAGTCCTATGATTAATGACCAGAGAGTTTCCCCTGGTCACTCACTGAACCTCTGCTCTATCGACGCCGGTCCACCTCTCACTCCTGATATTCTGCAGCCCCCTCAGGGCCTCACAGAGCCTCCAGTGCTGAAGTGTACATCCTCAGACAACGTGAAAATCAAACATGTAATGACATCAGTGTTAATCTGTTTGCCCTGCTTTGTTGATTTATGTGTCACATTTAGTTAGAGGTACAGAGGGTTCTGGACAATGCTTATCTGTACATTAAGTTAGTATATTTACTCAATCACTGTACTTATGAACTGTTATTTACATACTTGTACTTTACTTGAGTATTTTGATTATAATATCTGCTTCGTTAAAGCTATTGTGTATATTTTGCAGATTATGTTTCATACTAATGAAAGACATATTATACATAAAACAGTTGAGTCCTTCACATTTAAAGAGAGTTTCAAGTCAAGTTAAAAGAAAAAATCACGTTTACACCCTAAATAAGTTTTTTTGTTGCTTTGTGTGTTTTTTGTGAGTAAGATTACAAAAAACAATTGACTTGGTGGAAGGATGGAACGTGGTTCAAGAAACTTTTTTTTTTACAATTTAGGGAACTGATAAATATGAGAGTGTGAAAATTTGTTGCAGAATTTCAGGGACTCTCTATTGCTCCCGCTGCAGGGAAAGACTTGACGATGTGTTTCAACTGAAATCCCACCATTAGTCAGCACGGACGTCGGGCTGGCACATTTACCTCTGTGTATCTGCACATCACAACAGTGCACTTAAAAGCCATAGCAGAGGACCAGAGGCCATTATGTATTTTAAAAAGAGGGGCATGGTGAGCGGCCAGGTTATGCTCCTCTATTCTTCTTATTCTCCCTTCACCAGAGCGTTGGGTGTCAGTAGGAGATGGCGGCACAATGGAGGTGATCTCTCTGATCTCAGTGCTTCTATTGTGGCGGCTCGTATTATTAATGTTCATCTCTGAGAAAAGCCACGGCCTCTGTCTCGCTGCTCCTGCATCGCTCTGTCATTTTCTCTCTGCTGGACTTTCTCTCTTGTCTCTGTTGTACTTTATCTCTTTATGTCTCTGCTGTATCGTCTCTGCCTTAAAAAAAAAAAAATAACACAAAGCACCAAAGGAAATTTCATTACCAGGGTCAGTTCTGTTGGAAAGAAAATCCACAGCCATATTCCCCTGTTGTTACAGTCTCATTTTACACATTAGGTCTTGTCACTATCGCTGATCTTACAACTAATTTAATCCTTTTTAATCTTGTTTTAATTCAGCCCAATTCTGTCTCATTATTCTGTTGATGTCTTGTCATTATTTTGTCTTATTTACTTTTATTTTCTGTCTTTTCTTTGTATCTAAACTTGTTTTTCCCTTGGCCATGATTGAAAAAGCACTAAATCTATTTCATAATCTGTTTGAAATTCATAATCTGAAAGATCAAATTGTCATGCACAAGAGGAAATAAAAAGAAATAAAATGGTGATCGTTTCCATATGCATTGACTAACACAGGAGGAAACATTCCACCTCAATATTGCTGGTAGCTTGTGCTGCTAAAGATGAAAAGGAAGCAGAGCACAGGTAAACTTCCTTTTCCTGTCGAGGAGTTTTCCTTCCTGTTTTTGTTTTTGTGTGTGCCACAAACTGCTTCTCGCTGTCTTGCCATTGCAGTGTTTCCTTTTGCTCAATACGCAGAAAAAAAAAAATCACAGTTGCATGTTGTTCCCAAGGATGTGAGAACCCAAACGTTCATGGCTATTTCCACGGCAACACCCACCCGGATGTTCAATACATGTCATGACATCGCACTACGAAAAAATGCAGCGTCAGCATCTAGACTGCCAAAATAGAGAAGAAGAAATAAGCACCTTCCTTCTGAGCCATAGCCTGTAAAAACCTGTGTCTACTGCAGAGTCATTTGAATGAATACCGAATGCATCCATTCAAATTGCAGAATAAAGCAAGTTAGTGGTTGTTAGTGGGTTTTGTGACCAGTGAAGAAGATGCTTCACATGCACTCTGGTAACTAATCAAGTAGCATTTTACCTCTGAAAACCAAGTCAGTCTTGTTCTTTGGGAGGCTGATAGAACACGTAGCTGCACAGAGGTAATATCTTTAAAGTACTTCACAAAGTGCCTTCTCTTCAAACAACACTCCCACTGACGGGAACACTTTGAAGGTATGCTGCCCGTTCTCCATGCTTTTCTTTTTAAACACACACAAACGGTGTCGTTCATTTATCAGCGGTACCATGGGCCGCTCACGCCTTGCTGTGCCGTGCCTGGGGTCAGGCTTCCTTCACTGTGAACTCAGAGTAATTATTAACCCACTGGGATTGTCCAGCAGACCCCTGCTCATCTGGGAGCACTGAGGGTTAAAGGTCGTGACAAGGCAACACAGTGATGAAGAAGGATTCAGACGGTGAAAACGGACAGAGGCAGAGGCCGACTGATGAATTAAGACCCAAGTGGAAAATTGGATCACAAGGGCCGTGGATCCCCAATGACACACTTCTTTTCTCTGTGCCAACATTTAAAGGAGAGGTCTGCCAATATATTCTATTTCTTCTTATTGTTGTACCAAAAAAAGAGTAAAATCAACAACGAGCTGATTCTTTTATGAAGAGCATGTTCCTCTGCAGCTTAATGCATTAATCAGCAGCAAATTAAACCTATTTCGCACTCAAATTACCAACTAACACCAAAACTAAACACACAGCTTTTGACCAAGGGTCAAAGCTGTTTTTATCAGCAGTTATGTGAACGTGACACTTGACACGTGACAGCAAGGTGAGAGAGCGCCTCCGTTTCCATCGAACATCAGAGGGAAAACCGGAATTGTCTCCGCATGTACCCACCAACCTAAATTAGCACATCTGTGAGAGAGCCGTGTGGTACTTGGTGCACCGACTCCACCACTGCAAAGTTGCAATGTTTAACTTTTGTGCGTTCTTAGCTGTGGTGCTAATGGCGGCAGCTGCACACTCCCGGAATCGGAGTGCTTCACTGTGAGGACAGGAGCATCCAAAACGGTCCTGCATCAAAGCCGCACAGGTGGCTGCGCTGCTGGGGGTGTGTTGTTGAAGGCACCGGTGGGACCATGAAGTCCAGTGTGCAATAGATTAATGTGTTTGAAGTTTTAGCACCGCCCACAGATTTTCACTCTGCAAAGTAACCCACGAGGGAGGTGCACTTACATGCATTTGACATTTTGCATGAGGTTGCATATATATATGTTTTATGTTTGTTTAAATGCTTTATTTTATTTATCTTTTCCAATGTTTTTCTCTTGCACTGTTTGCAACTTGTGTTTCCTTAACCTTGATTAAAAGGCACTGAAGTTCTATTGTTTTTAATGTGCTTTATAAATGAATCTGATTTGACTTCTTCGTCTATAGGTGCGATGCTGCTCTGGACTACAGGTTTAAATGAAGACTTTGATATTATTCATTCCTGTGATTTTACTTCCTCCATCATGAGTCCTGTATGTTCTCTCTTGTTAGCATATCTTCTCCAGATCCTTCTCTGAATGTTAATCTGTGGTCGGACTCTGACTCTATCTATTTGAACTTATAACGAGAGGAGACGCTTCTAATAGTTATTATTTGTGATACAGTTATTATTTGTTATAGAATACCCACGATTGATGTGACATGAATTCTACACGTGATTTTGTAAAAAACATAACTAGAAATGATATAAAATCAGGGATAGAGCTCCTGCTTCCCCCAGTTCACTCAGCCCGACCCCCTGTGTGTGACATAACCTGGGAAAAGTGCTTTTTTTTTATCATGGGAAGATCAGTCACTGCATGGTCTCTACATAAAAACCCGCCACCTCAAACTGAAGGTTATTTATACTGCTGCTGTGACATTGTGGCCCGGCAGAGCCTTTGTCAGGCAGCGCACAACGCATCTTCAAAAGATGTTTGGGTTTTGTGGGGAATAAATCGAGTGGTTTGTCCGCGGCCCGGCTCTATATCATATTCAGCTAGCTTGTCGGTGCAACTGTGGTGGTGAATGGGCCACTAGAGGCCCAGCCACTGGCGGGTGGTCTGACACAGAAAGGTTAAATATGGTTCAGCCACGGACGCTCTCAAAGGGCCTCGCTGTTAAAAAAATAAGTTATGTGGGCTATACGTCTTCACGCAGTCAATAAATTGACAATACTGGCGCAGGGAGGCACAAGACTGTCCCAGAGCTGAACTTCATGGTTGACCGTCCAATTGAAGAAACGAGTCACAACAACTCTTGTTTCCGGTGGATTTATTGACAGCTCAGCAAAGCCCTGGCTAGACAAGAGGTGTAAAATCACCACAATGACCATGTGTATATAATGGTTATGTTCACTGAACGACTTTGTGCGATAAACTTGAACCTTTCAGTGACAGCAGAAATGGAAGTCGAGTGTGTCAGTTTTCTCACGTATTTTATTGAGGCGGCGGCAGAAATCTCAGAAGCAGATAAAAGGCTGGACAGATGAAAACAGAGGAACCAAACTTTTAACCTGAGCAGCAAAAAGAGATGAATTTCTGACACTGGGGAGAAAACCAGACTCTGCACTAAAGAGCTGAGCTGAATTGGAGAGCAGCTACTGACTCATCTCCCAGATGCAGGTCAGAGGAAGGTTCTTCATCTTTTCTTTGAAGACTTTGTCAAAACGCTGATTCTGGGCCACTGTGAAGTGATTCTTCCAATCGCCCGCCACCCCTGTTCATATAAAACAATTAGACTGCATGTTTTCTCGTTGTATACAATGTAAATAAAGTGTTTAACAAATTGAACATCAATGGGGAAACAAACCTTTACGCATGGTTTCCTTCTTGTAGCGTTTTTTTTCGAGTAAGTCCTTATAGTTTGCATTGGGGTTGGTCTTCATGTTTTTGAAGGTGGACCTCTCCACAACACGATCGATGGCTTCGTCCGTCAAGTCTTGTCCAAGGAAAGAACAAAGCTTCACAACTTCCCCTCTGAGGTCCTGTTAGTTGCAGATGTTTGAGAATAATTTCATGTCATTATTTTGCTGCATTTATAAAACAGAATGTCCTGAATCCAAAATCTGCAGGAAGCATTCAAGAGCTGTAAATCTGTCAAAATCTTTCTGACAAACACGTGCATGATAAGGACTTTTATAAACTTTAATAAATTCTGATTTGTTGACTATTAGTTGTTGAAATAGATAAAAGAATGTCACCAACCTTCAACAGGTTCTCGTACTGCACAAAATAGATGTTCAGTTGGTTCCGTGCTGCAGAATACTCGCTCACATGATCAAACCATGATCCCATGTAAACTGTTGAAGAAAAACATATGTCAGAGCTGAAAGAAAATATTCTAAAAGTCAGTGAAACTTGTTACTATTCTAGGCTGTTTCATAAATACATACTATCAACCTTGTAAATCAAGATTCATTAATACTTATTTTGCTGGAATTTCTTTCTTAAACTTAAACTTGCATTAACACATTTTTTAAATGTTTCTGCAGCAAGTTGACTGAATTGAGCTTCGTCTTTTCCCACCGAGTGTACAAATACACCTGAATAAAGGATGTTAATGCACGTAAGATGAATGGTTTGCCAGATAAGCTTTCCACATACAGACAGACGTTTGTGGAGTTACTAGCTAGATAACTAGTTGCTGTAAACCTACCTTTACCATCCAGGAACTGCTGGAAGAAATCCTCAAAGCTCTTTGGCGTTTCCAGTAAAACCCAACTTTGAGCAAAGTGATAGAGGGACACCAGGACATCCTTCGGGTTCCTCCAGACATAAACAGCCTATTGCCAAAAAATATTAATACAGTCTTGGCTTCAATGTTGTTTTCACAGCTCAACAGACATGAACTTTTCTTTGTCAATTTGTTCACACATGAATGCCAACAGTATATTAAATTAACTCAGTTGATGAATACAGCAAAGTGCATATTACCTTGATTTGCTTGTCTTTCACTGTGAGGGGCAACATGTCAGGGGGGAAATGTGTGCCAAAGATCCGAGGATCTGGCCTTTCTCGGTTCGGGTCATCTGCAGTTCTTTCCTCCAACCAAGGAACTCGGCTCCTGTTGCTGGCATCTTCTGCCTGTTCCGGGTGGGCCTCATCCATGATCTGGACAATGATCTGTTGCAGCCACACTGTGCCTGCAGAGTAACATATGTAAAATATGTAGGGAACATACAGTTTGACCCAAATGAGCCCAGGTAGCACCTACATGAGAAATGTTTCTGTTACTAAGCTTCAGTAGGATTTGATTTTAAGCATACGTTTGTTCACTTCCTGGTCGTAGGTTGGATTTCCTACCTGACTTGGGGTACGTGATGAGGAGAACATCAGTTGGACGGAGCTCAAAATGCTGGAGAGTGTCGAGGTCCTTCGGTCGCAATTTGTCCTGAACCAGAAAGTTCCTCTTTTTGTACGTGAACAGGTAAGGGCTCACTAAGTCCAGAGAATCCATGGATCCTCAAATTAAACAAAGGAAAGAGATTCATGAAGCATTTGTCTTTAAGTCACTTGATTTGAACCTGCATCATCAAAGATATCAAAGCTACCTGCGACTTTCAGTCATACAAAGTTATAACCTGCTGACGTCTCATACTCTCATGCTCTAAGATGGCAGCTGCACAAAATGTTCCTGCTATTGATTTAACATTCAAGCAAGTATATCTGGTGTTTCTGTTCTTCTCTTATCCAATTAAATGTTTTTAGACTGACAGCACGGATTCTTTATCTCAAACGTGACTTTTCGTCTTATTTTCATTGCACCAAATAACTAATTAAAGCAAAACTTTCAGAAACAAACACTTGAACATATAATCAATATGAACACAACTACCCAAAATGACAGAAACCATCTTTGAGAAAAAATCATTTGACACAAGTAGTAGCAAAAGCAATTGATAGAGCGAGACGAGGCTCGCCGTCACTGTGGAAGCACACTGACCGCTGCAGGAACACAAGTGCTGTGACAATTCATATACTTTAACAAGAACTCAACTCAGCCACCAGAATGAGAGTCACTTCACCTGCTATCACCTGTGATGGAAATTCATCTTGAGATTTGAAATAGTGAAATTCTCAGACCGGAGTTGCCTTTGAGTCTTTTTAATAGTTAACTCTGCAGAGTTTACACAACAAGCACTCAAGTGCTCAAAATGGAACTGGCCGCAAGTTCACAAAAGCCAGAACTTATACAAAGAGGCGTTCATAAAACGTAATATGAAAAAAAGACATGAAATCATCATCTGTGTCTATCTGCTGTGTCTGTCTGCTGTAGCAAACTCCCTGTTTGTTAAGGTCACAGCAGTGAGACACCTGGTTAGTTGAATTTTCTCTTACACACCGTTACACAAATCAGAATCAGATCAGAATCAGAATCAGAATCAGAATCAGATCAGAATCAGAATCAGAATCAGATCAGAATCAGAATCAGATCAGAATCAGAATCAGAATCAGAATCAGAATCAGAATCAGAATCTGCCTTGACTGAAACGTACATTTGCAAATGTTAAGGATGTTTCTGCAGCAAGATGAGTGTGTAGGAATGTGACTACACATAATGAATACACAAACATTTTGTGAACCAGATACGGTTCATTTAAAAAACAAGTCTCTCTGAACCTACCTTTGTCATCCATGACTTGAGGAAATGAATCGTCAAAGCTCATTTAAACTCTTAGCCAAGATACCAGGAATTCCTCCGAGATGAGTACAGAGCCTCAAGGTAAATTTGCACATTTATGCATGCATATCTTGTTTCAATGTTAACACAGTTCAACTGCTACCTTATTTTTTGGTGCTTGAATACTGCAATGTGTTAATGAGTAAATCAACATGATAACTAATGCTGAACAGCTAACCTGCTCCGGAAAACGAGCAGGTTAGACGAGGCTCGCCGTCACTGTGGAAGCACACTGACCGCTGCAGGAACACAAGTGCTGTGACAATTCATATACTTTAACAAGAACTCAACTCAGCCACCAGAATGAGAGTCACTTCACCTGCTATCACCTGTGATGGAAATTCATCTTGAGATTTGAAATAGTGAAATTCTCAGACCGGAGTTGCCTTTGAGTCTTTTTAATAGTTAACTCTGCAGAGTTTACACAACAAGCACTCAAGTGCTCAAAATGGAACTGGCCGCAAGTTCACAAAAGCCAGAACTTATACAAAGAGGCGTTCATAAAACGTAATATGAAAAAAAGACATGAAATCATCATCTGTGTCTATCTGCTGTGTCTGTCTGCTGTAGCAAACTCCCTGTTTGTTAAGGTCACAGCAGTGAGACACCTGGTTAGTTGAATTTTCTCTTACACACCGTTACACAAATCAGAATCAGAATCAGATCA
This sequence comes from Verasper variegatus, assembly GCA_026259375.1. Taxonomy (NCBI): domain Eukaryota; kingdom Metazoa; phylum Chordata; class Actinopteri; order Pleuronectiformes; family Pleuronectidae; genus Verasper; species Verasper variegatus. The sequence continues at coordinate 17,589,147 of CM048050.1, forward strand.
GAATCAGAATCAGAATCAGAATCAGAATCAGAATCAGAATCAGAATCAGAATCAGAATCTGCCTTGACCGAAACGTACATTTGCAAATGTTAAGGATGTTTCTGCAGCAAGATGAGTGTGTAGGAATGTGACTACACATAATGAATACACAAACATTTTGTGAACCAGATACGGTTCATTTAAAAAACAAGTCTCTCTGAACCTACCTTTGTCATCCATGACTTGAGGAAATGAATCGTCAAAGCTCATCTAAACTCTTAGCCAAGATACCAGGAATTCCTCCGAGATGAGTACAGAGCCTCAAGGTAAATTTGCACATTTATGCATGCATATCTTGTTTCAATGTTAACACAGTTCAACTGCTACCTTGTTTTTTGGTGCTTGAATACTGCAATGTGTTAATGAGTAAATCAACATGATAACTAATGCTGAACAGCTAACCTGCTCCGGAAAACAGGTTAAGTTTGAGACAAGAGTTCAACCCTTTTTTGTTATTCTACTTATTTTCATTTAGTGTCTGACTTGTTTACAACCCTCATTTTGCATTGAGAGTTGCACAGGACAGATGTCCTGTCTAGTACTACACAGCCCATCTGAAACACCATAGATTTTCTGCTTAATAACATATAAAGGCAAACTGTTGATATGGGTTGTTTTTGCCTCTGACATGGCAAGTAAAAGCAGTGTGTGTGTGTTGTGTGTTGTGTGATGGGCCAGGGGGCCCAAAGAAGCTGTGAATGGGATGGGAAGGAGTTATAAAGCCCGGGGAAGAGGTCCCTGGCCCCCTACTGCAGCCTTGTTCACATGAGAATCAATCTGGTTCCAGTGTTTGATGTGAACCGCAGATAAAAGGGACGAAGCAAAGAGTGACAGCGGGGATATGGAATGATAGGGCACACACAGACAGGGAGATTAATGGGAAGAGCAGATCAAAAATGTGGAGGTATGAAGAGGTGCCAGAGGGCCACATTTACCAGAGAAGGACAAGGATATGGTGCGTGAAGGATATGGGACAAGCATCAAGCATGTATACAGGTACGGAAAAGGGAAGTTTAGAAGATGCTGGAGACAAAAAATCAACTCAATCCAAATGATTGACACAAACATGTAAGTAGGAGGACAAACTGACAGAGAGACAGTCTTTCAGTCAGACGGACACAACCCATCAGTCAGTCAGATGTCGAAAGCGAAAAGAAGGTTCAAAACCACCAGTGTGGTGATGCCAGGAACTAGCATTAGCATCACAATGCAAACTGCATTATCATCATCACCATTATCATGAAAAATGAAAATCATATTGAGTTTGGAGCAAAGCCTTCAGTCGGACAGCTTTCAATTAAGGATTCACCCCACATAGGAGTATGGAGTATCCATTGTTCTGCATTTCTGGTTGTTAAGAGTTGTAAATTCAAAGAAAAAAAATGAATGAACTAACAAACACACAGTGTGAAAGGAAGATATTGTTAAAATTAACATAAGAGCACAGTAATAAATCAGAATCCTCCTTTTTAAAAACTGTCATGATCAGAGCTGAGAACTCAGATCAGCCGGTCGTCATGCTCCTCATGGAACAGTGTAGGAATGTTGTTTTATTTGTAGTAAGCTGAACAGAACAGAGCTCTGAAATCTCAGGCTGCACTGGGACAATGAGAGGTGGAGTGAACAGCTTCGGGGTCTGTCCTTGTTTTTATTTCAGTCAAAACAGATTTGGACATTGTTGTTCTTTCTGCTAATTAAGCTGTTAGAGCGAGGGGCTGGTCTGACAGGGCCCTGCTTGGCAGGGAGGCAGAGAGTCAATGGGCCGAAGCTGAACAGGAGACATTTATGAGCTGCCTTAAGCCATTGTTTCCCCCCATCGAGGATCTTTTCAGGCCAGCCGCCTCTGTCTCGGTGACCTGTACAATGAGAAGAATGCCACTCTGAGAACCCAGAGCCGGCCACAAAGAGCAGCTCCCGCGGAACAAGGATTTCACGGCACTGGGCCGAATCTGGACGCTGCCAAGATTCCACAGATACTTCTCACTTCTTCAGATCATCAGACACCCCAAGCCACCCTATGTGTGTGTGTGTGTCTGTGTATACATATTTTTTTATACTTATTTCCAGTATCAACACTGACCTTGCCAGGACCAGTAGATCTGATTGGGACGAAAGCCCAGTTCTAATGAAGCAAAAAGTAATTTCTGAGGTCCTGGCTATGGAGTTCAAATGTGAACCTTTTAGAGTTAGGCATGAACTGGTCATGGTTAAGGGTTTGGATAAGGTTTCAGTTTGGCTGTTCACAATGGATGTGTTGGGACATACTATTGGTGATCAATAGATGGGCCTACATGTGTATCCAAAGCCTGACCACATGTCCAGAACTCAGTCTCCCAGGGTCCTTTACTTCTTCACACCTAGCTATGAAACCTACCCCTGGACCCAACTTTCAACCGTTATTGGTCACTGTGTGCCTCAGGACCAATGAGGTCACCAGGCCAATAAAACCATTTCTCTTTCTTATTACTTATCCCGCAGGAGAGGTTTGCCATTCCGCAAGATCTGATCAGTAGTTTCACAACCACCTGTTGCCACAAACCAGCACGACAACTTCCCTGGACTTCAAACAGCACCAACCAGACCCTTCCTCCTCTGTTCCCATGGACTGGAAACAAAACTGACCTGTTATTTGATTAGTTTGATGTTTTATAAGTTAGATCTGTGTTGCTGTGATATTTTGGTAATAAGTTATTGAAAGATAATGTTAGTTATTTTATGGTCTTCACAGACTCAGGGTCTTTCTTTCCATGCAACTAAACACTTTCTTTAACCTGGGACCAGCCGCTCACACACACACACACACACACATACATCTCCCCAAACTTAACACAAATGTGACCTCAGCCATGTGGTCTAACCATTCATTTTTATAGTGGCCACAGTTGCCATTTTTGAACCACACACAAACACACAAACACACAAGTGCAACAAAACAAACTTCCTCCAAATATTTCCTGCTGTCTTACTAAGTCCCTTGAAAAGTTTCTTCCCCATCAAAGTTTTCTCCTAAAAATCTAAATTTCCAATTCATGAACCCAGAAATCTGATTGGGGCTTTAATTGACAGAATGGTCTTCTCAGTTTCTCCAGCAGCAGTTGCGTGAGCCACCTGTTCCTGTTACAGAAACTGTTGCCCAACCTTGCAGATTAAACAGGTGAGATTAAGGCAAAACTCTGGGCAGCTTGCACAACATCCTGTAACACAGGCTACAAACACCCCTTCTGTGAATGTGTAAATGTGTGTTGTAAGTGCGCGTGTGTGTGTGTGTGCGTGTGTGTGTGTACATGGTCCATTTGATGGTCATCCAAGCGACTCTGTGTGTTCCCTTGGACTGCGAGGCAGATCCGCACTCTCTCGCCGAATCACACAGTTCTGTCGCTGGCCTGAAGACGGATTTGTGATCTGCATCATTGTTGTTGATGCAGAAAACTTTCTTTTTTCAAATTGTGGTTTTCTAGTGACTTAAAACAAACCATTTCTGTGTCAACACCACCTGCTTGTGTCTTATCACGGTGCCAGTTTCTGCTCCTTTAGCAACTGCCATGTGTTGTCATAATGCAATTCCATTTACCACAAAGTGTTGAACGGCACTTTCAGACGAGCCAGCGCCTCGCACAACAAAGCGGCCCAATTATAGAGCCATTTATGTGTTTGTCAGGGGCTTCAAATGGGCACTGGTTTCTCAGGGTAGCCATATTGGCGAGGTCAGGCGCAGCATCTGAAAAGGCAGCTTTATTACAGAACAACCCATCCCTCTGTTAGATGAACGACCAAGAAGAAGAAAAAAAAGACAAAAATAGGAAGAAATGAAAAAACATGACAACTTTGTTCTTTACAACAGTTTGGCTGAGCCTGCCTGTCTGGCTGCTCTGCGGACCGCAGCAGCATGTGTTTCAGGGATTGTTCTGGAAGAGGGAGTGCAGAAACAGCAGGGAGCAGAAGACAAACAGGCAATTCGTGACTCATTAAACACGGCGACGGTGGCCAGCACAGTGGAGGGGTGTGAGGACCCGCGTTCCAACCGGGCGATAAACCCCCCCTGTACCAGCTGGAGCAGGCATCTGTCAGCCGCACGCCGCACCACGCCGCGCCACCGATTATCAGCAACAAGCCATATCTGAGTGGCCGGCCACCGCCATTTCCAAACACCCCACACTTACATAACCGCCCTGATTGGCCCACAAGGGACCTGAAGGTCCACTGACGGGCTTCATGATGGGAAATTGTTGCAAGCAGAGACGTGGAGAGAATCAGGGCTGTTTGCTCTACCAGAGGTCAACACCCGTCATACAGTCACTTCCTTATATGAGCAGCAGGATGGGAGTTTGGTTGGAAGGCTGTTTGCTAACAAGTAAAGAAAGGACACCACACCACACAAGACAACTTGACCCCAGAGCACAAGTTCAGCTCCAGGTAAAACCATAAAACATATGGGACATTGACAGAGCGTTTCCACGGACCATGTGTATGATTCCTTCCTCGAAAATCCAAAAGACAAACATTTGACACCTTTATGGAGCCAGTTCCACAAACAAATTTTTAATTGCACACTAATGCAAAACAGATATGCATACATGTCATTAAAGTGACTATTATCTGACCATCCATTATATTTACTGCTCATCTTTTGAAGGTTTTGGGGGGAGCTGGAGCCAATCCCAGCTGACATTGGGCGAAAGCCGGGTACAACCTGAGTAGGACGCCAGTTTACCAACAACCATTCACATGTATGGTGACGTATGGTCAAATATAGAGTCTCCACTTAACTTAATATCTGTATGTCTGTGAGAGGAGGCCGGAGTACCTGGAGAAAACCAACCCAAGCATGAGGAGAACATGCAAACTCCAGACTCCGGCTGAACTGGGACTGGAACTGGGATAATTGACGATAATAAATATTTTATAATAACCATGGATCTAATGAGTCCCTCTCACTGAGAATTATCGCTCGACTCTGCAGCTTTCCTCATATCTACAGAGCATTTTAGCATCTTTTCTCTCATAGTATTTTTCCCTGAAAATATAATGTTGAGATTGACTCTGCTCTCTTGTCTGAGATGTTTTCCACGTGAACAGCAGGCGGAGCTTATCAGTGACATAATAAATAATTGCTACATTCTTGCTCTGTGGGAGCAGTGATCATAAATACCTCATACGATTATAAAATTCAGTCCAAACTTGTGCAAACATATTCACACAGCAATGAAGCTAAAACATGAATTCCTTTTAAACTAACGTGATCAGTGGTTTTAAGAGACTACAGTTTCTTTAACAACTATTTATTCCTCCATCTGTCTCAATAAGAAGAATAAAACCTCTGAAGAGAATATTCTCCCTGAAAAGACGAGGTGCTAAACCACAAAGACGACATAACTCAATAATAACTTATGACACTCTGGATGCAAGGTAATCAAATCCTCTGTCGCCTGGAAAAGCTCGACATCAGCACAACTTTGCAACGAGGCAAAAGTTTGCTCTCAACAGAATTTAATGAGCTGCTAACTGCCTAATTAAACGCTGAGTGCAAATAAAGGCATGAAATATAGATAAGCTGGAAACGCTGCCTATAGCTGCACGGTCCGTGCAGAGGAACACGGTGATGTCTCCTAAAGCCACAATCAGCCGAGCGAGTGATCTGCGCCTCGTCCTCCGCTGTGAATGTTTGATAAGAAAGTGAAGCCGCCACAGATGCCATGAATAAGACTGAATGACCTGCCAGCGGAGCACTGTGAGAAAAAGACGTCTAACTTTCGATGAAAAGCCGGTGTTAATGCTTCTGGAGCTCGTGGTTCTCTGCAGGACTGAGGGATTGAGCGCTCGTGGTGCGACAGAAGGGGCCTCTCCCTCTCCTCGCCACTGATAGCCTAGGGTTGTAATTTTGACTTTAGCAGCCTTTATGACTCCCTCTCCTCATTTCTCTGGAATATGAAAACATCAGCATATGGCTGCCGACAGCACTGAGGCTAAGGAGTCAATTTCCCCTATGTAACATTGGGACAGGGGTGACATTCGCTTCTGTACTGCCCCCCTGGCTCAAACAGGAAGACAGAGAGTGAGACTTAGCCCGAGCTGCAGAGCGAGAGGAGACAGATGGTGAGACGCACAAGGACAGTACAACAGAAAAGAAAGAGGACGACAAAGATGGTTTGACTCTAATTTTCTTGCACCAGAAGGTCTTCGTTGCCTCGCTGTCTCAGTGCGTTCATTGTGCAGTTCACAGAGTTTCATGTGGCTACCAGGAACAGAAAATCTGTCCATCAGCTGCCAAAGGGTCCAGCTCCACTCCGTTCCTCTGAGCGCTCTTAAAAACCCGCTGTTTCACACCCATGAATTACACTATTTATGGCCCTGGTTAAAATGGGCAGTTTCTGGGCACGCCGCGTGTGTGTGCCTCCGTTTCCGCGTGTGAGTGTGGGTGTGCCATGTGGCAGATGGGAGGCAATATGGCACACCTCTGCCCAGACAGATGTGGCACAGCACATCACAGCGAGCCACGAGAGGGATCAGAAACCTCGGGAACATCTGGACCTGTGGCAACCTTCACCCTCAGCCAAACAAGCTAACTTTACCTAGCTGCTGAGGACCTGTGAGGAGAGGAGGGGAGGAGTCACCGGCTCGTAAGGTGTCACAAGTCCCCTGCGATCCCTCGCATCGCGTCTTCATCTCCAGCGGCATTTTGACTGACAGATGAGGAATCCCACCTCCCTCAGTGAGGGCTGTCAATCACTTGCTCTGTGGAGTGGAGCGCTGAGGCCTGTCCCAACATGGGCCTGTCATGGCCTGTTGCACAGGAGAACATTCCCACCACTCAGGGGGCAGCCTGACTGGGACAAACTGGGGCTTCTACGAGGGCCGGGGACGGCGAGAGGTGGGCCAGAGCCGGACAGGAGAGAGACTGATGGAGACAGGGTGGAGGGTTGTAAACAGGACTTTCTGGGAAGACACTACGAGGTGTCCATACTTCTTTTCTTCAGATCCTATGGGCTCCGCTGATAGGCTCTCTACACATTTAATCCTGACTGTAGCTGAGAGGCTGAGGTGGGACTTACCAAAAAAATAAATCTGAAATAAAAAATCATTGAGATCCGGAAAAAATTGTTTAACCCTTTATTCAAGAAGACAAAAGATTTTTTAAAGACACTGCGGCTGTCCATTTCATAAACATATTCTTCTATCGCAACATCTGCTGAAGGGATTGTTTTTAAATGTTGTGCAGACATTCATGGTCCCCAGGGGCTGGATCCCTTACTGTCACCAGCAGGTCACAGGTTTCACTTATTCAACAGAAAATCTCAACATCAGTTTATCCTAAAATAAATACACATAATATAAAAATACTCTGAAGCTCAATTAACTAATCAGATAATTTCACAGTAGAGCAGACGACAGGCAATTATCCTCCAGGGTGAGGATGAGGAAAACAACTTTATTTCGTATTTATTTTACTGTATGTTGTAAGACATTAACATTGGACAGCAGAGTTACAGGGTCACATAAATAAGTGTATTCATACAAGCAAAACCTACCAAGAACATAGTCTCTACCAGAGTTCAGCATGAGGAACTTCTGCATCCGGGCAGAGGTCAAAGGTCACATCACGTGATGGTGTTGTATTAGTTCCCGCCTCGTAAGGAAGCTCCTGTGGGAATAAGAGCAGGCATATGTCGGACAGAGATGTGCAGGATCCACCATAGACTGTAGAACAGATGTCCTCCTGTTCACACAGAGCCATGTCAGTATGGATCACATCTTGTCCCTCTCACTGCAAAACAAAACTTACCAAACTTTAAAAGCTGCTCCTTTGAGTCATTTAAAATCTTTGTGGCAATTTTAAAGCAATCAATCACCAGGTCGTAAGGTCACATGACTTTATTTATGTTGTGTTGAGACAAGCTGAGGGAATAATGATTTAAGATTTGTACATGTACATGTGTCATTATTCATATATGGTAGCTTTATTCTGCCAGATCTAGTTGAATATGTGATATGAGGATGAAGACCCTCTCCCCTGAGTGTTTGCACACACACTTGCGTAAGGCAGAGTGTCACCTCACATTGCATTTACAGGGAGAAAACCGACCGACAGACGCCTCCCTCGCTCCCCTTCTCCTCAGCTCCCTCTCTCCCTCGCTCAGCTCTTTGAATAATTAGTGATGTGTGTCAATATTGTGGCCCATAGTAACCATATGGTGGGTGCAGGCAGACAGGCCATTGTTGGGAGCTGTGAAATATTGTGTATCCCTGCGAGGGCTGGAGCCAGCAGAGGCAGGAAGTGTTGTCGGGACTGACAGGGACATTGTGCGCCTGAATGGACGAGTCCGCGGTGGCAGGGAGCACCGCGGACCCAGACAGAAAGTCTTGACCCTGGCGAGAAAGCCTGATTAGGCATGGTGCTGCAGGCCTCTCCTTCATCCACCCCCACCACCACCCCTCTCATCCACACCCCCCACCGGAGGCCGTTAGAGCCGGAGCAGAATACAACAAGGCCACTTAACTCAGCGACGCCTTTTCACTGCGCACATAAAAACACTCATATATTCATGTCAGGGGTGGAGAGCAGAGGAGAGGGACGGGGGCTCGGGGCTGCACAGTCAGTGTGTGAACTCACGAACGGTGAGTGTGTGAGTGAGAGAGATAGAGAGAGAGAGAGATTTGTGGGAATGACAGTGTTACGTAGAGAGTGTGAACCCAACAAGGCAAAACTGATCTAATGCCTCTTATACAGAGCAGAACAGGAAAAAGAATCAAATCGATTTTTGACCGTTTTCTCGTCTCACTTCTGCACGAATGGAAACTAAACGATGTCATTAGCGCGATGTGTAGAGGACAGATTGGAAATTGTGCCGCAGCTTTTGTTTTACAGTCCTCGTTTTGCCACAGGACAATCAGACAAACACATTAGTTCAGATGTAATAGAAGGAGGATGACATTATCCTGCCACATTAACAAGCTGTGGAAGCCGAGCAGCCAGTGCATCCCGACGCTATGCAACAAATAACTAACTCTTACCTAAATAAAATCCTTCAGATCGTCTGATTGTGATAATGCTCTGGTAAATATCTGAGCTACAAGGAAGAACTTGAGGATTTACATTTGAGAAAATGCTGAAAAGTCATAAAAGGCTCTATGAGTGACTCTTAGTGATTTCTAAAACTTTTTTCCACAGAAATACTTGAACACTTTAGATTTTTCATCAACACCTAATGCTCAGTTGAAACCTGTGAAGTTGAAGGAATTCATTTTCCGTCGTGCAGAACAAGCTGCACAGCCTCAACCAGTGGAGCGAGTTCATCTGTTCAGTTTTATTTCACTGTCGTCTGAATCCTGCGCTCTTCTATACGCTCTATAACCGCCTGATCAAATACGCTTCCATCCACGTCCACTCTCTTCCTCGTCTCCCTCCGTCTTTCCCCTCTTTCATCCCATCCTCCTTTCCCCTCTCTGCCAATTATCTCTCTGTCAGTCTGTCACACTTTGTAGTCTAATAAAGGCGTTCTAAATTGATGCCCATCCCGCCTTTATTCCCCTGATAAAGCACAACAATTAAGGCCCATGTCTCTTTGCTCAGGGCCTTTGATGGGGCACAAAGCTGCATGCAGAAAGAGGGCGAGGTGGTGGAGCTGTGCTCATGTTAGCAGACAGCTCTCTCTCTCTCTCACACACACACACACACACACATGCACACACGCTCACTCACACAATCTCCAAATCAGCGTATGCAAATGTGATGCAGGTATGGCCACATTTTAATGGTTAACACTCACTTCACTTGAATTTAAATCTGATGACTTTGGACTAAACCAAATCGTGAAAGTCTTGCAGCTCGACTTGGACTTAAACACAACTGACATCTGACTTCACTGGGACTAACTTACCTGAACCCTGGGAGCAATTCTTCAGTGGGCCCCTGTCCGCCAGCAGCAGTTAAAGAAACATCTTCAGCCTAAAGCCACAGGGTGACATATATGATAGATGTCGGTGTAAAAGATAAATCTTTAAATGTGTGGCCCCTGACATCCACCAGATTGTGGTGGGAGACGCAAAAACCCTCTTTGTGGCCAAAAACGTTGGTGAACAAATAAAGCAGTTTGTTGTTTCATTTGCATTTGACTTGTTGTGTTTACGTGTTGAGTACTGTGACATTATGTGAGTACATTTTAAAAGAGTTAGAATTACTGAAGGAAGTTTCTTTTTCATTGTTGGTAACTTTTACAGGGACAATGTAAAACAGGAGAAAACAACAATAAATGATAATTACGACAATATAGAATATGAACAATACATAGAGGCCATCAATCTGAACTTTACATTACACACGTTACCGTGATACATAAAAGTGATACTGCAAAACTTCAGAAAACTATCTTTCTATTCTGAACTTTATAAAATGTAGTTCTTACACCGTGCACCCTGGACTTTGGATAAAAATTAATGCGGACACATCAGCTTTATGTCCGGCATTCAAATTGTCCCACTCTCTTCCTCAGGGCCCATGTTATCGTGTTTTATATTGTATGTGAATGTTGTAAATTATTTATGTGCTTCATATTTCTCGTAAAAAGAGATGATGTATCTCAAGAGGCTTCCTGGTAAAATAAAGGTTAAATGAACTTTGATGCTAAGGTTCTCCGTCTGACATGTCAAACAAGGCATCAATAACGACTGGGTTTATATTGTGTGATAATATCCCACATTATGAGGGGACAGTGTTTTTATATTTACAGCTACCTCGGTCAGAGCTGTAAAATTTTGCTTCAGGATTTCTGCTTCTTATCGGAGAAGAGAACATTGTTTGGAAATGATTGACACGAGTCTTGAAACAGCAACAATCATATTTTCTCTGTGCATTTCAAATTTGGTGGATGAGAATTAAAGCGAAGATAATTACTGAGTAAATGCAGAAACATTTAGAAACAAAAAGGGGACGTTTAAAAAACACAGCGTGATTCCTGCAAGAATGTTCAACATGTCACGTCTTTGCTTTTGCTTGTTGGTTTTGACACCGGGGGGTAGAAGCTTTAAATTTTAATTGTAAGTGAAAATAAGGTGTGAAGAAAAGCAGAAGACAAGTGGAGCTCTAACGTTACGGAAAACAACTGACATCAAATCCGTACCCTGTTATTACACCGCGTCTTTACACCGGAGATGGTTACGAGAGGGAGTGAAGACACAAAAATAATAATAATAATGATGCAAGACAAAATATTCCTATAGATGAGATTAAAAACATACTTGGAAAGTTGAACTTACCTGTTATATGTTAGATGGTCAACACAATGTCCCTACAATTCAAAGTACTTGATGTGCAGAATGGTCCCAAGCAGCCTGTTATATTATTGTATATATTGTATGTTATTGAATTAATATGTTAATTGATGCATAACCATGTAAGCAACATGATGATGTTGCTGAGGTGTTTTAAGTACTCATAGATTTTTTCATATGATCAATCTGTTTTAATTGACTGGCAACTATAGCCTTCACATGAATGCAGTGGACCTAAAAGTACAATATACTACACTGCTGTATGAAAGAATGTACTTATTATCATTAAGTTGTCCATAGCTACAGTTTAGTATATAATGTTCACTTTACACAATATTGTTTCAATGTGCAACAAGAAGAAATGAAAGGTCTAAAAGTTTTAAATTAAATTTTGGTACTTTTATTTGACGTTACAGGATCACATCAAGAATCAAATCATATGAAGACATCAGTGACCTTTTCCCCCTTTCAGAGTTTAATATTCATATTTATAATAATGTATAAATAATGTATAGTTTTATGGACTATTGGACAGTTTAATGTGTAACAATGAACATGCTCTATAGACCGATCGTTAAGTTTGTTTTGTATTTCACATCTTTGCTGGTAATGTAGCTTTCAGATACATGTAGTGGAGTGGAAAGTAGATTTTCCTCTGAGAATAAAATGGAAATATTGAAGTAGAGGACAGTTTTCTAAAAAACTGCTTTTCTGTGCAGTACTTGAGTTTACTCTGTGTTTTTTGACAGTATTTTAGTTTACTCTCACTTTCTAGTCAAGTCGGTTGCTGCACTTTTCTTTCTCTGTGGCCATCATGTGGTTAATCCATGTTTGGCGGGGGCTGTGCTGAAGTGGCGTACTGTCCCACCCCCCCCCCACCCCCAGCAGCACCAGCTCAGCAGTACAGTTACCTGGGATGCAGAGCCTTGTGAGTGAGTAATGTCACTGAAACAAAAGCCCTGACAGCAGAAGTGTGGAGAGAGTGATGAGACCCCCTGCTGGCGTGTAAGCTCGCCCGGCCTCGGAGTCTCCTCTCTCGCTTTCCCTTTTCACACCCCTGCCCCTGAGAACCTGCAGCCCTGGAGACACCAGGATCCCAGAGAGGCTCGCGGCCCTGGTTTACCAACGGTCAACGGTCAACACCAACGGCGCTTTATACTTTTACTCCACCACATTTCAAAGGGAAATCTTGCACTATTCATTGACATGAAGGCCATAGATACTTGTTACTTGCTACAGATTTGTATTTTACATACAAAATAATCATATTGAACCTAAATGCATATAAACTACTTAAAACACCTCAATCCACTGCAACATGATCACGCTCCTTATATGCTAATGTTCCAGAGGTTACAAGTACTTTACAAAGTACATTGGAATAAAGCAACCCAACTTTTTTGCCTGTTAGGTGGTCAGGGCCAAAGAGTCTTCAAACTCTATGCCTGAGTTAATTGAACCTAAAGTTGAGTCTGATCAGGAAAACAGATAAATATTTTTCAACTATGTTAAAAAAAATAACTTCAGTTAAAATGTGTGTATTTTAGTGTTGGGATGTTTCCCACTGGAGACCCGGCCCTCAACCCTGTTTCTGTTAAACACTACGGCTACAACATGAGGTGACCCAACAGCACCAGCTTCTCCTGCCTCCCCTGCCTGTGCCAGTCTTTCGCGGTTGCCAAGGTAAACGTCACGGCGACCATGGGATCCGCCGCAGGCTCGGAGAGATGGATGCCCAGCTGTGACGGGGCGCGTGACATGATACTCAACAATCAGACGCCATGACAACCTGGCAACAATGCTGTTGATTCAGCAGCACGACCGAACTGTATGAGGAGCTGGACACAGGGGACAATAAACCTGGTGCAGAGTGGAGGCAGCACACTGAGGTGTTAGGTGCAGTGTAATGTAAAGATGTATTTTAAATCAATACCTGCAGAGGAATAACAGGAGCTTCATAGTGAAAAATATTTTCCCAAACATATGTCAGCTCTTCTCTGTTTCTCTCTTCTTCTCAGGGGTGGAATGTAACTATACTCATTCCTATTCAAGTGCTGTGCTTGAATACAAGTTTGACATACTTGTGACTTACTTGAGAAGTACTAGTTTACACCACTCCACTATAGTTCAGTGGGGATTATTTAGAGCTCGACCGATATCGATACTTGTGGGCCGAATACAAATACCGATATCAGGGAGTAAATCATTTCTGATATAGATATATTGGCCAAAATATACATATATACAAAATTTTAATGATTCCAAAGATGTTGTTATCAAACTCTGATGACAAAGAAATGGGATTGTGGCTTAAAAATACTAAATAATAAGTAAAAATTAAATAAAACACCAAATGACAAACATTTTCTTTAAATGTAAATACATTTTTTCCTTATTGTTTCTTCTGTAAAATAGAAGATGACATTTCTTAATCAAATTGTAATTACTGGTTACTTTTCCGATTCAAATTGCAATATCAAGAATTTACGTTTAAACATACAATAAGGTAGAAAGATGTATTACATGGTTTACAGCCACAAATGTTTACATTTATTTATTAAAAATGATACACAATTATTTCATACATTACATGTTGTACAATTACTCATTTGAGTTTATTCCTTTATCTTTTTTTGTGCTGTAGTTGTACATTTCGGCACAAGACAAAAGTCCAGTTTTAGTCCAAAAGAATTGAAGTTACAGGAGGAGATTTTTTATTTATATTATTTAGATATTAAAGCTGGATCCCATTAAAAATCACCAGGAAGTCAGTTCAGCCTTTGGTTCTGACAGACTAAAAAAGTCTTTTGTCCCGAGAGTAAACCAGCATCACCACTGAAATATTATTCATAGTCTTTAAGTGGATGAGGCCAATGTAAAGGTTAAAGAACAGCAGTGGTTTGTTAAAACTCTGGTAGCAGATTTCTGAATGAGCTGAAGTTGTATAATGTTCTTTTTGGGGGAGACCAGACTGGAAACTGTTCCAATGAATGTGTGAAGGACTTTCTCTAAATCTTGACCTGACGTATCTGGTTCTTTCTATTTGTTTGATGAGACAAAATGATGACGTAGTGTAGTCACAGCCTTGAAGTGGCAGCTGAAGCTCGGACTCTGGTCAAAACACATTATTCTTTAGGTCGAGGTGAAGTGAAAGCTGGAGAAACTGACAGACACATACATTGTCTTTACTTGTTGTGAACTCTTGTCTGCCTCTGAATTCAAACTGACTCCTGCACAGAACTCAATCAGGCCTACACTGCCACCATGTGGAAGCAGGGGGAAGTCTTCCCTCTGCCCTCTTTGCGAAGTAACTCTCACATGCAAGTTGAGGCTCATATAAGAATCCAATAACAAAGGATTGACTGATAGTGTAAAACACAAGGAAATGATCCAATATAAAATATTGTAGAGTGAACATTTACGATGAAAGTTTATTCTTCCCAGACACACTTTAAAGAGGTAGGAAACACACAAGTAATATATCTATATTAACATAAATTTAAGTATTTAATGAAATAATTTAAATTCTAAATCTATGTCTACATATATTTTGACATTATGATGTTTGTGAATATATGTTAATACATCATGGTGTCATACAAGACGTATGCCAGATGTTTCTCTTAAACAACCCCTGTGGAAAACATCCAACATTTTCTTTTGTCTCTTCCTTTGTTTGATATGTCTAATATTGTTATAATCATAACATATTTATGACATTCTTCTATGTATAGTGTAATATGGAGCACATATGGTTACATGGGCAAAAAATATATATATTTTAAATATTCTATTTGATTATTTTTTTTAATATTTCATTTAAATTAAATTTCTTCTTATCTGCTTAACTCCTCCACATTTTTGGAATGACCCTACATATATATATATATATATATATATACCTATATAGATATAGATATAGATATACAGTAAGCTATATGAGAAAGGTCCCATGCAGGGAGAAAACTCCTGGACAGCTCCTACACATAAACACAACACACACAATTACTGTATAAACATGTGTCCAGTGCACACATCTGGAGGTTAATACAGGTCTCGAACCCCAAGACCTGTCACTGTTCTCTGACCCTCTCTCTAAATTTATCAGGGCCTGTCAGCACGTGTCTCTCATATTTCTGCCATCACACGGGACCGGCTAAGAATAGAAGAGCACTGACACAGATTAACACGGCTCGTCTCTCTCTCTCCAACCCCGACTCTTTCCAAAAACACTATTATTTTTCTTTGACGACCATGAACGTCCTGTTTCTATGTGACCTTTTCCTAGTTAAACCACACTGACCTCTCCCATTACATTGTATGGAAGAAGGGGGAGAAAGGAGAGGAACCTGCAGTCCAGATAAACAGCCAGGCCCACAGCAATGACAGCAGGTTCTCATCTATATTAGTTGTTAATTCCTTGAGCATTGAAGTTGTTGTGGTGGCGGATGAAAAAAGATGTTTTCTGTCTGTTTTCAGCTGTCAACACTAGGCAGCCAAATTAAGAACGAGGAAACCCTGTTGCCCTGAAAACGCTGTAACTGTGAATGTGTAGTAGCACAGGACAAACTGGAGCGTCCGTCTGTGACCCCTAAATGTCACATCTAATCCCGGGCTGGAGCAGGATCCCTTGGATATGTGGGTTTGTTCCTCAGAGAGAGAGCGCGTTGATCCAGCACACAACAGACGCACCATCACACACGGCCAACTGAAGCCTGATTGGCTCATGTGCAGCGTTATCTAGGGCGAGCTTTGAGTCCATCTTCTGTTTTTATTTTTTTCTTCTGTCTGTATCTTGCCGAAGTAAAATAATTGAATCAGCAACTTGGCAACAGCGTCTGTATCACGTGACCATCCTCAGCAGATGGAGTCAATGAACTGTGGATGTTTAGATTTACAGTTTTCTGTATTGCTGCATTCACCACAAGATTTAATTGGGAAAGAAATGGTTACATAAGCAAAACTTTAGACATGAAAATCAGAAACAAATCAAAATCACCACATCCTTTATTGTCACTGTTGGTTTTGTGCAAAGCATTTGGAGCCACATCCTCCGGACCACTAAAACCCAGGTCTCTGCAGCCAGGTGGAATTTCACATAAGGATTAGAAGGCCTGAAGAAAAGCTGCTCTCCTATTTCTGAATCTCTGACAGCAGATAGTCTCTCCACAATGTCAGTACATAATGCAGGATGTGAACAGCCGGGTAAACACACGACGCCAGTGTATCCACTGAAGTGAAGGGGATTTTATGAGACTATATGTTTGGCAAACATAATCACCAAGAGCAGTTAAGAGACTGTAAGGTTAGTAAGTAGAGGACATATCTCTACTGCATCATAGATATAAACACAGGAGAGAGGTCTTATCTTTATTGTGGGAACTGTGTACGCAGTGTTAACCTTCATCAAGGTGGAGTGTACAGGAGTTAAGTGAATATATGAATTTATATGTTATACTTGTGATGTCTATGGGATTTTTTTTGCTAATTATCCTGCGTGCCAATGAAGCACACAGCCACTGTGTGTATGTGTGCAAAATAACTCAATAATGCATGGATAGATTTGCACCCAAACTTGGTGGGCATATTATTTGGAACGGTTTATCCAGATGATGACATTTTGCAGCTGATGGGTCAAAGGTCAAGGTCAACATGCACACATAAAATGGCATATGGTAAATGACGTCACGAAAGAAGTCAAAAATGTATTTTTCGAGGTATCTCTGCATCTCACAAGACTGTGGACAATAACCTCAATTGTCAGCATTTTGTATAAAAGACATCATAATGACTTTATTATTAGTTGGCATTATTACAATCTTAAAAACATGACTGGGGTATATTCATCTGGCGAAGAGAAGAGAAGAGAAGAGAAGAGAAGAGAAGAGAAGAGAGTGAGACTGAGACTGAGACTCAGAGACACACTGAGGAAATGGATCAAATTTCCTCCCAGATTCATATCTGACATTCTTGGGATGGAAACCAGTGCTGTTGATGAGGATAACATTAGTGGTTGAGTTTCCCTGCAGACTAACCATGAAGCTCAGCTGTAGTCAAAGCAGAGAAAGACGGTGTTGCAGTGTTCAGAATAAGTTAAGTTGCACCTTTTATAGAATGACCCTGAATATGGATTAATATCAGGTTGTCAGGGAGACGTAAACATGTTTGACTTATTTATGAATTACTTCAGAGGATCTCCTCCTTGTTATGAGAAAATTACATTTTGAATATTAAGTATGCAGAATTACTTGTTTTCTATGCACCTGAAATAGTGCATATAAGCATCACAGAATTGCTTTAACAATGTAGAAACCGTAAAAAACCTTTAGATTGCTCCAATTTCTGATTTGTTTACATTATCTTTCACATTATTTCCTGACCAGTGACAGGAAGACAATCTCTCATCTCTGCAGAGCATCTTCCTTTGCACAAAGATTTTTCCAGATGCACAACTGAGGACATGACCCTGGTTTCCTGCGCAGACCAATAGTCTTTGCAATCTGAAAGTTATAGTGATCAGAAACGTTATCCCTATCAAGCATATCTCCAGGATGCATCTCTGCATCCTGCATGACTGTGGACCATAACCTTTAGTGACATCACAGTGTATAAATTACATCATGATGACCATATTTGGTTATTAAACGTAAACTGATCGTGACAGTGGGGCTGTAAGAAAATGTCTTCAAAAAAAATGCTAAGTATTTTTCCTTTGCACAAAACCCCTGATGCCCAACTGAGGACACGACCGAGCTTTCCTGCACAGACCGATACTCTTGCAGGGGGGGGGGGAGCCAAATCCTTTGCTGCAGCCCTGACTTCCGGCTGCAGGAAGCATATTATTGTTATTTTATTTTATGAAGGTTTTAAATTGAAAATGCAGTGAAAAGAATGCGTGAGTTTTTTTTTTTAAAAAAAAAAAAACGCGATTCAACAAACAAACAAACAAACAAACAAACAGCGATGCGTTTTTTTCTTTGCAGCAGCTGCGCGTGCTCCGGGCTCAGTGTGACAAGAGAGGAGCTCCCGTGACGTCACAAACACACACACACACACACACACGTTTGAAACCCAGTCGTCCAAGATGGCGGAGGTGAGCGGGCTGAGGGGCAGAAATCACTTCAAGCCCGGACACAAGAGCCGCGACGCCGACGAAGGTAAACCCGCCGTTGTTCGAATCCGTGTCGCGACGGAGACGTTAATGTTGGTGGAGTTGAGATGTGGACTTTTTTTTTGGTTTGTTATTTGTGGCCGGTTAAACTCTCGCTTCCCCCCCCCCCACCACCCCCCGCGCCGCCCGTTAGTCCGCGGTGTGTTTTCCGTTGGAGACCCGCGGTGTTGTGGTGCTGACTGGGGGGGGGGGAGTGAGGCTCTCCCCCCCCCGCCGGAACAAGCCTCCGCTCCGCTAAACTCACCCAGTCCAACCCGGTGGAAACTGTGGGAATTGACCCCAGAGAGACTCGTGTTGGGCGCAGTTGTTCGCTTTCTGTGCGCGGAGACGTGTTTTCCCTCCGTAACTCGAGCTGGGGGGTGGTGGTGGGGGGGGAGAACTGTCTCTTGACCCGGATACAGAATTCAAGAGCGACACCTGTCGGCTCATGTTTACCCGGGGGGGGGGGAGGGTCACTCTCACCTGGCCTGGGGGGCTTTACTCCAAAACAAGCCTCGTTCAAAGTGTGTGTGTGTGTGTGTGTGTGTGTGTGTGTGTGTGTGTGTGTGTGTGTGTGTGTGTGTGTGTGTGTGTGTGTGTGTGTGTGTGTGTGTGTGTGTGTGTGTGTGTGTTCGTTCACTGGTTTTCAGTCCACACACACAAGCTAATCTTCTCATCCCACTAATGACTGGGATATTTTTAAAGAACCTATAATTAGTGTGTGTTCAGTTTGCCAGCGGACTGATCCAGGCTCACTCGGACCCTCAGAACTCAAGTTTACACTGTGCGGACTTTACGGTCATTAAAAGTGGATCACTGATAATGGATTCGTCCTATAAACAGAAGTCAGATAACAGTAGGCTCCTTTTCTATTTGCTCTGACCATTCATCACGTTGACACGGGACAGTAAAGACCAGGATAACGTTAATAGATTGGGTTTGTTGAAGTCCTGCAACAAGTTGAAACACAGAAAAGTTTAGTATTGTTCTTAAAGCTAGAATATCTGACATTTACTGTTTCCTGAGATGTGAGGCGAACATGTTTTTCTTTCTCGTTCCATGTATGATGGTTAAATCTTTCGCTGCCAGTCAATCGAAACAAGACATTTGAAGAAGTCACCTCAGTCTGGGAGAACATTATTTAGACAAAATTAAGATAACATTTGCTTTTACAAGTGGAGTAATGATTGGTTAGCAAATGGTAAATATTCAGTCTTCAAGGCTCATCCCTGATACACTGAGTCCCTTTATCGTGATAACACTTATGTCTACTTCCACACAGGCCAGCTAACTCTGTGGCAACAGCTTTCACTAACTGAGGCTGCTCTTAATCTGCACTTTGTCCTCACAGACTCCCGATTGGTCTGCTCTGCTGCAATTGAGCGTTTGCCCTCGTTGAATCGAGTCCAGAGAGGCAGAGTCAGGTTGTCCTTTGGGTGCTGGTTTGCAGAGAAGTCAGTGTACCTGCATTTCAATAAGTTACAGTGGATTCCTCGCTCTCTCTCTCTCTCTCTCTCTCACATTGTTGTCTTACAATCCAAATTAAAACGTGGAATGTAGTAGCCAACGGGGCATCGGCAAATACAAGTTGAATGCAATGTGTTTTCTGAGACTTTAATCCCGAATGTTTGTTAATTTCTTCATTCCTACACTCAATCGTTTGAAAAAAGCCGGCGAAATCCCCTCTTTAAAGTGTGAAGCCTCCCGTATTTGGACAGCTGCTTTAAGTTGAGTGAACCGTGGCCTTATCAGAGACTGCCTCAGATATGGTGCTGGAGTCCAGGGGAGGCAGACCTGATTTGGGACGCTGTGCTGAGATAGACACACACTATTCTTACCGTGCATAGTTAAAGATAGACTCCCGTCAGAAGTGGAACGACCGACACTTTGTCTGCATGATGCACAAACACAACCCTAGGTAACTTTGTGTGTGAGCAGGAGAACATGTAGGCCAGGTAACATCTGCTAGCTGCCTCCCTAAGATAAGGAAAGGTAAAGGTGGCTAATTTTAGTTCTGCCCTCGTTTTCTGCAAGCTGAGGAGTAGGACAGTGCATGGGCCACGTTATCGTGATGCGCGAGTGTCGTGCATATCAGCAAACTCCTGGCTTTTAACTGGCTTTCTTAGGTTTCCTCACATGCTTGTGTGTTGTTGTTTTTCCTCCCACATTCTGCTGCAACACAGTTCAGTCCCAGCAGAATAGTGTCTTTGTGTGGGTCTCCTCTGTGGCTGCAGTCTGTGCCACTGAGTCCTGCTGAGTGCTGCTCGGGGGTTTGTTGGGGAGCTGCACTGCCACAGATTGAGAAAATGTGCAGGGCTAATTTGTTTGCCGGGCAGCAGGTTACTGTAACAGCCCAGCGCTTACAGCAGCATCTCAGACTCGAGCACTGCACTGCTGCCCTTTGGACCACGTCGGACTTGATCCTTGAATATCCTTGTTCTAGTTTTCAATTATGTTTTATCATTAATCATTAAGTTGTGTTAGTTTAACTGTCCAACAGATGCTACAGCAGCATTGACCTGTGTATGAGCCGCCATTGTTGTAACAAACAGTTGCTCCTCGCTGTTGTCACGCCAAAGACTGGCAGTACTTCTTCCTTCATAGGATGCTGATTGGTCCTTTTCAGCCACAAGCAAATAGCGCAGAGGTTGGAGCACGTGAAATGGTGAACGTTAAAAAAACGTTAATTACTTGATTGTCAAAATAGTTGAGGAGTCAACTCATCATTTCAGTCCCATGTACGACCTACTCTCCCCGCGCTAATGCCAGGATGCTGTTATCACTCAAGGTGGGACAGCTGCCGTCTCATAAAACCAGTGCAGTTTGGCAGTTGGTGGATATAGAAAATTCAAATAAGGTTGTGATAGTCTGGGGCAGAATAAACTGCCGTATAATCACCTGACCCATTCAGCGTTGACGCAGGCGCTTACCAGCCAGAATGGAAGCCTTCTTGTGTTAGACTCGGCTAACCTTGTGTTTACCACAGTGTTGCCCATGAATTACTCTGTTGACTGTGATGAAAGTTATGAGACAACATGTCCCCACGTTTTAGAGCAGTTGTAAGTCTAATCACTAAAATATTTGGATGAGCAATGCACTACACTTGTTGTCATACCTGTTTAATTGACCAAGTGACCTGCCACTTTCAGGGCGTACTGTTAGGGAGTGTCATCTTAATCCGAAACCAAACATTTGAATTACTAGTTTCAGGTTCTTGATTGTGAGCTGCTTTTCTGTCGTAGTAAACACAAATTAATTAAGGAAATACGAACATATGGCAGACAGGCTTATTTGTGATACTGCTGATGTGGCAGTGTGACAGGCAGGAAGGCTGACGGTTTTAGAGGAAACACGTTTCACAGAAGCAGCAAAATAACAGAAGAAATGTGTGTAAGCGCCGTCCTTGTTACCTCCTTCTCTTGTGACCTTTCTGTTGGTCCTTTGTGATTTTCAGTGCTATGCTATTTTCAAGCTTGACCTAGATGGGTAGACCAGAGTGGATAACAGCATTTAGCCCAGCGCAGAGTGCTGGTACAATTAGGAATTTGATCCGTATAGGACGTTTCCCTTTTTCTTTAACTCGGAACAGTGGCTTGTTTCTCACGGCTTATTACAATGAGACTTGCCAGATAAACCCTGTCTCCACATTCTTCTCCCTCTTGTCACTTTCCGCCCATCGTCTGCACACTAACATGGAGCTATCTAACCCATTGTAATTTGATATTTTTCTCTCTACTTTGTTTTGTTATCCAAAGGCTTGAGTGGCATGGAAGATGTCCCCATTTTTCAGCATAAGAAGAGGCCTCCTTTAGCCAAGGCCGAAGATCTGAATGATTTCCTTCCCAGGACCGAGGCCTCAAACTTTGGCAAAAATGCCAGCATCACCCCCTCACCTGATGAAGGGATTCACGAAGAGGAGGTGAAGTGTAAATGTGTTTGCTGACACATTCCTGTCTATTAACGAGCATAGTTACCATATCTAACCAGAACTGAGCATAATATTCTCCCAGAGCCTGGAGACTGAGTGCACAAGCCAAAACAAATGTCTTATAATAACATTATGGCACTCAAAGAGTGCATACCTTTACCACTGCTAACGCCCTAACACACCATGTCAGAGAAATTGAGAAAATAAATTCCGGGTTCTGTCTATCTAGATCAGCTCCGAATTGTGGGTCATGCCACACCCCTCCGCTAATCCTGCTGACAGACAAATATACAAACAAATGGCAATAAAAACATAACCTCCTTGGCAAATGTAATAAGACATGGGAGGAGCTGAAACAATCAACATTTGGCATCTGAGCTTGAAAAATTAGGATTCAGCTCGAACATAAATCCTGAAGAAAGATAGAAACAAAGAAAGATGAACTCTGTATGAACAAGAGCGGGAACTATTACATGTACTATGTACTTTCTGGTGATAACAGACTTAAAGCTACAGAGGTGCTCACAGCTGAAAAAAGAAAGTTCCTTGCCTCGTTACAAAGCATTAATATGAAATGTTTTAAAATACAAATAGTCTGCCTTTTTGTGTATTTTATGATAACAAATCAATTCTAGCTTGGTCATTTCTTTGTCATACTGTAATTTTCAGTTCCCCGACTCCTCCAAGTAACCTGCCTTGTCATCACAGTGTTTTCACTTGAACTTCTCTCAAGCCTTTGAAAGCCCTGATTGATTGATTGATTGAAACCTCATGTCCTCAGGCTTTGATAGAGGAAGCAAAGGCCAAGCCCATCCAGATTGTCCTGGCCAACGGGGACGAGCACAGCTTCGAGCTGGACGCGGCAGCGCTGGAGAAAATCCTGCTGCAAGATCACGTGAAGGACCTGAACGTGGTGGTGGTGTCCGTGGCTGGGGCTTTCCGCAAGGGCAAGTCCTTCCTGCTGGACTTCATGCTGCGTTATATGCACAGTCAGGTGAGATGGTGTGGGGGTTTCACACTGCCTGTGGACATACAAGGGTACATAAACAAGAGGACACACATTCACATTATCCAACGTTTGTTATATAGGGAACAATAAAGTCATTTCCACTAAGAATTTAAACTGCTGTCAGTTAATTGATGCAAAAATATATTTTGATTTAATCTCTATGGGTCCTGGCACTTTGAAACTGGGGATTTGGGATCTGTTTCTACTTTGAATATACAGTGACATTGTTATGGGACAGTCCTGATGTGTTACACATGTCCTTAAAAACCTTAAAAAGTGTTTATATGCGATGAGTAAATGTACAAGACCTATAGGCTAGATGAACAAACAAGGCAGATAAAGACATAAATGTGGAACCAGTTTTTGCATCTGTTCCACAATGTGACAAAGACAAGTTCTTTCTGTTGGGACTCATGCTTTAATACTTTTGAATGACACAAAGTGGTTTGTTGCATACCCACACAGTTCATACAGACACACACACAGACGCACTCTCTTGGGAGTACATCTTACAACTTTGTCCCACTCAAGTATCAACAACTATTTCGCCAGATCTTCTAGCAACAGCTTGACGCCGATGAAGCCAGGATCAACTTACACACACACACACACACACACACACACACACACACAGTAAAGGAGGAGTGAATGTTAAGACCCTTCCTCACAGCTGTTGGGCAACATGAGCATTATGTGCAAGTCTGACCTGATCTGCACATGTTCACATTTTCCCCCAAACACTGATGCTATTTATTCTGTTGTTCTTTATATTCAGTTCTATCCAGCAGTTGGTGTTGCACGTCATATTTCTGCTACTCTAACACTCCTGGTTCTGTCATCAGATTGTGTTTAGTTGTGCGGGAGAGATCCACTCTAATGTTAAATTGTCATCACTCTGAATCAGTTCCTCTTGCTTTGACTTACAAATTAGATATTTTGCATTTATATTTCCTGTTTGTGGTCAGAAACTCTCCTCACTTGTCAACAGCAAATAGGGAAAAGGTCTCAGTGTGTTGCTTTTTATTGATGCTTTACTGTTTGGTTTTGGAAAGCGTGACAAGTGACTCATTATACTAAATATCATTGTACCAAGCTTTGATTCTCATGTTACTGTGTCTCGAGTGTGATGCTATAGTTCCCTGTTAGTTGAGCAAATTGGCAAATGAGAGATTATAATTACAGACCATTACTTAAGCCTAATATCCTCCCATTAAGTAGCTACACGCCCAGTCAACATTGCACTGGTAGATGACAGGGTGGTTATGTAAGTGTGACCTGATGGCGGTGTTAGATTAAACTGCAGGTCAACAAAATCATTATTTTCTTTGAATATGCAGGGGAAACCTCACACAGGGTTTGGAGATGTTGTGCTTAGAGACCAGTACTGAATACTGATTTGATGCTAGTCCCCTTCTAAAAAAAAAAAAAAAAAGTTTAAACGTCTTTCTGTGTCTCTTCCCTCTTTGCCCTTCGCTGCAGAGTGATTCGTGGATTGGAGGTGATGATGAGCCTCTGACAGGTTTCATGTGGAGAGGAGGCTGCGAGAGGGAGACCACAGGAATTCAGATCTGGAGCGAAGTGTTTGTGATCGACAAGCCAGACGGCAGCAAGGTAGAGAGTTTTCACACAGATAATATCGTCCTTAAACGAGCTAAATGAGAAATGGTTAAAATTGACACAAATGCACAAAAAACAAATGCGAAGCTGGCAGCATATTACCTTTTGTTGCATCTTGTCCCAACAGGTAGCCGTCCTCCTCGTTGACACTCAGGGAGCGTTCGACAGCCAGTCCACCATAAAGGACTGTGCCACTGTGTTCGCCCTCAGCACAATGACCAGCTCCGTGCAGGTGAAACTTAAAGCATGTTTAGTTTGGAAAATATGTTCTTCCTGTTCTCTCTTAGAAAAATCATCAGTTGTTTCATGTTGTATTTATTACTTTGGGTTTCCAGGTGTATAATCTCACCCAGAACATCCAGGAGGATGATTTGCAGCATCTGCAGGTTTGTGGTATTTCACCTCCTGTCAGCAACGAGCAGAACCCAACTGTTACATCATCCCCTCCTGTTTTCTGATGGTAATTCATTTTTCTCCCTCATGTAGCTTTTCACAGAATATGGTCGACTGGCAATGGAAGAGATCTACTTGAAACCTTTCCAGGTACTGACTGCTTCTGTGTGTACATGCATGTAGTTGTACAACAAGAGAGAAAATTCAAAGATTATTTTGTCCCCTGAACCGTAGAATACATATCATGTGTCTCTCGTTGTTGGTTTTGTGTTTCAGTCCCTGATGTTCCTGATTCGTGACTGGAGTTATCCTTATGAACACGACTACGGTCTGGAAGGAGGCAACGCCTTCTTGGACAAAAGATTACAGGTGAGAACATTTTTTTCTTTTAAAAAAGGCACATTTGTTTTTGTTGGATTCTTCGTTGGACGGAGGAAATATTCTTCTATCCTGATATTTGTTCACCTTGATGTTAATGCAGCAGCTCACACTCACCTTGGCTGTCGGAGACACCACGCCTCCTTTTTGAAAAGCGCAAACATACCTAATGTCATTGCCTGTTGAGATGTTTGCTTAGCCCAGCGTGTGTGCACAAATTCACACATCAGTAAAAGACAAGTTAACTCTTTGACTGAGCGAGCACATTGTCGTCTGCTGACACAGGTTAAATGCAACCAACATGAAGAGCTGCAGAACGTGAGGAAGCACATCCACTCCTGCTTCTCGAGCATTGGCTGCTTCCTGCTGCCACATCCTGGCCTCAAGGTGGCCACCAACCCCTACTTTGACGGCAGGCTGAGAGGTGTGATTAAACAGGAACATGCATACGTACTGAAGAATAAATAAGTAGAACTCAGAGAACACATAATGCCACCAAGGACTAGATCCTGATTTTTATTTGAATCTTCACCAAATTACACACACTCATAACTGTCAGTCTTTTATTTTTATTGACGATCCATGAATTATTGTCTGAGAAATCAACGGAAATGTTGAATAACGTTCTATAGTCACAACGTTAAAGAAAGTTTCCAAAAAAAACCCAGTATCTGCCCTTTTTCCATATCACATCCTTCCAACTGACAAAACTCCTTCCATCAAGTTTTGTCAGTTAGCAAAATTACACTAAAACTCCTCAAGTCGGACGGCAACAACCTCCTTTCCTGAGGCGATGAAGAGTGATAGCTAAAGCCTGCTTGACCGAAGTGTGGCGCTCCGATGGGACAATGAGGAAATGTGTTTTTGTGTTTCAGACATCGATGGTGATTTTAAGAGGGAGCTTACCAAGCTGGTTCCTCTCCTCCTGGCGCCAGAGCGACTGGTAGTGAAGGAGATCGGAGGCAACAAAGTCACCTGCAGAGATCTCCTGGAGTACTTCAAGGTCCTGCAGGATTTCACATAAGTCCATTGCTTTTCACAGTTTGTATGTCACAATAAGATAATATACAAAGCCTCAAAGAACACACTCTGCTGCCGAGTCCAAATAAACAGCACAAAATTTGTTTTGATAATTAGCCACAGTCGACTGTGAACGGCGGCATCCTTGTAGAGAAGAAGGAGAAAACTTGAAAACCGCATTAATGAAGACATGTTAAAATTTTTGGTTTAAACTTTCCGGTTGTGGAAGGAACACGTCTGCTACATTATAGATGCAGTGCATTTTCTGTCACTGTTTGTCTTAAATCCTGTTTGTGTTTAGTTTATTGGTTTAAACGTTGTTAGGACACTATAACCCATAGACTGTGTCTAACTTCATACTTACCAGCTTGTTCCAGTGTTTGCTGCCCAAATATTAACATTTTACTGGAAACACTGGTGTGATTATCTTTATTTAATTTTCCTGCAGGCTTACATAAAGATCTACCAAGGTGAAGAGCTGCCTCACCCAAAGTCCATGCTGCAGGTTAGTGTCTCAAACCTGAAAGAGCTTATTCAGGGTTCAGCGTGTTTAGTGACATCCTGTGGCCAAATTGAAATATTGCAACCAACCGAATAGCCATTGCCTCACCGTCTGCGGTTTGAATTTCATAGGTTTTTTTTGTTGTCTCCCAATTCTCAGGCGACGGCAGAAGCCAATAACTTGACTGCTGTGGCAGGAGCCAAAGACAT
Source organism: Verasper variegatus (assembly GCA_026259375.1). NCBI lineage: Eukaryota > Metazoa > Chordata > Actinopteri > Pleuronectiformes > Pleuronectidae > Verasper > Verasper variegatus. Next base: position 17,616,657 of record CM048050.1, read on the forward strand.
GTACGGCAAGAACATGGAGCTGGTAAGGACGTGTCTGTTTTAAAGGAGTCCACAACCATTCAAATCATTTAATATCCAATAGAAATCCTGCAAACTAGTCATCAACCTCGTTCCATGCTACCGTAATATTTGAAAACACCTTTGTCTTCATAAGTTGAGTCAGTCAAAATTATTTCCTCTGTCACTTTTATTCCCCCCTCCCCCTCAGATCTGCGGTGGGGACAAGCCATACATCGCCCCAGCCGACCTGGAGCGCTGCCACGAGGAGTTTCGCGATCACTCTGTGGATTACTTCCGCTCCGTGAAGAAAATGGGTGGCGACGAGTTCTGCCAGCGCTACCAGAACCAGCTGGAGTCCGAGCTGAACGAGACCTACGCCAACTTCTCCAAACACAACGACGGCAAGAACATCTTCTACGCAGCGCGCACCCCCGCCACGCTGTTTGCAGTCATGTTTGTCACCTACGTGGTGTCTGGGGTGACGGGCTTCATCGGCCTGAGCACCTTAGCAGCACTGGCTAACTTTGTCATGGGCATAGCGCTGCTGTCACTCTGCGCCTGGGCGTACGTGAAGTATTCTGGAGAGTTCCGGGAGGTGGGAGCGATGATAGACCTGGTGGCCGATACACTCTGGGAACAGGTGGGTCAACTGTGTGTGTGTGTGTGTGTGTGTGTGTGTGTGTGTGTGTGTGTGTGTGTGTGTGTGTGTGTGTGTGTGTGTGTGTGTGTGTGTGTGTGTGTGTGTGTGTGTGTGTGTGTGTGTGTGTGTGTGTGTGTGTGTGTGTGTGTGTGGCTCACTCTTGATTTGTTTGAATGTAACTTGTCAAATGTCTTCTAGTGGTTCTTCTTGTGGTCTTTAGGTATTAAGATCATATTAGTTGTATTTAACAATTTGCTGCTTGAGCAGTTTCATGGAATCTTCAGCTTTGTTTTGTTTTCTTCAGCTCTTTTCTTGGGGTCATTTCTGAAACGTGTTTGTGTTTAAGCATCATCACAAAAGAAAAAACCTGAGGTTGAAGTCAAAGCTTTGAAATAAGAGTTGCATCAAGTTTCACTCATCTTCTTTCTCCAGGGATTGAACAATAAGTGTGTGTGTGAGATCCACTGTCATTTTCTGTGTTAGTTTACTTGAAGTTCCTCATGTTGCCTTTTTATTTTTAGGTGTTTTTAAAAGTGCAGTTTTCCTTCTCTCCGCTGCATCATCCACTTCACCTCATATCCATTGAGTCACCTCTCAGCTCCAAACTGAAACTCTGTCAGCACCTTCTTTTATTTTCCTCGCTCTCTCTTCATTCCCTGTTTGAAAGTGTTTCATCAGCGTTTGTGATCCACCACAAGCTCGTGTCTCCTCTGACGTCTTCGTCTGACACCCCCCCCAGTCTCTCCCCCCCTCACGCTTCCCGTTTCTCTGAACTTCTGCCGTCTTTTCTCAACATCCTGTCTGATTTCCTTTCTCCTCCACCTCCTGCTGCCGCTCTCCTTGTATTCTTTTTTGTATAGTTTGAGGTCAAGACTAATTATTCTCACTCTGTCAACATTAAGCTGTGTCAAATATATTCACAATCTTTATCAGCATTTCCAGATGATTTTTGTAAAGACCTCTGCCCACAAGGAAAAAACACCTTAATATTTAAATACAAATTGAATCGTATCAATGTGGACGTGCTCCGTCTCCTCCTGATTCCAACTCTCGACTTCCTCTTTCTGAACGTCTGGATCTGTCCGTCTCATCTCTCTGCTCGTCTGTCTGTTCCCTTGTGTAACTCTCCCGTTCCCTCTCAGGTGTTTTCCAAACTTTCGGAGCCCGTCAGGAGCCGCCTGTCGTGGCCCGCCTCTCTCCTCCCATCACTCCCATCAGCAGCGACGCTGGGACTCGGAGTTCTGACTCCTCTCAACAACAACTATAGAAGAATTACTAGCTGCTCAGTGACCAGTGGATTCAGTGTCAAACGCTCCTCTCATATTGAAGCTGCTGCAGTTTGTTGCTTTCTTTGGTTAACTCTCACTTGAATGGTGCTGGACTCTGACACTTTGTCCTCTGGCTCTGAAAACTGACAGGAGCGAATCTTCTCAGGATCTCGAGGACGTGGAACTCGCCCCAACGGTTTTTATTCATCTTATTCTGATGAATGTGGAAAGGATGATTCTGATTTTAAGTTCTTTTCAGTTGAAGAGGTTTTGTTCAGTTTATGGCTCGTCTGTCGTCTGTTGGTTCCATTGATTTTGACCTTTTTAAGGTTTTTCTTCCCTAACTTACTTTCTTTCAGTTTCCTTGTCCCCTTTAATTATCTGTTTTTAGACAAGTTAACCTATTTGTCCTATAAATAAAATCTCTCTCTCTCCTCTTTCCCCTGCTGCAGGTTTTGAAGCCGCTAAGTGAACATTATATGGAAGACAACGTCAGACAGACGGTGGTTAACTCTCTCAAAGCCAGCTTGACAGAACAAGGCTCGCAGCACACCAAGTTAAAGACTCACTGACACTCTTCCTCCTCCTCCTCCTCCTCATCACGTTGATCCTCCCTCCCCTCCTCGCTCAACGTCTTCAGTCCTAGAACTGTGGAACTAGTTCAACACCAAAGCTTTTCCTCCCCCCCCCCCCACAAACACCCACCATGACATCGTTGACCTGTTTGCTGTCTGTGCTGCTCTTCATCGCCCCCCTGTGCCTCAGAGCAGAAACTGCACAGTTCATTGAAGGACCGAGGAGAGGAGCCGGCGGCTCCGGCCTGTTGCCAAAACCTTGAAGGAAGATCATCTCCTCCTGTGTGCCACGCTGGGATAGTTGTAGTAGACACACACACACACCATTTTGCTGGCTTTGCGATGGAGCTGTAATTCAGGGAAATCTGTCACGTCTGTGCAGCTGTAATCAACAATAGATGCAAACACTTATCTGTGCGTTTAACGGCTCAGAGCTCACGGTGCAGGAACGTTTCCTACAAGCACGAGTGACCAATCGGCTGAGAACAGTAACAGTGAGGTGATTGTTTTCTCTTGTTTCGTTACCTCAGTAAAACCAGAAAACAGATTTTAAGATTTCAAGTCAATGCGGATCACGTTCAGTCTTAACAGTCACATTTTCCAGCCTGGTAAATCGATTCAGTTTCTCCCGACATATTTGAAATGAACAGGAAATCAAGTATTTTATTTCTCCTCTGACGTACTAATAACTCACCTGCTTGCCTCCATTCATTCAGTTTTTTATCTCAAATCAAACCTCTGTACACATCTGTCTCACTCTTGAATACTCTGTCATACTGAAGACGACTGTAGCAGACTTTTTTTGGCTCTTTATTTTAGAACTGACGTGTTTTATTTGGCCTCTAGTGTCTTGTAGCAGATCCTCTGCATGGTGCTGTGTTGTAGCATAAAAGCTAAGCTAAGAGCTTTTAGAGCCCAGCGATTAGTCAGGTATCCTCCACTGCCTTTCATTACACCTCAGCTCCGACTGCTTCCTCTCGTCCGACCACATGAAGGCTGCACGGTCGATTTTTGCCTTTAGGGAGTTTTTAGCTCAAAACACTGTTACAGGAAAATCCGGGCATTGCGGAAAAATCCATTTATTTGCTTTCTTGGGGAATTGTTTAATGAGACGATTCACACTGAAATCTGCTGGATAAATATGAGGCTACTGCCTGAAGCTGCTTAGCTTTGACCCCATGTCTTTATGCTAAGCTAGGCTAATTGGCTGCTGGCTATAGCTTTGTATTTAACTGCTGAACTCGTTTTCTAAAACTTTTCCTTTTCGCTGATTTGTCTCTTCGTATTTCTTATTTTTCTTTTCTCAAAGAATCTGAATCCAAATCTTTTTTTTCTTTCTCTCAAATCTAAATCTTTAACACGTTTCCATTGGTGTCCAGACTTGATGTAATTTAATGAAGTGTAGAAATGTACTGCTCCCTTCTGTTTCTTGAAGTTAACACACAAACGGCTGCATCACATCTGTCTGAGCTCTTAACATTGATTCCATCCACAGTGTTTCAGTCCTGTTCGGTCTCTGTCTGTGTTGACATATCACAGAGCGGGCATGTATGTTGGATTAAATATTTAAATAAACTTTGAATACGTTTTATAGTGAATCACTTGACAGTGGCTGTGTTTTTTTTTTTCTTCTTAATTTAACAGTTTGTGGTTCGTTAGACGACAAGTTGCTGCTTTGGGTTCTCGTTAGTTTTTCAAACGTTCATCGTGTGAATATTTGGCTTCTGACAGGAAACTGTTTAGATTGTGACGAGTGGGTCGGAGACGACGTCTGTCCGGCTTTTAAAGATCTCTGGTAATTTATTTTTGAATGAAATGTTTTACCTTAAGAATAAAACATCAACACAACTCTTCTGGCTCCTTTTTTGTTTCTTTTAGGAGAAAATGTGTTCAAAGGGTCACACGAGGCAGTTCATCACATTTCAGTCTCATCATGAGCTCAACTCAGAAATCAGAGTTTCTCTAAACTTCAGTTCACTGCAGGAATCAAACTGTAGTTACATGTTTTCTGAAGGAAACTGACGAATGTGCTTCCATCATGTTGGGATTTTAAGAATAGAAGTGACGTGTAGAACTGGGCACACTTTATAAAAAGTTCTCAACTCTTGGGTTTGACTGATGTTAAAATCTCTTGCCTTTTCGTTTTAAGGAATTGACATGTTTTTATATTTCAGTCACAATGTTGAATTCTTCCATTTCATCATAGTAAATACTGAGAATTCGCTCAGTGGGCTTGTTACACACAGGTCACTGAGGAGGAAGAGGAGGCTAAAAGCTTTTTCTGTTCATGTGTCCTGGACACAGTTAAACTAACTTCATTATTCAGTCACATGCAGCAGCAGCGCACGGCAGAAATGATGTTATCAGCTGAGAAGATGCAGCTGCTTTATCCTGAACGTCCACACGAATCAAACAGTGTAAATATAAATCTGACGTAACTCCAGTATTTTAATTTACTTCACTACAATCTGCTACTGTCTTTTATATTGAGTTTATACTAAGTACAGTTCATATTTATTAGCTTTTATCTGACGACTGTTGAAGGTGCTATACAAATAAAATGTATTTTTAATACATGCAATACAAGAGATACAAGAGGTGCTCTTGGTATCAGCAGTGATAATCTCACACGGACGAATGCGTTTCCACAAATGACCAACAGGAGGAGCCAGAGTTTTAAAAATACAGTTTTATTTTATCACTGAACTGTTTGAAGCTGCAATTTAAGTATCATTCCCAGGGTCCGACAAACAGACCCACGTGCTTTCAGACAAACGGGCTGTAATGACGGACGCTGCTGGCTTCGTGAAAACTGTGTAGAACTAAAGCAGACAGGGTTTGTTTTTTTTAAAAGCCACAAAAATCCAAAGACACCAAAATATCACACCAACAGGCAGACGGCTTTTTATCCACCTTCGTTCATTAAAACATAAATGAACTAATAACTACTTGTATAAATTCTCATCCTACACGAGAACACGTTTGAAGGAAAATGGCACAGACAGAAAAATAAAATAAAAAGAGAGATTTAAAAAGTCTCACTCACTCATTATGGCACATTTCACGTCACCAACAACGTTTCACTGCGTTCAAAAATACTTGGCGTGTTTCGTCAGGGAGACACGGAGACTTCACGCGTCCTGACAAGTAGACGAGGACCTCAGAGGACGGGACAGAGGCTGTGTTCAGATAAACAGACATACTGGTCAAACTTCATATAAAACTACAGGAGAGGAATTTACCGATACTCACAATGAACATTCAGAGGGAAGGCTAACGGCCCATGTGATCTAGTTAAACTTCCTCTGCAGGATTCAGTCCATGTTACATTCATTGAGTTTTTTCTATGCCCGAGGCGACACTGAAGCAGATGGAGGGAGCGGAGCGGTTTTGCAGGGTCGTGACCCCCCCCTTCACAGTTTCTCGTTTTCCCACGTGTTTGTGTATTTGGCTTGATCAGAGTTAAAAGCTGCAACAGTCACGGCCGAGCTCGATCTGCAAAAAGAACGTGGAGGATCCCAGTTCACTGACGAACGAGTTGAAGGGTTCAAGGTAATGCAGACGAGCCGAGCACCTGTATACAAACGTGTTGAGACCTAATTTGACACACCAGCGTGACTTCATGTGAATTCTAATAACAGAAAACTTCATTAACACAATTATCAATATTTTTTTTTATAGTTTTGTGCAAAAGCGATTTTAAATGAGGGCTCTGTGAACGTCTTCATTTCGGTCGTCCTCTACACGATGAGTTCACTTCAACTGACTCTTTTTTCTTTCTTTTTTTAATCTTTTGGTTTCATCTCAGAGAAACAGCCTCTTTGATCAGTAGCAACATAATAAAAACAAACATAAACAGTTTAGTTTTTGGAGCAAATAAAAACTAAATAAAAAACAAATCAGTAACTTTTCAGCTCATTTTGTTGCCATGGTGACTGGATGAGACGAGTCAGTACACGTCCTCTGGTCCTCTGGTCGTCTCTGCTGCCTCCTCTCAGTCCGAGGAGCTCAGTTAGTCCGGATGTTGAACGGTTCATGACGGGGAAGGTTGTTGGAGGCCGGGGTCGTCTGCTCTGCGTCTGCTGGAGGTTTTAGATCATGGCCCGGAAAACAAACGACACTGCAGGCGCCCAACGCCAAGCCGAGGGACAGGAAGAAGGCCATGATGGCCCCCGCCGTCTCTGCCTCGTGCTGCGGCACCTTCCTGTACGCACGCAACACAGGGAGAGAATTCATTAAGATCACATGGTTCACTCCTAAACACTGATGTTTGTTGTAAAGTACAACTTAGAGGAGCAATGATGAGAGCCAGGTTAAACTGTTTAAAGCTATTCACCTGTGAGCTCCAGCCCTAAACTCTGTGTGTGTGTGTGTGATTTACTTGGGTCCGAAGCACATGCAGAGACTGGCCAGGTATCCGTTGGAGAAGGAGAAGAAGATCATGAAGATGATGTACCAGGCGTCGTGGCTGAACAGCACGGGGAGGTAGTAACGAGGCTGAACATTACACAGCATGAAGAGGGGGATGAAGACGACGCGCAGAGCCACGAGGATGGGAAGCCAGAGGCTGTCTTTACCCGGCTGAGGAGAGAGAGTGAGAGAGAAACAACATTTAGGTGTTTTTACTTTGTGTGTGTGGTGTGTGTGTGTGTGTGTGTGTGTGTGTGTGTGTGTGTGTGTGTGTGTGTGTGTGTGTGTGTGTGTGTGTGTGTGTGTGTGTGTGTGTGTGAGAATCATCAGCTTGTTTCTGGGAACATGTGACGCACATTTTCACAGTTTTAGGACCTTTAATAGATTGAACAGTGGTTATGTGGCATTTATAATTGTGGATGCACTAAACTAATGTGTGTGTGTTTTAACATGAACATTGTTTTAAAACATTCATCAGCTGTAAATGTATTATATTAAATTTGGAGTTTATATTTTGAACGGTAAAGCTAAACTCATATTTTCACGTCCTCTGCAGTGACAGAGCCGCTCAGAGGAACAGTCCAGACCCTGTTTCCTGATGATGATAAATAATCTCACATGGTGGTGGAGCAGCTGACTCCTGCTATCTGCCCTCAAAAGGCTGCATTCCAGCGTAGGTCACACTGTGTTAACGAACCCGACTCGGCTTGTACTGAGTGACTTAATTCAATTTGATGATTTCCTGTGGATTGCAGGGAAACTCAGACTTGATTGTTGAACTGTCTCTGGATTAAATTTTACAGTGAGCTGAACTTGAGACCAGAAAGACACAAGTAAAAAAATAAAAACATGATGCTTATTGTTTTAATAAAAGGAAATCTGCCTGACGTATTAGGAGGAGAAATCCGAAGATGAAGGAGCTTCTTGGGGCAACGGGCATAGTGTTTTGTGGCGTGTGTTGTAAACAGTAGAGATCAACGGCAAGACTCTTCCTGTTCGTTAAAGTTTCCAGTTGGACAAGTTTATTTTAAAACAAACAGCGATGATTTATGTTGGCTGACCTCTAGCCACATTATTATTCACATGCAGAATCTGTTTATAGAGATTATAGGAGGTGAAGTATCAGCTAAAAAAACAATAGTGGAAATAATCTATTAAATGCTGCAGCAGCAAACGATAAACTCTATAAATACGCTCACAACCAGAGGTGTGATGTGTACAGATGTGTAGAAGAGCTCCAGGCTTTTCAGTTTACTAGCATCGGAGCTGCCAGCGTCTCTCAGAGTGTGTCAGAGAGCAACCGTAAAAATCACCAGCCTGACACACAAACCACTTCCTTTACACACACACGCACACTTGCAACCTGACTGGTCTTCACTTTGGCAGTTGACTCATAGGAACACATCTCCCACCATACCGTGGGTGGCCGCAGTGCATTGTGGGTAGTTTAGGCGGCAGGTTTTGATGAGGAATTGGAAGTCGTCCAGTATAAGACTGAACGCAGCAGGAAAAGCTTCTCCGGTTCTGGTTACAGCTCAGAAATCCTCCCAACAAAAGCACTAAAATTTCAAAATGAACTTGATCCACACTCTCGAAAACAAACCTGATCTCAACAGTGAAATATGTCTTCTCTATTTTCACTCCTTACTCATGGCAGATTTATCTATATGTAAACATTTATGCAGGCTGAGTCTTTCATTAAAACACCAACTAGTGGGTCTCTTGTTTCCAGCACCAGCCAGAAAACAGCAGATCCCACTAAATATTTTGATGTGGTCATTTCTAATGGACTTTATGAGATTAATGTGATTATAAACAACATACATCACTGGATGAGCTCGTTTATCAGACTGTGTGAGGTTATAAAGTTGATGCGGTGGTTATTACTATCGTTACCACATGTTAGAAAATGTTCAATATGCTCCGGAATCTGCACACGAGAGCTTGTGTCATGAAGCCGGATCAATGAGTCAATAAACTAAGTGAAGGTTCGATTCTGGCTTTGTTACGATGTGACCTCACTTTAACCGAGCTTGATGATAAAACATCTCATTTGTGTTGAACTCACCCACATACAGACGGCCGTCAGACTCCTGCCGGCCCAGTCCATCACGTTGAAGAGGAGGAAACAAGACACGGGGATGAAGTACGTATCTGACGAGGGAGCAAAACAAAATCTGTTGTTAAAAAAAAAAAACAATTCTGCACATATCTTTACAACCTCACATGAACATCTGAGCTGAGAGTTTGCAGCTTTCTCCTTCCCTGCTGTCGGTTTGGATTCACAGCTGTTACCCAGGATCCCAGCTGTGACCCTGAGTCACGACGCTGACAAGTATCAAAAGATCCCAACGAACTTTTCTTGCTACTTTGTGGTTTTCGATACTTTTCCCCCTGTGACTCCAGATCCTGTGAATCCGGGCCAACGATAGCTTCTGAACTCCCCCAGGGAGAAAGCTGCTAACTGTACAGAGCTCCACAACACCACAGGATGATATAACAGTTTCAGTTTTCCTCATAGGAGATGCTGTGTGTGCAAAGGACTAAAATGTATATATCTGTATTTTCATGGGCAGCTTTCAGATTTATAAATAAAGAATAAAGCAGAGAAGGAAAAATACACAGTATAGTAAAAGTCAATACAACTGTAGACTGAAGCTTTCTAACACCGTTGTGCTTCATTGCCTGTGTGAGACAGTTTAAATTTTTTTAACGATAAATAACAGGTGTTGTTTTCGTCTTAAAATTAAACATCTGCCTTGCACCACAGAGCGCCCAAACGTTCTGTGTGAGACTAGGATTCAACAGCTTTCCAGCCTAGAATCAAACGAAATAAGTTTGAGCATAAAAAGGATGAAAAACGTGGCAGTCATCCCTCTCAAATGTCAGCTGTCAGAGTCACTAGTCTTTGTGCTAATGGAGGAAACAGAGACTCACCCCAGCCGCCTCCGTTTGCTACTGTGGACCTGACCTCAACGGTCACAGCTGGGAATGTTCCGATGGTGACGGTGAAGATGAAGCACACCGACAGAGCCATCACCCAGATCTGATTAGAGAGCATCGGAGCACGTTATCAATATGATGCAGCCAGTGTCATCGCCGTCACAGGTGGGACAGTGGTAAATGCTGCTTCTGTAGCTGCTCAGCATTTCTAACTGAAAGTCGTCGTCTCACCTGTTTGAAGATGTTTACCACAGACACGCTGGGTTTGGCCTCGTCCTCCATCAGACTCACCACCGGTCGCTTCTCTGCTGGACTTTCTGAGTGAGAAACAAAAACATCTGGCTATCATTGCTTTGTCCAAGTGACAAGTGGAGTTAAGTTTCACTGGGTGCATGCACAGTATCTCAGTTGTCAGATAACAGAGCATACATAACATCATTTGTACCATTTTTGAGAAAGTCCATCCTGTTCTCTTCATCATCAGTTGGTCTGGATCTACTGCTCTCTGTGTAGTACTGGAAAAACTCCTGTTGACAAAACCAACAACGATGATGAGTCGGGTGCACTGAGCCAGTGGAGGACAGCGTGCTTGCTGAGATGCTGCAGACTTTTAATATCGGGTGTTTTCTATCTCCTCAAAGGCAGCAGAGGAATTCAACTGTTATCGAGAGTTTACAGAGTTCTGCACAAAAGGGTTGTAAAACAAATACCACTATTTAACTCTATTTAATAAGGTCTTACCATCCTGGGCAAGGCGAGGTAGGACATGATGGCCAGTAAAATAACAACACAGGCAGTGATGAAGTAACCAAAAGCACTGTCCTGCAGGGCCGATCCAGCTGCACACAAACACAAGGCACATAGAATCATACGTGTTTTTAAAACTATCCTAAAGTGTTGATTTTACTGATTTAAGTTCTTCTCGCGGACCGCTGAAAATATCCTGAGACTCTTCCTGCCCAACAGCCTCACCAGCTAATGTGTCATGTTCTGTGCAGCCGGCTGAAGCAGCTCGGAGAAAAATCTCAAGAGTCAAAAGGAATTCTGAGGAACTAATTCTATTATCCTAATTATTCACTACAAGAGGCCAAATTCAAAGAGCAGCCCTAAATGTTTTTATTTCTGATAACTTATCCTTTGGCTGAACTTCCCCCTAAAACACATTTAATGTTCAAAAATGTTTGTGTAATTGCGTGTTTCAAACTCATTTAATGCAAACATATTCTAAATCCCTGTCACTTTATATCTTATGAGCAGTTAAATTACAAAATGCTACAAAAATCATTAAACTGCAGGACATGCAGCAGTTTTGTTATGTATAGCACCACTGCTACTATGTGAGACACGTACAGGCCAGTGCGCAGATCATGGAGAAAGCGGCGAAGGCGCCGGCCAGCCCCTGTCCGCTCATGATGGGAGTGGTGTAGGAGGCAGGCAGCATCCCCGCCAGCCCGAACAGGCTGCCCTGAAGAATCGCCCCGAACGCTGAGCAGGAACAGAGGAAACAAGAGGAGCATTTATAAGAATGAGAGTCACTGTGAAAACGAAAATAAACTCATTGTCCCACAGAATCTGAAAAAAGGCCCCATAAAAAAAATTTACAACCAGTGAGAGGATTTTCTAAAAATGACATGTACCAAATGTTTTATGGAACTCTTAAATAATATCTACGTTCGTTATCTCAGTTTACACACAGCCAGTGAGACACAAACCTGCATCACACCAGTAGATTACTACAGCGTATACAACAAGTTTAGATTTTAATTGGCTGCAGAAATCTTGTAACATGTGTCCACAAAGAGGAATGTGCCACTGCTGATATCAAAGCTTCAAGGTCACAACGTGCTCCCCTCTAAATGAAACACGATGGGCTGATCCTCCCGAGGATCTGGGGGTCAGGGCTGGCCCAACAGGGGACAGGGAGGGGGGTGAGCTTATCCCTGCTGCTCGTGGACACATAGTAAATAAACAAGCTCAGCATCGAACAACACCATGTGTGTGTGTGTGTGTGTGTGTGTGTCCATATGAGAGGGACTTTCCCAACACAGTGGATGCAGAAGATTTTGATCAAAGAAGAAGACGAAGACACATGGAACTAATCATTTGCTCGAGTTCAACATGGAAAGGTTTTGGAAGCTGTGCTGCTGTGAATTAAACTATATTTTATATCTATTAAGTCTAACCTCACAGATGTAAATCGCTTCTGTTGTCAGGCTGTGTGAGATGTGCACTTTCCAAATACAAGTGTCTTTTCTTTACGCTGGTTAGAGAAAACTGAGGAATGACAATCGGAGCTTTGTGGACAGGACTAGGAAGGTCAACGTCGTCTTCCTACATAATCTGGATGAGATCCACACAGCTGTACACGTGAAGAACTGCTGCTGTCATATAATCATCACGTATTTGGAAACTCACAGTTGATGCAGATAATTTTGATCATAGTGATGGTGAAGAAGGGCATCGGGGCCATGTCCACCTTGACGAAGACAACAGTCAGCAGGAAAACCACCAGGATGACCGTCAGGCTGCCGGAGATCCGCAGCTTCTGAGGAATCCTGAGACACACAGGGTGAAAACACAAGACAAATAAAAAATTGAATACCCAGCAAAACACAACCATCCTAAACCACTGGGCAAAAACATTACCCATAACCATTTAATGATGCTTGAGGAGTTAATTTATAAATGAAGTCCTTAAAATATAAATATAGGATGTTTAAAGTGAATTTAACCAACTGTCAACTATTTGTTTTAGAGTGGAGAATAAATCAAGAGAAAAAGACTGATTAGAAAAGTAAGAATGTGGAAAATAGGGTAATGATTTATTGTAAAACAAAAAGGTCAAATCAGAAATATGTTCCCTTTTCCTAGAAACAGAGTTCATCTGAAGAGTTTTCTGCTGAAGTCGCTCTGACATAGAGCGTGAGAAAAAGGAAAATAGAGAAGCTGTGTTGGTTTACAAAGGCCTGTGTTCATGAGGGGGGTAAAAAACGGTCAGCAGGAATGAAGTGAGAATATTGAGGGAGAGCGGGACAGCAGGACAGCAGGAGAAAAAGAACAGAGACAAAGTTTGGAGGAGATGAAGAAGAAGAAGAAGAAGAAGAAGAAGAAGAAGAAGAAGAAGAAGAAGAAGATGGGGTGAAGCTGAGAACATAAAAAGCATTCCTGGGTGTGTTTGTGCAGAGGAAGAGTCGGCCATGGTCGGGGTCCACCCCAGATCTCTCCCAATCCAACTTAATTAAAGCAAACAAACTGGAGGCACACAGACCTTCATTCACATAACAGGATCATGTTACCTACAGTGGGTCGAGGGGGGGCAAAGGATAAGCAGTGTGGGGGGTAGAAAGAACAGGAGAAATAAAGGTGTAGAGTTCTCGTAATAAACTGAAATACTGAAGCATAGGAATGCGATAATCGTCTCAACAGGACAGAATAGAGATGCTACTGATGTTGTAGCAGATGTTTTGGCCTTCAGGTTTAACTCATTTTAGACGATATGACAGTGAATGAAGCCAAATCACCTTGATCACCCCCTGGTGGCTGGCTGGAGTACAGCTCATAAATCTTGCCATAAGTGCACATTAAAAACTTTTTTTATCCAAAGACGATTTTTGTCATTTAAGTTCCTTCTTATCAAACTGATGTTTGTTTTCATTTGTCCGACACGTTGGGTTTAAATCAGTTATTTGACACAAGGCCGCAAGTTATATAATTCTACGTGGTCATTTTTTTCCTTGGTGTGAACGTGTCAATAATGCATCAGGGTGATTAACCTCTGGTGGATGAAGGAGTTGAGGCAGGTGAAGATGAGCAGAGGCACCATGGCACAAAGAGTCATCACGTTGTTGAACTTGGACTCCAGCACATTCCGAGTGTCCACGTCCTCCAGTGTGCTGTTCGCCGTGACATTGGTGGAGAGATCAGTGGGTGGGTCCTTCAACCGGCTGGTAAAGTACTGGAGAAATGAAAATGAAAGAAGGATGTGCATGTAAATAACAATGTTGATGTGAAAACAGTATCTTTCATTTATAGATTAATTATTTTTAGGTATGCTGGCTCAGTATAGTTGCATTTATGGGGCTTGAGTCATTTGCGCCTCAGGGTGGAACCAAATGAACTCTGCCAGGAAAATTAAACATAGAATTCCACATTTAGAGAAGTTAACCCTTTAAGGCTCAAAATCAATGGTGGGGGATTAGAGGGGCTTTCATGTAAACCCACCTGGTTGGGGTCAGGTCAGACATCCGGAGTGAAACCAGGTGGATTCGGTGAGAAAGGTAAACAAACATCTTTATTTTCTCTAGGTTAGGTGACCTCTGTCCAAAAGGAGTCCAACTTTTTAATTAACTCGTCACTGCCTCCAGGCAGGGTTCCTTCTGCAAAATTCTCAAGAGGTTTGAAGCCGTTGCCTAACTCACCATTGTTCCCGTCATGAAGAAATTCCATGGTAAGAGGGTCCCAAGACCCAGGATGAAGAAAATGATCCATACCGCATTGTATCTGGGAAAGACACAAAAAGGAAGTTCACAGGAAAAGCACATGAATTAAGTCATTCAACGTCTTATCAACAATTTAGATCATGGCCTTCGTTGGGTCCCATCCAAAACCCTTTTATATACAATGAAGCAGAAAATGAAAACAACATCAAGTTGTCCATCCAGTTGTCCAGCCAAGAGGAATGTCCTTCCTCTAAGAGTTTCTCTTACTTGTCTCGAGGAGCGTTGATGGCCGTCATGGTTGTTGTTGGTGAGGTGGGGGAACGTGTTCAGTTAGAGGATCAGCGCAGCATCAGGTCTGAAATACACAGATAACAAACAGGTTCTCAGCATAAAATATCTCTGCCGAGCAACGTTTTAATCATCGGCTGCCATCTGTCCCTCCTCTCCCTCATTTAGATTTAGTTTAGTTTAGCACCACTTTCATGTGCAGACCGTCGCAGCAATTCCATAATGGGAAATTCAATAATGAAATTTGTACAGACACAGTAAACCAATTCATGCAAAAACTACCAGTATGCTCCCAGTTTGGTGGCTTCGTGCCAGCAGCAGTGGGAGATAACCTCAAACTTCACAACACGACACAGAACAGTAACAAATAAACTTTCTAATTTGTGCTTTAGTATTTTGACGCTGAGAAAAAGCTCCACAAGGGGTTAAAACACAACATGAAACAAAGAATTCTTACTGGTTTGTGGTGAAGTTGCACAAAAGTTACAAAACTCACAAGACAAACATCACAGTACAAAAAATTTTCCCATTAAAGTCTCTTTCTATCATCTTACTCACATTAATCAGTTCAGTTTCCTCTGGTCAGATGCAACAAAGGCTGAACAAGCAGCACAACAGCATTATTTATACCATCCAGAGGTTAGGAGGTTGACACCCCACTGTCTGCTGCACATTAGACCGGCCCCTCTGTGTATCTCAGAGTCCATCCCTCGTCCCCCCCCTTTCCTTTACCTCAAAACACCTCTCCTCCGTCCAACCTCTTTTACACATTTACACATTTCTCTGGCGTGTAGAACATCAACGCCCAGATTTCTTTCATTCAAAAAACAAAAAAAAGGTGCAGTGGGGTGAGACCCTTCCTCTAGAAGAAAGCTGTAAGGATTGAACAATCATGTGAGATGGAAACTAGTGGTTTGAAAAAGAAGCAGCTGAGAGGAGAAAGTGAAGGGTGTGTTTTTCCAAATTGTTATTAGTCCACAATGTTCTTGAGTCAACTCATCTGTTCTGCTCTACATACAATCTCAATTTTCAATCCACACACCCAGGGCTTCTTAATTTCTCCCTCCATTTCCCCCTTATGTTTCCTACTGTCTGCTAATTTCTCGCCTCGCTGCATCAACCATTTCTCCACTAAACCTTTGTCATTACTTTCAAGTCTGTTGCTCCCTTGGCCTTCATCTATCACTCCCCATCCATATTTTTTCCATGTTATTCTGCTTTCATCTCCAGTCTTTATTCATGCTCTTGCTTCCCAGCATCTATTCCCCTGGATGTGATGGAAGACATGTGCTCAGATAGCTGAGTGACACCTTCTCTAAACAGAAAGACCTTTCCTCAACACACTTCCTTATAAAAAGAAAACACACACACACACACAAGGTTGTTAAGGTTGTCTCATTAAATACATGGATCATGACTTCCTAAATACAACAGCTCTAAAAAGGACACACACTGACAGATCATTACCCATTATAATAAGCTCACAATAGCTTGCTCATAGCAGAGCTATGAGGAGATGTTGTATTGGCTCTAATGCTCGACAACATGTTTGGGTAACGTGACACTTTCTTGCGAAAGGGAAGGCTAATAAAGAAAACAAGTGATGGAAACTTGCAAGAGCCGAGGGTCAATGCCGATACCTATATTAGGAAGTTAAAACTATTTCTGATACTAATATATTTATTTAAATACATGCATTTTTTTTATGGAAATCACAAATAACATCAAATGTTGATACCGTTATATAGCCTGATTTGAAAACCAGTCGGGCTCTATTAAATACATGAATTTCTTAAACATAAGACTGGCATGTGTGATTTGATTTATTCCATGATAAATAGACTGTTGTTGGCAGCACTGTCTTTTGCTGACTGACACGAGGAACCCAATGGTTGATGTGGTTGGTCATGAGTTTACCCTCAGCGAGGACAGAGAAGGTCCTATATGAAGGAGGCCACACACGCTATAGGCCATTAAGTAACATGCACCTCCTAAACTATACCAATTTGGCTGAGCCTGGAGTCTAACTCTGAGAAACCTCTGTCTATGAGAAAGATCTGCATGAGACCAACATTCAGAAGAAGGTAAGTTAATCAACAGGTCTATAGGTGGTTGCTTACACAGGGATTTACCACAAGACCAGACAGAAACAGAAAAAATCAGGCATGTTTGTGGGACTGATCAGTTTGGTCTAAAAAAAAACAAACTGATGAACGACTTTCTGTCACTTTGGTCTGAAAATGTGGCCCCATTATCACAACATCTGGCAATATCTCTCAAAGTCAGGCCTGGCTTGTCACTCCACCTTCGAGTGTGGCTGTTAGGTAAGAACTATAAGCACTTCCCAGAGAAGTCAGACAACATATCATTTAAACTAATAGCAACTAGCGTAACCTAACCCCGGCTGAGCAGTCGGTATTCAACTCACCCTGTGTGCCTCCTATTTCCTTTTTTCAGTTTTGAGAAAACCATACCCAGATTAGTATTTTTACACTCTGCCTCCTACATTTCTCTCTGCCACTAGACAACACTAGGACTCACATTTTAAAATATACTCTCTTAGTCACGTCCCAGATTCCTGTATGGTATCCCCCTCTCAACCAAACGAGCCAACTGGCATGAGTTGCCTGGTGTTGACATGGTGCCCACCACACACGGGCACTTTGTAGGCTACAGAGTGGTACGAAAAACCACCAGTTTGGCATCAGCCTGACACTTTTACAGCTCCAACAACCATCGCTCCAATAGAAAAAGAGACAGCAATTGATTGTTTCCGCCAATAATGTAAAATCTTGCCAAACAGGAAGAGTTGGAACTGGTTTTCTTGCCATCTCATTGGGAAAGTTGTCACATTTGTGCCCAAACGTTTTACGGCTTTTTACCACAAAAGGACAGGATTTCCCAAAGGTATCTGCTGTTGGTCAGAAAATAACTGAGCTCTAACCTACCATGCCTTATGGGAAACCTCTCCTTAAACCAACAGCATTATTAACATTGGCACACTCATTGGGTCCACTTGTCACTCCATTAATAATTAAAGAGAGAAGTTTCCATTGTCCTTTTCTTGCCAGAAAGTATATCCGGTGGATTTTAGCAAAAAAAAGGTACAAGAAGGAATTGTGGCTTTTTTGAGCAACTTCTAACTAGCCAGACTTTTAGTATAGTAGACGAGGAGTTAGGGGGATTTATATATTGAAAAAGAAACGTGTGACCTAAAATCCCCAGTCTTGTTCGCTGCAGTTTAGTGTAACACACGCTTGGCTGGGCCCAAGGCCTGTACAGTGTGGGGCGTGAACATCACACCCTCCCAGTAAAAGCTCTTTACTGGCTGGTGAAAAGAAGTAGCTGGTAGCACCATGTGTCAGATCTGACTGTAGAACAGTCAAGGCAGCAGTGACACGGAAACCAGTGCACAGGGAGGGAGACGAAACAAATTAGGAGGAACAAATGGAAAGTGTGACCTATATCTGAGGGCGTAATCGTAATAGGAAAGGACAAGAGCACATAATTATCTAATTGGAATACCTGTTGAACAGGGTTCCCTTTAGTCCCAGACTGACACAAAATATGCTGATGCTGGTCGTATGATCATGGGAAGGAAGGCTAACTCTTTCTCTCGAGGTCGTTTCCCAGTACGTACGGAAAGCGGACACTTATCTAACTCTCAACACTTTCTCTCAACAGTATTAGACTGCAATGACATTCATAGAACCAAGCAGGGTAAACTAATAACATTGAGGCATTTCTGGTTATGTCATTAGCTGTGACATATTCCATTGTATTTTGAAAAAGTTGCTACAAACATCCCAAGCTCAATTTTTAAACCATCCAGTTTGTATGGCAGCTAAGAAAATACACAACACGCCTTGTGTGTTTCATATAAGTACATAAATACAAATATAAAAGTAGTCTACAGGGTGATTTTTAATTAGCTGGTTATATTGGTGATACCATGGGAATTTGGGGAAGGTTAAATGGTGTCAAACAGCAACACCACCCTGAATTTGAATCAGAATTAGCCCCATTCAACCCTGTTTCCTCTGAATGCCAGACGCCAAGTCTTCATCAAGCAGAATGTGGACGTCACACTATTCAGAAAAGCTTCCGTTGCACAACTCGTAAAACTGTACAGTAATGATTCATGCCGTTTACAACTGTGCCTGACAATCAAGTTTCCGATTAAACATCCTTCTTAGGAATGACCGACACATCGACACACACACACACACACACACACACACACACACACACACACACACACACACACACACACACACACACACACACACACACACACACACACACACACACACACACACACACAGATCTTAGATCGTAGAGATTGTCGTGCTCTGTGGAATTAGGATGTCATCATGGTGACATGAAAGCAGCATTAAGGTAAACCCTGGGGGGGAAACCCTGTGGGGTGAAGGGTTTGTCGAATCCATTGTCTCCAGTTTCATCTGACCCTGTGTGCCTCAAATCATTTCCTGCCACTCAGAGACAGCGAGGACAAAGCCTGTCTCCTGCTGGCTGTCTTTTCAGTCGGCTCAAGAGTTCTGGTTAAATAGCTGACTGAACTGCCAACTCCACTCACCAATGTGACGATTACACTCACAGCACTGATGCAGTTTCAATGAGTAAGACCCGGGGCTGGACGTGGTGCACGTATCCTGGAATGAGTCAGTTTGACCTGATCTTATCATCACACGAGGCTGCACCACCAGCCGAGAGATCCATGCCTCACCGAGCCAGCGTTGGTACTAATAATAAACCACGTCTTTCTTGCTTTGAGCTCAGCGCTGGTGGTCAAGTCAGCAACTCAACAGGTGGGACAACTCCCCCCCCCCCACACTCCTATAAAACAGATGCTCCTGTGCACTCACAGTGGTGAGCCGGTGTTGCTGTCCCATCAGCTGTCTGTGCAAAAACAAAGCCACCATTCTGGTGCGCTCTACTGACTTGCTTCAGGGGTCGGGAGAGTCACAAACAGCACTGACACGTCTGACACGTAGGAAACACTGACTAACTCATAGCCCTGGGAGACTCTTGTAATGTGGAGGAGTTATAATAATAATCCCTACACGGTCAGGCAGGACAGCATCAGCACACATCCTAAAGTGATACGGAAGATTAAATATCAATATAAATACATTCACTATGCGGGCAAACTAGTGACTTGTATTGGTGATAAGAGTAGATTTTACCCACGCTGGGTCAACACAACACTTCTGCTCTGAGTCAACACTAACACGCTTTTAAAACATTCAAAGGACACAACGTTTTTCTGCTGCCAGGTCCTGTGATACAACAACTCACCACGTGCTGCCACTGAACATTGCATTGAAGCTGCCTGTCACGCACATGGTTTCCCCCCCGAAGGCAGCGACAGTCTCCATGTGCCCCACACGCGGTACTGAGACTAACGTAGGCGATCACGTCATTGAACGAGCTTAATTCATTCAAGATTGCCACAATTATTTCTCTAATCCTGTTATTTACCACAATATTAACTATTGACAGCAAATGAACTATTCCAACAATCCAATAACCACTTTCAGCTGCTTTTCAAGCGAGAAGATTTGTTGCTATAATCCATTTGTTACCGTTTATAAGGATGTTATGCTTTCATCCTTGTCTGCTTGTTTGATTTGGAGCAAGATTACGCATTTACTACTGGACAGATTAACAGGAAACTTGGCAGAAGGGGATGAAACCATTAAATGCTGGTGCAGCTCTGGATCAGGAGGGGGGGGGGCATCCAGGAATTTTTAAAAATCACAGATTTAACATTCCAGTGAATTTCACAGGAATTATTCATGGGTATTGAAGAAAAAAAATTTAAATCAAGCATATACAAGGCACTGATATCTGTGTGGGTGGGGAAGCTTGATTAAATTGAAGGGGGCTGTTGGACCTTGGCTGAGTCATACGCTCTAAAATTGCAGTTATACAAATAAACCCCTTTGTTCAATTAGGAGAACAAAAACTACAGTATACTCATTTCACATTGATAACTTAAATGAGTGCAATTCTAGCTACCAATGTAAAATGAGTATTTCGTAGTTTCGGTACTGCTACTTGAGAAAAATAGGTAATTTGAATAACAACTGTGACTGTAGGAAACTGAAACATGCATTTACACTATTTCCTGGCATTTCAGAGCAAATGATTGAATAAAATCACATATTAATGAAACGTTGCCGCTGTAGAGGACATAATGAGATGGTTTCAATTGGTAGAAAACATTCAAATTGAAGGGGTAGTTCACCCAACAACAGAAAAAAAACATTAAATGCCTCCATGCTGCTCCTGTGATAACATCCAAGTCCCGACATTCAAATTTGCAACATTTACACCATGTTTTTACCCTAAATTAGATTTTTTTTTTTCCTGTTGTCCCCATTTCCCTCAATTGTATTGGATTTGGTTACAAAGCTGTTGAAAGCTGACTCAAACCCTTTCACCCACCACCTCCATCAGCACAGTGGTGAGGAGACAATGAGTTTCATCTTCAGGTGAACCATCCCTCCAAGCAATGTTAGAGGAACACATTAAACGCATCTGGTTGTCATTGATATTAAAATACAGATGTTCTTTAAATTCATCCATCAGCCCCCCCCCCCCCCCCGCATTTGGCGCTAAATTTAATTCAACAAAAGGAAGCTGGCATGGCGCCTTCCCGCGCGGGGCTCTGTTTTCCCGGGCTCAGCCTCTCTGGAGTTGGGTCAGAAACACAAGCGCGGAGCCGGTAACGCGAACCAACACCTCCCCGTGACAGCGAGGAGAGGAGCGGCATCTGACACCAAGAACCAGCGACACTTTCTGAGTGAAAAATCCGTCTTTACGGGTCGAGTTCGAATTGGAGTTGAATTGAAGTGTGTTGAGTACGAACCCACGGGTGGTTCTGGTTGGTTAGCTGGTTAACCCGCACAGCGTGGAGTCCTACCTGTGGACCGGGTCCGTCGAGCAATTCGAGTTGGATTCTGTCTGAGTTTCCTCATCGACCACGTTCTGCACACCACTATGGTGGTGCATTCACGGCCCCTCGGAAATTCCGAGTGTTCCCGTCCCCGCACACACGTGGCGTCAAACCCATAACGAATCATGTGACAAATAAAAGTCTTGTAATGACATTTGTAGGGATCGAGAAGGAACCACGCTAATAGTGGAATGCTTCTAGTGTTTTATACTACTCAAGTCACAGTTCTACTAAAGCACTTGTCATCACAAATCTGTGGTGATTGTTGATGCCTCTTGGTTGCTGTTAATTTCCAACAAGTGCCACTGAATCTGGATTATGCACTTTATTATTTTTATTACGTACATAGTTTCTTTAGTTTTTGTTCCAAAGAAGAATAAGTACAGATTGGTTAAAAAGAAACTAAAGCACATGAAGTCTAATTCTGCAATAAAGCCTGTAATGTTCATCATTTATTACAATGTACTTAGGTAGGTGTTTTCAACTGTGTGATAATGTTGGAGAATGTCGTTTGTAATGAACGTTACTGTCTTGTGTAATAATAATAATAATGATGATGATGATGATGAACTTTGTATAGAACATTTATAAAAAACAGCTACAAGGTGCTTTACAAGTTAAGGATGAAAAATTGAAGGCAAACAATAGGAAACTGTTCAAAGGCAATTTGAAGATCACAAAACAATAGAGCTATAATAACAGATATAAAAAAAACGTACAGATGAGAAAATGATAAAAACAAAATAGAATAAAGCATTATGAGATGGTTATAATAGACGGTAAGATCTGAACTAGGAGAACACACACACATATAAAAGTGTGTGTGTAGGAGATATTTAAAAGAGGATTGAGGAGTTTGCCCCTCGGATCTCCTCAGAGAGATTTTTCCAAACACAACCAGGGCTGTGTGTAAGAGAGAATAATAGAAAACACCTGTCTGTATATTGCAATACAATCCAACAACATCTAAAATAGTCATACATCTGAATAAACACCAACAAACTGCAATCTGATTTCCCAGCAGTCTCTGAAGGCAGCAGCAGTCATGTGGAGGCGAAGGGGACATTTCTCTGTATTTTGATGTGGGAAGACATTCAAATGTCATCTGCAGCCCATTACTGTCTGAATGTGTAACACTCTGCCAACTGTTAGAAAGTTCCCTAACCAGCTTTGCTGAGGAAGAAGAACCTCTGTGTGTCTGTAGATCATCCTTCATCAACATTATATGGCTGATATTTAGTTCATAGATATAAAACTATGTGTAAAGTGCAAAGAAAGTCCTCATAGGCTCCGATGAATATTAGGTCTGTTTTATAGACATTACTTTAATTGCATCAATGTTATAAACTTTATTCCATTTTGCTGGTCTGTTATGAATATTATGTTGTTGACTTTAAAAAATCTTTTTTTTGCTGAATTGCATTCTCAGCCTTTTTATTAGTTTGTCTTATTTACCACTCATCAGTCAATTGTGGATTTTTATTCTAAACAGCACTAACCTGTGTGAAAATGTTTTAATGTTGACATACATGCAGTGATCAAGGTGAGTGCTATTTGTAAAACACTATATCATGGTAAACAATATAACATTTTAATTAACAATGGCTAGCAATGGCTTTAATATTTAAAAATATATAGGTATGTGCTCGACTTAGTAGCTTAGTCATTATAATTTATTGTATTTTCCTTTAGTCTGACCCTTGCTACCTTGTTTTTTCGCCTGGATCTTTATATGATTGTTTGTTTTTCTTTAATAACCCGAGTCATGCTCTTGGAAAAGACTGCTTGAAACAGCAGACAGAGCCAAAATGGCCAAAATATTTTTGTTTTTTTCAAATCAACCTGAAAGCACTCGGAAAGAAATAAGGAAATGTAGATATGCATGGAGGCAGCTGTTTAAACAAAAGTCTGCATTATTCATACTTGATGACAGTGTCTCTTCAAAAGTAGAACGTGATTTCCTGTAAAAGGTCAATGCTGATTGTCCATCCCAGTGTGTTTAGTCAAGGACAAACCAGAGATCTAACGAAAGAGGAAAGATGGCGTTTGCCTGAGGGAGCTTGTTTTCATGTAACTGACGAGCAGGAGTTTCTTCCTGTACAAATAACAGACAACTACAAATACTGAATTATTGAGTTGACATGAGAGCCCCCTCGGTAAATACACTGTGAAAAGTAAACACAATCGTTTCTTTTACTGCTTTTTGAGTACATCTTGTTTTCTAAAGTTTAATTTCATCACAACACGTGAGGCCATGCCCGAGGCGTTGTTTTTTGCGCCGTGTCTGAGTCTGGACACTAAGTGTTGGTCTCCTCTGTTTGCTCATATAGTCGTGGTAGGTACACAGTCATCCACACCCTGTCTACCCCGTCTAAAAAAAGCAGGCTGCGGTTCTGTGACACAAATCATCTGTGAAGGAGCTTTGATGCGTCTGCTTCCTCGCTTTAACCCAAAGCCTCACTTCATTTCCTCAGCGTCTTTATTTTGATGCAGTTGAATGTGTCGACTGCTCGCTCCGCGTTTGTCTGAGCCTCACACATGTTTATTGGCTCGTGTAGCCAGAGTGGAAAGTCAGTCAGCAGGGCACAGCCTTGACTGTGTATTTCCACAGAGAAGAGAGAGAGAGACAGAGAGTGGAGGAAAGAAGAAGAAGAAAAACAAGAGGGATAGAGTGAAGCAGAGACAGGAAAAAATCGAGAGGATTGTTTTTACTCGACTTCTGTGAAATTGGAGCGGAAATAAAAGAAAGATGAGAGAGATGGAAACAAACGTGAACTGCAAAACTAAAACAGGTGTTTGTGTGGTTGAGGTTCTGCCACTGAAGCTGTTTTCAGAAATAAAAATGCTATCACCATTAGATAATTTCCGGAAAATATCCCCAGTTCAGTGCACGTCTAAAAGCAGTTTATCTCTTTTCTGTAACACCTATGCGATAATAAAATGTACATTTTCTATGACGCTATTTATAGTCTGCAGAAGCTGAGCATGCAGCAACCTTTTGATAAACCCACATTTCCCCATAGTATGTAACAAGCATGAGAGGAGGAACGCGGAGGAACATTCAGTTGCCTCCTTTTCCTCGCATGTTTGTAGGCATTTCTATTGTCAGACCAAAAATCCTATGTTGTCAACTCCTTCGCTTCCTGCTGAACCCCAGACAGTTCCTTCTAACCCCATTTTTAGAACACAAGCTTATGGGCAAATAAACATCGTACACTTCTAAATCGAGAATATCTTGTGAAGTCAGGAGGCATACGAGTCGGGCTGGGGGAGAGGTGGAGGGCATGGCATGAATGGGCTGGAAGTGGCTTTCTAAACACACCCTGAGGTTTAAGAGGACAGAGGTAGAAAAGAGGAATTCCAGTGGATGGCCTCTTCAACCCCGACATGGCTCAGGAGACACAGAAGGGGTGAAGTAAATCCCATTTGAGATTAGAAACTTGTTTAGGAGGATTAAGGTTTTGGAGAGAAGCGACGAAGACAGGAAAACAAAGAAAAGGAAACTCCTCAGGGAGGCCTGCGGGTCTGAAATGCCTCCTCATCTTTACCTTTGGAGCCCTTTCGAATTCCCAGCAGAGTGTGAGTGGTCTGCAGAGGTCACGCACTGGTATGAAATCCCTGTCACGATGGTCGAAGCACATAGCTGCGGCTGCACGGACAATGAGTTCCCCTCAATCAATCCAGTGGTGCAGTTAGGGACAAGAGCAACGTTTGAGACGTTCACCTCTTTAGTTTAAGTGCAGCAACTTCAACAATTGGCATGAGTCCCCAAAATGTCTGCAGCTGTGTGGCTGATATTCTTCTCTGTGGCCATGGAACTCGCCCTAAACCCTCACAAAAATAAAAACTTTTATCTGTTGAATTTGTTTCGGTCACTCCTTCGATCTTTACAGCTTATCTAAAAAATAAAGCAACACTGCCAATATGTGTTACAGATTTAGGAGTTGAAATATTTACCCAGAGGAGTTCACATCAATCATTTTGGCCAACAGTTACAGACCAAATTCTGATATGAGGTGGAGGAACTGTGTGCATTCCTCTCATTTTCCCTGTGAATTAAATGTGTCGCAACAGTTGCTGTCCTGATGACAAGGGTCAGATCCAGAGGGTTTTGAGGTTAAATCCAAACCTGACTCTCGCAGCCAGAAAACCTCTGCAGTCAAACGTGGATACATTTACGAGTGTGTTTTGAGGTTAAATCCCCAATCAGTGATGTCAAAAACAACGTATTTCATCATTAACTCGGACATTATGGAGTGGTAGTCTGTAGAACCTACTGTTATCCATATTAATACAGTCTAGTCTTTGCCCACAAACACTGATGTACTTTAGAATTCAGTTCAATACAACAGCTTATTTAGGTTCATGCTCATATTTCACAACCAAATGAGAAGAAGAAACGAAACGCAAAGTGAGCAAAGGGTTTTTTTAAAAGTGCACTTTTACTTAGAATCAAGCTGGAACTGAGCCTCGACATATGGTTATGGTTAACTATAAATAAAAGGTTGGTCACTTAGTTACTTGCTGGTTGTTTCCACAGTTTTAGCAAAACACAAACGGGTCATAAATTGCTATCATGGTTTTTGGGACAAGCTGCTAGAAATAGTTTCATGCTGACTCTCTGATGCGTATTTCAAGTACATTGGCAGAAGCTTTAACTTGTGAGTCATATAATTAACTCTATTCTATTATTAATGATTTATTAGGTGTTTTATTGTTCACAACATTTTAGTGGTTGCTATGCTGTTGTGTTTTTCACAGTCTGAACCAGCATGTGAGGTGTTCAGGTGGTTTCTGTGTGTCAGCTCAGTCCTTATACTGCACACATGACAATTTGTCAGATTCACCACACTGCAGCAGTGTGTAACGTAGGGAATCAGATGTGTTTTCTTTGTACAGTATGTTCCCATATGCATAACATCACCTGTTAGATGAATTCAGGAAATCTGAATTCCCCGCTGACAGTCTCAGCTGTTGACACACCTCTGCTCCTGCAGTAAATCTTATATCCACCCATAGATGTGTTTGTCTCCTCAGTGATTTGTGTCTCTTTGTCACTCTGTTTAAAAAATAAATAAAATCATCTTATCAGTCCTCTTCCTGGCCCATTCCTTCATCTTATCACAGGTTATCAGCTGAACTGTTGGCCCATTCTCACATGGCAAATAACTAAGCAGATGTAACTAAGGGCAAGGTCTTATTTTTTGGAGCGTTGCCAGTTCCATGATTTCTATGGATTGTCTGCAAACGGCCACAAAGAGACAAACAACCATTTACACATACAGGCATTTTAGAGTCTCCAGTTAAAGAACATTCCCATATATACGTTTCATTTTTATATTGTATTTTATATTCTTTCACAATTTTTGGGCAAAACAGCTTCATATTTATTATGTATGTGGTTTATTTTACAGGCTGGGGTTAAACTAATTTCACAGGCTGTCACCAGATCCCTCAGCTGTGTATGGACACATGGTTACATGACACCCATATGATCAAGTGAGACGCATCTGCCACATGCAAGACGAGCACCGCGTGTGAAAATGTCACCCGTCTGAATAAAAAATCCAACAGATGGGTCAGCGGGTGCACGGTTCAATTCCACATTTCTGCCAGGCAAGATCCAAAAGTCAGATTTTAATGTCACTGTTAAAGATGTTTAACGTTCAACTTCTCAAATTGAGTTCAAGTCAAATGACCGCATTTCAGACACTGCTTTGTTGTTGCCACAGGGCTGTTTTTAGTCGTGCACTGCATCCCTTACGTTGTTCCGGGGTCACGACACAATGAAAGGTGAAACCTCGGTTCACACTTGGAAGCCCGACAGAGGTTGGTATTTACAGATAACAATAAAAAAGAATAGCAAAGTAGACCAGCGTTAGGCAACAGGATGTCTCCCTTTCATCTATTTTTGTAACTTAGTTTACACAACACTTCTTTGAGCGAGGTCTGTCACTTCAGATTAAAGGTACACTGTGGAGATTCTGACCACTAGTGGCGCTGTGGAGCAAACATATAGTGTTTCTCTCGTGTTGATGCAGCACGATGAGACACATGCAGCCCACATTCATTGGAGTGATGTGACACACTTATACAACCAACTGCACAACTGTGTCAATAGACCAGTGAGTGGTGATGTGCAGTGAAAAGAATGAATGCGAGAGGAAAAGAAAAGGAAAAGCAAAGACAGCAGGTCGATTTAATAATGCTAATAATGCTTTGCAAATGTTTTCTGAGGAGGGAAGATGAATTCAATCTGTTCGTAAGGCCTCAAAGGAGAACACGCCACACTCAGTTTCATGATGTATTCCAGGGCCCTTGGGGGGGGGGGGGGGGGGGGGGGCGTTCAAAAAACACCTCAGCTTGATTTTGGAGACAACAGAAACTGTGAGTTATAAACCAGACAGGGAGGGTGTAACAATGAAAACACACAGTCCTGTTAAAGTCCCTTTACAGCTTTAGAAAAACAACCAGGCACTGAGAGAACTCACACTCTGATCAACAGTCTCCTCATGAAGCCACATTTAAACTCACTAGATCTTGTTTGGATCTGCACCAAATTGCACACACTCATAACTATCAGTGCCCTAAACATGCCCGATGTGATTTTCTATCCATCAATCCATGAATTATTCTCGGAGAAATCAATGAAAATGCTGAAAATCATCGCAGAACGTATAAGAAAGTGAAAAATAATTCCTCAATCTGTCCCCTGATCCAGATCCACACGCCTGCAATACATTTACGAGCATGTGCAATGTGGTGCAGATCCTGAATGCCATTTAGAACCCATTTAATATGGTCCAGGTAAAATGACACTAGACTAGGATCTGAATAAAACACAGCATGAAAGATATTTACCTTGTAGCATCAGTGTGAAACAAAGACTACAGAAAACAGCTGCTTACAGAGAGACACACGTATGGCCAGATTCTATCGGCACAGAGACTGTCCAGGTCGTGTGGTTTCAGAGTTGTCGGTCTTAAACCAGGTCAGGCGCCAGGTGCAATGTTTTATTACATCAAGACTGAACAGGAAGCTGACTCCAGCTGTGGTCGTCTAGAAAAATAAACCAGTCGCAGCCACATTGATGTCAGAATCAACAAAAGAAACCTCAAACCTCCAGAAGGGTGTGTGTGCATGTCTGTTTGTGAATTTGTGTTCCCCAAACAGAGCTTTGTCAGCGAGCGCTTCATCCGTCAAAGAGTGCAGCAACATTATTCTACAGCTTCTACGTCTTGAAGCAGAGAACTGGACGAACACACACTGACCCAACGGTCTCTAGAAGCCGTAACAATGTACTTAAACAATCCTTGACCGTTCCACGACATTTACCGTGTGTTTATTATTGTTACCATGACAATGACGGTCTCACGCGCCTGCTAAAGGTTTGCTCCTATATGAGTCATATCTGAGGATCAGGACATATTACACACATGGTCTTTTAGACTAAAGGACAACTTCTAACTTTCTTCAACCTGTAGATGGTGTTTTGTTGTAGCCAACATTAGAATACACATGACCTTCAAATCACTCTGAATTTAATCCTTCGAGTTTCACAACCAGAACTCTGTGTGCGGTCTTGGCTCATTCTCACACAACACAAATTTCCCGTCTCAGAATCAAAAGTAAACTTGACCGTTGTTTAGTTTTGGGGGAAATCGTTGCAGCCGAGGCTTAGTTTGTAGCACATAGTGTCAAAAAGGCAAAAAGTGCTGGCATCATAAATGTCACTCGTGTGAGCTGTCAGCTGTTTTAAGGCACCAGCACAACACCACACCTTCTGTCAACAAGTCCAACACATACAAAGTCTGTGACCGAACAAGCTCCAAACCTCTACAGCAGAATAAACAATCAATGTGATCACAGCTTCAACCCTGCATGGGAGTTATGCTCATTATATATGTCTGGTGTGTTTGGTGCCAGTGCGTGAGAGTGTGACCTTTAAAGTAAGGATGGAGGTCAGTGTGGTGGATGCACGGGGCCTGCAGCACGTTTCCTGTAGGTCCCATGGTTCTTAGTTATTAACCATCACCATGATGATTCCCTGAGGCTGGAGATGTCCTTTCAATCACAATGTTGTTGATTTAAGGGCGACACAAACCAGCCATGATGGAGCCACGAATCACTTTTTCTGTCGTGATCTCAGAAGTAGCCAGAGGCCTTGTTCCATGTAGCTTTGTTCTTATTTACAGAATAGAGTCTGAGTTCTGTGGTGTGGCCCCTAGTGGAATACTATAGTAACAAGCCTAGTACATGGCGAGTGTGAGAATTTCTGTCTAAGTGAACACACATGTGGCTAAAAAGACCGAACCTCAACTGTACCACAGCTGACATTTACCTCAGAAAAATGTTTTAACCATTGTATTTTCTTGACATTCCTTTTCTCATTTTTTTGTCTCACAAAACAGAAGCAATTCCCTATTTTCTGTAGCAGATTTCTAAAACATGTAATTAGATAAAAATGACACAACTCTCTTGGAAAAGTCATTAAGTATCTAACTGGACAAATGGGCTGCAGGACCCAGACAGAACATCCATCCATTTATACCACTTATCCTCCGTCTGCCCAGGGGGCAGGGATGCTGGAGCCAATCCCAGCTGACGTTAGGCGCGAGCAGTGGGGGACACGCTGGGCAGGTCACCAGTCTATCGCCAGGCCAACATACAGAGCCAAACTATCATTCACACACACATTCACAGCTACAGTCAATTTAGAATTTAGAACATTCATGTCTTCAGACTGTGGCAGGAAGCCGGAGAAAACGGTTAGAACACATCCTGCAAAACCTGGATTGGAACCAAAAACCTAGACCCAAAATATTGGCATTAAAACTAAAAGACAATGATGCTGATAGAATTTCCAGGATTGTCTTGTATCTATGTTCTCCAACACCAGTGCTGTGATTCCTCAGACTCTTGTGTTCAGTAAGTTTAGTTCATGAGCAATAATCAACATAATGTCCCTGGCAACAAAATGACGATGTCCTAATTCTTTTTTGAAGATTTTAAACAGAAAACATATGTTTCTGATTATTCCCAGTTTCCCTGAACTAATAGGGGGAGTTTTTATAATCTCATCTCATAATGAAAAATCTCTTTCTTACCCTCTCAGTCTTCATGCAGAAACGTGATCCCACATTCTCTGAACTATAGTATTCATTTCAGCAGTGTGATGAATATAAATCTGTGTGAATATTTGCTAATGAAGACCCAACCCTCCCCAGTTTGCCTCCTTTAAACTCATATGTGTGTGTGTGTGTGTGTGTGTGTGTGTGTGTGTGTGTGTGTGTGTGTGTGTGTGTGTGTGTGTGTGTGTGTGTGTGTGAGTGTGTTTGTGTGTGTGTTGCTTTATTCAAGGTGTCACAACAAACCCAAGCTTATTTTATTATGGAAAGTTGCTAAGACCACATTCCAGCATGTTTAAACTAAACTGACCTGAGGAAAGACATTTTCTGAACAAATATGATTTAAGTATTTCAACTTTGCAGTTTTTTAAATCAGTATTTTAAAGTGTACAACCACAGTTGTGTTTTCAGTTTGACAAAGCAATAATGCCAAAGTAGTAGTAAACAGATTGGTGTGCCCCTGTCCTCTTGACCTTGTTTTATGGAGATTTTAACAAACGCCTTACAAAGGGCAGATGAGTCAAAAACTCCAGTTTCTGTGTAATGATGACATCACAGCTCATTTTGTTGGATCCCAGTGTTCTTCTCTGGTATTTGATGGATCATTGATATGGGCCTTCCCCACCAACTGCCTCGACATGCTTGTTTGGACATTTATTGTTCTTTCTGTGTTCTTGTCTGGATGGAAATATTTAGTAAAAAGACGTGAACTTGATGAATGCCATGTGGGCAAATCGGAAGGGGAAGATATCCAGGTAACCAGGCCATAGGCTGCTCCTCTCTGTTTCCCTGATGTGCCCTGAGGAAATCTCCCTGCTTCATCAGTATTCCAGACCTTGTGTCCCACAGGGCGTCTGCTATATGAACACAATGACGCCTTTAATGATCCAGTCTGAGTCACCTGGTTTCACAGCACTGCCTCATATTACGCCGCTGCTGCCCCTGCTTGCGTGTCTTCAGATACAACTCTAATTATAGTTGTCTGGTTGTCTCGGGACACAAGGTCCTGCTGGGACATCAGGTGTTTGAGAGAGAGAGAGAGAGACGCTTAAAGGGAGAGTGCAGCCGTGTTGAGATGAAGGCAGCACTAATGGATGATTACAAGGCAACAGGACGTTCAGTGTCTTACTCAAAGTCGTTCACACATGACACCTCTAACTCCAACCTCATGTCTGTGACCTTTGATTTTCATTTTTGAAGAAAAAAGTGGAAACGCATCATGCATCTTTATTTACAGTCTATGATTAAGTCAGAGAAAACAACCTCTGATGATGTGAGTCATGAGGGTTACACAGGTTAATGATATAACTTTGAATTGTTTGCTATTTTTAAATGATAATTTACTCAAAAACAATGAAGAAGTTGTCAAAACCAATCTGCTCATTATCTGCTATTTGATAATAGACAAGAGTTTCCACCCTCTCAACTCCAGCTTTCTTGAAGCGGAGCGGAGCATCTGGAACCTTCACCCGTTGACGTGGTCGGTGCTGTTCACTGCAGGTGAAAACAGACAGCAACAGACCAGCTTATCACTGTGAGAATAGCAGCTTTCTCAAAGCGACAGGACGGCTGATAAGCAAGCCGCTTCGAAAGTTATCAAACACACTCCACCAACATCGTGTTAAGCTGATTGTGGAGAGGTGTGTGTGGTCGAGGAATTACTCATGTTGTGGGGACCTAAATAGTAGTAGAGTTGTGCCAGTAGTTGGGGTCACTAGTCTCCAGGAAATCAGTGTTGGTCAATGTAATGACAACATGACTGTGTGTGTGTACTTGCAACATTTTGAGAATAGACCTGACATAGTGAGGACAGTTTGTTTTTAGGGTCAGAATTGGGTTTGTGTTTAGGTTAAGGGTTAGGTATGTGTGTGTGTGTGTGTGTGTGTGAGTCTCTGGCTCATAGTAACCTTGAGTCAGGTAAGATTTCAACTCCCTCTGCAGTGACATGGTCCCCAGTCGGACCATTAAAGCAGCAGCACTCATGCATTCACAATGTCTGATATCACATATCTAGAAAAGCTATCAGCAAACCCTCCCAGCCACACATCAACTGGCACAGTTTCCTACAATGGTCCGGTCGCGTCCAGGCTGCAGCGCACTGCGCCTTCATGACCATTTGACCTTGTCACCACTTTTCCTGGTGCTCCTCCACCAGCTGAGCGCAGAACAACAACGTGCACTTACCCCCCCCCCCCCACACACACACACACACCTCCCACATCAGCTCAGTATGGCACACGCTGCACAACGCCTTTTACTTTTTCTATCGCATGATGCATGAGAATCACGCACACTTACCCTCATATAACCGACCTGTGATGCCCTCACATTTGAGCAGCACGTCCGTACGTAGGCAACAACGCTCATGCATGCATTCGTCTTGTTTTTTGTCTCTCGCTCAGCAGCAAAACTCAACTCAGCGCTGTTTATGGATCCGTGCAGCTGGCACATAGAGAAAGAGGAGAGAGAGAGAGAGAGAGAGAGACAGGCTGCAGGGGTGCAGAGGGGAGGCAGAGGGGAGGCAGGGGGGAGGCAGGGGGGTCCATGACTGGCCCAGATTCCGACAAATAGCAGACCAGCTGGTTACACTGGATTTTTACAAATAAACCACCAGACTATAATCCCCTTTCAAACATGCGTCAGAGTCCAAAGCCAGATATTGGATCACAGATTGGAGACATAGTTGTTCCACTCGAAAGATATTTTCTCGTACGAACATGAGCTGGCAGCACAGCACAAGTACGACCGGTTTCTTCTTCTTTCTTTTATTCTCACGGAACAAAGTGCAACTCACAGGGAAGTGGTCAGTGTGGATGGTGAAGGTTCAGAACTTTAGATGACCAGACTCTGCTTCTTATGCAAGAAAGGCACTCTGGGTAAAGTTTGATTTTCAGTATCATCAGTGCTTTGGGTGCGTAAGGCTGTATGTCTCATACAGCCTTGCATTTGGCCCAGTACATAATAGTGATTAAGATGAATGTCAGTATTAACTGTGAACTTGTGATAAGTGGGAATTAATGAAAACCATATTGAGGGAAATCTCGAGGACAGCTGAGGACAAGCTGAGAGAAGAGGGACAAATGGAGGAGGTGGATTGAAAACCCTCCCAAAGATTCATCTTAAAAACTTCCCTTTGGGGCATCCTCACAGTAAAGCTGCTTTCAGACATGCACTGAGCTCTGGAGATCCTCCCGACTTTCTGTGTAGAAGGAGAGACTTGGGACTTTCTGCTGACTTTCTCCAGCCAGTAATCAGATCTGTGTCGGGGGGTTTTGAGGAAACTGTAATGGAACTCTTCCCATCCACTGACAAAACTGTAGCAGCAGCAGTGTCACTCACTCTCACTGCTTTTAACAGCCAAGCTCTTCGCTGTATGAAAGGTCCAGCATGTGATTTATACACACTGGGATTAGCAATAGAGAATCAACAACAGGGTCCCCCCCACCTCAGGGGTTTCCACAAAAATAAACATCTTTGAGTTTACACAGTGGAGCTTAAACATAACAGCACTGACTGGAAAATTAAAAACAGAAATCTGCACTTTCACATCAATGTTAAAGTCTTTATCCAATAAAAAGAAGAAATAACGATTTTTCCTGTCTGACAGTGTCTTCACCCCGAGACACCCACATTTTACCAGATGTGTGAAATGATTCAGAACATGAACATAACTACAGTAAAGCACTGCTTGTACAAATGTGTATCTCCATTGCTCAATCCTGCAGTTTGTTGGATGTCTACCAGATGTTCTCTATCCTCCTCCACACCAAACCCATGAGGACGATCCTGTCAGATCTCCTCCTCCATCCATTCATCATCTCTGCAGTAAACTCCATCACCACCTGGATGTACAGTACATTTTGGATTCCCCTCAGATTCTTGAAGCCGGCTCGGTCCTGCGCAGAAACTTTACTGGGCGTCACGGTGAAGTAACTCAATGACCCAGTTATGCAACCGAAAGGCCGGAGGAATTCCTGATGAATGCCGCTCCGTAACAGCGCGTATGTGCAAAATGTCACTTTCTCTCACACCCACACACAGAAAACACCCGTGTCATTTTAATCTGTGAGACCCATTCTGACCCACATAAAGAAAATCCCTCCCGTTCCCTGGACTCCACAGAAGATTAACCTCTTGCCCCCTGTTTCTTTTTTTTTTTTTATCTCAGGAAAGAATGGGGCAATTTGCTGTAATAACTTTAGTCTGGGTCCGAATGCAGAGGAATGTACAGTTCAGTGTAACGACACCCTGTAGCTCAGGCTCGCACCTTCTGAAGTTGAGACGGGATTCGAGCTCATGATGTTTCAAAAACAATCCTCTGACTGGATTTTGGCATTGGACGAGACCTGAGCTGACATGTGGGAAACTGTACCCAAAGGTTCCAGGAAAGTTTGCAGGCGATCCAGGGTCTATAGGGGTGATTGCATAACCAGATTAGGGCAGTTGGCTTTAGGCTTGGAGGTCACTGGGGCCCGATTAGCCCTTTAGCTCTACAATCTAGAATCTAAATCGCCCGAAGCAGCTTCCCAAACACAGAGATTCCTGAATGAGCTCCTGTGTGAGATAGAGGCCAACAGGGAGTGGTCCAAGCTCAGCTTTTTATGCCTTAATGGTCCTTTGTTAAACCACAAAGTCAGGGTTTAATGGCTCAAACATGGCAACTGTGTGAATTTCACTTTGCTGCTGCTATTCCATGACACTGAGAACCTGAAATAAAGTCTTGGAATAACAATGAACCTGTTGCATTAGGAATGAGAGCTTGGGACAAAACATGGAGCTGGAGCAGCTTCTCCCAAGTGGAGTTTAATGAAATAACATTTTGACTTGCAACAGTTTTCATGTTGTCCGTCCTAGAACTTTGCAGTGAGGTTTGCAAGATGTTCCAGACAATAGTGGAATGTGTCAGTATCGTAGGAAAACATTTCATCACTTGAGTTCTGTGATACAAACAAGGTCAAACAGCAAAAACCTCCCTTCTGCTCCCTTGGTGTAACACGTTTTGAAAAGTCTGTGTGAACTCTCGGAAATAGTTTGATGCGTAGAGGCTCCTGCAGTGCCACCTACTGGTGGATCATGTTCCTCTCAGACCAGGACTGAATTTAAAATTATCCATTGATCAAACAAACTTTATTTGTGTTGCAGCAAGCACGAGGTCTGAGAAGCTGACTTACGACAAATCAAATAACTAGAGAGACTAATGCAAATAAGAAATAAAAGCAATTCATGAAAAGATTAAAAGGTAATCATAAAACTAAATGTACAAAATATGAAAGAATAATAATTTAGAAAAACATTCAACTTGATTGAAAAAGGTAGATTTTCAGTTTGCTTATATAAAATATAGTATATAATATTTAAGCTGAGGTATATAAACATTTTATACATGCAGCTCTATGACATCTATAATGTAGTTGAGTTAATTAATGAGTTAGAAGTCCACAATGATAGTGAATGACAATACAGACAAACACATTTATAGTGATATATGTGTGTGTGTGTGTGTGTGTCTTTATAGGGGATTTAAATACCCTCCAACTGCATTGTAATGTGTTTTAAGACATTCATTGAAAATGTATATAGTGCATAAGAGGGTAAATAAGTAAATACAAATCTTTTTTTATTATAGTTACTCTTTGCTTTAAAAGTTCAGTTATTTTAATACATTTCATACAAATGTGGAGACATGTATCTGTAAGTCTAAACTAATTTCAACACTTCTTTAAGGATGAAGAAATGAAGCCACAGTGAGAATCCCAGCTGTTCATTTCAGGTCCTTCTGACCCTTTTAAGTTATAGATAGTTTCCCCCCAAAGGAAACGACGATGACGTGTTTTCAAAATACTAAAAGTGTCTGAAGTCAATTTGACTGGGGTCAGGAAATGTCAGGAAACATGTTTGCTTTGTTTTTAGTGACGATAGCAGATGAGAAATACCCTCATCTCTGATTTCCCTCTGGAAAGCATGGTGGCTGATCCCGTCCTAAAAAGATGTGTCCAGATACAAATCAATAGGTGCAAATGAAATCCCAGACATAGAGGGATGTTTCAGATTCATAGCTGTCACAGTGACCTCTGCTGGATATTAAAGACGTTAATAATGGTAAATGGAGGTTCAGCTCTACAGTGCTTTTTAGCTAATTGTTTTGGTTTATGCCCAAAAATTGACTGTCTCTGTCTCCCCGCTCAGTGACCTTATTTCCTGCAAACAGCAGATACAAACTAGCTTGTGAAGTAGATAAATCAGAGAAGCTAAACAACCTGATACTCCCCTCAGGAGTTAGGTTGAGACCAAAATACTGTGGGAGAATATCCGACTTAAATTTATCAGATGATGAGAAACATGATGAAGAAACAACACGTTCATAAGGTTTTCAAAAAGTGTTGTTTCTTTTTCCTGCCATGATTTAAAAATAGGAAACTTTACTTTTACCTATAACTTACATCAAATTACACAGTTCCTATTAGCAATAACAATAATAAAAAATGATTTAGAATATATCTGAATATAATCTTTTGTTTAACAATACAGTGCCCAGCTCTGAAAGTTATTTTTTTATTTGCATTAGACAATTGTGCTGCAGAAGCGAACAGTAAACCTGCTAAATAAAACTTTGCTTCCTGTTCCAGTTTGTTCTCAGTTAAGTTCTGTTTAAAGAAACTTTGAACTCAATCATCGAAACAACACACAGGGTCAACATCACTCAAATGTTCTCATGTAAAAAAAGAACACCGACAAAGACGGTTTATTTTTTTATTGTTAATGACAGTGTTATTACTCTTACTTCGCACAAAGCACATCTCTGTTTGTTGTCAATGAGTAAAGATTTCCCATCAGATCAAAAGGTCACATCAACAGCAAAGAGGAACATGTTGTAAACATCAGGGCCAGAATTTATTCAAACCGCTAACAGAGAAATGTTTTTCTGAACCAGAGAAGTAAAAGTTTAAATTCTTCCCTTCGACACCAACTCTCAAAACTTAATAAATGTTATTTTAAAGTAGCATTGAAATAAAAAGACCTCAGAAGATCCTAAGTGAGAGCAGGAGAGGAAAAAAGGAGCAGACCTTCACTGTCTTAATGCTACAAGTGATAGAACTGATCATGATCAACAATGTGAGAGGAAACAGTAAGTTAAACAACAACTTTTTCCATTGACTTCTTGTTTAAGTAGAGTGGGTCGTCCACTAAATCAATAGGTTGGGGGTTCGATCCCCAGTTCCTCAAGGCTGCCTGCCAAAGCATCCTTGGGCAAGACACTGAACTTCAAATTGCACTTGACGACTATTCCGTCATTAAAGGTAGGGTTAGTAATTGGGTTCTGAAAAATTGGCTATGGGGCCTGGTGGATGAGGATAAATCAATATTTCTGCGTGTGAGTCCCTAAGTGGTACTTGAGGTGTGCGCTCTGTAGATATCCTTTGCCACAGACGTTACACCGGTGGGGTCTCTCCCCCGTGTGGCTTCTCAGGTGCTTCTTCAGATGTCCGCTGTGGGTGAAACCTTTACAACAGAAAGAGCAGCAGAAAGGCTTCTCGCCCGTGTGGATCCTCATGTGTATCTTTAAGTCTCCTTTCCGGCTGCATTCCTTCCCACAAACCTGGCAGCGGTGCAGCTTCACCCCCGTGTGGCTGGTCATGTGTTCCGCCAGAGCCGTGCTGCTGTTGCACTGTTTACCGCACACGTGACAACATCTGGAGGCCTTGTGTGATTTAAGGTGCACGTTAAGACTTTCGGTGGACTCTGAGGCCTTTCCGCACACAGCACAGGGGAAACCTGCATCCATTGAATGCATGCGCAAAGCGTGGTTTATCAAGTGGTGTTTGGAGGCAAAAGATTTATCGCACAAGTAGCAATGATAGCCAGGTGCGAGGGAACTCAAATGAGATACCTCAGCGGACTCTCTGGAGGTGATGATTGGACCCTGGTTTTGATCTGTCTTTGTTTGGTTTGACATGAAACTCGCAGCAGGTCTCTCGTGTTCCCTACCATCTTGGATCTGAGTTTGTGGAGGGGTGAATGGGGCGAAATGGGGCATGAACTGTAGAGCTTTAGTTTCGGGTAACTCCTCGAACTGCTCCTCACTGTCACTGTTTTGAGTTGGAGTTTTCAAAGACCGCTTTGTGTCCTCCTGCTCGTGTCCCTCCCACACAGCTGAAAGGGGTAGATACATGTCGTTAGCATCCCTAAACTCGCGAACCTGTTCCCCATCTTGTTGACAGGCCCAGACCTCCTGATCTTCCTCTTTAATGTGTCTCGGCTCTGGCTCAGTCTGATTGGTGCAGAGATTGGGCTCGTGCTCACAGTGGTGCCGCTCAGCGGGAGTTTCCTCTTTACAGATGGACGACTGAGGGAGGTCTACAAGAAAAAGGTGAAGAACATAAAACTTCTGCAACTTAATATTTTTCATTTAACAGCAACCTTTCAAGTGTCTCTTTGTTCAACAAACAGTAGACACAGTTTATGTCAGTTTGGACATTCGAGAAGCTAGAAACATCCACCGTTTAACAGTTTTATTCAAAACAATGACAACTGTAAGTTAATTTCCCAACAATCAACTTACTTATTTATCAATGGATTGTTACACTTACACCAGAAAAGTTTGATGAATGATCCTTATTGAAAATGTGACGTGACGCAACTGAATAAAAACCAAAACATCAACCAATATATCATTACCTATGTTGTAATCGATTTTAAAAGTATCAGATATATATGTATACATTTAAAGATTTGCATCACCCTCTTATCAATCAGGAAGTCAATCAAGTTGTCCATGTTGTGGTACAGATGTGGTGCACGTGCGCATCTGAGCGATTCAAACACCTTCTTTAGATAAACATCAGGAGTAAGTATTTCACTTTTCAGGACTTCAGGGGATCCGCAGCTTAAATGTAGTTTTATTTTTAATCATCGAACAAATAAAACGTCAATTGTTACAATCAGGAATAATCTAACAGCTGATTCGGGGCAGTGGGAAACTCAGCCTTTATTAATAATAATATAATACAGATAATAACAATGATATCATCTATATAATAGCGGCTGAACAGACCTCTCTGGTGGGAGAACTCCTGCAGTAAACCTCTCAGACGGTCGTTCTCCTGTTTGGACCTGGACGCTTCTTCTTCGTATTTCTCGATGGTTCGTTCGAACACCTGCAGAATCTCCTCGGCAGCAGCTGTCAGTCTTTCCGTCACGAAAACCCTGAGGAGCAGCGGGGCGGACATTTTCAATCTCCCCCGGACAGCAGCTTCCTACGCGGGGTCACTTCTCTGGGCTGTTAGCTGACAGGCTACGGAAGTAGCGATAAACAAACCGCGGTGCGCATGTCAGGGATCTGTCGCCCCCTGCAGGAACACAGCGGCGGTGGACTAACTTTATTTATAGAGCACAAGTACAAAGAGCTACACAACAAGAAATCAAATTATTGAAATACATGTATACATAAATACACACATGATAAAATAATAATTATATTTATAAGGATTTATAAAAATATACTAATAGCCTGGCACCCCAGGTCAATTTAGGAATATGCCTTCCAAACATTATGATTTTGCGGATATGTAAACGTTTACTCAAGTAATTAATTTATATCAACAACTTACATCCCCAAACTTATATTATTATACTTATATTAAATTATATTATACTGTTCTTGATGGAAAAGTTACAATTTAGATTTGGATTGTGGATGCAAACGTTTACTAATAATAAAATGCATGTTTTCTTAAGAAGAGAAAGATAATCACATGTTGTTAATAGATAATATGAGTTTATTGTTAAACTATTAGTAAAGGGAATCAGGATCGGCCCTGGGACTGAGTTTTTTTTTATTTTGATATCCCAGGTAAGTCTGTTGGATGGTGTTCTTCCTGTCTTTGTCTATTTTTCTTGCTTTTGTGATTGTCTGCTCTCCCTGGTTTGTTTCACCTTCCTCCACTGAGCCCTGTCACCACTCACTCATCTGTCAATTCATCGTTTTATCTCCTCAGTCCAACATTGTGCTTTTGTTTCTGTCCACCAGTGTCTCTCAGTGCATTTAGAGTTTGGATTTTCTGTTTGTCTGCCTATACCTGCAAACCAGAGCCATCTATAGGCCCTCATTCATCTGACCATTCTCATAAAACCCAGGTTTGAAAACCCTGCACAAGCGGCATCAGTTTGTTAATAACAAAGGCTTCTGTTCGGAGGAGCCTGAGTCGTGACCTGTGCCCACAGCTCCCTGCTCTCTCCCTCTGTCCACACCCACACGACCATCTGTCCCACGCTGAGCTCAAAGGACAGGAGAGGACAGTCGTGATGGGAGCTGTACCTGGCACTGTGCTCCTCCATCTGCAGCAGGTACGCAAAGACAAAAACAACAAGTCTGCAAAAAATATGTTACCTCTCCTCATGCCGCAGTGACTTAATGAGTGTAACCACGTTCAGCTCAGGTTCAGGTTCAGAACATTTTCAGCAAAATGCTCCATAACATGAGCAAAGGGACACTATTTTTGATCACCATCAGAGGGAGCCAAATCATTCAAGATACAACACATCGAAACTCATCCATTG
Organism: Verasper variegatus; assembly: GCA_026259375.1. Lineage (NCBI taxonomy): Eukaryota > Metazoa > Chordata > Actinopteri > Pleuronectiformes > Pleuronectidae > Verasper > Verasper variegatus. The sequence continues at coordinate 17,657,887 of CM048050.1, forward strand.
ATTTCCAGTGTGTCAGCTCCAGTCAATGTTTTAACCAAATACCTGCTGCACATTGAATGAGAACAGAGGAGTGTTGGGTTCAAAGTCTGTTGTAGTGTCCATAATATAAAATCTACTGTGCTTTATGCTCTGTACATGCAAGTGTTTGAAAATGGCAACTTTAGCTACTTCAAATGCTGAATGTCTTGTAGATCCTTACTACACTGTGGTTAGTCTCTTAGGGGTATTGGGGTTAATGGGGGGTGGGAGTTTACCAGTTCTCTTTGCATGTCTATATTTATTTTCCCACCCACATCCAGTCTGTAAACCACAAATGACATATTAGAATTTATGTTGCTTTGTTTGTGAGGGCTATTGATTTTTGTGGATGCATCCAGAAATAAATAATTCAAACAATGACATAAGTATACCAACTGAAACGTACGCAGAAGATGCATATTAGAGAGCTTTGAATATTGTTGGAAGGATGATGAAGGTATCAAACTAGTTTTGTGACCCTTGAAATATGTCATTTCTTCTCTTAATTGACCTTCAGGCTTCCTCAGGTCTCAGTCTTCAGTCTTATTCACTCACACTGGAAACATTAGAGCTGCACTGGATCATCATGGAGCGACTGCAGAGACGTGAACACAACATCTGGCTTTAAAAAGGCAATTTCTACTTTTATAAGATCCAGAAGAAGCTTTTTCATGTAAATTTCATGTAAATGTGTTGGTTTTATTCTATTTGTGTCACTGTTTCTGTTTTTCCTGTTGAGCTTTATAAACAGTACACCCAACATGAAATCATTCAAATGATCTACCTTTACAAAACATCTTTTAACCGGCTGAACTTGTTTCTCACCTTTGGCCTGATTCTTTCCTGAATATTGTCGCTGAGCAGACGAAGGTGCAGCTACAAACTTTTTTACTTCCTGGATGTTTCACTGGAAATTTCACTATGTTTCACTGGATATTTCACTGGATATTTCACTTGATGTCTCCCTGGATGTTTCACTTGATGTTTCACTTGATGTTTCACTGGATGTTTCGCTGGATGTTTGACTGGATGTTTCACTGGATGTTTCCCTGGATGTTTCACTGGATGTTTCCCTGGATGTCTCCCTGGATGTCTCCCTGGCTGTTTCACTGGATATTTTACTTGATGTTTCACTGGATGTGTCACTGGATGTTTTACTGGATGTTTCACTGGATGTTTCACTGGATGTTTCATTGGATGTTTCACTGGATGTTTCCCTGGATGTCTCCCTGGATGTCTCCCTGGGTGTTTCACTGGATATTTTACTTGACGTTTCACTGGATGTTTCACTGGATATTTTACTGGATGTTTCCCTGGATGTCTAACTGGATGTTTCACTTGATGTTTCACTGGATGTTTCACTGGATGTTTCACTGGATGTTTGACTGGATGTTTCACTGGATGTTTCCCTGGTTGTTTCACTGGATGTTTCCCTGGATGTTTCACTGGATGTTTCCCTGGAGGTCTCCCTGGAGGTTTCACTGGATAGTTTACTTGATGTTTCACTTGATGTTTCACTGGATATTTTACTGGATGTTTCACTGGATGTTTCCCTGGATGTTTATTTTCTTTGAGCTCTGATTTTAACGCACCTCCAGTAAAGTGGGAGGGTCTTCAAAGTTTGTAAAAGCATCAAGAGGATTCATCTCCAATTTAATTCCAGAAACCTACCAGTTACAGCATTATACAATGTGGTACATTGGTTATCTGATAACCTGGTAATTGGAATTTGACTAAAGTATAAACCTGCCGCTGCCCATGTCTTTCATTTTATTTTTATTTCCTGTTCACACAGAAGTGTAGTAGCGTTTTGTTTGGAGATACTTGTGCGCATGCGCGAGGTGTGTTACTTCCTCGCGTCTAACGTTGCCGTGGAGTGGGCTCCTCTCTGAAGTTAGCTTACCATTGGACAGTTGGGGGGGGGGGGCGGGGGGAGTTAAAAGGGACTCACAGGTTGACCAATACTATTTTCAGATGTGCGAACCCTTTGTTTTATTCTTAAAAGTAAAATAAAGGTGATTTCACTGTCTCTTCTCATCAAATACACAAATAAAACAAAGGTCTCACAAACCGAACTCTGTGTTTTAATCAGTGATTAACTGCTCTGTGTTCATCGGAGTCTAATACAAAAAAAAACTGTGTTTCCACAAATGACATAAAAGAGTCAATAATCTGGGACTGTGTTTTAAAGGGTTTATCTAGTCCAACTCTGTGAAAGATGATAGATCCTTTTTGTGTGTTTCACTCATCCGAGACAGTATTATAAAAACAGTGTCATCATGTATAAAATAAAAAAATATCTCACAGATCAGAAGATTTAAAAGATCTGTGAGACAAAAAAATATGTACTGTTATTATAATGTAATAATTTATAAGAAAGTGTTTATTGGTTAATCAAGTCCATGTTTGACAAATCTAACATGTGGGGTTTAGACCTGTTGTCGTGGTCTGGATGGTAAAGACAGTGAAATCATGTATAAAATAAAAGGTCTCAAAGATCTGAAGCTGTGTTTTAAAAGGTACGTATTGTTATTATAATGTAATAATTTATAAGTAAGTGTTAATTGGTAAATCTAGTCCAGGTTTCACGAGTCTAACTTGTGGTTTGATGGTGAAAATACAGTGTCACTGTTATTATTTCATGAATAAAACAAAGGTATCAGATCTGAAACGGTGTTTTTAAAAGTATTAATGACTCATCAGGTTGTGGTCTGATGGAGAATTGACTGCCAATGCCACTGGCTATAAATAAAATAAAGGTTCCGCAGGAAGTGAACGTGGTTTTTTATTCGAACCCTTTCACAAAAAGATAAAACCATCAGACTCTCGACCATCGATCGTATAAAAGGGAGTCGACATGTGAATGTCCCTCAACAGTCGAAGCGCAGACTAACTTCAGCCCCGCTCCGTCCTCTCGTCGGTGCGGCAGCGCGTCGGGAAAGAGGCGCACGGGTGAACCACCGATCCACTGAGCCACTGAGCCACTGAGCCAGGGACCCAGCTGAGATGTCGGAGAGCGGGAGCCAGGAAGCCGACGGGGCCCCGAACGGCAGCGGGACGACACGGCCCCCTCGACCGCCCGTGGGCAACAGAGTGACCGTGGTGCTCGGGGCGCAGTGGGGCGACGAGGGGAAAGGGAAAGTTGTGGATCTGCTGGCACAGGACGCGGACATGGTGTGCAGATGTCAGGTTGGTGTTAGCTCCTCCGTGCCGCCGTCACTTGTTAAGCTAGTTACCGGGAAACCCCTCTCCCCCGCCCCGCCCCCGCCGCAGCGCAGGCACCGTCCAGCCCGGAGCACCGCGGCACCAAGTTGGGGTGTCAGACCCGGGGAGCAGCTAACGGGGAGCCGGCTAGCTAAGCTGCAGCACCCCCCCCCCCCCCCCCCCCCCCCGGGGTCTGCGTGCTGCTCCCGACGTGTTTTTGCTAATGTCACCTTGAATCCTCCGCTAGCTGCTTTCGAGCGCCTCGCACCTCCAACGCTGCGGGGAATCGTCTCCTGTCGTGTGCACATGACGAGGAGGACGAGAGCGGCTTCTTCTGCCTGAAGTGACCGAGAGCATCACCTCGCACGGCGGCTTCACACCGCGGCTTCCGACCGGTCACTGCCCCCCCCCCCCCCCCTCGCTAGCAAACAGGGACTCGACCCGCAAACAGCCTGAATTCATTCTGTCCGAACACTTCAGTACATGATGAGTTTCATTAATTAGAGTTGATTCTCTCCTCCATTATCTGGGATGACAGCATCCTGACTCCGCGTCAGCTCCATTACTCAGTCTGATAAGGCAAACAATTATACACAGGTTTCTAAACAGGAACTAATGGGTTTATTAATGAGTAATACATCATGTAATACAGCTTTTTAAGAACAGACATACGTGGACCTGCAACGATTAATGGATTAGTCAGTCCACAAATATTAATTAATCATTTAATAATCCCACAAATAAACAAGGAAAAGATGTGAAATATTGTGTGATGAATAAAATCAGTAATTAATTGATGAAAGATTTAAAAAAGGTTTTGTAAACTCCTCCTCCGGCGAGTCAGTAACAGTCACAAACAGACAGGACAGGAAAAAGACGGAACCCTATTGCTGGTCTGTTGTTTTATTGCCTTGAGGAGAATAATGATTTTTTTTCTGACCTTATTCTATTTTTGAACGATGAGCAAAGTGTTGTGCCGGAGCGGGAATGTCCACAACCTGGCAACACAAATATTACTCATATTAACGACTTAAAGATCGACAAAGCAGCAGAAGAGCCCGTTGGGTTGTTGTAAATCTCTTATGTCACTGTGGCCTGTTGAAATCCAGTGTTTTGATAATAATAACACGGCTGTGTGTTAATAAGCACTTGGGTTTTAATAAGCACCGAAGATTTCATACTCACTGTAGATGTGTGTTCACCACACACAATGTCCTGCTCTGCCCCGTTCATGCACTGGAGCAGGCTGAGCGGGGACGTGGTGCAAAACAAGATAAGTGAGAACATGCGTTGATAACATATAACTGGAGCGAACCAACCAATGACGATTCTTGCCAAAAACAAGTGGAGCACCTGGTTTTAAGGCATGTGCACAGTGACAGTTCGCTTTTAAGGGATCACAAACGTCTTCAGGACTCGCTGCGACACACAAAGCGTCTGATGAAATGCTCTCGATGCTCAAAGCACATCTACTCCAAAGGGAGTGGTTTAAAAGTTAATACGGTCAAATTGACTGGATAGTAACCTTATGTCTTGGCATCGCTTTATGTCTGGGCACCGCACAGCTGAGTTCAGTTTGGCTGACAGCACCATGCAGTTCATCCTGTTTCTGTTGCTGTGGGGAAATACTCTTCTGACAGTGGAATCAAACTCATCTCCTGAAGGAAGTATCAGGCTCTTTAGCTGCTAAATGCTCCACAATGTGCACTGGTCTCTTAATGTGTGCATCTTTTTTTGGTGCAGGCTGCGTTCAGGAACAACATGTTACCAAAACAGTTAATTTGGGGTCAACCAATGATTGTTGTGATTAATTCTCTGCTTTGCCTCGTGCTGAGACACACAATATAAAATCTGTGGAGAATTTAAACATGAAAATCAATGAATAAAGGAACCAGGTTATACTTCCTGATGTTGAGTAGGTTGTTCTCAGTTGTAAACTTTCTGCCGTAATGTGAAGTGAGTGGACGGTCAACAAGTGAGAGATAGAGGGACGAGCACCGGAGCCATAAACAGCTGTTTCTATGAGCCTCCCCCGCTCTCAGGGAGAAGTGAGTACTATGGAGAAGATCAACAAACTGTACTCACAACACCAAGTGAATAAGTTATTAAGTCTTTGAAGTTTGGGATCCGATCTTTAAAGATGAACTTTCATATTTAGCATTCGCAGGAACAGGAGCTGCCATAGTTGCGGGTGAACCTAAACAGTGACTCATTCTCCACACATTGATGTATTTACAGTGTGATATCGTCAACATGTCGTTCCTGTTGAAATCCTAATATTTATACAACGAGCTCAAACTTGAGAGGAGCTGCAGATTCAGGGAGGATTCTGTGTAGGTTTGTTACTATGGTGACCACTGTGACATTGTTATGACTCTTCTTAGAACAAATTGATTTATTGAGGAGATAATCAGCAGATTAATCAATTAAGAAAATCATTATTTCTTTCCTCCTTCACACCACCTTCATTAGCATCGTTCATAATACACCCAGTCTTTCTTCTTATCCTTTCCCAGCGTGTATTAACTCTGTATAGTCAGATGCCCGATAGTTGTGTCAGTTGATAACAAGTTGGCATAACAGACATTCTCCTGAGCTTCTTTATTTCCTCATGGAAAAATATCCACAATGTCTCCTCCATACATTACAGTATGTTAATGTGTGTGTGTGTGTGTGTGTGTGTGTGTACAGTATGTTAGTTGGGGGCTTGTTGATGTGTGAGTGTGGGCTGAAGTGCTGCAGCTGATAGCGTTGATCTTTTTATAAAATAGGCTTTGCCAGCATTCTTGCTCGGTGTTACTTACAGCTCGGATGTCTACTTTCCTAGACGTTAGCGTTTGGGTTACAGTGCGTAGCTGCAAAACATCTCAGGACACTGGTGGCAAGATCATAGAGAAATATGATGCTTCACCACGAATAAAAAAAAAACTAATGTTTTTCCACAGATCTGAGAAAGTGCATGTTTCTGTCTTTAGGAGTTTCTTCTTGTGACGAGAGAATAGATATTTTAGAGCTGAACCAGTCAGTTGACAAAAACAAAGTACTGCTGCGATAAGCAAAAATGCTGCTTTTCTTGTTCTTGTTCATGTTTTGGAGTCTTGGTCGGACAAAGCAAGCTGTGTTAATGTGTTCGTCTTGGGTTATTATGGATTCTTCTGTAACATCCTCTGACATTTTAGAGGCAAAACAATGAAAGTAATCAATCCAGAAAATAAGCGACAGCTGGAGAAATCAAATAACAGGAGCCACAGAAAGGTTGATGAACTTTGATAACACGGAATGATTTTCTTGCCACAGTCAATTTTTTCTGAGGTATTACTCAACTACAGAGCTGAATGAACGAGAGGGGGGTAGAGTTCAGATTCCTGAGATTAGAGAATCAAGAGGATGCCTGTAACTGCACCGTTTCTGTGGTCCTTTTAAAAAGTCTAAAATCTTATATGAATTGTAGAATGATAAGGTCTTAAACATTGATTTCATTATGGAGTTAATGTCACTTTTACAAAGTTAAACTTCAGACTTGCTTTTAAATGTGTTTTGGGGAAATCGCACTCTAACAAAACAACAAAATGACACCATAACGTCAGAACAAATGAAAAACATCAAAACAATTCTGTGACGCGGATTTTCCTCCATATCTTTAATCGTCTCAAATTTAACTTGCTGTAACCTGCAGCGTATCTGGAGTAAAAGCTTTGAAACAAGCACATCAAGTTATTTCCTACCTGCTAGTTGTAAATTTCTGAGATGCCCTGTAGTGATTGCATGACGAGTTAAGCCAGTATTTTGTGCTTGTTCGCCAGGAGACACTTAACTTGCCATGTGTTGTGTCATAACAATAATACAGGGTTTCATGGAAGCACTGGACTTGTGTTACTATGGAGATGTCTGCTTGGTTATTGCAGTGTTTGTCCTTTCACTGGACATTAAGGTAAATAGAGTTTGTATGCGTGGAGATATTTGGATTCTTAAACGTACAAAATGTAGCTTTGTTCTATCAGGAGGGGTCTCTCAATCAAAAGAACAACAACAATAACAAAAGTCCTAATTTGATGATGCCGTGAAGCAGCGTAGGATCATGGGAGTTGTCTTCGCCTCCATGTCTTGACCCATGATCCTCTTGGGTCGCCTTGTTTCCCCTGTGGATCTATGCTGAGAGATTTGGTGACACAATGCGCAGCAAACGTCAATGAATAATTGTGATCCATTACGAGGGAACAATACAAGTTGTGGGAGGACAAACAGCGGACTGGCTTGGATTTCGTGTTTAAACAATATTCAAAGTGGTTGCCAAGGGCTTGAACTTGAGACCTTGAGCCTAGTCAGGAGGCGGTTTCTGTTTTCACCAGGTGACCCTGCTGCTCGGAGACATGGTGTCATACAGGATAAAGAATTGAATCTGGCTGTCAATCAATGAGCACAAAGGTGTTCACCAAAGTGCCCCTTATGTTTGAAAAGTGGTTACCAGCAAACATTTGGGAATTTAACGGTTGTTGTGCCGCTCAGGGGCTGAGGAAACAAGCTGTAAACACATCTGACACACATCTTTTTAGCTAATAACCCCTGGTTGCTGCAGCTGAAAACATTTGAAAGTCACGAGAGCCATGAAAACAAAGCGATGTACTGACAAGTCGCAATAAAGCTTCTTAGAGCCCAGGTTATAATTATTATTAATTATTTTCTGGGGACCAACTCGTGTCCGCCATTCGATTCCAAAGCTGGGGATCATCAGACCCATGTTGATCCCTGCTCAGATCGGGTCTTGATCCATCAATGCCAACAGTAAACTCTAACCTTATTCTGAAAGAGGTGTTAGAAAAACATCCATCTTTCTGTCATGCAGAATTCGTATCAGACCCTTAAGTGAAACAAACCACAGACCAAGCGTTTGAGTACCAGAAGTTGAGCTTCTCGTGATAAGAAGCCGATCATGGGACTGAATGAGAAGTGGAGTTAGGTTCTGTGGGGGATGGGTTGGATCGTAAATGTAGCTAAAAAGGAGAGGCATCTGCCCCTCCCCATCTGCTCCCCCCCTCTCCACCTTCAGGGTACTGCCATGGCCAGGAATAACTCCATGTGGTCGAGCCACATGCTGAGCCTCATTTATATCCACAGGGTGAGGAACACATCCTGGTCACAGGACGGACTAAGTTGAATCGGCACCTCAGGTAGTGAGCTGTGACGCAAGCTGCAGAGGCATGAATGGACCTGCAGCTGGGTTATCGCCATGGGAAAACAAAAACAAGCAGCACCCACATTACAGCTCCCACCAACACATGTCTTCAGTGTCTTTGCGTGTTCGAAAACCCAGCTCCCATTGAGCAGTGGACATGATCAGGACGTCTCAGACAACAAAGAGCATTTTAACAAATGGGATATAAAGTGTTTCAGACAACTTACCAACTCTACCTTTAACAAGCATGCATATGTGATTCTGAAAAACACTGGAATAAATTGATGGACTGCATGATTTGGACTGCAGCTAACTTTTACAGACCAAAGTTCACAAGTTGCTCAATGTGTCGTCTTCAGATGTCTTATTTTGATCAACCGTTAATGATCTCGCACAGGGCTTAACTCTACGAGTCACAGTCACCAATACACACACACATTCTTACAGTGGTTCTATATATAAAACCTCTCCTGCATCCTCCCGTTCACACACGACGCAGCCGTTCGGGACAATTTGGGTTTTAGTGTCTGGACACTTGCAGACTGGAGGAGCCGGGGATCGAACCACTGACCTTTCACTTCCTGAGCCACAAATATATCCAGTTTCCTTTTATCATATACACGTATGACAAAGAAAAACATCAACTCCAAGTGGTGACACATTATAGAGCAGGACAATAACACTATATCTATAATTGTTGCTCTCTCAAGAAAGATAACCAAAGTCCACTACATATCAATATAATGCTTATGCATTGTGGAAGCAGGGTGAGAAAGTATAACACATAATTGATCGACCTCTATTTGTAAAATGTTTTGTTGTTTATCAAGTATTTCAGGCCCTCACACAAGATTTCGTCATCTCTTGTGGCTTAGAGGCTAAAGTTTACTGGCAATGAAGAAATGCAGTCAGTCCTGGATTATTTAGTTTATTCTTTATGTGGTGGAAGGAGCAGCAGTTCTTGACAAGACATGTCCTTGGTTAGAAGATTATTCACCCTCATGTTCAATCCACAGCCCCGACTCCATTTAGCTTGTCCCCTGCTGACACACGTGTCAGTTGGTTTACACTGGAGCGAGGCCTTGAGATGTGAGGGCTCAGTGAGCAGGCCTCTCCAAGCAGCAGCACACGGTTGCAGACACAGAGCACTGACGGAGTGGGTCGGCCAGTTGTGTATTTACTTGTTGCTGCTCGCCAAACTATTTGTCCTGCCTCCCAGCGCCATCGAGCATAAGTCGCAGCAGCTCCAGTGATCTCATTCCTCTCTGTGTTTCTGCTTGTCCCCACTCACCGCTGTCTCTTGTCTCTCCTTCGCAGGGAGGTAACAACGCAGGACACACGGTGGTGGTTGGCTCGGTGGAGTACGACTTTCACCTCCTCCCCAGCGGCATCATCAACCCCAAGGTCACTGCCTTCATTGGTGTGTAACGTGCACCGATGCAAGCACGCAGAAACACTAAAACTCAGTCTCACACACACACACACCGTTCCAAGGCCATCTTTCCTTCCTTTTGTCGATGCTCGTCATCACTGTTACAGCCTCCATTTTGACGACTTCTCCAGTGAGTGTGATTGTCTTGACTTGGAGCCAGACTGCAGGCTTCGCCACAGCCACTCATCTGCAGTAACTTCATTAGCTAATGGCGTCTTGCTCTTACTTTCTGTCTCCTGAGCCTCCACATATCAACATGTATAGATACTGTACGTGATCTGTCCATACTTAATCACATTTCTGCTTTTTTCGACTTTTGATATACTACACATCGATGTTCCTCTGCAGGCACAGTGTGTGAAATATGAATTGCACTTTAGTCGATGGTGTTTCACCACATGAACCTTGTCCCTCGATTTATTAGTAATTTTGCTTATTTTAATTTGTAAAAACAATAGAAACAGGACAGAAGTTTTGTTTAAAAATAAAACTGCAACTAAATATAGTTTCTTGTTCGCTCACGTTAACGAACTGAATCATCAAAAACGTATTTGTTCTCTTTTGGTCCTTATTACAATTAGCAACTATTAATTGTTTGCGCTGGAAGGTGGGCTCTCGGCTGTTCTATCACTGGGGAACAAACTAGAAATTTTATATTCAGTATCTCCTCCTTGAATCTCCCTCTGGTGAGGGTGTGGTTTTGAGTGACCGCTGACGGACGCTAATGACCCCCTGAGGACTGTTTCACAATCCCTTTGCTTTTCATCTCGCTCCATCATCAGATTAAAATCTATGTCTGTCTAATACTTTGGTTGATAACCAGACTATATGGTAAAACATATTCAAAGTAAAAGAGTAAAAGAATAGGTGCTGGTTATGGCAGTGATGTAAGCTGAGGATAAGATCACCACACACTTAACTCCAGTGATTTTACAACGAACATTTCAACCACAATATCTTCCTTATGTCAAGAGTCAGATACAGCCTTGTGTACTGGGTGGTGATCCATGTTAGCATTTAGCTCAAAGTACTGCTGGGCCTAAGAATCCACTCAAGTCAGTGCTCTGTATTCATACTCAGTTTTATTTTAAATCTAATTAGTTTTGCTAATGTAGACGATAAAAGACATCAAAGTAATATACAGGTATTAAAGTTTTCTGTCGCTATGATGGGTTTCCTGCAGGCAGATTCCAGAGCGGGGTCATCCTGCAGAGTGCCACTTTAAATTTCCTGTTCCTTCACATTCCTGCTGGGGCCTCCTCTGAGTCTGCAGCAGACACGACCCAGCAGAGGAGCCCAGTGGACAAAGCGTTCTGCAGAGAGGCCCCTAACAGTCACGTAGCCTGAGGGTGTGGATCTACACAATGTCCGTTCTTCTCTTAGCTGCCTTTTGCCTTCTTCACAGAAAGACTTATGGGGATCGACTGGCAGAGCTGGCTCCAACTACTCAATTAAGTCCAGCTGGCTACTTATTCTAATAAAATATGGCAGGCTGCTGTAGAGAGGAATGTGTGGACCGCCTGCTGCCACTGCCACAACCTAGCAGCTCCAGTGTGTGTGTGTGTGTGTGTGTGTGTGTGTGTGTGTGGGTGTAGGTGCTTGCAAGTTCAGCTGAGAGGCCATTGACAGCCCTTCAGCGTTTGACAAAACATAAGAACCGATGACAGAACGTATTAACTGTTATTTCAGACACAGGACGTCCTCATCAGAACACAAACATATGATAAGGTTCTAAAATGTGGTGATTAGATAGAGACTCAGGGCTATAGAGCATTTTAGACCTTGGCTAAAGACAACATGCTGATTACATGCGTCTGCCATGACAAGCCAAGAAATTAAATCTAAACTCTTTATATTGAGATGCATGTTTAAATGAAATCACATGTAACGGGTGCATCTCCGTACACAACCGTCAAACTCTGTCTTGTTCCGTTTCTTTTGTTTTTTAGGCAACGGTGTCGTGATCCACCTTCCAGGCCTGTTTGAAGAGGCAGAGAAGAACGCATGCAAAGGGAAAAGTGAGTAAACAGTTGTTTAAACACACATTTACACACATAACAACAGGAACAACAAGCCAGCGCTGTGTGTTTGTGTGTGTGTAGGTCTCAAAGGCTGGGAGAAAAGGTTGATCATCTCAGACAGAGCACACATTGGTAAGTCCCCCCCCCCCGGGCTGTTTTTTTTAAAACTTTGTGTCAATGTTTGAATGTGTGCATGCAAACAAAGTGTGTGTGTGGGTGTGAGCCCTGCTTTTTCTTGAGGTGTGTGAGAGTGTGTGTCCCCTCTCTCCCTCCTCCGCAGTGTTTGACTTCCACCAAGCGGTTGATGGTGTTCAGGAACAGCAGAGGCAAGAGCAAGCAGGCAAGAAGTAAGGAACCAGTTGCGCCCCGTACACACATGTCGTTTTAGTGGAGTGTAATTAAGCACTTTTTACACTTTATGGTTAAATTCTTCATATAAAGCAAAGCATATCCAGCTACGTACATATTGTCTAAACTGTCCTCTCTGGGTCAATGTTAACTGATTTACATTCACATAACATACCGTATACATGTGTTTTACAGATAATCTTAAATTAATGATGGAAAATAAATCCACGTCATCCATTCTTCATTTGCACTCACATTTATGCTCATCTCCCGTATGTAGATGAGTTTACTGTGACACACACACACACACCACACACACACACACACACACACACACACACACACACACACACACACACCTATAATCTAAACCCTGCTCTGCCTGAAGGCTCCTCAGACTGAGTGTATCAGCCCTGGAGCAGGTGGAGGTTCTGACCAAACACATAGAAGAGCACTGCTTTGTCTCCAAGAGACTGGATAAACCAGTGTGTTCCCTTGTCGGGGGTCACATTGTGACACACACTACACAAAGACATTTCATTTATCTAATCCAGGGAGTCAGCTGTATGTTTCAATCTACACTATTTTAAAACTATTTAGTTTGAATACGTTGTTAGTCCAGTAATTCATGTGCAGGAGGTTTAGCTGAGCCTGAGGAGCGTTTAGAATATTAAACTCAACGGAACCCGACTCTAGTGTGTGTGTGTTTGTGTGTGTGTGTGTGTGTGTGTGTGTGTGTGTGTGTGTGTGTTAGAGAAAGAGAGAGAATGCATTTTCACTAGTGTGTCATTATAATTGTTATATTATTGCTGGAGAGGCTGGTGAACCCTGCTGTTGGAACTCACCGCACAGAACAGTCAGGATTTATATCAGTCAAAGGAGACTTGTACCAGTTTTGTAAACCTGCACATCAAAGTTCTGTGTCTGTCGACAGCTCTCAGGATTAATTAAAGTGCGAACTTTGGTGTTTTGCGCATTTAGTCAAAACTGTGTTGGCTCTTCATTCACACCCTGAACTGCTGATTGGACACTGCTGCTGCTGCTGCTGCTAATGATGAAACCAAATAAACCCCAGAGGATCTTTGGCCATTTTCCATTCTGTAGTTTGTGTGTGGTGTGTGCAGATTCTGCTGTGCCAAGACTTTTCCTTTTTATAGGTCAAGTTATAAAAGGGACATGTTGAGTGTGTCATATACAAAATGGTTAATTGCTTTAACGGGTCATGTACATCTATCTTTTACTCTGTCATGCATAAATGGAGCAAACCATCAGGAAAAAGTCTAATTTCAAGTAATAATTCGGTGTGAAGATTTTTAACGTCTGCTTGATTTACCCCTCTATGATTTTGGTGATGTTAAAAAGTCTGATGTAGAATCTGCATGTTTTATCTTAAAGTCAAATCACGGCTCCAAAGTCGTCACATTAAAACTCATTTTGAGTGTTTTACAGTAATTCTGTGAATGAAAGAAGCATGTTGTAGATTGAGATCACTCACCAGCACTACTTCTATTTTTATTCTTTCCCCTTCCTCCTCTCGTGGCCCCGCCCAGTCTCGGGACAACTAAGAAGGGGATTGGTCCGGTGTACTCGGCCAAGGCTGCACGCAGTGGTCTCAGGATATGCGACCTGCTGGCTGACTTCACTCAGTTCTCTGAAAGGTCTGTGCCAATCCACAGGATCTCTGGGTTTAAGTGAATTAAAGTGTGTGTGGAAAAGTGCTCCAAAGACCTTTGGGCAATGTGTTAAGATTAGTTATTAACTTATTAAATCTGATGTAATTGATTATTTTATGACTTAGCGTGCTCCTTTCCCTGGATGAAACATTTCCTTGAACCAAGGAGCTTAGGAGCTTTGCCTTCATTTTGACGAGAACAACTCCACTTTCAAAAACAGCCCGACAATAAAACAACCCAGCAATTGGTGAAGAAGAGAGCTGCACAAACAAAACCTTGTTTATCTAAATAAATTCAGTCCTTAAACTGTGGAATCAAATACCAAATATCACTGTTATGTTACATGTACACTAATATGTTTGCATGTTTTTATGCCTCCTGTGTTTCAATCTAAAACATGATGTATCTCATCAGCCCAGTTGGTGGAGTTAATGACTGTTAGAGGAAGTCATTAAACTGATCAATGATACGTGTTCCAGGTATAAACTATTGGCCCGGCAGTACAAGTCTATGTACCCCACTCTGGAGATTGACATAGAGGGAGAGCTGCTCAGATTAAAGGTAATAGAAATCAGAAACAGAAGAATAATTCTGGAAACATGAGACTTTCCTTTGCGTAGTAACATTTGTGTGTTGTTTAGGATTATGTGGAGCAGATCAAGCCCATGGTGAGAGACGGAGTGCACTACATGTTCGAGGCTCTTCATGGTCCTCCCAAGAAGATCCTGGTGGAAGGAGCCAACGCAGCGCTGCTGGACATAGACTTTGGTCAGTACATGTGTGCGCATTAATCACGGCTTACTCTTAACTTCTTTGGTTTCTTATATTTGTCAATGATCCTTGTGATGCTCAGACACCTTCCTTGTGCTAACCTGACAATAAATGTAATTTCTAATTGCATTAGCACCGCTCGGTGCATCTACACTGACCCAGTGATGTTGCCCAGAAACATTAAAGCTTTGTGATGCTCTTTACAAAAGCCTGCTTGGAGCTCAGACTAGGACTACCGGTAAGTCTGCTAACTGCTACTCACGTGCTCATGGCATCCAGGCTTCACGTGCACGCTCACAAGTTACAACCACTCAACGCCACCTGTCTGTGCATGAGCACGAGGGCACCCTGTATCAGCAGTCCGTCAGAATGACAGAGTAAACATTAAATCCAGATAATGAAACCCCAAACTGAACTTGCTCTTATTCTATATATTTGAATTTGTCACTGTAACAGAGCAGATTAAAACACTTTACAACTTTTTTAACCTTAAAATATCACCTTAAAAAATGAGTTTGATGTTTCTCTGACTTGGAGCAGGGAGAATGTTTCCTCTCTCATTCCCACTCCTCACCCTCAACGTCCGTACTTCTCTATGTCACTTTGGGGAGTGGGTACGATCTCCTGTGAGAAGTATTGAACTGACTGATAACAGCTGCAATTGTCAGAACCAAGCAAAACAAGTTCAAAAGTAATTGTAGATCAGTTATAAAGTCATTAGAAACCAGTGTTTATCTCCAATATTCAGCCAGGAAACTTATACTATGAAGAATTCTTAACAGAGTTTGGTGGATTTGTTACAGCAGCAGCTTTTCTGGTTCAGGAAGCCGGGGATCATGGGTAATATCAACGTTTCAGTTGATTTTCATTACAAAGTTCTGCACACTGATGTCTGAACAATCTCTCTGACTGACTGCAACTTGATTAGAAATCAAACGTTGTAGAAGCACTGGGTCTTAAATGTATCTGCACTGGTTCCAAAAACGTACATTTCTGCCATGTCAAAGTCGCACTTTGTCCGGAGACACTTCACTGTAGGTGGAAAAGTAAATAATTCGAGATAAGATGAAAGATGAGTTGAGAGGATAATGTGTTTCCTTCCTCTTGATCCGGGGTTTTCCAACTGTGATGGAGCATGACAGAGCCATGATGCAAAGATGCTGCATGAGCCAGGTGTCTCTATAAACAATGGGAAGTTAGTTATTGTGGTTTGGCTGCTGATTTGACTGCTCACCAACAAGGAAGATGGCTTTTATACAGAATTAGAATAGCGTCCTACTGGAGCAGCAATCTGCTCAAAACTGTTTAATTTATAGAGTAATCTATAGAGCCAAATTCCCCTATATACGCCCCAGGAGGTTCTACAGACCCTTTAATCAGGGGAAATTTAACAGGGAAAGAAATGTTAGAAACCTCAACAATAGCAGCGGAGGAGGAATCTAAGGACGCAAAGAAACGTCCAGGTGCAGCTAAACGGATTTGTGTCACATAACCTCCTGTACACCAAGGATTATACGATCGGTTCAATGATCTGAGATGTCAAATAAAAGAGCAATAACTCTGTTTAGAAACCAGATTTAAAAAAGGTTCTGTAAACTGATGAGTGAAGAGGGTCCTGGTTCAGATGAGGCTGCTGCTCATCTGCACATAGTTTCATGTTCAGTTTCTTCGGCTTCCTGCCGCAACAGTCTGTCTTCAAACACTGCAGCTTCCTCCCAGCTGTCGGGCTCGATGTCTGCCTGCTTCATGTCGTGCTTGTAGAAATCCTTGAAGCACAGACAGTGCGCGACCAGTAGTCCTGGAACCCTGTTGACCCCCACCTGCTCCCTGTCCAAGTCATTTGAGCTGGCGCTTACTTAGTTCCACAGTCGTCTCAATGTTTCGGGGAGTCCACAGATCGAAGCTTTGGACAAACCCTTTCCACATCTTTCTTGCAGTTGCACGTTTGCTCAGCCAACATCTACAGCTCCACAAAATCTCATTAGTCTTCTTCTTGTGTCTCTGCAGGGACGTACCCATTCGTGACATCGTCCAACTGCACGGTGGGCGGGGTGTGCACAGGTCTCGGCATGCCACCTCAGAATGTCGGCGAGGTTTATGGTGTGGTCAAGGCGTACACCACCAGAGTGGGCATCGGAGCGTTCCCCTCAGAGCAGAGCAACGTGAGGACACACACACACACACACACACACACAGACTTCCACCTCCCATCAGGATACAAACATGAGGGATCATTTAGTCTATTCAATGTCAAGTATAGGGTCAAATGGTAATGATTATTTCATTATTTATTAGTCTAGAATCTGTGTGATGCAGAAAGGTTTGCAGTCCTCGCATGTTATCGACTAATTGTCGCAGCTCAAGTTGAAAAAGAGCGTTGTTGGAAAAGAAAACTAGTTTTTCAATACGTCAACACAGTCATGTGGTTTTCACTTTGTCTTCCTGCTCACTGGAGTAGTTGTGTTTTCAGACAGCACCCCCCAGAGGAGGTTCAGCTTCAGTAAACTTAATAATTTGTCAGGATCCACATATATCTGCCTGTGACACCTGCTCACGTCATGTGGAATGAAAAGAAAGCTCTCCAGACTGAAAAGACCCGACACCCTCTGCTCTCGTTCGCAGGAGATCGGCGAGCTGCTTCAGACTCGAGGCAAGGAGGTGGGCGTGACCACGGGCCGGAAGAGACGCTGTGGTTGGCTGGATGTGGTGCTCATCAAATATGCACACATGATTAATGGCTTCACAGCGTGAGTATGATGTGGTTCGGTTGTGTGTCTGTTGTGGTGAGGGAGGCAGCCGAATGTAGCTTTGTTATTTATTTTTTTAATCGTCAATAATTCTGAACTTTATTTACAAATATATCCTTTCAAATAGAAAGAAAAAAGCAGATTTACAGAGATTTGCACTACAACTACTGTAAATGAACATTAAATATGATCTTAATTAAAAAAAGAAACAGTAGAATTGGAAAAAATATATATATTTATGCACAAACAAGTTACATTCTTACTTCATTTAAGGTAGACCAGTCCAGTTCAGTGATTTACTGTGTTTATAGGTTTTCTAAGTGTTTCGCCGCCCCCCCCCCCCTTCTCTTTCAGTTTAGCGCTCACCAAGCTCGACATCCTCGACGTGTTCTCTGAGATCAAAGTGGGCGTCGCCTACAACGTCGACAACGAACCTATACCTCACTTCCCAGGTGAGTTTCCTGGAGTATGGGACTGAAAGCTTCCTTCTTGTCTCAGAGACAAATCGAGTTCTCCTCTGCTCTGCTGAAGACTGAAACTGTTCCCTTTCCACCCACACACTCACTCTAATGCCACTGAGATGCAGTAGTTTTCATTCATCATCCACCTTCTCAGTGGATCTGGTCATTAAGTTTCTGAAGTCTCTAACTTCAGTGGGGGTTTTCTAACCTCTCTTTCACCCACATCCAACTTCCTCCTGGTCTGTGTGACACCGTATTGAATGCTCAGTGTTAAGGTTGAGGCCGATTGATAACCTGGCCTTCTCATTGGTCCCGTGCCAGCCAATCAGGAGGTACTGCAGCGCGTGGACGTCCAGTATGTGACGCTGCCCGGCTGGAACAGCGACACCTCGGCCACCAGAAGCTTCGAGGAGCTGCCTGAGAACGCCCAGAAATATGTCCACTTCATTGAGGAGCATGTGGGAGTGCCTGGTACGGAGTTTTAATCGATTTTAAATGTTTGGAGACTCTATAGTTCCTTGATCACGGAATAAGGTTTTTTAACCCTTTCCTCTGCGTCTCTGTTTCCTTCAGTCAAATGGATCGGAGTGGGCAAGTCTCGGGAGTCCATGATCCAGCTGTTCTAGACGGAGGGAGGGGCGAACGCGAGCGAAGAGGACGCACATCAGCGAATCAACTTCTTTCCCTCACCCCCCCCACACACACAGCCTACCTACCTGTCTCAGCTCTGCGACAGAGGAACGACCACCACGTCTGTTCTTAACTCCTTACGCCTGCGTGTCATCGGACTGTCCCACGTCACAGACCGGACCTCTCTGGATCGGACCCCCCTCCCCGTTGAAAGTGGTTCCCAACGTCTCCATCTGCGTTTTTTTATCAGTTCCCCTGTCGAAGTCCCTCTGTAATTTGTTGCTATTTATGTCGCAGCCATTTATTTTCAGACATTCACACTCAGCAACACCAGCTGCCCTCAGGTCTGAGAGTGGAGACGTGAGGGACACACACAGACAGGGATCACTGCCCGCAGGGACTGTCCACACACGTACGTTTGTCCGGTCAAACTTTGTCCGGTCAAACTTTGTCTAAGTGTATTTTTTTGTTGATCTATGCTGTGGCTTAAATCAACTGCGCCATATCCGGTGTGAATCAGTAAATAACCGTCAATGGGTTTTAACTTCTTAACTCTACAGATGCTTTGGACTTTATCCGCTTCATGTTTGACTTTGCCAGGTGTACGACACATCCTGACTTGATAAAGGGATCCTTTAATATTTTACATGTGTGTGTTGGTGTTTGTTTTACACTTTGATTGCCTTTGCATTCACCCCCCCCCCAAAAAAAAAATCTGCCTTTAAATTTCTTGTAGCTTGTCACTTATCACTTTATCGTATCTTATAACAGGAATTGATTAATTTGTACTTTTCAGCGCGATGTTCTTTAAAAAGAATGAGGAAAACAACTTTAACAGAGAAAGAAGAAAAGTGTAAATTTGGATTTGGAGCTGTAATGAACGGACGCTCCAGTGGTGCAGCGCTGCTCTTTTGTTTTACTGATCGTAACTGAAGCAGCAGAATATATCTTTGACTTTTACTCAGTGTGGGTTCCTCAAATGCTGGATCCTACATTTCCCAAAATGCAACACAATGGGCTCCTTCATCATTCCATATTTAAATGGACAGTAGGGAGGGGAAAGGTTGACTTTTTAAAATATAAATCAAGATGGTTTGGTTGTTGCAGAATTAGTAATGAGAGTTTAAAAAATACAAACATACAAACTGACGTACGGGGGTGAAAACATAACCTCCTTGGTGGAGGGAACGATGACGTGAATTGGATTTCGTCCATTTTGCTCAAAAGCTGCTGGTTAAATATGTAATTTTACAATAAAACTGGTTTGTCAAAGTCAGATCCACTTCTCTGAGGACATTCATATTTACCAACACTACAAACCACCAGGTGCATTCTCAAAAACGTACTTTCCTCCCATTGATGAAACAAAAGAAAATCATTCACAGAACTAAACTTAGAGATTCATTGATCCACTGGTGCTCAGGTCTGCCCCCTGGTGGTGGTGGAGAGGGATGAACAGTATCTCCTGTTTGTTCACGCTGAGGTTTTTACTCCTTTATATGTAAAGTGGAAACTTTACATATATGTTTTATATTTTATGTGCAGTTTTATTTCCAGTATTTTGGTGTCTCTGGGAACTTTGGGGAACTCAGCTGGAATTGAAAATAAAAAAAGTTCTATGGGTTTGAACAAAGTTTGGCTGCAGAGCTTTTTAGGGACGTACGACAAAAACACAAATCCAAATTCAGTATCAGAAAGTGAGCAGGAGAAGACACATGTAGAAACGTAGACAACTAAAATGCACCTTTCTGCCTCTTCCTGAATTTCAAGTGAAGACGAACTATGTTTCAACCGAGAGTGAGGAAGACGAAGTTTAATGGCTACAGGAGAAGAAATGTATTGATTTTACCCAGAGAGTAAACGTATACTCAGGAATATAATGTCACTAACACCACACATAAGGAAAGTGGTCAAACACAAGCAAGTCAGTCATGTTGTCAATAGAATATTTATGTCCAGGTATTGAAGGAAGGTCCTGCTGTGTTTCAGGTACTGGTTCTTACAAATATCACAAAATAAGACACTCGGAGGAAATGAGTCCAGCTCACATCCACAGTGCAGGAGGCAGAAACACCACAAAACATTAGAAGACTTTGAACTTTAAAACTTTAAATAACCAACAACTTTCTCATGAACACAAAATGTTTTCCTAAATTCTTTTTAGTATTATCGATTATTACCTTGATAATATTAACTATATTGATCATAAACTATTTTGTTGGATGTTTTTTGTGTTATAAATGTATTATTAAATGCTGTAAATTGCATATATATTTATCTTTTTTTAATTCCCATGAACCAATTCTTATTTTCATTCATAATTTCAGTATTTCATTCTTTTGAATGTTGAATTTGTTCTCAAATATCCTCTTATGATGTTAATGTAGAGAACAGGCTGTGACTCAGGGGATAGAGTGGGTCGTCCTCTAAATGGAAAGTCGGCAGTTCGATCCCCGTCTTCAATCCTTGGGCAAAATACTGAACCCCGAATTGCCCCTGACAGTTGTGCCTGTAGTGTGTTGTTGCTGTTTCTGCTCATGGATGCAGTGTATGAATGTGTGTGAAGGGTCATATAAACACCGCTCATTTACCGTTTCCTTAATGAGCACTAGAGGGAGACATGTGACTACGAATGACTGCGCCACACACTTGTTAATGAGCTGAGAGCACGAGGGGGAGAAGGGTCTCTAATGGAAAGTATCATGAAGTCACCGAGGAGATCAAATAAAGGTTTTATAGGTTAGTTGACTGAAAACAGAACAAAGCATCTGAAACCAGGAGCTTTTCATCTCGTCCCTCTTCTGGGTCAAAACTTCTGACCACAGCCTCACCTGCGGCTCATTTCCCTGCTGTCACCCAGCTTCCTCTCCAGCATTTGACTACATCTGAATATACCAACAACAACAACCTCAACAAACCCACACAGGCACAATTCACCCAGAGGCGTCTGCTTTTCTGATCAGGCCCAAAAACATCTCGCAACAGCTGTAGTGCACACTGAGGTTGTGTTGTTGAACAAACTGTCACCTTGACACACACAGACACACACACACACACACACACACACACACGCTGGCATCTGGCACGAAGCCCAACCTTCCTAAGTATTGTGTGACCATGTTGATGAGCGGCCGGGCCAGAGGGCACCGCTGCCCCTTGGTTTTTTAAGTTGGGGTTGTGCTAATTTTGTAACTGGACGCCCCTCCTTCCTCCTCACCCCTCATCATCTATCACCTCCTCCCCCTCCTCTTCTTGTTCAATCCCCCTCTAACCTCCGAACTCGACCTCAGTGTCCCACCGAACATCCCCTCCATCCTCCCTGCTCCTCGTCCTCCCTCCTTCATTTGAATCCCACAGTGAGGCCTCTTTTTGCGGCCGCTGCTGCAAAGGGAAGCAGAGTAAATGGACAAGCAAATGAGTTTTCTCCCTCAGCCAACTGCAGAGTGAGGACACACACACACACACACACACACACACACACACGCTCTGATGCACTCATCTGTCAAAACACTCGCGCGCACACGTACGTGCACCTTTTCAGCTTCCGTATAAACTGAACTTCTTTCCTTTGCATGTGCGTGACCTTTGACCTGGACGTGCACGACACACAGCAGCGTACGAACATATCCTCCTGCTTCACATTTCACGATGATCCTGCACACTCCAGTTAAAACTCTTACTCAAGTTAAATCTTGTTTATTTCACGGTGTATTATTTGTTTTTTTCTTTCTCTCAGCTGAGACTGAGTTGTGATTGGTGGACGGTGTGTGGTCAGTGGCTCCAACCGCTACTGCAGCTGACTCCGGCGTTCGTTTCAGGGATATTTTAGCTTCATTTCGGAAGTGGAGATGCGTCGTCCATCTTTATTCACAGTCGGTGCTTTTCACACCACCAGGCTACATTCGCTGGTTCGCGGTTTCCCTGGGGGCCTTTATGCTAAGCTAGGCTCCCGGGCTCAAGCTCCATATTTGTCCTGTGGATACGGAGTTGGTATCCTTCCATTTCCTTAAATATCAGGCTATTCCTTTACATGACAGAGGTGACCTGGTTTAAGGTGGAAATATGCCCTGGTGGGATGAGTTGACACCCTCCTCAGCTCATGTTACCTGCGCTCTGTTAAGGTGGTCTGACAGCAAAGGTCAACATCTAGAAGCCTTGGGGGGTTTTTCTTCGGGCACATTTTCAATTCCCACGTCACCATCAACCAGTATAGTGAAAGGGTTGGGCCAGAACACTTTTATTCTTATGAGTGATTTCAGGGTTAGGGTCTCTTCTCTCTTCCGCAGTGCTCTCGAGCAAGCCAGCGAACCTCCACCTGATCCGACCTGACTGTGACCTCCCTGTGGAATGCGCGGCCGTAAAAAGCCACACAAAGTTGTTTTCACCCGCTGTCTCTCTCGGGCCCTCGTTCACCTGCTGCACCTCCTCTCTCCGTCCCTCCCTCGCTCTCTCCCTCTCTCACCCCTGTCCCCCCCCCCCTCCCCCCTCCGCAGCCCCTGAACTGTGGCCGCTCTGTAAAAAGAGGCCGCGGCAGCAGATGTGTGACGGCCGACACCGTTAACAGCTGTCGGCTCCTATATCAGCTTCTGCTAAAGGCCAAAGCCCCACACGCCAACATGTCCTGCGAACAACAGTCGCAGCAGAAACGTCAGCAGTCAAATCAGAAAAACTCAAAAGTGTGTAACTTCATTTTTAGTACATTTCTGCTTCCTGAGGTTCAATTCATTTAAGCTAAACATTAATTGACTGTGTAGTTATTTAAATAAGGCAGAACAATGATTTGCATCTGAATTAACTGATTTTAATGTTATTCATATCATATTTTTAGAAAATTACCCAGAGGCCTCGTTTTCAAGAGCTTCCTGTGAGCATCGACAAAGGCAGAAGCTTCGGCTTGACCATATTGCGACTATACCTTTCCAGCCATTTTAGTTCTGCTCTGTAGGCGACTGTTGTTCAGAGCGAATCCCCGGAGAGAAGAGGAACAGTGAATAAAGAGGAAAATCCATCTGTCTGCGGTTTACTGTATTATTCCTCCTTCACTGAAAATAACTTATTGTGTGACAGCGTGGAGGGATTTTGTTTTTCACCTTGTGTTTGTGATCCTGGTGAGATGAGACGTTCACAGAGGATCAGTGGTGCGATGTAACAAAGTACATTTACTTGGTTACTGTACTTAAGTGTATTTTTCATGTATCTATACTTTACTTCAGTAGGTTTATGTATCTGGACTTTCTACTTCACCGCATTATTATACTGAAATGTGTTACACCTTGGTAAGAGGTGACATAAATTCATATTTATGTGATTTTCAGAAGCTGATAATTCAACATTCATCACCTCACAGTGTGATATGAGCTGCCGTCACTTTTCATGGGAGCAACAAGCAGCAATATGATGAGCACGTCTGAGGAGAGTCCTGCTGAAGGTTTGTGTCGTCACGTCTCCTCCCTCCACGTGACTCTGTGTGGCCGCTGGAATCAGACACAACTCTTCTCTCTTTACACATGTTCAGATGAAGCCTAATGTGTTTTAGTTTGTTTCAGACACACTCCTGCTCTGCTCTGTCTAACCTCATTGTTTCTGTCTGGCATCCACACACTGCACAGCACCTGGCTGCTGTCCAAGGCCTCACTGTCCATCTCTGGCCCCTCCATTCCTCGCCTGTTTCCCCCCCATCGCCTCTCTGCCCTCTGCTGGAAACTCACTCGTGTTCTGGCTCTTTACCGAGGCCCGGACCCCAGCTACTCCAGGTCGGAGCCTGAAAACTTCAACCCCCCCGGCCCCAGCGTCGACTCCAGCCCCAGGTCCCAGCCTCTGGCCTTGAGCTTTTTACCTTCTCCCCGACCCAGCTGCTGTCACCTTCCCCAGCCGTCCAGCGCGGCATGAGAAGCCGAGCAGCTGTTGATCAATGGGCAGCCGGGGCCAACGCCTGCCTGTCCCCTCCCCTGACCTCCTACTCTTACACACACACACACACACACACACACACACACACACACACACACACACACAGATGCACGCACACACTCCCCAGGGAGGCAACAGATGGGGGTCAGCCAGAGGAGAGGGGTGTGGTGGGCGACAAAGGGCTGGGTTAGGTGTGTGTGTCTCAGTCTGTATTCAAGAGACGTCATGTGTGCGTTCGTCCAATGGCTTCTTCCACAGTTAGATAATATCACGCGTGTTCTTGTGCATGTGATGTGATCCTGTGTGGGGGTGTGTGTGTGTGTGTGTGTTTGCAGGGCTGTGGCTGGACATTTGCTGGCCCCGTGTCTCCAGTATGGACAGGTGTTGGTGTCAGCAGTGTCCAGACTCATTTCGGCAGCTGCTGCCCCCCCCCCCCCCCCCCCCCCCAGTCCTCTCCTCACAAGTCTCCCTCCCTCCCTCCCCCCTCCCGACAGATGTAGCCACACCACCTCCACCTCTCAGCTTTTTATGGGCCCGGCCTGTTTTGACTTTAAATATTTGCCCAGGAGGCGCTCGTTCTGTTTGGGTAAGGAGGGGTTTGAAGAGGGACACACACACACACACACACACACACACGTAAACATTTTCTCTGTGTATGAATATGTACACCTATGTGCACCCCCTCCCCCACAACCCACACCCCCCACCTCTCCATGTTTACACACACCTGGGCAGCGATGGAGAGGTGGTTTGTCTTGTTTTTTGGTCTCGCCAGAATAAAAGCCTGTCAGCAGTCAAACAGCCATCGCCGAGAAAGAAAATAAGTTGAACAGAGAGAACCCAACTGATCTGTGGCCCCCGCCGGTGAAGATCTGCAGACAACTGGAAGAAAGAAAACACACCAGGAGCTGACAGCTGAGAGCAAATGGATGTTTAGAGAACTGGGGAGTTTTATTGCACCTCACAGCGTCATCGCTTGTAAAAAAAACCACAAATATCTGATGTGAGGTCAGTTAGTTTCCGTGTGTTTACTTTCAGAGTCAAGATTCAAGAATACACAAGTCGTACTCGAATCAAATTGTGCCCCTAAGATTTACAAATTAAATATACAAATATAAAGAAAAGGCAACTTTATAATACAACAGAAATATCAGCAAAACAAATATAAAATTAAGCAGAGAAACCAACACTGTAAACAATGTTTTAGTAATAGTACTTATGTTACAATGAAGTAATATGTACAGCAAGTTTTCTTCGTACTTTTAATGTGGTAAATGGAAATATTTCAGACTATTATTATCAAATTTTGTATATAGACAATTTATCAAATGGATAAATGTGAGGTGAAAATATAATCTTAACAATCCGAGAGAATTATCCCCTGACTCTGCATTTTCTGAGCGTTTAGACTATTACATTCTTTATCTCATTTATCCTTTATTTGAGCAGGAAGGTCTCAGTGTCCCACACGACATCTCTCCTGTCAACATGGGCTGCAAACGAAATCAAAGTTTCATATATAGATACAAGCAGGGACAGATAACACAAAACAAGATACACGACCACAGCTAACAGATTAAAACCCACGACGCTACTAACTCCAGGAATCTCTGTGTGTCTCTGTGTGGCCTGGAAATCTCCAGAATCTTATCCGCTTCAAACTTGCCATGAGTATTGTTCAGGGCCCGAGGACAAGCAGTGTTTAATTTGGTGCGATTTGGACACGTTCAACATTAATAAACTTAAAATGTGACGACCCGCGACTGGGACTCATCAACATGTCAATCACGGCAACAGTCAAGAACTGATTCTGCGGTTCGGGATCCGTGCTTCACCGAACTGTGAATAAAGCGGTGAACAGCTCTCTGTGCAGCAGCGGCGGTTTCAGGGTTTTGTGAACTGAGACTCGCGGTCGATTACTTTTACAGTTTCAGAAAGAAAAGTGGAACCAGCTTCATCACAGGCCGAAACAGAAAGGTTTAGAACGGACGCTGCACTAGAACCATAAACTTTAACAAAATAAACAGACTAATCTACCTCCTGATTTCCCGACAATAAACTCCACATACTTTCTTTTACTGAAGCTTTCCACAGCCCCTGACGGGCTTCGTCTGTGACTGGAGTTGGCTGAGTTTTAATCACGGAGAGTGTCAGTCCTTCTGTACTGTGCAGTAATATATGAACTTATATGTACATTTCAATCCTCTCTGCATCCAGTCAGAGGGAATTCAAGGCTCCTTTTGATCCTACACTCCAGTTTGTGTCACATTTTCCTCCTCGTGGGGTTTGAGGCACTGAACAGCAGAGGTCACACACATGGCTCCAAAAAAAAAAAGGATTCAATTAATAGCTACACCTGCACTGCTCGCTTTCATACTTTGTACAGAAACAACAGCGGAGGCACCAACAGGCTAAACACTGTGCATCAACAAACGCTAATCTCAAGGTGACACGTGCTGTGAAGTGTCGTGCTTCTCCAAACGTCCCTGACGAGCGACTGAAGCTTCTGCTTATGATCCGTCAGAAGGGGAGAGAGAGAAGGTAGTTAGGGAGGAAGGTGGGTATGAAAGAACGATATACAGTTGGGGGTTTGGAGTTGAAAGATAATTAGAACAGCAGTGAAGGATTCTGCTGCTGATCCCAGAAAAAACACCTCCGCCAGCTGGGTTCAAAGTCCAGGAGGGAGGAGGGACATGAAGACGGAGAGGAAGAGGAAGAGAGCGAGA